>JAPFBL010001926.1:0-661250 GCA_026182355.1 Hermatobates lingyangjiaoensis | reverse complement strand
GCATGTCGAGAATTGGCGATCGGATTCTGCTGGTTTTTGTTGGCTGCTCGCTCCACAGTGGCAGGTGAATTACGCTATTTTTGGTTGGCCGTTGCGTGTGTATTGCCGCTTCTCTGCGCGTCGTCTATGCTCTGACCTTCTTCCACTAATTAATACCCCTCTCCCTATTGCTTGTTCATTCTGCTTCATTAACATTTGCTAATATCTTCAAGTCTGTTTCAATCGCATTATCAGGTTAAAAAAAAGTTATTTTATTCATAAATTAATTATAACAAATATTGTTTTAAACAAGGAGTTTTTATATTTGTTAAATTTATTCATTTAAATATGATTATCCTTTCAATTTTTTTTAGATATTGGTAGTAAAATAAGACAGTCAATAATATTTGTATGAAAAAAACTGTATCAGGAAGCACATCGATTCCTATATATTACAGGTTGGATGTAATCATTACCTTTTATTTGTTTATCAGTTACCTTTATTTATTATTCCAAATATTAAATGTACGGCCTCTATAATTTGGCTTTTATAATGCTGAAAATTGCACAGAATGCGATATAGAAAATGAAGACATATGGGGTCGATATTTCGTAATAGTCGTCATCAGAAGAGTTGATTAAAGTGGGGCAGATGTAATGCATCTAATATAACGAATTGGAGGATATGTAAATATATAACTAAGTATTTAGAGCACAGAACAAAATCGGTAGTTTGTGCAACACTTCGTTGTCAAGAGAAGATCAGGAGATAGATATTTAAATTGAGAGATTGAAACCTAAGTTATTTACTTGGTCTGGTCACACTCTCCTGTTTCTTCTTTTTACGGTGATGTGTTCGAAATAACGATCTTGCTAAGGGCTTTGTTCTTTCCGTGTTCTATATATTTTAGTTTTGTAAAATCAGGTTGGATTCTACCTTTGCCGTCCTCAAGAGAACTGGTTCGCTCAAAACAAGGTGGTGACTCAGATATTTTTGTTCCATATGTTCTGTTTGTGTAATTTATTGTGTTCTCGTGAATTTTTTCTTTTTTCATTTGTACAAATATTTCAGTCACAATGAAATGATCTGTAAATAAACGAAACTACTTCTGTATTTTGACATTTGTACAATATTTCTTAAGAGGTAAACGTTAAGGTTGGTTTACTGATGATTTTCTGTGTTGCTCGTCTGTAAAGAGTTCTTACCTTGAGTGTCAGACGACCTGAGCACCACTCATGGTCTAATTCGATCTGATGTGAATCTGCATCTACTACTACATGATCTGACTAGGGAAACTTCAGGAGAAGGTACTACTCTTTATACAGCGATGAAAAACTCAGAACTCAACAATGTCCACAGTGACCTTGAGTCTGGATGTTTCTGTTTGCCTCGCAGATTGCGTGGTGCCTTTCCAATCCTTGTGTGTACTGGTCATAGTTCATGTTTTGCACCGAGTCCATAAGGACCTCAGAAAGTCTACCTAACATAGTTACGACTGATTTTACAATATTCCAGCCCTCTGCTTTTAGACGGGTCGCCCCAAGATCTAATTGGGTCTAATTGGGTTGTGCTAATCTAATTGGGTCCAATTTTGTGCGAAATAGATCGAGGGAGTGTGTTTTCTCCCCCATGCCATTTTTTGTTTTATTAAATCTGGTTAGACCTCCATCTTTTTTGTATTTTGTAATATAATATATAAGTATGCATTCCTCTAAATATGGAGAATACCTTTCTTCAAATAACAGATCATTATGTAGGAATTTTAAAATTACTGAATGGAATGTGTACTGCTGTATATATTTGTAATTGATTTGTTGGTACAGATTGGCTAATTTGAAATGTTTTTAGAGCCTCGGTTGATGTTTTATTGGCATCAGCGCAGCTCTCTCGTTCACAGACCCCGCTTGGAACACCTCTTGCTTTAGTCGTGACAGCATTCTCTTTCAAATGTCACTTCCCTTTCATCCTCTCCCTTGGCTTACTTTAGTCCATTGCCTAATCAAACATCCTATCTTTTCTATGTACATTGTATTCTAATTTAAATAACTTTAAGATTATTGCTTCGCATCTTATTATTAATGAGTCCATGAATCATAACTCTGCTGCTACTTATCTTTGCAGTTTACTTTTCAATATTCTCCACTAGGTATTGATGGATTTGTATTGTTTATTATAATCATTTCTATCTTCAGTTTCATTAATTGAGTAAAATATTAATTAAGTGAGTGGAAATATTGTGCTCTTTCCGGACTAAACACTCAAGGGTTATCTAACATTGCATTGTATAATTTGTGACCAAGAAAGAAGTCTAACTGATAATTTGAAACATTTATTGTTATTAATTGCATAGATACACACACACTCATATTATACACATGTTGGGATAAACATATGAAGTTCATTGTGAAATTCCGAAATTGATCTACGATCTGTACTGTGCATGCAGTAAGGATCCACTTCAGAGTTTCAATTAGAATACTTCCATAGACTGTTTAATTCTGTTTGTGGCTGATAAGGACCGCTAATATTTGGAGATTTTAAGCCTATTTTAGTATTTTGCACACTTATACATGTGGTTTATATGTGGAGATGCATTTATATTACTATGGGATATCAGTTTTTCAGTGAGTGCATATACTGAGTAATTCCATTCCAACTGCCCATACCGATACGAGGTTGTACTTTAATATCTATGTAGGTATGAATTGTATTCATATATCTGCGTTTAACTAGTCATATCCGTATTTGTTAATATATTTAGATAGAAGTAAAAATACACAAAAACAGTTTCATTTCTTTAATACAATGCATTAATACAATCCGTTGTTTAATGCAACTTTTTTGGCAGTAATACAGTTAAACTAATAGAAAGAAATATTCAGTATAATATAAATAGAGTCAACGTTCGAAGGTTGCCGGTCTTCCACTGCTTCCATTGGAAGTTTACCTGATGATGAACACTAAGTGTTTGAAACGCCTAGTTTGAATAAAAAAAAAACTTCTATTGTGTGGAGACTTTGTATTAGCCATTTACCCCAGTATGGATAAAGAAATATATTCCTTTACCTATAAACTGAACATCCAGCGCCTCTTGTCTTGTTGTAAGTCGTTTTCGTACTTTACAGTTATGAACTGTTGTTTTCATCCCATTTTGCCAATTTGATTTGATAATGCAGTTTTTTTCCAGTGTTTTAGCACTGTGGGTCTACTCAGTTGAGTGTTTTTGGCAAGATATGACTTCTGTATCGATCGGCAATATTCAAGACCAAGGTCACCCTACTCTTATAAATATTTCAGTCAATCCTCTAGGGTAGGATTTTTTTTTCACCCTGTACTGACTTGATATCAGAAAAGAATAATTTTTGAAAAAAAAAGATTTGAAAAATTGTTTATAAATTTTTTTTAAGTAATTATATCTGTAAAGTATATGTTGTGTCCGTCTTCTCGGTGATGGCGTACGTTGTTCGAAAGATGAACTGACATTATTAAAAGGATGATACTTCGTGTGTTTTTTAGCCCAAGTCCTCTACCTATAGACTGTTGCTTTAAGTGTTTGACAGTGCAAATTGTAGCTCATCAGTTATTACCACTCATCCGAGTTCATTAGGAGTCTTATATTTTTGTAGGAGTGGTATAATATATCCACGATAGATAAGATATAAGGTAATTAACAATTAGTGCAGAAATAATGCAATGGTAATGCGAGATGTACTCAGATATTAGTTGTGTTCAATGAATGTAAATTCAGTCATACAAATCAGTAGAGCAGTGTTTTTTTTAAGAATAGAAGTATTGAAAGGTACTTATTGTAAATTTGTTTATTTTGTGTTTGATTATTATAAACTAGCCGTCTGGAATTAGCTATGACTCACTGCAATCATTCCAGTTATGTTGGTTTTTGTTTAATAGTAAACACATCTGTTTCAACTGCTGAGCATGCAGTATAATTTCAGCAATGTTGTTCTAAAAATACGTCCCAAGAAATTCTTAGAAAAATTGTAAATTTGAATGGTAGCTCAGAAAGAACTCGTGAGGAGAGGAGTTTCACTGTTAGAGGTTTTGCTAAGACGATTGGTACATCATTGATTGACATAGCATGGGAGGAATCTAAGGTAAGCTATTCCCAGTCACCTGTTGCAGATGAATTTAACTGGTCAACAATATACAGGTTAAGAGGATTTGAATCGTTTTATTGGTTTAGATAGTCGTTTTTATACATCTTGATTGGTTTTCATGCCAAAACAATTCTTTCTTCTGTAAGTAATATTGTTTTATGTATTTCTGAAATACTTCTGTTTGTAATATTCATTCATAAGTTGTAACAATCCATTTTGATATTTTGTATATGTTTGATGTTGATATGTGATTTCTTATTATTCTTTGTTTGTAGGCCTATGAAAAAGGTTTTAAATAAAACCGAAACATTAGCAACGAGAGTTTGATTTTTTATCCTAGAAAATTGACCGAATCCCGATTAGAGAGTACACCTATATATATATATATATAAACAGAATCAAACGGTTCTCTATGCCAACAACTCAAATTACACGAGAAAAAGATATGGAGATAGTTTGATATCCGACTTATTTCACACAATTTAATGAATACCCATTAAATTGCCTGTTTCCTGGGGGGGGGGGGGGGGGGGGGGAATTATATATCCCGAATGGACCGACAATCGGATTCGGCATGGTTCCGAATACTACTAGTATAAGTAATTACTACTAGTAATACTACTAGATGGTGTGTCGGAGGCGTATTTGTGGGATTGGCCTCTGTGGTGCAAACCCAAGGTTGGGTAGACAATAGATTGTTTCTCATGGTGTGGCTCTATGTGTCGCTCTGTTAAAAGTAGTAACTTCTGCCGTGTTACTTAGTAGACATTGATCATTCCTAAGGAGATTTGAGATACATTACTATTACCTGAATCCTGGGGTAATGGTATTACTCCCTATCTTACCAGTATTAGATAGTTCTAATTTCTGCTTTGTGTAGCAGTGGCTTGTTCTACAGTTCACACCTCTACTGGGGAGACTTCTCTGCATGAGTATCCTCTCCCTTGTCTAGCTCCACTCGAAAACATAGTGTGTAAACACTTACCATTCAGTGACTCCATATCAAGTTAAAATGAAAGAGTTATACTGTAATACAGTCTAACTTTTTCTCCTCCACCGGAAAACTCTGTCAATTGGAAATATATTAGCTTGTAAATTTGATGTGTTATTTGATAATATATAGGCTGTTATCATTGAGATATAACCTACTAAAGACCACATTTTTTATCCTTCATGTATATCGTTTGTGCTTCCGTGCAGTAGTGATTCAATAATGCGTTTGCCAAGTTGTTACGCTGAAGGTCATACAGCTCTTGCAGAACGCGTGGTTTTTGAGGGAGAAATAATTTGATAAATAACTCATAGTTATAGATGTAGAGTCATAGTTTTAGCAATATTTTCATAGCATTTCTATTAAGAACGGACGTCGTGAAAAATTTAAGAAATTTCACTACTAGGATAAAGTGTTTAAATGAAATAGATGGAAATGAAAAAAGAAAATAACAAGAACTTTGTTATGAGTTTTATCAAAATATGTATACACCTCTTATTCAGGAGTTTTGACTTGCCAGACGTCTTTTACTCTACCAAAGTATCCAAGTACCCATTCCGAAGGATCTTAATTCTTGACTTTTTGTTTGAAGTTATTACTTTAAGGTTCCTAAAATAGATAAGTTTGAGAGTAGAGAGCATTCAGTGTGCTGTCAAATCAGATGAAATCGTAATTTCGTGGTCTCCAAACATCAGTGGTATCCATTCATCAATCTCATTTCCTCATCCTGTAGGTTTGGACAGTTATTGCTTGACCCTCTTCCTCGATTGACATCGAGTTTACTCTGACTTTCCTTAGAGATAGAAATTCAACTTAGGGAATTTTTTTTCCAATCTCCGGTAGCTGGGAATACTAAATGTAATATTTGTGTTTCATTATATATATTTACTAGCAAACGTACCCGTCTTTGACGGAATCAAAAATTCTATTATACTTGGTATTCCAAAATATCAATTATAGTATTATACTAATACTACAATTAGAAGTTATAGAATAGTAGAAAATACCATTATTAGTACAGTGCTAAAAAAAAGCCTCTGTATAAAAAGATTAGATTTTAAGTTAGACATACACAAATCTACAATCAATGTTTCAGCTTTATATGTCTTATGGTAGCAATATTTTGTGGACAAACCGACAGACAGAAATTATTCTAAGGGTACATGTGGCAACTCTGAAGTATGAAACGTAAAGAAAACTTGAAATGAGTTAGTTCTAATTAACGTGCTCCCAGTCAAAAGCTAGCACGCAAGCCACTGGGCTACTCTGGTTCCATACCTTACTTTATTACCAGTGTTTATATTACGCAAATATTAAATTAAAAAAAAATATTTTTGTTGTGTTTATTTATAATACATTTGCACTACTGTCATCGGCGAGCAAGCAAGCTACTGGCAACCCTGGCTAGATCCCTTTAGTTTATTACCATCTTTTATATTATCCACATTTTAAATTCAAAAAAATATTTGTTTGTTACATTTATTTATAATACATTTGCACTACTGTCATCGGCGATCACGCAAGCCACTGGGCTACTCTGGTCCCATACCTTACATTATTACCAGTGTATTTATTAAGCAAATATTAAATTAAAAAAAAGTTGACAGTTATATATAATACATAGCAAACGTACCCGTCTTTGACGGAATCAGAAGTTCCTGTTTTGGTTTATTGCCGTGTGCCTATTGCCTTTCGGCTATACCACGGAGGAATCAGAAGTTCCGTCATTTTTGGTATTTCAAAATGTCATTAGAAATTATAGAATAGTAGAAAATACCATTATTACTACAGTGTTAAACAAATGCCTCCAGCTTATACACTACATTAGCTGTCTGTTCTTCAGGTTCATGGTAGAAGAAAGAGTTGAAACCTCTGACCGTTGAGCATGTAAACTACATTTGACCATGTGAGAAAAACTTGGTTTTGCTACCTTGTATTCCTGCGTTAGATGAAGTCTCCCTTTGCGACTTAGTTAACGTCATTGCGAAATAGACTCTGACCCGACTTTGCAATCATTTCAACGTAAACAGACAGTGGCTCGGAATCAATGGTATGTGAAGTATACACACAGACTCCCCAATACCACATCCAGTCATTATGTCCGCCTCTATGGCATATCTGTGTAGAGCACGAACTCAAGAGTCGTGTCCCGTTGCACAGTTTTGGGGCACTCATGTTTCGTAACATGAAATTTGTTACTGCTACTAAATTGTAGCATGATTGGTGCTCTACTTTAAGTTTTTACTCATGAGCAGGCAGTCCAGGAGAAATAAATTCAGAGTCAAGAAATTCAATTAGATAATGAACTGCTTCTTCGTCACTAATCCAATCTCTTTACTGACTTGTAAGTTCTTTCCTCGGCTTCATATAGCGTAAGAACTTGTTTGTTGATTTTTCCTCCCTGTTCATATTAAGAGTTGAGAATTGCTCGTTTACAAAACATTTATTCTCAATAGATAGTACATCCTTAACTCTGTGAAACACCATTTCAATGATGTCAAATACGCAATATATTCATATGCTCAATTGAAATTAAAATCAACTAACAATACCTACTTGCCACACCTGTGTATTTTCAAAACAAACTTGTCTGTGAAGTTAGGAAAATACAGCTAAAAGCCCCATAACTTCGTTCTGTACTGAATTAATAATCTATTTAGAGCCCATATTTTAAGTTAGGCACACACAAATCCAGTGTCAATGTTTCAGCTCGCTATGTCTTATGGTGGCTGAGTTTACTTGTGACAAACATTTTCGCGTTAAACGTCCATAACTTTACTTCTACGTTGAATTTCCAATCAATTCATAGCCTATATTTTAAGTTAGACCTACACAAAACTACTGTAAAAGTTTCAGCTTTATATGTCTTATGGTAGCTGAGTTTACCTGTGACAAAGTTTTGCGGACAAACCGACAAACCGACAAACCGACAGAAATTTTTCTAAGGGTGGATTCGGTTTCTCCAATGTATGAAACGTAAAGAAAACTTGAAATGAGTCAGTTCTAAGCAATGTACAGACAAAATCATTATTTTATTTATAAAGATTGAATTGTAATAATGATAACTTTAACAATAAGCCATTACAAAAAAAAAGATTTATGAAAAAGAATTCTTAAATACAGTATAGCTCTAAAAACATTACACATTTTATAATTTATAACTATCGATAAAATGACTGACTTCTCTATTTTTGAGGCGTGAGGATTTCAATTTTCAAGTTTTTATATTTTTGAAAAAATTTATAATTATTTCAGTTTATAAGTTATGGTATAGGCTAGAGAATTAGTTCCCTGCAAACGTAAACAAAAATATATTTGGGTGTATATTTTGAATTAGGGATGTTTTTAAAAAAATGTTGGCCTCTGGGAGTCATGCGTTCCCAGCGTGGTATAGTTTCGCCACTCACTTACCTTTGTAAGACTCTTACTTTTATTTACCCTCGATATGAAACATAGAGTGATTAAAATATTGCACATCAATTTCGATGTTTTTTTTTTGTGGTTTTCTGGTGCAATAACATAGGTTTGCAAATTGGTCTTTGTATGAGTGTACACGATATATCCGAAACTAATAAGTTATAATTACAAAATTTCATATTTGTATATTTTGTATGTATAAATTTAATAAATATATAAATTTGTTTATATATTTATTTCATATAAAATTTCATATTTGTATAAGTCAAGTGAAGTTCAGTTTTCTTGAGAAGGAACTGGGAACTTGTAATCGAAACTCACTCCCCCTTTTTAGGGGGGTATTTCAATTCCTTTTTTCTTTTTGTTTTGTTAAAAAGTTTTGATTACAACTGTTGTGATTCTGGCATTTTAACGACATTTATTATGTACAGAACGAAACTCGGGCAGACATTGTCTTTCAGACTATGCCGTAAAGTTTAAAATGCTGTACTGTTAAAATTCACAATTTTCTTACCAATAAAATTGGCGCCAGTCCAACGGAAGATATTTAGAAATACGATTGCATATAGAGCTACTTCTATTTCAATATGTCTTCGCTTCAACTCATTGGATTGACTTTTGGTATATGATTGCGTAGATGTTCCTGTCTTATGTCAATATAGTGCCTGTTATCCATCGCTTTCACTCAAAATTGATTGACTTTTGAAATATGAAACGCTCAGACGTGTTTATAGGATTTGACAGTTTGGCTGCGGTGAACGTGATTGCCTTGGATGAGTTTGCGCAGCTCTGTGATGAAGTGCAGTGTTGTGGCTCGCGATTGACGCCACAGGCAAGCTCTGATTGATGTGCCGGTTGCAGCGAGATTGGACTCAGATATACGCCAGCCTCTGTCCCACTGTCCCACAGCTGTTCCCTAAATCAATACCCCCTCCTGTTTCTGCATTGCACCATGCCGCCCTTGACCTTATCCTGCCTATTTCTTGCTCTCTCTCTGTCTCTCTCTCATGGTCTCTACTCTTATTATAGTTTTTGAGGTAATCGTCCTTTTAAGATTTTGCACAGTGCTCATCAAGTTCAAAATTACTTATTTATTTATAGTATTATTAATAATACGTTTTACTGCCCTTAGAACTCAACAAATGACTTCAATGTTACAAAAAGTTAGTTTTGCGTGTCTCTTAGCTTTTCCCATATTTAATCCTGTTTTTCTTGAGCCTTCATGACTTGTTCAATTATTGTTTTTAATACAGAACATTCATCCTTCATTTTGTTAGAACTAAATTTTTGTTATTCATTAAACAAAATTTGTCTAATTTATATAGACTTTTGATATATTAATATCTAAATCAGTATTTGTTTGATATTACAAAAAATAAATGGAATAATAATTACAATATTGGTCAATTTGAAATTCTGAATTTTTTTGGACAAAAAATAAAATGTTCGGTTTTAATAAAAGAAATAGGATGTCCTATGCCCTAGTGGTCTTTTAGTCTTTTGAAAGAAAATGATTTGTAAACATTTTCGCTGCAGATTGAGTCAGTAGTTCTGAGATAATGTTCCTTTAAGATTTAGTCCAATGG
This sequence comes from Hermatobates lingyangjiaoensis, assembly GCA_026182355.1. NCBI lineage: Eukaryota > Metazoa > Arthropoda > Insecta > Hemiptera > Hermatobatidae > Hermatobates > Hermatobates lingyangjiaoensis. The sequence goes on along the minus strand of JAPFBL010001926.1, from coordinate 651,161 downwards.
TAATCCAGTTAAGAATGACTTATTTATTTACAATTTTCATACCAATAAATTTCAGTTGTCTTAGAGTTCAACAAAAGAGTTTCATATGTTTAAAAAAGTTGATTTAGTGGAATGTGATATAGATATCTGGAATACAATGTAGCATATATAAATATATATCCCCAACATTTTTTTTTAAACATTTCTCTTCAAAATTTTAATGATTGTACTCTGTACGGGTGTTTTTAACTATGTTAAGTTGATGCTGGTGAGACTGCTAAAATTGATTTTCCTTGATTACGATTCACTTTTAAAATACTCTTTCTTAGATGCTCCTCTATGATTTCAAGGGTGTATCGGCTTCGACCTAGGTATGATTGACTTTTTGACATGCCATTAGTCGTGCACGTAGAAAAACTAAAAATTCACTGTTTTTCTTACCATTAAAATTGGCGCCAGTCCAGTGGAGTTATTTAGAAATATGATTCCATATTTACCTGCTTCTATTATCTTGAATGTTTCTGTTGTTCTTTTGTCCTCAGGATTTGTCTGATTATTGTATTAATGTGCAGTTTTTCCTCCTGTAGCAAGTGCATACTAGTGATGCCGATTCATAGCCATAAAGTTACGTCCTGAGTAACATATTGCTGATTTCTGAGAGGGCAAGTGCTTTAGATGTAATTACAGTCTTGTTTCTTGCTTATCATTTTATGAACTTACTGTATGAAGAATACAATGAATAACGGTAACAGGGTCACTAAAAATTCAATTCATTGAAATTACCTTTTATAATGTAAAATAGAGCCAGGAACCGAATTATAAAAATTATTTACCCTGGAACTGAAATATTTTTACTGGTTGTGGAATCTAAGTTGAAGTACGTTTTCTCATTTGTCTTTTACTTTTTAATAACTCTTTCATTTATTTAAGTGTTTCTAATTAGCGTTAAGTACTCTGGTCGCTTCGTGGAAGGCTGTTTTTTCTTATCCTTACATAAAAGACAAACTGTCTTTTCTCTCCTTCTATTGAGTTTGAACTGCTTGTCAGTCCTTCTTAATATTTATTAAGTAAAAAAAAAAATAAAAATCTTACTAAATATATGTTTTTCATGTTTTATCTTTATTTGACTGTAAAATTTAGTTATTAGTACCCCCGCAAGTTAGTTTTACAGAATCTAGGGTAAGCCAAACAAGAAAAACAAAAAATTTCAAAATGAAGAGGTCAGATTGATGTTGAACTTCAATACACGTAGTAAAGAGGAACAGAAAAAACATAGTAGATCCAATTCTTTTTGAATCATTTGCATTTACTCCCTTTGTACGGTTTATCAGAATTTACTCTGAAATCTTGTCTACTTCATTACTTCAAGACCGAGTGGGCGCGCGTGGCAGCACGGTTGGCTACCTGGTTGGTCACCTGCCGTTGCGTCTCTGATGGGCTTGGTCTACCTTTCTATTTTCTCCTGAAGACGGATTTTCAGAAAATTTGAGTTAGCAAGAGTGCCTGTTTACTCTGTATGTTACTCTTCTTTGATTTTGAAAAAATAATTTACGAGACTAAATACTTGCTACTATAGTACCTCTGCTTTTGATGACTCGCAAGTATTTGCAATTTTTTTTGTCTGATACATCCGAAGTGTGCATGCCGAAGTCTATGTGTATACCACGCATACCATTGATTCCGAGTCACTATCTGTTTTCGTTGAAACGATTGCAAAGTCCTGTTAGAGTCTATTTCGCAATGACGTCAACTAAGTCGCAAGGGGAAACTTTATCTAACGCAGGAATTCAAGTTAGCGAAGCCATGTTTTTATTTTTTTTGTTTTTGTAGTTTATTTGCTCAAGAGTCAGAAGTTCCAACTGTTTGTTCTTCCATGATCATGAAGGACAGACAGCTAATGTAGTGTATACAGAGGCATTTGCCTAACACTGTACTAATAATGGTATTTTCTACTATTCTATAATTTCTAATGGTATTTTGGAATACCGAGTATAATAGACTTTTTAATTCAGTCAAAGACGGGTACGTTTTCTAGTACTCAATATATTCATATGCTCAAATGAAATTAAAATCAATACCTACTTTCCACACCTGTGTATTTTCAAAATAAACTTGTTTGCGAAGTGAGCAGCATACATCTTAAAGCTCCATAACTTTCCTTCTACACTGAATTACCAATCAATTTAGAGCCTATATTTTAAGTTAGGCATACACAAATCTAATATCGAAGTTTCAGCTTGCTATATCTCATGGTGGCTGAGTTTACTTGTGACAAACGTTTTTCCTTTAAACGTCCATAACTTCACTTCTACGTTTAATTTCCAAACAATTCAGAGCCTAATTTTTAAGCTAGATTTACACAAATCTACTGTAAAAGTTTCAGCTTGATATGTGTTATGTGGCTGAATTTACTTGTGACAAAATTTTGCGGTCAAACCGACAGAAATTTTTCTAAGGGTGGATTCGGTTTCTCCAATGTATGACACGTAAGGAAAACTGAAAATGAGTCAGTTCTAAGCAATGTACGGACAAAACCTTTCTTTTACTTATATAGGTATGTTAAATCATTTTTAAATAAAAAGTATAACGATACCAGCATAATGATAGGGACACAGATCACTTCTATATTTCGACAATCGTTGTCATCAGGAGGCGAAATGCAGAGATCCAGGGTGGTAACTAAATCATTATTTAGTGCCTTCATAAAATTAATTTTAGTAATCATAAAATAAGTTGAGATTTTGAAATTACAAAAAAAACTCTACTTGCAAATTCACGTTTCTTTTAATTGTTGCCACCTGTTTTGTCCATTATAAGAACTCGAAAAGATTTGAAGTATATAATGCTCATAAAAAAAAATGAAATTTTGGTTTGTTGCAGATTAAATTACTCGGGTATTCCGAAATATGTAGTATAGACCAAATCGAAAAACGTACCATAAGATCGCCATCGAACCTTTTATGTGAGAGGTAGTCTCTGATTATTGATAAATGTATTTTTAAAGAATATTGTTCATTGAACTTAATGTAAAGTTTGATTCATCCTAAATACAATAAAATTATTTGATGTTAGATTATTTGATTAATAAAATTATATATTAGTAGAAAATATCATTATTAGTATAGTCCATAACTGTCATTAGATCTAGAGTTTCTTTTACGTTTTGCAGCTTTAGTTACTGAACTCAAATTTGATTTTATTCTAGGCATACTTCTTATTTAGTACTCTGTAGGTAGTACTCACTTTTTTAAAGGAAGCAAATCATGATAAACGCAAATGAAATTAAAATCAACTAACAAAGTATATAACTTTATTAATGCGTTATACAAAATAGTCTACTTTTAAGTTTTTTGTTGTTTTGGTGGACTTGTTAAAGTTATTTTAGTCTTATAACTGTTACAAAACTGCCTGTTGACATTGTTTAGTCATTGGTTATAATTGCCACTGTTATCGTTTGTTTGTCGTTGAGTCAAATGAAAGAATAGTTTCAGATGTACTAAACTTTAGTAATGGGCGATTTAAAAAAAAAAATACCAAAAAACAAAAAAAGTGGTGAAATGGCTTTTAGAGTAATTGAATCTTTTGTTGCTATGATGGTGCAGTGGCCATTAGTCGCCGAGTGGATTGTGATGTAGGTCCGCCTCTTCTGTTTGCCTTGTCCAGCCGCCCAAATCCCCATGGCTTCCTCGTCAAATATAAAACCCCACTTTATTTTTTCCATCCTTTCAATTCATTTTGCCATCAATGCTAATCCATTTATTTTTTTATTAATTCAAATTATTGTTGCCTGACCTTTTAATAAAAGTTAGTAGGCATTTAGCTTTCGTTATTAGAATGGGAAACCATCATATCTCGTTATGATATACGATGGAGGTTTGCTATTCCACCAGGTAATAAATAGCCTCTGGCACTAACTGTGTTATTTATTCCACCAGCAGCTCTCTCTGGGTTCGCCCGTCTGGAGTAATGACAAATAATAATCATGGTTAATTTGACATAGTTTTTATTTTTCGGTTTAAATACTGCTAAACTTTATTTCTTCTTGTTGCATTGTTGAGTATCTGCCCTGAATTTCAAAGGTTATGGGAATTTTAAAAATTTCTACTTCAATGATTGTATCATTATGCGAATAAATTCAGCAATTGTAATATCCATAAATGATATTTATAAGTAAAAAGTTCTTAATTTTACCAATGTAAAGTAGTGCAAACAAATCATATTTTAAAGTGACAAAACTTGTCATATTGGACAAGTATTGTCCAATTGTCATATTGGAGAAAGTATTATGTCAACACACAAAAAAGTTTCTTATAAAAAAACTAACACTGCGTTTCGATTAATTGATGTTCTTCTTCAGGTTACATCTGCCCCAACCACAGCAGAGTTGATGTAACTTGAAGAAGAACGTCAATTTTTTGAAACACGTTGTTAGTTTTTTATTATAAACTTTTTTGTGTGGAAACATAATACTTTACCTAATATGAGTAAGTATCACACTATAACAGATTGTTTAATTAATGAATTAATAATTTGTTGGTAAGATCACCTGCGTCATTAGGTTAATGTCAAATGGTAATATTTTAATTGAGAAATATAATAGAAAGTCAAGTAATAGTAATAATTTGTTCTACTTACAATCAAGATTCATTTTGTTTTGTATGTGTCTAGGATCGTCCTCACTAAATGGATTATATTAAGGAAATCTGCGTGCAGAACATCAAACTCCTTCTTGGTATTATACTGAATTAATCGCTGCTACTCTCTGAAATCAAGGATGTCCATGTCTTGAACCCATACGCACTTAAGTGCCGCCACTGGCTATAGTTAGCCATGATTTGAAACAGCTTAATCTTTGTTAAGTGTGATGTACTGATAAGCGTCTTGGAAGGAATTCTCTTCAAGCTTTTTGTTTTTTGCGCCGCAAGTCGTGGTAACATTAAACTATTCTAAAACTATTGCGAGAGGTTAAACGGTGACTTTCTGAGTCCCTATTGCTTTTACTGTATTGAGCAATTAAATCGGGGCGGGGCGTATTTGTTAAATTACCCTATAAACGGATGGATTCTACCTAAAGTTGTGTCGTTTCTGAGTTTGACACATTATTAGGGCAGATGTTAATTTGGTTATAACTTATTACATGAATTGCTTTGTGTATTAGCTGATATAACACGCAACAGCTCCATGTACGTCATTAATGTTCGTCCACTGCCTAACAAAGACAGCCACTTATTGCCTCATTTGTACTGGTATTAATTAGTCTCTGCCTCGTTATGAAATCAGATTTATTGATCCTTGTTATTAATACTTGACAGTGAAGCAGCAGTTGAAACATGCAAGTGTTTTTCGAAAAAATAATGAACTATCGAAATAATTAAGATAAAGAAGGAATTTTAATCTACTCTTTTGTAATAATTGACGAGGGTGATGTCCTCGCCAATTATTATGCGATTGGAAGTAGTTACATGTTTCGCTACTGATTAGTGAATAGTCATTTAATTCTATGGTTTGTCGTAAACCAGTTGTCCTGGAACTAAAATTGTATTAATAATTTAGTCCCATGATTCAGTCACTTTAGTTGCTACAAAACATTAGTTATTTCATCAAAATTCAGATAAGTTAGAATATTTAGAAAGGAGATATTACACTAAAAATGATAATTATGAAGTCCCGCTATAGTGAACTGCAGATTGTTCTAGAACATGATGTCATTTTTGTTTAACTAGTAAATTTATATAACCACATTAAATGAAGCCTTTGAAATGTCTGTGAGTTCGATATACTTTTACCACGTAAATTGTTAAATCTTTACTCGATAGCAGCAAATAAATAAATGCAAAATTAAATTGGTTGTCAACGAGTTTGATAATATATACTTATAGAAAGTTGAATGTACTCCACTCCAGTTTTTTTATATAATTACGTTATCTTTGAAACGAAATAGTTATCCGATATTTGTTCCAATAATTAGTAACATATCGAGTTCCTTTTAATATTTAACAAAGTTGGTCCAGGCTTATTTTGTACAAAGATTTATTTGTAATGAACAACAGCTATTGATTTTCTCAGTAAAATACGATAGTTGGGTGTCTAAGGTTACTGTAATTAACTGGTTAATACATCTAAGAAATGCATTGTTACAGGTAATTTAGTTACTTTTATATACATTTATAAAAGTAATATTTCTCTTTTTAACTTTGAAAAAGAATTTAAATTAAAGGGATAGAGTACCGACATGAATCATATATTTTATTTATGTATTATTATGAGATTATATCATTTAAATCTTTAGGGTTGTGGAGCCTTGATAGAAATGACATGGTACTACCTGTAGCGAACACAGGCCTCGAATATCGTAACATGCTCCTGATGTGCGACAGATACCATCCCGCTTGCTAGCCTTAATAGTTCTGAAACCTTTATTGACACTATTGTAAAAATCATTGTTTCTCTTATTGAATTAAAGTTGGATCATTGTTGTGAATTCGTTTTTGTCTTCTTCTAAATTAAGGTTTATCAATATCGTGATTTTGTTGCGCTTTGTTTGTGAATATTTTTAAGTAAATATTGTAATGTGATTGTGCTCTTTTTGGTGAATTAAAATTGTTGTTCCATTCTTCTTTCGCCTTGTGACTTCTATTTTTCTAAAACTTCGTTTTAAAATTATTGATAAATATGAGTTTTTTTTTGCCTTTATTTCAAAAAAATAAATTAAATATTCTGTATATTAAGAGGGATTTGGTGTAGTCCAGTAGTAAGGTTTCATTTAATGCCTAAATATTCGAAATAAGAATCTTAGTCATAACCCTAGATTCCTCTTTGAAGAAGATAGAACATTTGTGGACGCTGTCCTCAGACAACGTTCATTCATCGGTCCCAGGCCTGTATGATTTCGTGAATTTATCTTTGAATTTATATCTCTCTGTCTTATGTCTAAAAAGAAAAGAATTAGAATAGTACAATTTAGTATTTAATTTATTGTTTAGCTGAGACGGAGAACAGGATCTCCACCTATATTGAACTTTCTTAGGAGGTACTTATCTAACAGTAATTTTTTTCAAATGTTGGACAGAAAATTCTAATTATAATTAAAATCTTTCTTATTCTGACTTTTTGGATAATATTTAATAAACAAAAGTTTCAATCCGCGTTGATTAATCCTAGAAAACTATTATGGAATAGAGATAAATTAGCTTTTAAAGGGTCTGATTAAGTTAATAGGGATATTAAATGAACTCCAGGAAGAGTAGATAATAAATTTACCTTTGGTCTGATTATACTGATAGAAATAAAGAGTCTTACTTTTTTGGTTAACTATAAGCTGGCAAAGAATCTTGACTTTTACCTTCCTTCCTGTGTGCTCCTGGTGGGAAATCTTTGTTACTCATAAGGATATAACCTGTATGCATTGTGTATTATACGTACTTTTTAAAATTGCCTAAGTAATTTCATATATTGTAGCCGAAATCATTGGTTCATTTTAAAAATGGTTGATTTATTGATAACAATCTTAATAACCCAGTATAACAATTTTTACTTCACAGTGAGTTAGTTGGGCTCGACTTGTATGTGGCTTCCATGATGTCAAATATAATGAATTGAAGGGTCTTCTTATTTATTTACGTAATTCTAAAGTATGGCTCTTGTGTTAGAGACACGAAAAATTATTCGGTAAAGACCTAGAAGGAGGTATTTAACGCAATTTTCTAGCTAAAATTCTTCTCTGTGTAATAAATACTCCTCTGCAGACATTATGCTAATTAAATGGGTTTTAGTAGTAGGGTGTTTAACGGAATGGGCACTTTAAAAGTGCGAGGTTTTTTTGTAACACAAACAAGATGGTGTTATATTTGAATTTTCTATGATCAAATGGGATGACCACCAACTTGCTTGTGTTTTATCTATCTCTAGTACTTTCCGCACATTCTGTGGTATTCCAGTTGTCTTTTTTTAGTTTCGACTGGGCGTATATATATATATATATATGTTCGTATATTTGGGGAGCAGGCCTTCATTGATACATGTTCTATTAAAACCTATGCCTATTTCAATTTTGACATATTTGGAAAGTTTATTTTGACATAAACTGATTTATCTTGTCCCAAACTTATGGAAGCCAGAGGTAAGGAAATTTGAAAAATTAATTCGAAAATGTGTCAAAAAATATATATATATATATATATATATATAGGTGTGTTCTCCAATCGAGATTCGGTCAATTTTCGAGGATAAAAAATCAAACTCTCGTTGCTGACGTTTCGTTTTATTTAAAACCTTTTTCATAGGCAGAAGGAAGAATTTTTTAATTAAGAAAATGAAATTTACATTGTTGTTCCTTTAAATAATTTAAATTTCATTTTCTTAGTTAAAAAATTCTAACGTCTGCCTATGAAAAGGTTTTTAAAAATAAAACCGAAACGTTGGCAACGAGAGTTTGATTTTTTATCCTAGAAAATTGACCGAAACCCGATTAGAGAACACACCTATTCTATAAAACGGTCGATATATTATTGGATCTGTTATTATATATATATATATATATATATATAAATATATGATCAAACCACAATAAGAAATGGGAAAACAAGACTAAAATCTTTCAACCGTAACAAGCGGTCTTCGTCAGAGTCAAAAATCCAACTGATCTTTTGAAATCAAGACCCAAAGTTGAAAGATCTTAGTCCTGTTTTCCCATTTCTTATTGTGGTTTGATTATTGATTGTTATTTCACGTGCTTATATGAAATCTTTATATATATATTATATATATATATATATTGGTTTTTGTTAATATATCAGTTAAGTGAGATGATTTCTCAAGGAGAACATACTCACATCCTAATGCCATTCTTATATTACACGACCAGTTTGATTCAGAATCTGGGGTCCAGATTTTTCAATAATCAGGCTATGTGGAGAACGTTTTTGACGAGTACCGGACAAGTCGATTATCGGGACCGACGCATTTACGCTCTCCTGGGCGCCATAAATTAAAATTGTTAGTGCGAGCTACTAGATCTCCAAGAATACTTAGTAATATATTATTGTATTCTTTGATTTTCTAGGAATTTAAATTTGAATAATAGGAAGTTTATAAATATTATTAGATATATATAAAGACTAGTTCATAAATAACAGATAAATTCAAGTCAGATAAATTATAACTTCTGAGTAAAAACTGTTATTTGTACTTTCCGCTTATTAATTAAGGGTTGGTCAGTGTGCTTACGATTGGTACTGATATCGAATCATTATTGTGCTCCCAGTTCAATAATCTCGATGTTAACTTAAAATTATGTCAAAGAACTTGTATTTCTTTATTGGATCTGTTCCTTAACTGAACAGGATAAGTCGCTGACTGGAAATTCCGGAGTAGGTGCATTATTTTTGGGTGGAGTCGATCGTTTTTTATTAGGTAAATAAAAATTTGTATGGCAGAAATCTTGCTTAGATTACTAAAACGTTTAGTCCTTATTGAGATTAGTTAAATGCTACAGTTGGATGATGGAGTTGCATGGCCGTGTTGTTGAATTGGCTAGGTAAGTGAAGGTGCGTGCGCGTGGCTTTCGCAAGGGCTGCCGCAGTGCTGGCTGGTGTGGGAGGTTGTGGCCTCGACGCTAAACTGGTTCCATGCCGCATAACGGCGCCTTCCTTCCGTCTTGCTTGTCCTACACTCGGCCTGCTTTTGACCTGTCACTTGTCTCCTGCCCACCAACAGTCCAACTCAAGTATTTCACTTTCTTCGTTTCTATATCGTACATTGCAAAGATAGCCGTGTTCTAGGATGCTATAGGTTGTGTTTTAAATTTCATAATCTTTTGTAGTTTTATAACTGTTTCTTTAGTCAATCTCAGACATATCATGTTTTTCATTTCAATTTGAAAGCTATGAACTGTTATTTTTTCATTACGGTGTTATGTGATGAAAACGAGTTAGATTTACATCAAATGACGCTAGTACCATAGGAGACTAGAAGACTTGCTTCATTGTAGTACGCAACTATCTAAAAACTATCCATCCTAACGGGAAGAAATTTATATTTTTTGTTTCTTTAATTCTTTTTTGCCTACTTCTTTAATTGGAATTTTGTTATGAAAATTATAGACCTTTTTTATTAATATGATGGTTTGCTCATTCCCACCTTTAGACTCTAAGTGAAAATTTATTTCAATGAAGGAAAAAACTTCTTTGGGACAAATCTGACGAACATAATGGATGATCATGTAATAAATAAGGACCCCAATTGTAAATTGCGTTGTGTTGATCTTCGAACTCATGGAAAGAAGACTTGTTTCTATGTTCAACGATGTCCATTCACCTGCATTTCTGACTGCAGTTTCTTCATGAAATTTCAAGCTGCTGTATTAACTGACTACCTGTCGGTCTTTCTCAAGATCAATCTGTATGAAGATAATTGATCAAGGACTTTATGAAAGTCCTGTTGTTTTAGATTCAACCTTTGAATAAAACAATTCATTTGTTGGGAAAGCACTACGCTAGAGAGAGAGCTCTGAGTGTGGGAAGAACACTGCGTGAAGTTATAAATTGAATCATTTTGTTTATCTCTTGTTTTACTTGTGTTGTGATTTAAAAATAAAGTGAGAAATTGTCCTTTGTGAAGACTTTATTCAATTTGAACTTTTTTGGATAACAAATGCCTAACATCTAAAAAAAGAAGTTTGTTTTCAAATAAATGACTGTAGACTTGAAGACTCCAACGTGAATGAGTTCTGCGGAAATCAGATTTAGAGTGGGTATCCGACTGGAGGATTTTTGATGGATTCTGCCTCTGCTTTCAGCTCATGTAAGACTTATGTTTATTGGTTATAAATGAATATTGATTTGCAATAACTTCCATCAAATTCAATAAAACGTTATTAACAAAATTACTGCGAAGAACTTAGAAGCCAGACCATGGAATCGTCATTCCAATGAAACCATAGCTACTGTTAGGTAAAGTCCTTATTTCTGTGATCATGATTATAATAAGTTATGTCACTTTGGGATCATTGACTTTAAGATTGATATTATCTCAATACCTCTGATATTTCAAGAGTATATTTGCAGCAATTTAGAGTTAGATGTCTGAAGCATATAAAAAAAATAAGATTAGAAAAGTTGTCAAAAGATTATATTAAATTATTTCAAAAGCTGTCTCACCTATGTATTCATAAATATGACTTTTTTATTCTTAATATTGTGTGCAGTTTATGTGCTAAATAATTAGCGATAAACTTTAATTTACAATTTGTTTGTTTGTTCACAAGAGAAGGAAACTAGAATTGTATATGAATAGTTTATAAGGATTTGGGAGCTTGGATGATATCACAGAGAAAATTGTTTCATATAGTGGGAAACTTAAAGAACTAGTCTCCAAAGAATTAACATTTATGAAAAAACATCAATAAAACATTTCTGACATTATCATCTTCTTCAGGTTACATCTGAAATACAGATATAGGTAGGTATCACACAGTATCTGATTCACAATCAACAAATTAAACGTTCCTTATTAAAAAGTGTTGATCATTTTATAATTTTATACGTTACGATTTTTATTTTGCAAATGAAAATTATATTCTCGTTTTAACTTCTGTTTCATAGAATATTGATATTATCAAATATCTAGTTTTCGTTCATACTTTCCATTGCCTTTAAAGACTTAAATGACTTATTAATTACTTATAATAATAAATTACTTAATAATGAAAGAACTACCTTCAAAATTTATAATGCTTTGGGCTTCAAGGTTTTCATAAATCAATTGAGCATTCCAGGAGGGGTACACTTTTGTAATTTAGCCGCATGTAATGCTTGAATACTTTTTAGGTATTAGACCCATGCTTGAAATGAAAACTTGCTTAACTACCTATTTCACGATCCTTTAGATGCTATTTCGATTAAATTACCCTATTACTAGTATTTACAGCATTTACGGGAATAGTGACCTTGTTATTGGCCCATAGCCTCACTATCTCGTATAAAACATCTAATTCACCAGAGATGAAGTTGACTTATTATTGTCATGGTTACCTTGGTACTGTTCATTAATTCCGTCAGCATTCTGAAAAGTCGATAGTGTGAACCGCCAGAGCTTAGTCGACGTTTAGGCTCAGAATTTGAGCCAAACACTGTCCAGATAAACCGAAATCCGGTTTGACGAGGGTCGAGTTTATAATAGAACGAAAAGGAAATTTAAAATCTCTGATCGCCAGCTTCACGAAAACACTACGCGTGACCTACTTTAAGGTCGTGACCCACCAGCTTGATACCAGTGCTTTAGAGTGTTATACGACTTTTAACCCTATTTTTTGGTTCGTTGATACTTTTCTAAAAGTTTTGCCAGCCTATTAAAATTAGATATAAAAGACAAACCCAGTGTGTAACTTGAATCAATGACTGCGTTGTACTAAATCATTACAAACAATAGACATGGATTGTTGTCTGAAAAACAATTTATCATATAGACTTGTTAATTAAATATTGATTTCGGTGGACTAATCAATTTTATGTTGTGAAAACCTAACTCAACTCTTCTACTCTTCAGTATCATTCGAGTCTTGTTCATCTTTAAAGTTTCCTTGGTTTATAAATAAGTCAATTGTTTATTGTGAGTAAAATGATTTCCATAAATAATATTTTAATTTATAAATAAACTAGGTGATTTAATACTTTCCATTATTGATAATATTGATGAAACAAAACTCTTGTCAAAGATTGTATTTGTGTTGTTATGTATTGAGATAAGATAAATTAGTTTTAAAAACAAACTCCATAAAATTACCGATAAGAAAGTCTAAGTTTAAAGGTTGTATCGTAGTAAGTAATGGTAATGTTATCATGAGCATTGGAATCACGTGGACAGGGCTGTGCAAAGACAAATCGACGCACAGTGTAAAAAGCAGAATATTTGCAGAAAAAGCAGGGGCTTTGCTCTCTTATATATTACTTATATTTTTGGCTATGAAAAGTTCCCAGTAAATATTATCAATAAAAAATAAAATAATATAAATATGAAAAGAAAAGTGGTAATTATCGATAAGTAATAATAAAATATTTATAATAATACATTATAAATCATTAATGGAATTAAAAAATAAAAATATTGAAATGTAGGTGACCCAAAGATTAATAAAAATAAGACTAATAAAATTGATTATAATCCAACAAGTTTGATGTTTGAACTAACCGTTAATTTGAACTACAAAAAAGTAAACATTATGTTTCAAAAGAACCTAGTAACAGATTCCCTGTGGAATCTTTACACATCTCATACGAGGTGTGTAAATAAAGTAGTGAGACTGATTTTTTTTTTAAATTTTCTATTCAAATATAATTACAATGTGATATTGTCACCTTCAAAATAGCTCCCTTCGGAAGCCACACAGCGCTGGAGACGGTCCTTCCAATCATTGTAGCATTGCTGGAACTCGGATTCTGGAATGGCCTTCAGCTGGTCGGTTACAGCAGTTTGTATGTTTTGTAGTGTCCCGAAATGAGTTCCCTTGAGGTGATTTTTCAATCTCGGGAAGAGGACAAAGTCACAAGGACTCAAGTCTGGTGAATAAGGAGGCTGAGGAGCAACAGGAATGCTTTTACTGGCCAAAAACTCGTTTATTGAGATGGCAGTGTGACAGGGCGCGTTGTCGTGATGCAATTCATTGGTCAAAATGTGATGAACGGAGGTGTGATTCAAATTCAACTGTTCCCCGATCATTCTGACTGTCAAGCGTCGATCTGAACGCACAAGGTTCCGTACTCTGTAGACATTTTCATCGGTGTTTGCACTTGAAGGCCTTCCGCTTCGTGGTTCATCTTCAATCGACTCTCTTCCTTCTGAAAATTCCTTAAACCACCGAAAAACCTGTGCCCTTGATAAAACACGTTCTCCATAGGCCTCCTGAAGTTTTTCAAAAGTTTCGGTTGCATTATGTCCAAGTCTGAAGCAAAATTTGATTGCACACCGCTGCTCAACTTTGAGGTCACTCATTTTTAAAACGCTCAAAAAAAAGAAAAAAACCATTTCACGAAAACCAATGCTACGGACAAACAAATGACTGTGGCGAGTTCAGATTCATACTGGAGGCGCATCACACGTGCACCTGACGCTACTCAAGGCCACGCGTCTCCAGCGTTGCCAGATCGAAAGCGACGTTGCCAGTCTCACTACTTTATTTACACACCTCGTATTATCTCACTTGTATCATTTGTCTTTTGAGGGGCTGTATTGGATATACAGTTAAATGAAATGGAATAACATTTAGCATTTTGGATTTCAATATAGGATTGTTGTTATTTCATCTGCTGGTTATTTATGATTTTTTATTTTGAATATGTTTTGAGAAGTATATCTTTTTTCCGGTAGATTGTTTATCTTTTATATAGCTACGTATTCCTGGTTCATATTTGGCGATTAAATTCATTATTTCTAGAAAAACCCTTCCCTTTTTACTGAGGGCATCGTTTAATGATCCTATTAAAAGACCAATTGTTCTCGGTTCAAAATAATATAGCGTTTATTACCACCTTTAATATACGATGCCATTTAATTTTTAATTAATATGTTTCTTTTTAATTGAGAGTTAATACCTTACTGTTTTTTGATTGCATTCTAACACTTCCTACTAATATGTTCATTTATTGGGCTCCGATAGTTTCATGAAATTTTCATATAAATACATTCAAATAAACTTTAAAATTCAATAATTCATCGCTATTTACTTGAAATAACTAATTTAGCGTCCCCTGGTCCTTGCAATTTGTTCAGCCTGGATATTCATGGCACTGGTTGCAGCTCAAGACTGAATGTGTGACTCGATGAATGGAGTCACCAAGGCCAGATGGAGCGTGGACGTGGTGTGAGGCCTAGTCTGGTCATAATACCTTTTGCCCTTAGTACTGACTTTTCAGGATATACCGTGATTTTTATTTTTCATTTGTGATATAGAAAATCTTGTTCTTATCGTCCTCATATCGCAGTCAACGTAAATCCATACTGGTTTAGAATCCAGTAAACGATTTAACGTTGTTTCCAAATGGTTAAAATGTGTGCCAATTTAAAATCTAATCATGGCAAATATAGTAATTGTATGTTTACGTTTAATTAAGTTGTAATAGCCTATAACATAATTATCACTACCTTCCTCATAAACAAAATCACATTTCAAATTTTAACTTTTTAAACATTTAGAAGATACGTTGGTCAAAATTCAAAATCAATAACTTAGTGATTTATTTTAGTTCAGTTTCATGAAACCAGTAGCTGTGTAATATCTGTCAAAGCGTGTAAATCTTCGTTCTCTACAATTAGTAGCCATTATATATAAATATATATACAGGGTAGGCTGTCGTCCCTCCTCCGTTTATCATTTCCATTACGACCATTACGGTCGAAATATTGAAAAGTGAGTCTTTGTTATGTTTCTGTCTTTGTGTCAAGGTTTATTTTAAGTGTAATCTGTTGTGCCGGACCGTTTCCGTTTATCATGGTAATATATATATATATATATATATATACAACTTCATAAGTTTCTGCTTGAATGGTTTCTTACAAGGGAGTTTCTATTTGTCGAAGATTCGCTGAAGAGTGGGGGAGCGGTGGCAGTAGTGCAGTTAGTCACCCAGCCCGAGCTACCGTTCTCTCGACCGCCTGGCTCCGTGTCGGAATGTCTCCTGAAAAAACATCCCACGGAGACGTCACAGTCTTAACACTCTAATCCCCCCCTCTAGTGACCAAGGCAGCGCCGCAAGGCTGCTCCAAGTATGCCAACGAGTACACGATTTAACGGAATCTAATCTTTTATCTTCATCTGCTTTCTTCAAATTTGAATAGAACTGATAAAACCTAATATTATCAGTGGAACTATGATAAACATATGTATACTACTGGTTGCCAGCATTGTCGATTAACCCATGATATCATTTATCTATGTAATCAAAAATAAATGTTATTCTGCGATTATTAGTACGTTATTGACTTTATCTCTCTCTTCGTAATATTCAGATCTATTTTATTTAATTTGTATTATTTTTTTTCTCAAAATCAATTATATGAATCATATGATTAGTAAATAAAGTGCCTTCTCTAATGAAGGTTAGTGGAGTACATGAGGGATGTATTAAAGGACTACAGAATAATAGAATTAGCTTCATGTATCAAACTGTTTCCAGGTTTGTTCATCTTTCCGAACAAATTTAGAGATTGCTAATAGTCTGTCATATGTAAACTCTATAAATATTTCTGCCCTGTCGATTTGTTTTGTTATTACTTCATATAAGTACAATTGAATATTGAGGTGAGCCACAATAAAATTCTCTTTGCTCTAGGATGTAGGCAAGTTCAAAAAACTGTTCAAGTAATGAAAGACAATTTACGAGCTGAGATAGTATATGGTTGTTATAATGAGGCTGAAAAATGGTTGTAGACGACAGTTGGTATAATATGTAAGTTCTACTATATGGCAGTTTAATTACGTAAATTAATAATTTTTGAAGTATTCTAATAAAACACTTAGCACAAAGCCAAGGTACAGATTTTCATATGAAAGGCCGAGTTACATCGATTTTGAAACTTGAACTCAGAATACTGCTAGTGTTCAAAATGGAATCATTAGTTAGTCATAACATTAAGCAATGTTTCATTGTTTTCAAAACTTAAAGTCATAATTTATGTTTGATTTTAGCTTTAGTGTGGGTAGGGAAGTAGTAAGGTTTCCTTGTGACGTCCTAGACTAGTGAAGCTTAGAGTCCCTTTATTATGTAAGGGCGTCATTTGCAGGGTTTCGTCGAGTGTTTGTTTGAAACAATCTCGCTAACACTTTGTTGAGATATTATTTGTTACTTCTATTCGTACATTACTTGTTTAGCTAGTTATTAAGTTTGTGTTAAGAGCAACGTTCGTTCTGGCACTGTCTCAGCAGGCCTAATCGGTCATCAGTTGCAAAATTCTGTGTGCTTAAGTCTTTGAGGGTCTTGGATAAACGGCAGTGACATTATAAAGGGAATACTATTTCGTATCTTTGTACAATAGTTGTTTGACAATTTTTTTGACATCTGCTCTAAGACACTTCACAGTCTTACCATGCATGTATCTGATGAGTATTGTTCCAAAGACCTTAGTTCATATTGCCTAAACATATACTTTTATAAGCTTTTAATATCACATGAAATTAAAAGTCAAATAAAATAAAGGCATTCTAATATAGAATTCTTTGCAGAATGCATTAAAATTCTTTACGTATGAACTTCTGTATCGACCTATTGGGAGGCGATGACTATTATCTGGCCAGAAGAAGGAAGTGAACAGACATACCTCTGTATCGCTTCAGGAGATATTGCATAGGGTTCTGTGAAGCGTGCCTTTAATTTACTTCCGCTTGAAAAACTACAAGTATAATTGCATTAAGATTCCACAGTCAGGGTTGAATAATTATTTTTTTTAAAAAAATAATTATTTATGCAAAAAAGTTTCATATAATCAACAATTTTAAGGAGAAATGTGTTCAGTTTTCTTACGTTACAATTGTTAAAAGAATATTTTAACTAGGCTTTTCAAATTCTGCGAATATGGTTCAATATTCAACAAGCTTTAAATACATATATATAGTTAAGATAACAGAATTTTTAAACTTGAATGACCATTGTCCGTTATCTTTGAAATTTGATTGAATGGTAGTGAACTTTATGATTAGCAACTTTGTATGAATCATGTGATTTTAAATGCTCTACTTTTGATATCTTGAATATGAACTTGAATGTTCCCTCAGCTGTAAGTAGGATTAAAAATAATGCAATAAGCATTGTGAGAGGTCATATACTTTATTTTATTAAGAATTAAAAGGAAGGAAAGGGTGTAAAGTCCTTTCAACCAAGGGAGTACTTCTTCATTTAAAAAAATGACATAAATCAGGTGCAGAGGGCCTAATAGTGAAACTTGATTTTTAATAAAATAAATTGGAATACATATTTTTTTTTTCTTATACTTATTGAAATATTTCTTCCCTAAATTATTATTTAATAACCCTGTATTCTTTCAAATCAAAATAACTTCTACACAAAGAATTATTAATTTTTCAAAGGTTCCATGATCTCCTGAAGTTTTCGTTTGTGATGCTGACATCTAATCTTCTGTTTAGCGTCATGAGATGTCAGAGGGAATTATGAAATGAAAATAATCTGGGTACACTGTATTAGTGGAACACCCAATCCTGTTTTCATTATTCTCTTTATCTGTGCTGTATAGACTCGCTTGTTTGATGACACACCCACAAACATCCAGTTATTATTGTAAACTATCAAAAATGAATCCCTCAAAATCTTAAAATAGATTTTCCTCATTATCACCATTTTTTAGTATAGTAAAATGAAAATGAATATACTCATTTTGTGAGTAGCTTTGTTGTATCAGTATGGGGATTTCATAATGTGATTCTTTAAGAAGAAGCAGTGTTTTGTTTTGTGGTGCTTGGTCCCTAAGGAGTAAAGTTGAGCATCCTTTTGTCAACTCCTGCACCCTTTTCCTCCTGACGCCCACATCCATTTACTCCTTTGTGTTAGAACTTTCTCTTTCTGTCGTTCTGTACAACACTTGACAAAGGCTTGTTCCAATGCTCTTAGTTTCTCTTTTAGTTTCACATGTGGATAATTCGTTCAGTTTTCCCATTTATATAGATATATCAATGTTAAACGAAGTAGAGTAACATACAGAGTAAAAGCACACTAATTCAATTTTTTTTTACAAAATTTGTCCTCAAGAGAAAAGAGAGAGAGAGAACTGAACACACCAGAGACGCAGCAGCAGGTAATCCACTTTACCTACCGTTGCATCTCCAGAGTGCTTGATCTCCCTCTCTCTTTTCTCCTGAAGACAGATTTAGTGAAAATTTGAGTTTGTGTGTTTCTGTACTCAGAGTATTAGTTTTCATCGTATTTCAACTTGTGTGTGTCCTGTTTGGATTGTCTTTTGGATTTTAATCAAAGGATTAAAAGAAAAGAACACGGAGCAACATCGACAAAACTCACTTCATGTATCGACCTTCAAAATCGAATGAAGAAAACAAATTCTGCTCGGGAGGCAAACAACAACTATGTATATTCAACAACAACTATGTATATTGAACGTACATGATAGTAATAAGATTTCAATGTAATTGTGCGAAGTAAATATCAACGTCTAAAACATAGAAAAAAATCTGGAGTGGTCTACACTCAACTTTACTATAAGTAAACTTAATCTCAAACTTCTTGGGTATATAATTTATAATGTTTCATGTAGGCATAATGTAAATGTGTAAATGGAAAGGGTTTATTAGTTTTTCATTCCTGCAGCTAGTACTGATAATGACTTATCCACTTATCAATATCGCGCTTATTTTTATATATCACAATAACTACCGCCGTAATAACATTTTTGAAATGCGAAAGTGAAGATTTCGTGTTACAAAATAATCTCTTACAGGAGAACATGACGTCTGTTTCAATAGCTATTGGATCATTTACATAATTTATCTGATCTTCTTCTACATTGAAGATTTAAGGCAAAGTTTCCCAATTAAAACATAAAAATATTTCTATTTTCCAAATCAATGTAAATAAATGAAAAATGAATCTGGCAAATATAGTTGGTGATCGATTAGTCCAGGATGAAAATCCCCACTTTTTTTTTAATCCCAGTTACACTTTAATATAAATTAAACTTTAAATGTTGTTATTTTATGAAATGTTATCTTCAAAGCTTAATTTCATTAAATGAATTCCAAAACAGTTTTGTAATAATCAGTTTAAAACGATGTTATGTGAGAATGCCTTTGAGTTTTATTCATGATAATTTTCTTTGAAAAATGAAAATAATTGCTTTGAAAATAAATTTATATTAAATCAATTACCATGTCCTCTGAACCAGCTATTTGACAGCAAATTGAATTTGTGACAATATTGTTGCTTTAAGATAATTTTTAATTTAAGATGTAGGATAATTTCATTTAGTATTTTTATAAAAGAAATTTTTTAATTTTAAATAATGTTCTAGCTATTCCATGCTAGAGTTTTTAAAAACTCACTTTTCATTCCCTTAGTAAGAAATCATAAAAAACCAATTTACGCTGAGCGAATGTTATTTTTTCCCAGGTGGTGTACTCTCATATAAGTTTGCTGTAAATGTGTATTACAAAATATATATATTTGTAATTAGCGACTTTTGCAGTCTTAAATCAAGTTCAAAGCCGACTTCTCTGTATAATTTTAAATTTAAAAGATGGAAGCTTGAAAGTATTAAAAATAATGGTATTGTAGAGTTCTTTAATAGAATCTCTCACTTTACAAAATTAAGATAAAAAACAGCGACAAGTCCAATAATAGAAAGCAGGTGATAACCGGTGAGCAGGGTTGTCCCTCGCGTCGCTACATGGCCCCCCTCAGCAGCACACTACGCGGTGGTGACAAGACGAACCGGTTGGCGAACTGCTCTGCCGGAGCGTGTTGTAACAGCCGGAGTGGGAAACTGATGATTTTGTTAACTGAACGTCCTGATGGGATGTAAGGCGCTGAGATTGACTACCAGCTGCCTCCGACACTGGTTTTGGTTGACCTTGTGGTTGAATCCTTGAAGAAGATGGGAGGTAAGCCACTTTAAGACGGTCGACTGTCACCTTCTCCTTTTTCCCATTGTGGTCAATGATGAAATATTTTTCTCTAGGCTCTATGATTTTAAATGGGCCCGTGTATGGTCTTGTTAAGGGCTTAGCGTTGGCCTCCCGGCGCAGATAGACATATCCAGTAGAACTTAGATTTTTAGGGACTTGAGCTGGCCGACGGCCGTGAAACGCTGGAGGTGGAGGCAGGACTTCACGCATCTGCGACTGTAGGCCCTTAAGGTAACCCGCCGAAGGCTGATGTTGCCTTGAGTCTTGAGGTAGGAATTCGCCCGGAATGGCCAGGCTGGACCCGTAGACAAGTTCTGCAGGAGAACAGTCAGGGTCCTCGCGCCAGGCGACCCTGAGGCCTAAGAGGACAAATGGTAGATGGTCCATCCACTGGGCCCCTGTACACCTGGCTTTCAAAGATGATTTAAGTTGCCGATGTAGTCGTTCCACCATTCCGTTGGCTTGGGGATGATATGCCGTGGTGGTCATTGCACTAATGCCAAGGATGCGATGGAGTTCCGACCACACTTCTGAGGTGAACTGGGGTCCTCTGTCAGAGGTGATGTCGTTAGGAACACCAAAGCGAGCAACCCAGTTCCTGATAAAGGCCTTGATCACAGTGGAGGTCTTTGCGTCCGGAATGGGAATGGCCTCCGGCCAACGAGTGAAACGGTCGATGATCGTGAATAAGTAGCCCATGCCTTCGCTTATTGGCAAAGGGCCCACTAAATCCACATGAAGGCTGCTGAAACGTGCTCCAGGTGGTAACCTCTTGGCGAGAGGAGCACGAGTGTGGTGATGAACTTTTGATGTTTGGCAAGCGTGGCACTCTCGGCACCATCGCCGAATATCTTTGTTCATTCCGTGCCAGACAAATCGTGAGGATATAGCCCGCTTTGTCGGCTTGACTCCTGGATGAGATAGACTATGGACCATGTCAAAAATTTGCCTAGTCCAGTTGGCAGGAATAATTGGCCGGGGCTTGTCCATCGAAGTGTCGCAGAGGACAGTTGTACCCTGATACTGCACATTCTCAAGCCGTAGGTTTGTGATTGCAGTACGATAAGCCTGGACCTCAGGTGATAGCTGATCCCTTGCCAGAGCCTTGTAGTCCACCGTAGGGCAAGCTATAGCCCCTATTCTAGAGAGTGCATCAGCAACAACGTTGTTTTTGCCAGAGACATGGCGAATGTCACTCGTGAACTCAGCTATAAAAGACAAGTGTCGTGCTTGGCGTGGGGAGCGTTCCGTTAGACTGTCGATGGCCGAAGTCAGAGGCTTATGGTCCGTAAAAGCCGTAAAGGGGCGTCCTTCAAGGAAATGCCGGAAGTGTTTGATGACCAGATAAAGAGCGAGTAGTTCCCGGTCAAAGGCACTATACTTACGCTCAGCAACGCTGAGTTTCTTTGAAAAGAATGCAACAGGCCGCCAACGTCCTTGAAACTGCTCCAGTTGGCCTCCAATCGCAGTGTCCGAGGCATCGACTGTAATGCTTGTAGGGGCTTCAGGAAGCGGGTGGGTTAGTAATGTGGCCTTTGACAGAGCTAACTTGGCAGCGTCGAATGCCCTTTGACAGTCAGCCGTCCAATGGATGCCTTTGCCCTTGCCACTGACGGCGGAATGGAGCGGGCCCAGTTGCTGGGCAATGTGTGGGAGAAATCTGTGGTAGTAGTTGACTATACCCAGGAATCGCTGGCAAGCTGCCTTGTCCGTTGGAGCCGGATATTCCCGAAGAACTTGAATGCGTTCTGGCAGAGGTTTGACACCATGAATTGTCACGCGATGTCCCAGGTAGTCCAGCTCCGTGACGCCAAAAACACATTTTTCTCTCTTGACCACTAGGCCGTTGTCAGACAGGATCCGAAAAACTTGGCGTAGGTGTTTGGCGTGTTCCTCCTCCGAATGACTTGCCACTAAGATATCGTCCAGATAGACAAAGACAAACGGAACTCCTTGGAAGATCTTGTCCATGAGTCGCTGAAATCCCTGAGCTGCATTTTTTAACCCGAAGGGCATGCGGGTAAACTCCCACAAACCAAAAGGCGTGATTATTGCAGTCTTGGGAATCGAATCCTTGGCCATAGGGATTTGATGGTATCCTCGCATGAGATCTACTTTGGAGAAGATTTGGGCACCTGCCAGGTGTGCATTGAAGTCATGAATGTGGGGAAGTGGGTATCGGTCATCGACCGTAGCATTATTCAGGCGCCTGTAATCTCCACAAGGACGCCATCCCCCATCAGCCTTGGCCACCACGTGGAGAGGGGATGACCAAGGAGAGTTAGATCGCCGACTGACTCCCAGCTTTTCCATTTGTGTGAACTCTTCCTTAGCCACAGCCAGTTTCTCTGAGTCCAGGCGCCTGGCTTTTGAATGAACCGGAGGGCCAGTAGTTACGATATGATGTTCAATCCCGTGTTTGTTGACTTCTGAGTGAAATCGAGGCACCAGAATTTCGGGGAACTCCTGCAGAATTGCTGAGTATTTGTTCAGTTGGGATGAGGAAAGTCCGTACACTAAAGGATATGTCGCTGCAGGTGATTGGAATAAGCTGAGAAGGACCTTGCAGTTTGCCATATCGATGAGTCGTCGTCCTTTGAGGTCAATTGCAAGGTTGTGATGAACGAAGAAGTCTGCGCCTAGAATAGGTCTGGAGACATCTGCGATGTAGAATGTATGGTGAAACTTGCGTCCGCCCAGCTTTAGGACCACATGTTTTGTTCCCCAAATGGGAATGAGTGACTTGTTGGCAGCTGCTAAACGACCGCAAGGCTTTAAAGACTTAGTGTGCGGAGACACAGGTAGAACTGACACATCCGCGCCAGAGTCTACAAGGTATTGGCGCCTGGAAGATTCATCGTGGACAGAAAGAGATGATTTTGAGAAAGGGCCGGTCACTGACGCGGATTGAATTGTAGATGTGGACAGTGACCGGCTTGCTAGTTTCCCTTAGCTTGAGGTGAAACCATTGTTTGGAACAGGCACCAGGGAAAACACTTCCTGGCTTTTAGGCCCCACTTTATGTGATATCGGCAGACATGCTTGGAGTCCTCTACTTGAGTGCTGGCGGCTTCGGTGAGTTTGGTTGATATGGCCTGTGGTCGTCGACCACCACTACGGTTAGGCCTACCAATTGCCGCAATGGCAGCGTCCTTAATGTCCAAAGCAGAAACAGTAGCGCAGTCCCTAGCTTCCATAATGCCGTCGGCACATTCGGCTAATGCCTCTAGGGTTTTGAAATTCTGTGTTGCTAAGATTGCCTTGACATCCGGTGGCAATAGGGACATAAAATGGGCCTTAAAGAATCCGCATTCACCCTTGCACTCTCCTGACCGAAGGTTCTGTAGCCGCCGGAGCATTGCTGAAGGTTGGAGATCACCGAGGCCAGAAATTGACAGTAGCTCCCTGTCCTTTTGTTCTTGTGATTTGTCGAAAGCTTTGACAAGGGCCGTCTTGAGTGTGTCATATTTAGCCTCCGTCGGAGGTGCCTTGACAATATGCAAAACCTCCTTGACTACCGAGGGGTCTAAAACTGAGACAATGTAGTCAAACTTTGTCTGATCTATTGAGATGTTGCTGGTTCTGAACATTGCCTCAACCCTGATGAACCATGCCTCTACCTCCTCTGCCCAAAATGGTGGCAATTTGACAGAAGCGGCTGCTATTGCTGACACGTTGGAGACATCTGCCGTTGGTAGAACCCCCATTGTCCTGAATGCCGCTGACATTTGAGCCACAAACTCAGCAGAGAAAGGTGGGTTTGACATAACTTGATTATTGAATAAGACTTACGTTCTGTAAGTTGAGTAGTTGAGGTTGATGTCCTCGTCGGGGTCACCACTGTAGAGTTCTTTAATAGAATCTCTCACTTTACAAAATTAAGATAAAAAACAACGACAAGTCCAATAATAGAAAGCAGGTGATAACCGGTGAGCAGGGTTGTCCCTCGCGTCGCTACAGTATGAACTATTAGACTAGAATAGTGAAAGAACTGGAAATTAGACAAAAACATAGAAACCCTTCTATAGAACATAAAAGTTCATTCCAAAACTTCAACATTACCCAATAATAATGTATTCATAAACGTAAAAAAATCAGAATCTGAAATTAAGCTTTGTAGAATTGTGCAACATATAGATTGATGTTCGCTCAGAGTAAATTGGTTTTTTATGATTTTTGACTAAGGGAAAGAAAAGTGATTCTTTAAAAAACTCTAGCATGCCATAAGATTTCCAGTGTAATAATTCGACAAAAACCAAAAATGTAGAACATTATTCAGAATTAAAAAAAAATCTTTTGAAAATAATAAATGAAATTACCCTACATCTTAAATTAAAAATTATCTGAAAAAGACATTATTTCTTACATCTTTTTGACATTTCAGACAAAAACTTGGTAATGTTTTTAAATACTAAAAATATTTTCAAGTTCTAAATGGGAAAATTTGTCTTAAGTATTAAATGTAGAAGGAGGTCAGATAAACTATGTAGGAGATCCACGGGCTATTGGAGCAAAAGCCATGCTCTCTTGTAGGAAATTATTTCGTATAAGCAAATTTTCACTTTGGCTTTTCATAATATTATTACTGCTGCAGTTATACTAATGATTGTATATCCATTAATTGTGTGACATACAAAAAAGCCTTATCTATTGGTAAGTGGATCAATCACTATCTGTACTACCTCAGGAGTGAAAGACTAATATCTCCCATTTAGACGATTATGTTATGCTTAAATGAGGCATGATATATTATATACCCAAGAAGTTTGATATTAAGTTTACTTATAGTAAAGTTGAGTGTAGGCCACTCAACATTTTAATTTTTGATATATAGTGTTTGATATTATTTCTTGGCTCTTATTTATGGCAATCTTGATAAAAAAAAATTATTTGAAGAATTATGTATTTTAGATCCCATGAATCTATTTTTGATATTTTGTTCTATGATATCTGGGTGTAGACAGATAAGTGAATAAAAAAAAAGAATAATGAGCAATTTATTATATCAACTTGAAATGTCGTGTAATTACCAACCAGCTGTTTAGAAGATTAACGATCTGATGTACTGAGAATAGGGGTACCTTTAGTAACAGATTTTCTTTATTATTCTTGAAATATAACTTAAGATTGCATTGTCATTCTTAATTGAAAAAATGATGGTAACCAATGAATCCTTCATTATTTTTTAAAATTGGTTTACTTCTAGTATAGTTGAGTGTAGAGATTCCACTTTTTTAGGCGTGTATGTTTTTTTTCTGATATTGTTATTCCTATTATTAAAAGTATTATGTTTTATTTGGTAGTATGCATTATGTCAAACATCATTATCAGTAGGGTACTACAACCAAAGATGTTTTGAAAATGACTATCATGATATGAGACCAAACAATGAACATTGGTGATTTGGGGTGGCATTTTAGGGCGTACATATAAATTACCTTGTGCAATGGTTTTTCTGCTTTTTCAATTTATGTTAATTCTGTAACAATATATTTGATCAGTTTGATTGAATCGTTTTGGTGGACCTGGACTTGTTAACGTTGGTTATTTTAATTTGATTTGCAAGACTTTTGTTTTGATACGAGTGTGTCTTTTATGAGGCGTGATGTCTGAGGCATAGTGGTTCCAAGTTTATCTTTAAATCTCCCGCTTAGACTGTAGCATAAGGCAAAGAGGACAGTTGATGTATAGCACTCGATTAAGGTGCAGTAATTGCAAGTGGTGGAATGCGTCGTGTTTAAAGGCAGCAGACGGCTGTAGACCAAGCAGCAGTAAGCTGTTACCATACCTGCGTGGTGGCGGTCGGGCCACGACAAATTGGCCAGTGGTGCGTTAGTCACGCTTGCTCGCTTCCCCAACCTCTTTTGGGCATTAAAATACCTCTTCAGAACTCCTGTCTCACAAACTGCCAGAGCTTTACTTCAAATCTCTCCGCCAGTCCACCTGCTCGCTCACCTTCCCTTCTCACGCTTTTATCCCTTGTCTTAGCCAGTGTCCACTCCAGTATCGTTTTACTTAAAATTCCCAAATTCCACCTTTAACTTTGAATAATAATGTTACCTTCAGTTTATTATTCTGCCTACTGTATATTTACCAGTACTCATTTCCCTCAGTGATTTTGTCTTCTACTTTTCGAATTTCCACTTTGAATACGAGTGGAAATTAATCTCGTATCTGTCTAAATTAATTTCTGAGAATATTCTTGTTGTATAAGTTTACTCCGAATCCCTCAAAAATGTTATGTTACCTAAACGAATTAATAAAGTCGGTAAATTATTTTTTAGTTGTTTAATTTTAAAAGTGGATTCTTCATTAATATGTAAGTGAATTGACCGATTATACTTGTATGATATAGTACTTGTAATTCGCGTGGATTTTGCTAGCAATATAATACAACTACTGTGCCACGTTGTTAAGGGTAGTTGAAAGTTGAAATATAGAACCAATACTCCTTTAGGTTAAAATATCCATGTTGTAGTTACATGATGCTTTTTAATGATTTATCTGACATAATGTTTTTATAAGTTTTTTCTGAGCATACACTGCATTTATAAGCCCTCATGACAATAGGTAAATATAAAGCGGTAGACGCCTTCTCCTCTTGTAATTTTTAGGACTACCATTCTCTGAAAGAGCTTGTACCCTCTCCTCTCCGAAGAGGTAAACCCCATTATCCCAGGGTTTGGAGCTTATCCGATGGATACTATAGGTTAGTCCCACTAGAACTGATCCATGTCTACTGGTAGAGGCTTCAGTCCTCTAGATCCCGGCATGTTGCTTTCCATGCATCACTGGTGAAGTCAATGCTTCTCTTACAGTTTTAGGGTAAACCTGGTCAAAGCCGATGATTAACATTAGTGTCCAAGTGTTTAATGACGAAAGGCACTCAGAATCATAAACAAATTTTAAACAATTTCGTTCTGTTCACGAACTTTGCTTTTTTGTGTGGAACTGATTGATATTAAAATAAAAGCAATATGTGATGTTTATGAGACTTACTGAAAGAATTTAGATATCCCATGTTTGTTCTAACCCACCTCAATGAAGTGGTGCCTCGTACATAACATCTATTTCATCAGAGATGATAGGCTACTTACTTTATTACTGATTTTGTACAATAATAAATTAAATGATCAGGCAAGTCGGTTGCTCTTTGGTGGTGTTCCAGAATGCCTGTTTATAAGGAAAAATTTAAACTTGCAAATTGGTGTTTTAACAACCAAACCGAATTGTTAGCTATTTTGAAGGTCTTACAATGGCCACAATCAGTCCCTAGAGTAACCTCGAAGAAATGTATTGTTATTTATACAGACAGTGAAATTTCACTGGCAACTATTGGCTACTTTCAGATGCACAACAAAGCGGTGGAGGAAATACGGTTGAAAAAAATTTAGACATGGCTTTGAATTAATAATGAATTTTAACTGGATTAAAGTCCAGAGAGTTGAAACAGAAATATGGTTTGCCGACCAGTTAGCACGGAAAACTCTTTGATGGTGATTTGTCTATTTCTTATATGAAGGTTCAATCAGTTTTGTCGAAAGTCAAGCGAGGACGTGGCAATAATTTATTGAAAGAAATGAGTCTCAAATAGTACTAAGAAGAATGGCAGCAGGACGTACACAAGTAAAATGCTTTCCCTACGATAGATTCATTACTGAACACCTGCTGAGGATACTCTTCCGAAATCAATATGATACTGACTGGCTAAATGAAAGCACGCTTGCATCCTTTCTTTCAGTGGTTTAGTCCTGACTGTTCACGTGACGTGGAAGCTCCACAAACCTAGTGCCACATGATAATTAATACCTCTCTCTTTGTGTTACCTTAAGCGAAGTTAATTAGTTCTGTGGTGATCCACAATATTTATTCATTCGTTTAACTTTAATTTATCCATGATAACGAAATACAGTTTGCAGTCATAGGCTGTATTTTGTGATCCATTTGCTTTGTTTTCTCTTAATTTCTTATCATGCACATGCATTATGTTATTTCTTATTTAGGTTTATCTAGTTAATTTAAAATTATATTTTTATATTTACTTGTAAAAATATTTAATTTACTTTGCTTAATTTTTATCTGTTTATATGGAATATTAAATCCTGTAATAAAATACTCAGTTTTCGTCTTGAGTTAAGTCTGTTCTTAACAAAGATATAGGCTGAATCATACTTTAAAAAATATCTAATATCAATCTAACCGTGGGTTTTGAAGTGCAGTCACCGCGAGGCCAACACGACATGAATTAGTTGTGGCACTCAAGCGCCTGGAGCATGCCTGGCCCACTCTACCATATACATATTAAATGTGCATAGAATCCTGCCACCGTCCAGTAGAAAGATTCCACTAGGTTGTTCTTAGTGAAGCAATGATTTTGTCGATCATCCCTCCATAGGTCTTGCTTTAGCCGGGAGCTCCTCATACTCAGTGACACTACGAGTATTTGACAAGTAGACCATATGGGAGAATCAGGAGGTCTGCCGGCCTTCGTGTTAGCGTCCTGAGCCTTCCTTCTATGTAGAAATGTACCGATATCTTGATCAGTTTTTACTTTACTATAAGTAAAGTATAGTGATCGTGAAAAAATTCGATCTCAAGATTTTGACGGAATTACATGTTTTGAGCTCCCAGAAGTCGTTTTATGAAGTTTTTACGATGATGTCTGTGTGTGTGTGTGTGTGTGGGTGGGTGGGTGGGTGGGTGTGTTAGCATTACTTGTTAACACGCTACGGTCCAGAATCTTTGATGGATCAAGTTGATATTTTACACAAAAATGGGCCCCATAAAGACGAAGATCCCTATTGTTTGGGAAGAATTATGCATGATGGGAAAGTCACTTTTTTTGCCAAAAACCGTTTTTTTAAAACATTTATTTCTCCTAAACTGATAACCCTATAGTTTTGAAATTTTGACATTATCTTTGAGGTTACAAATGGAACAAACGAAAAATATATTCAGAATTTTAAAACAATGGGAAATATTTTTTTTTCAATAAAATGTACAAATTTTGACTTATAATTCAATCTCAAACCTTGTGAGAGCGATACAAGCCATACTGTTTAACGGGCAAGAATGAAACTATGCCTATAAATAGAACATTATGTGTAGAATGAGTTGAGATATTTTTTTTCAAAATTACATTCGCCAATGGGGCGTTACAGTACGATGTATGTTTTCAGCAAATGTTTTTTTGACGCTAAACGGCTAATTAAAAAATAATGAAAATTTGACCAGAAATGGAACAAAAAATTAGCAATTCATAAAAAAAAAATCATGAAGTTTCAATTATGAGAAAGAGCAATAACGCTATAAAAACTGTTTGTTTATCTTAGACTAAGAGATCACCTGCTATACTTCTCGAATTTTTTATATTTTTACTTTACTATAAGTAAAGTATAGTGATCGTGAAAAAATTCGATCTCGAGATTTTGATGGAATTACATGTTTTGAGGTACCAGAAGTCGTTTTATGACGTTTCTACGATGATGTCTGTGTGTGTGTGGGTGGGTGGGTGTGTGGGTGGGTGCGTGGGTGGGTGGGTGCGTGTGTTAGCATTGCTTGTTACCACGCTACGGTCCAGAATCTTTGATGGATCAAGTTGATATTTTACACAAAAATGGGCCTCATATAGACGAAGATCCCTATTGTTTGGGAAGAATTATGCATGATGGGAAAGTCACTTTTTTTGCCAAAAACCGTTTTTTTTAAAACATTTATTTCTCCTAAACTGATTACCCTAGAGTTTTGAAATTTTGACATTATCTTTGAGGTTTCAAACGCAACAAACAAAAAATATATTCAGAATTTTAAAACAACAGGAAATATTTTTTTTTCAATAAAATGTAAAAATTTTTACTTATAATTCAATCTCAAACCTTGTCAGAGCGATACAAGCCATACTGTTTGACGGACAAGAATGAAACTATGCCTACAAATAGAACATTATATGGAGAATGAGTTGAGATATTTTTTTCTAATATTACATTCGCTAAAGGGGCGTTACAGTACGATTTGTGTTTTCAGTAAATGTTTTTTTGACGCTAAACGGCTTGTTAAAAAATAATGAAAATTTGACCAAAAATGGAACAAAAAATTAGCAATTCATAAAAAAAAAATCATGAAGTTTGAATTACGGGAAAGAGCAATAACGATATAAAAACTCTTTGTTTATCCTAGACTAAGAGATCACCTGCTATACTTGTCGAATTTTTTGTATTTTTTTACATTGTTTACATTGACTTAGAAATTTTTTGAGCGAATCCACTGAGATAAAATTGATATTTCTAATGGAAAAATGAAAATATATTATTGACTTATAAGAGATGTACGAGGAATAATATTGTGCAGGTAAATGATAACACTCATTAAAAAAAAATTCGTATATATGTTATTTGACAAAGGGGATGGAAAATGATCTTATTAAATACTAAGAAGCCATAAAATTCCCAGTATAATAATTCTGTTAAAAACCAAAAATGTAAAAGATAATTCAAAATATAAATCTTTCGTTTAGAGATTAATAACTGTAATTATCGTACATCGTTAATTAACAAATCACCTTAAAGCAACATTTTCTTCGCTGTTTAAGAAGTTTTTCAGAGAAAAAAAGGGTATTTTACTGTTTCAAATTAGAAAATTTTACAATAATATTCAATGTAGAAGGATGTCAAGTAAACGATGTAAGAAATGTACTGGCTATTTGAACAATAGCTATGTTCTCTTGTAGGATAATATTTCGTATCAAGAAATGTTCACTTTGGTTTTTCAAAAATGTTATTACTGCTGTAGTTATACTAATGAAATTATTTGCAAATAATAAATTATTTGTTATGTACAAAAATAAGCCTATAAATTGATATGTCCTTCAATCACTATCTGTACTACCTCACGAATGAAAGACTAATAATTATATCCCATTTAGATATTTATGTTATGCTTAAATGAGACGTTATGTTTTATATACTCAAGAAATTTGACATTGAGTTACTTATAGTAAAGTAGAGTGTAGGCCACTCCAGATTTTTTTTCATTGTTTACATTGACTTAGAATTTTTTTGAGCGATTCCATTGAGATGAAATTGATATTTATAAAGGAACAATTTCAATTGTTTATTGACTTATATGAGATGTAAGAGGAATAATATTGTGCAGGAAAACAATATCACTGAATGTGAAAAAATTCGTATATATGTTATTTGACAAAGGGGGAGGAAAATGATCTTATTAAATACTAAGAAGCCATAAAATTCAAAGTATAATAATTCTGTTAAAAACTAAAAATGTAAAAGATAATTCAAAATTGAAATCTTTCGTTTAGAGATTAATAAATGTAATTATCGTACATCTTTAATTAACAAATCACCTTAAAACAACATTTTCTTCGCTGTTTAAGATGTTTTTCAGAGAAAAAAAGGGTATTTTCCTGTTTTAAATTTGAAAATTTTACTTTAATATTCAATGTAGACGGATGTCAAGTAAACGATGTAAGAAATCTACTGGCTATTTGAACAATAGCCATGTTCTCTTGTAGGATAATATTTCGTTTCAAGAAATGTTCACTTTGGTTTTTCAAAAATGTTATTACTGCTGTAGTTGTACTAATGAAATTATTTGCAAATAATAAATTATTTGTGTGTACAAAAATAAGCTTATAAATTGATATGTCCTTCAATCACTATCTGTACTACCTCACGAATGAAATGCTAATAATTATTTCCCATTTAGATATTTATGTTATGCTTAAATGAGACGTTTTGTTTTATATACTCAAGAAATTTGACATTAAGTTACTTATAGTAAAGTAGAGTGCAGGCCACTCCAGATTTTTATATGAGAATTATTATTCCATTTGAACATTTTTTAACAAATTTCTTATTTTTTAAGAATTAGCAACCTTCCCGGTTTTCATCAGTATTAACATAATGAAAATTTAATAATAATAATGACTGCAACAGTTAATTTATGTTAGGAAAAGTATTAATACTTTTCTAAAGATGAGTAAATACCAAACTATAACAGTTTGCACAGTTATTGGTGAGTTAATTCAATAATAATTACAATTTTTGTTCAAGATTAATATTAACACTAATTAAGAAGAAATAAATAACATGCGATCAAATTTATACTCACTGTTATCACCATTAATAAATATATTAGTCTAATTGCATTTTTCCCAGTTGTCCTAGGTATTATTCTTGTAATTTGGATCTATAGGATCACTAGGTAATAAATT
This sequence comes from Hermatobates lingyangjiaoensis, assembly GCA_026182355.1. Lineage (NCBI taxonomy): Eukaryota > Metazoa > Arthropoda > Insecta > Hemiptera > Hermatobatidae > Hermatobates > Hermatobates lingyangjiaoensis. The sequence continues at coordinate 618,315 of JAPFBL010001926.1, read as the reverse complement.
TGGATCTATATGTTTGTTCATGTACATCGGGGTAATCACGAACACATTGATAGGTATGCTTATATTCGGGCAAGGCACAAATAACCCTTCTCTTTAGTATATTTACTTTTTGTTAACATCAATTATTCTCAGCTGAGATTGGTTGTTGTGGATAGAATCATGTTTCAGTAAATAAAACATGAGCGGATTTTTTTATATTAGCATATGAATGATATTAACACATTTTATATAAAAAGTTATGTCGACCTTTTTCTCCTTGGAAATTTAAAAGAGTGTAATTAAAGTTCCTTTTAAATGTAATTTACGCACAGCTTTAACTGTTTTTTTGGGAACACCAATTAAATATGAAATCCCCCAGGTCAAGTGAAGTTTGCATTCAGATGACTTCCACTAGGCAAATCTCAATGGTAATAATTGTGATTATGCTAAGGCTCCATCCTAAACCTCTTCTGTTTCACAGTACTGCAATGCGCATTTCTTAATTACTGTCAACTGTTCAATTTTATACTAGTTCGCAGTTGCTCTCTTTTCTTCTCTTTAAAACATTCTATTTAAATTTTGTTCACTTTAATACCTTTTTTCAACCATTTAAACAACAGTTTTGTTTTTCTTCAACTACAGTATTATTGTATTTAGAATTATTAAGAATGTGCATTTACTATTACGGTTGAGATAAATTAAAAGTAATTTTGTGTGACTGATTGGTGATGTTTCGCAGCATGGTTGCTACTACTTTCTTAATTTGTTTCAGAGATGTTCGTGTTCTTTTATTTTTAAACATATTTGAGGGTGTTAAAATAGCGTAGAGGGAAACAAGTATGAGTCAAAAATCTGCTATGAAATAATTTTGGTGTTTCAATACAAAGTGAGGAGTCCTAAGAACCTTGAGATCTTGAGGCTGATTTTATTGAAAAAACAAAATGATAAGTAGGAGATATTTTCAAGGATTTTGAATTGGAGACTTCGTAATATATATATATATATATACACGAGTTCGAGATTAACAAAGAGCAACACACAAAGTAGGGAAACACACTTACAGACTCAAATTTTCGGGTAATCCGTCTTCAGGAGATAAGAGTTCTCTTATCTCCTGAAGACGGATTACCCGAAAATTTGAGTCTGTAAGTGTGTTTCCCTACTTTGTGTGTTGCTCTTTGTTAATCTCGAACTCGTATTGTGTCCAGTTTGGATCGTATTTCGTTTTATCAGTGAATATATATATATATATATATATATACTTTAACACAGAGAAAAGAACACAGAAAGACTGTGTTAAAGTGTTTATTGTCCACACGGACCTTTCATTTTATTCGAAGTATATATATATATATTTCACTAAATTCCTTCTGGATTCGTGTTTAACTCACTCTTCTAGATACCTTTCTAGAAGAAAGACTTACGTAGTTTTCTTATCTGATGTTTCAAACTGTCAGATATTGTAAATGGCAAGATAAGATACAATTCCGCAAAGGGTTAATGGTTACAGTGTATATCTGTTCACGAAAATTTTTAGCATGAATTTTAGCAGTTTCTTTAATATATTCAGTGATTCTCGCACCACAGACCAGTAACATGTAAAGTTTTTTTTCAATTACTGATATTTGAGGTGTTTTGCATAGACTCGAGAAATTAGTTGATTTTACCAGTAGAAGAAAGCGTTTATTGAATAAAAAGTAAAATATATGGAGTTCCAACACTCAGTTTTACTATAGAGTAACGTATTATCAATATTATTGAAAAACAGTTCTATTAAGTAATTTATATTAATTTTTCTATATGCATTTTGTCAATTATAAAGAAATGTAGTTATTCTTATAACGCAATCTGAAAGGTTTCTTCAGGTGAAACTTAATATTTGTCCTCTGAGGCGTCATATCGAACATCAGGAGAGTTGAGATAGGGACACCAAGTGCTCTTGCACTTTATACGTGAAAAGTATATATATTTTTTTTCACAGTAAACTATAGACACAGAATAAACACACTTACAGTCTTCGCAACCAACCCAACCCAACCGTCGCTTCGCAAGAGCACTTCGTGTCCCTATCCCAACCTTCCTGATGTTCAACCGAAAATTAGAGACTGTAAGTGTTTCGTATCTTTACTGTGAAACGTTTGTTGTCCTTTGTAGATCGTTTTCTGTTGAAAAATATATATATACTTTTATTCTTTTATAGATTGGGTTAGAGACAGTTATCGAGAAAAAGAAAAGTAACTTATTAGTAATTGTGGTCAAGAAATCAATACCTTTATATATATTGCGTTCCCGTTGGTCTTGAGAATGACTAATAACTTACTGACTGATAACTGTGGTTTGAACTTTGATGGTTATTTCGTGTTTATTTAAGTGTTTTCTATAATTATATTTTTGACGTTTCCTAGGAAGACCTGAAGCATGTTTGCCACTTTTAGAATGGATTGTGGTCTCCTATGTTAAACAGTACTGCAAAGTAATACTAGTTATCTCTGTAAATGTCAATTGTAACCTGATTAAAAACAAATAAGGAGAATCTGTAGCATATTACCTTGTAAAAGTGTATATTACTGACCTTCTTTAACTTTTACGGAATCGTTATTAAACCATTTGTTATTTTTGGTAGCATTACTTGTCAAAAATTGATACGGATTCAAGAAATATTTTACCAGCTCGTTCAGTATGAAACATTTATATGAAAACAAACATGACACATTAGGTTTAGATTTCCAGAATACTTTATCAGTAATGAATCGGAAAGAGTGCGATCAGACTTAAGTTAATGGTAAAGTAATTGCAGAACCATGTTTGGAAGTGACTCGCTGCTCTGGGAAGCTTTCTTCCAGTCCTTGTTTTTAGCGAGTTAAAGTACAGTTAGCTATTACCTGTCGTAAAAGCAGGGAGTTTTCAAATGTTCTGCTGAAGTTTGAAGAAGACTAAAAGTTTCTTGCACATTAGCGAATTAGATGCATTTCTCACTTAATGTTGTGATGTCTTTTTAACCGTATTGAAAGACTGACTTAACTTTAGTGGTTTATAAGAGTTGGAAATGCTTGATCATCCCTTTAGTTTTTGATGAGCTACAGTACCGGTGTGGTTCTAGGTGAGCGCCCCTATATTCTGACATGATCAAATCTATATAGAGTAGGGAATTTTAAGATTAACTGAAATCGTACCTCCCTGTGATGGATAGCTTTGCTTAGTTCACGAGTTATGTCGTCATGTGACTTTCCCAGTGGACAAAATGTAGGTTCAATGCTAGCAAAGAACTCGGAAACACCATTGAAGTGTCGGCTAGCCGCTAGCTTACTCGATCTCTTCGTAAATCTGTTGAATCCTGCAGGCTATTTCTAAGTGTAACTACCTAGAAAACTACTATGTGTGATTTGTTATTGATTGGTATAATAAAACCATGTGGCATCGATATCAAACTAATTAATAAATAACCAAATAAATAAATACAAGAAAAAAATAAAATGAATAGGTACTTAAAGGTTTAAGTTGAGCCCGAGGGGATAGCATGTACGTAAGGGTGAAATGTGCCCTAATTTGGAAAATTTGGCAACTTATCTATATTGGTGTGGGTGGTAGCCCACATTTCAAATCTAAATTTTGAATTTATATAAGATTTCACGGTAATCGCATAAAGTAACAGCCAATATAACATCCCTAGTATTACCGAAAAGACCATAATGTTCGTTCCAACTGTCGCTGCGTCATGCGTTTGGTCTCTGTTCCATTGATCTCCTAAGACAGTTGAAACCGAAAATCAGAAATCGTAAGTGTGCTTTTGTTCTTTTATTATGATTCATGATAAAATTTGAAATGTTGCATTTTTTCAAGGCCATAATGGATTGGTCATATCACCTAGCTGTATTCGAATGTGCCTAGTTCACTGAAAAGCTGTGAAACGCTTCCTACATTGATTGATATTAACATGTATCAAGGTACAAATGTATGCAATGAAGATACTAATTTCCTTGTTAGATTTAATAGCTTGAAGTGATGAAATATAATAAAGTTATTTTCCAAAAATCCCTTACCTTATTGCAACCGTTAAAAATAGATGTTAAAAGGTTTATTGTTGTCAACTGTTACAACTGATTACAAACGATAGACTGGATGGGGATCCATAGGTATTTTATTACTAATGACGGCTGAACGGTGTAATTTTAGTACTTAAATTGAAATTGATTTCATCTTACCATTTCAACAATATCTTCTGGCTGATATTTTTTAGAAATAATCATAAATTTCTTGTTGCGTAATCCTATCTGTTGTGTTTTTCCTTTTAGAGTATAATCTTGTTCTGTCCGTTATTCTTTTCTTAAACAAGATGCTGGGGTGCTCTAAATCATTTCTTTCACTGAATTACGACTCCCTCTTAGCTGATTTTTTTCCCAGTTCTTATAAAGCACCACGCTTTTATTCATCTCTTTTTTTCCCCTGTATTCTCCCAGGAAGATAATAGAAACCATCTGAGAGGTTTTTTTGCAAGTTAATAAACATGATATTACTTCTCCTTCAATAAGATAAGAATTTTTTTTCATATCTAATTTGTAATCTTATTGTAAATTTGGTGGGGATGTTTTTTAGCGATCCTCATTTGTTTAAATTTTATTCGATATTTTGATGATAAAATGAAATTACTCTCAACTTGGAAGTAATGTGGATCAAGGGATTTTATACGAGTATGTCACTGAATTTTGCCAACATTTTGACTTTCATGAGTAACTATTGATTAATGGAAGTATTGCATTCGGGTTAAAATGTTGATATCGAGTTTTCAAAGTTAAGTACATTTTTTGAGGTCAAATAAAACAGGTTTCGGAAATTCGAGTGTATGTGTATGCGCAAAATATTTATAAAACCAACCAGAACAGTTACAATCAACGAATTGCTTATTAATATACTACTACTCCATAAGATCTCTACAGAAAAAAAATTGGAGTGGTCCACCAATGTAAAATGGGTCGTTTACAAGTAATATCAAACACGTTGGTAAAGAATTATCAAACTTATATATAGTCAGTTTAATGATTTCATTTGTTTCAATGAGTTATTCTATTAGTTAGATTCGTCACTTAATAAACATACCTTGTAATCATGGATTTTGAAGAATCTGTTGTATTTATATATTATTATTAAAGTGAGGCCCTGAACCTCATGAGCCTCTTGGTCACCGGGCGTATATCTGTCATATTGTCATTCCCTTTGTGATTTCTAAAATCAACTTTAGAATTTAAGTTCTATAATCAACATCTTAATTATCTATAGGAGGTACCACTACATAAAATGGTTTTAGGTATTATTTCTTTATACCTAATATATAGGCAAAGATACCGGGGCAACGTTACCTGCGCCGCGCAGCGGACCTTGTTCGACCTATACAAGTTTTTTGTACTACAACATTACGCAACCATTAAAAAAAAGAGAGTTATCTCCTTATGTATAGATAAAATTATCTAATCTATGTTAGAGGTGAGATAGGGCCTAGAAAATCCAGCCCGACCGGACCCGACCCAATATATACCCGGGTATGTATGTATGTTTATATATATTTTGGGCATATATTGGAGTTGTCTCCACCGGCCAAGCAAATCTCAGTCATCTGCTTTATCTAAATTATTTATGTTATAACAAATATTCCTTAGTTAAATATCCATACTTCTTTTTATTATACGTAATAAATAAATATATATTTATTTAAAAAAAGTTAGCGAGATAGCATATTTAAATATATGCATTTGATTTCATAATTAATAACAATGTTTGTCAAATAATAACTTGGTAATTGTAATTATTATCACTGTTATAATCAGTTTCACCACTTCTCGGCAACAGTACTGAACAAAATCATGTTCGACTGGTAACACTGTTTTGATTTCATTTACTGAAAACTGATTGAATTGTCGACAAATACTGAATGAAACCAATGGTAAACTAGTGAAAATGGGTACAAAACCATGAATAAAAATTCAATCCACTCCTATCATCAAGTTAAAGAAAAGGACAAATAAAACTAGATTGAAATGACAGATCATTAGAGTGTTTTTTGATTCGGTCACTTTGCTGTTATTCCAAGCTTATTCTAGTTCACTTGTAAATCTGTGAAGTCTTTTGTGCAGGAGTGACCAAACTTTCCCTATTCAGTGTAACAGATAAAGGAAAAATATGTCAGTAGCAGGCCAGTCGCAAATCTCGGGTGTATTAGAAGCCAACCGATGGGGTGTAGGTAATTACATTTGCTTATTGAATATGAATGTGCATAAAGAAAAAAAAGCATTGGATTTAAAATTCAAGGTGTTTGTTGATTCTGTTGCATACACGTAGGTTAAAATGTCATAATCATATAACAGGATATAATATATGCACATTACTATCTTCGATAAATGTTTAATTTATTTTGTAACAGGATTTATTAATTTTATTTTAAAATAACACCCGGATTATGGTGAAAAAAATATTAGATTCTAATTTTTAAATGCAACCTATATATAATAGCTTATTTTTTTCATAATTCATTAAGTTAATAAAGAAAAAATATAAAATCAACATATTATAAAAAAAGGTTAATATCCAACACAACATATACATCTGAGAACGAACTTGGAAGACAAGAGAGTCAACATGAGAGTGCAATCTCACAGTTCATCACATTTGCATAGGCATTTCATTTCGTTTTAATATAGGGGAGGTATCCTAAGTGAGATGGAACTATGTAAAGAAGAATCTAATGTTTTTAAGTATAAATCCCAAAAACATTGTTGGGTGGATTATCTATATTTTTTTACCTATACATTTTAAATATATATGAATTTTAAAACTTTTCCAAAGTTTGAATAGTGCCACGAAAATATAAATACTTAAGAAAAAACAATCATTGAATGTCCTGTTCAATCATATAGGTCATAGGCCTTTCGTGCTCCTCATTAGGTGGAAAGTGGAGCTCATTTATTATCTGGCACCAATATTAGCAGGGGGGGAGTCTCATTACTACATTGATGCTACATCGGGAGTCCTAAAGCTTGCCTTGCTCTAGTATATTTAGTTTACTTAGAGCACATCTTTAACAAGTGCTTGACATCGTACAGACTCAAGATAAACGACTTGGCGTCCTGTCTAATTACAGCATGTTTAAGATTTTCATATACCCATGCAAAAAAGTACTCTTACAGCTTGTAGATCGGTGAATATTGCAATATTTACAATAGTCAATTTTTGCCTTGAAGGTAAAAAATGTGTTTGTTGTGTCCACATATGTTTTAGGAGATCATGAAGAAATTCTGAACTATTTCTATTTTCTACCTCGGATAATTTTACATATGAAAGCACCTTTGAATATTTTTTCCTACAAAATCGAAGCATATATTGGCTTGTATAACAATTGCATCATCAAATCCCCTGCCCCTACGCATATCTTGTTATGTAATGAGAGCAAGCTCTTATTCAATATTTTTCCCTTATTGATTCAAATAAAGAATGTTACGGTGATATAAAACTCTTAATTTCGTCTAACAGTTGTTTACAATAAACATTTTAAATTAGAATTTCAACGTTCCAGGAGATATACCTGCAGTCGTTTATCAGATTTTTACTTTACTATAAGTAAAGTATAGTGATAGTGAAAAAATTGGATCTCGGGACTTTGATTGAATTACATTTGTTTGAGATCGCAAAAGTTGTTTTATGAAGTTTTTTCGATGGTGTCTCTGGGGGTGTGAGTGGCTGGTGTAATGTAAAAGAATAAAATTTTTACATGTAAAAATCTACGCCAATGAAACATATAATTTCTTATGCTTTCCATGGTATGATGGATTTGTCTTACAAAATGCTCCAATCAGTCTCTATATTGCATTCTTGAACAATACTTAATTTATTGTAAATTAATTTATTTTATGAATCATAGTATCTTTGGGTGATATTGAAGGGTGAGGAATAGACTCTTTCCTTAAGAAAGAGGAGTTATGTTTGTTGACAAATATCCAGTTTTTTCACTATTCTATGGTAGTCTAATAGTTCATATCTATTATTTTTAAAAATTTCAAGCTTCCAGCTGTAAAAGTTTTAAATTATACTGAATAGCCAGCTTTGACTTTGATTTGAGTATGTAAAACTTGCCAGTTACTAATACATATTTTCTCTCTATATACATTCACAGCAACTTTAACAGAGTACAGAACAGAGGAAAAAGATAACTCACTTAGAGTGAATTGGTATATATGATTTTTGACAAATGGAAAGAAAAGTGAATTTCATTTAATACTAGGAAGTCATAAAATCCCTGGTATAATAATTTAATAAAAGACCAGAAATGTAAAACATAATTAAAAATTGAAAACATTATTAGAAGAATAATAAGTGTAATTATCTTAAAACGACATTTTTTTCTTAGATGTTTCTGACATTTTTCACACAAAATAGGAATATTTTCAAGTTTTAATTGTGAAAATTTGTCTCAGATCAAAATATAGAAAGAGGTCACATAAAAGTATGTAAGAGGTCCACTGGCTATTGGAACAAAAGCCATGCTCTCCTGTTATAAATTATTTCGTAACGAAATCCACACTTTCGCTTTTCAAAAATGTTATTACTGCTGTAGTTATACTAATGATATTGCATGCATCCGAGTTGTGATATAGAAAAATAAGCATATATATATAGAGATGAGTGGATCAATCACTATCTGTACTAACTCCAGGAATGGAAGACAAATAAACATCTCCCATTTAGACATGTATATTATACCTAAATGGGACATTATATATTATATACCCAAGAATCTGACGCCATGTTTACTTACATTGTAACTTATTGTTTATACAGCTAACTTATTGTTTAAATAACTTTTCATTAAGATTCCATTTAATTATTTGAAACATCTTATATAGAAATAGATATTTGTCTGCTTTTGAGATTGAGATTATAAATCACGAGGTTGTAATTGAGGTTGATGTTAATGCCTTCTGTTTCTTTTCATTATTTAATTAGTTATTCAGAAGCGGCAAATCTAAGAGCTTATATATTTTTCGATAAAAATAAATTAAGTGAAAGATTAACGAAAAGTGAAGACGCAATATTTTGGTTGTTATTGGAATGTTGCATAAGAATGAAGGGTTGTCGGTGAAGTCTCTGGTGATGTTAGCTCCGGCTGTGAGGAGAGCTCGACTAGCATGCGAGTCAGGCTGAGTCATCGAACAAAGCCCATCTCTTATCTCTCCTAAGTGCCTGAATCGCCGGCCAGTTAATAGTTCCACTTGATTGTCATTAGCAGCCATACAGATAACTTCAATTGCGACTTATTTTCCTCGTCCTGACGCAAACCGGTTTTTTTTTTCTTTGATTTTGTTGTTTACCTAATGATATTCACCTTACTAACTTACTTTTAATTTCAAACATTGGTATGGTAGACCTCAAGGTTTAAATTAGTTACAGTATTGTTGAAGCAAATATGTGTACAACTACTGATAATCAATGAGTTATATTTAATTAAAAAGCGTTCTGATTTAAACATAAATGATTCATTTCGAAGTAAAAATTCCATTTCCATCTTCTAGATATCAGTTTAAGTGTATGAACTTATACTCGTATTTCCTGGTTCATAGCCTCATTTCGGAGTCAGTGAAAAAAATACTGCTTCCGGATCAATAACCATCTACGGTTCTTATTCAGCCCATGTAAAAGTTATCTTTGTTGGCCTTAAAATTAATTGAAGATTCCATTTGTTCTGTTTAGAAAACAGTTCTTCATATCAGTAGTTTAAACTACGGAGCCTGGTAGAGCCATGAACTGTTTCTCGTATACACTCAAGTACTTATTAGAAATTCTCAACTGTGGTAACCTGGTAAATAGATCGAAATATACAATTAAGAGTGTTGTGGTGATGAACGCTAATATGGATATTTAACGAACTGCTTTTTCAGTTTCCGAGCCATTCTCGGCACACTGAATATATTGATGACTGATTCATATCTGAAAGAGATTTATGTAAGGTTGATAGCATTCCAGAGGTTCCTAACAGCAGACAAAAGAGGCATTTGATGTTGAACATGGTTGAAATAATTTCTAACATCTTGAAGCTCAGATTTAAAACCTGTACGAAATAAAAAAAAGGACACCTTCCCCACTTATCTAATTGAAAAGTTTTCCTCATTTATCAAAAAGAAATTTCATGTTGGTGATTGAGATACTGTTATAATTAAGCGTGTACGTGTAATGTCAGTGTCATAATGCTCTGTAACGAATGGGTTTGATATTTCCTGTTAATACAGAAGGCTAAACCAACGACTAACCGAGTCTACTGAATTCATGATCGTAGATTCATCAGCACGTCTGTACCTAATGTTACCAAAATATGATTGTATGGAGTCATGCATTTCATGCATTTGGTGTTAGACTCTTAGCGATGACCTCATAGTGCTGTTATTCCGCACCCAACTATATTCCTGCTTGTGATTGGGGTGAGACTGGATGAAAATCATCGCAAGCGAAAGGAGGAAGCGAAGGAACCTCAGAAAGAAACTGCTTTAAACTCTTAATCTCATTCATATTTCATTTCTTAACTAACAGATAATATTGTCATAGGAAAATTGAGAAACAATTAATGAATAGTTTTCTTAACAAAAGAATTATTTAAACCTTCCTCATGATTTTTTTAGGTATGAGTTAGGTATTTTATCTTTTAGGTATGAGAAGAACGAGAGTAAAAGGTAGTATATTATAGAAGTTAGTTACTATTAGAATGCCCATCTTGATATAGAGATTTAGATTCGCAAATGTATGTACACACACACACACTCACTCACTCACTCACTCACTCACTCACTCAGTCACTTGCCTTACATTTTTATTCATTACAGAATTGTTTATGAAATTTTTGTAAAGCAACCGTTAATAAAAAATGAATCAGATAAGATTTATAAGAGGTTGTGAAGTATTTGTTTACTGTTGAAAAATCTATATTTATCACAGCCGCAAGGAAAATAACAAATAAATTTGATAACGTCGATAACTAAAACAAGTAAGGAAGTATAATATGACTCCAAAATGTAATGTAAATCTTGATTATAATTGCTGAGGTATAACATGATGAATAGGTAGACTAAATGTCAATTGTTACACTCAAGTCTGTATCACTCAAGATTTTTCAATTCCTACAGATTATCCTTTTCCGTTACTTTTGAGAATCCCAAAGTGTGGTTTCTTTTTTCAAACTTAATTTAGTTATGGGAGAATCCACTTATACCTACAAGGTTATTTTTACTGTAAGATTCCTACATGATACAGTAACTTTCTTTTAGTTTCTGTAGTGATCTCGAGGAACTCCATTTTGATCATCATTTTAAGGAAGAGCAAAATAAGGAAATATATTTCCTGAAATACCCAATTTTATGAGTTATATTATAATTATATTTCACTATAAGATATAATATTATTATTATAATATATTAATTTTCAGCTAATTAATTAATAATTATGAATTAATTACAACATTGTTATATATATATATATATATACTAAATTTTATCGGGACTCGGTCAGTTCTTCAAGTTCAAATTAAACTCTCATTGCCAGCGTCTCGGTCTTTATTTAAAACCTTTTTCATAGGCAGAAGTATACATTTTGAAACAGAAAAACTAAGTATTACATTACAAATTATTTTACAAAGAAAAATAGTATGTGGATTTTAACAACTGTAGTCTGAATGAACACGTGACACCTAAATGAAATGTATCATTTATTTACAAATGTGATATGTAATGTAATACTTAGTTTTTCTGTTTCAAAATTTATACTTCTGCCTATGAAAAAGGTTTTAAATAAAGACTGAGACATTGGCAATGAGAGTTTACTTTGAACCTGAAGAACTGACCGAGTCCCGATAAACTTAGTTTTGTTTCTATTCCACGTTCGATACTTTTATCAATTTATATGTATATATATAATATTTCGACCTTCAATACAATAATCTTGAAGCTATAATTTTTTTTCACCTAATTTTTTCTCCAATTTTAAACTTTTTTAACTGTGGACACCATTTTTTTGCATACCAAGCCACTTAGTAATTGAGGCAGACCAAATTTTTCTCAGAGTTTCCGTCCTCATAGGTTTGTTTAGTTATTGAAGGCCAAAAAGGTTTATTTGAATGTGTTTTAAATTTGAAGTTGACCGAATTTTTGGTCTACGTATACTGCTGATGGGATTGTGTATTTGAGAAAATGTATTACTTCATATATTACTGAGACCTTCAGTCATGCATCCCAGCACTGACACGTGATCACTGTGTAATCTTTATAACTATCATTTTCTAATAGTTAAATCTGAATCTCATTTTGAATCCTGATTTATTTAATTTAATATTGTTTTTGATACTTGGTCTGTTTCAATTCGTCTTTCGATCATACCAGAGAAATCAGAAACTTAATGTTTTTATACAAAACTTCATAGTCACTTGTGAGGCTGACTATCGCAAGTATGTTAACGGAATAGCTCCTCTATGATGTGTCCAAGGTGGAACTCACTTAGGTGATGAGCTTCCGGGACCAAGATCAGACTGAACATGTCTCGCAGTTTAAAGAAAGATGGATGGTCATTTCGTAAAGATGTTCAAAGTTTACAGGAAAAACTAGTAAATGAGTGAAAATGAAAAAGGGATGATAGAGAGGAAAACAAGGAGACAACGATGAAAGGAATAGATGAAGAACAATAAAGAGTGAATGACCAGAGAAAGAAGAAATGGAGCAAATAGTAAGCCACACGATCAAGCTAGGGACACCGTGGTCAGACCTCCCACCTGCTTGCATTATCCCAAATTAGAAAACATTTTCTAAAAAGGAAAAGACCCACCCCACACCCAGGCTGCCACACGTGCAATCATACCATCTGTCCGCAGGTACGAGTCCGAAGAAGTCATACCTGTAAGTGCTAGCTTAAGCTACCGTTATGCCTTTCTTAATTACCTCCATAAAACAAATGAAAACCACTCTGTCAGGCTTCACCTCGTCGTGGAGGGTGGGCTTGATATTTCATTAATTATCTTCTTTTAGAATGGCGGTCAAACCTTTTCCACCTTCAACAGCTGTAGTCGCTCGCTGTATCCGAACGCCAGATGTGTACTAAGAGCGCAAGACCAGAGCATCCTTGAACTTGTTTCACTGAGGTCTAAATATAGAAATATAAACGAACAGCCGGACATTCTCTCCATTTCCAGTAACTATAAATTGCAGTTGGCAATTGAATCAGACTAAACAGCAACTAAAATTTCAAATTACAGATTAATAACTCGATTTTATAAATACTTTAAACTATAAATACCTCAGAATTGAAATTTCAGTAGCGCATTGAAAGCAAAGATAAATCTCTTAATGGGGACTAGACTTGGTCGTAATATACAGTAAAGCCATTTCGTACATTTTCCAGCGAGCAAATCACATTGAAGCTCAAGGCGTAATTTCAGCCTGCTATGTACCTGTTTTGATTTGATCATGCACCTCAGCCATTTCTGCCTCCTATGTACCATGATGACTCGGAGTAATGACTACTGAAGAGTGATGTGTAGAACTAGAAGATACCACATGACAGTATTATTAGGGACATTAGCACTATCATTTCAATATTCGTTGAATTTTATCTCAGCTTTCTTGTGGCATATTTCTTAAGCTTTCTAAGATTCTCGCAGGGCCTCGAACGTCTCGAATTCTTGGCTCTAAGTAAAGTCATAAGCTCACCTCCCTTAGTTACAAAACTTCACCCATTCTTGTCCTTTAACTATATTACGCTACACTAAGCTGGCTTCACACTTTATTCGCTCTTTAGTCTTCTCCATAAAACACCCTTTCTAACTTGTGAAACAAAGCCCATTCAAGTTATAACTTTGATGTCAACTGTGTACATCTTGCCAAAAGGGAAAGTTTTCTTTTATCTCTGCAGTGCTATGCCATATTGGTAGAGTTTATTTCTTCTGCAGTCTTTGCGTGTATTACTCGAACAATTGTAGAGGTTTGAAATTTTTAAAAATATTCATTTTGGTGCAGTAGTAATCATGTTTTAACCAAAAAACATAATGTTATGTTTATTCAGTAAAGGATTGCTTTTAAAAATTGATGAATATGTAAATATTTCTAATGTCTACTGTTTAAAAAACATCAACCGAAGAAATTTAAGAACAAATTTTTAATGAAGCTGGTGACTTCATGGCCAGCTAGGTTGGGGTTCCCAAATTGTGTTCCTAGGAAGAGCAAGACCATTTTAATAAAAACATTGTCGGAAGATCGACTCGGTGTTTCCAAATTGTTCCTAAGGATACCCCTTTATAAAATATTTTGGTGTATATATTTAATTCCATTTTTTAGACCATTTTTCATTTGCTAGCAATAGGCCCCTGCCTCGCTCTGGTAACAAATAATAATAGTAATAACTAAATTTACATTTGTTTTTTATTTTTAATTCTGTTTGTCAAGTTTTATTTTTAATTTGACTTTGTCATTTCTATAGTATTAAGCATCTAAGGAGGGACGAAATTAGTAAAAATTAAAATATTAAATAAAAACGAATATATTTCATACCAATAGGTGCAATGGTATCCATGAGGTTCTGTTTACTGATGAAATTAGAAAAGTTTTTACAATAATTTGGCTTGTCTATAACTAAAATTGTGCTAAATTAACCAACTTTCCATTTTCCATTTTGAATTAACCTTCTTTCCAACTAACCGATTTCCATTTTTTTACGTTTGCACCTTTTTGACATTGTTGTTCCTTGATGACATCACAGAAAAATATTTTGATTGATAGTTGTAGAGTATGAAATTCTGTTATTGAGTGTGTGGATTCAGATTTCCTCTCAAGTCATTTGTGTTTGAAGTATTTGAATGTAAGTATATTGTTGCTTACAGATTTACACGCCGAAGCCTTCTAAAATGTCATCCCAAAAAGAATCCTTCAAGACGTCATTAACTACCAGCTACTAAGAATTATATTGTGATACCTTTAACAGTCAGAAGAAGAAAAATATGTTGTTTACTGTGATTAATTATTCAATTTGTTTAACTTGTGTCTATTGGATTGATTTGGATGCGAAGTGAGGTCTTGGTCTTTCTTGCCTTTAGTACCAGTATTTTAAAAGTATCTGCAATCAACCTTCTGTTATGCATCAATGAATTCCATTTCTCATAAATGTTAATCCTTCTTGCATTGAAATAATCAGAGTCTAGCAATTCAACGTTTGATACTTCAAGCAGTTTGAAAAGAAAAATACCACTTCTATACATATTTTTTTGATCTATGAAAGCTTCGGGACAAGCTGGGTTTCATCATGCATAGTTAATTTTGTAGACACAGCTGGTTCGTTTCGGTAGCAAGCAAGTGCTTACAAAGCCAAGTTGTGTCCGGAAATGAAGCAGAGGGTGTGGTACTTTGGCCAGGTGTGGATCGTCACCGAAGCGTGGAAGGGAAGCTCCTCTTCCTGTTGAGTTGCCACTCCCTCAGCTTTCCTGCTGTACTAGCGAAGGACTGCAAAGCTTGAGCGAGTACAGCACGCAATGTCTGCCAAATATGTTGCTAGCGAAGCACCGCGAAGGCTGCCATTACCTCAGTTCTCTTTCTATACTGCAAGGCTTGATATTGAACCTATGAGAATCTCAAATTTTGCGGCATGCAGAAAATTTTATTCCGTCAAATCCTTTAGTAACACCAGTACCCATTCAACCAGAATTGTGTTTTTTATTTGCATATGCGATCTTACGAACAATTTCAAACAAAATTGGAGGAGTAATGGCAGTATTTATATCTTTTTTAATTATACATTAATTCCATGGACAGATAAAATAGAATTTCAATAAAAAAAATACTATCCCATAAAGTTATAAATATTTTTAGCCTTTATTATAATTGCAATCCTACTAAGATGAATTGAAGTTCGATCCGCAGAAATGTCTGTACTCACTCTTACAGGCCAAATAATTACACTCGCGTACCCTACAATATTAAAGTTATGAGATGACATAATCTTTAAAAACATTTATTTTTAAAATAAAAGAAACCAGTTAAATTCTGTTATTAGCTTCACTAAAAAAAATGTTTACAAAATAATAAACGTAAAAAATAAATCTAATTAAAAAAAAAAGATAATTTAAAGAAATTGGTAAAAAACCTTTGAAGTTAAATATATAAACTTATCATAAGGAAAACATAGTACAGCATGCAATGTTCAACAACTATTTTACTATCTGACCTCATTGACTGTAGCCTTTAAGCTGCCACTAATATGAACATTTTGATAAGGTTTTTTTCTAAATTTGAAAAATTTAGTTCAATGTGTTCTATAAATGCTGTTGGAATGAAAAGTTAATACCGGTACCGGACATTTTTGTAATTGGTTGTGGTCTCATAGTTACTGGGTGTTACTGGGTCGCTGGATTTAAGGTTTGCAGGGCGAGTTATGCTTTTCTGTCTCCAATGGGTTGATTCGAAGTGGGTGGAAGCCTGTTGTAGGATAATTGACTCTAAAGTGGTGAAAAGGATACACCACGAGATGAATTGTTTGACACGTGTTTATCAACGCCCACGTGCATCCACACGTGTCCCATTGTGTCTCCACCGTCATTGTGTCACTTCTTTTCAATACTGTTGCAACACTGGGCTGTTGTATGTGTTCACTTGACTCTTCTCTAAATATCATCTCTGTGACTAACAACCCAAGACTTTCTCAGATTCTGCTTCATGAAATACACATCTATCACACCAGCCACGATCTTTATAACGCTTGCCAACCTCTACATTGTTAAAGCTGGTATCAATAGGCTATTTCTACTGGCCTCTTATTCTTATTACCTTGGCATATTATTAATATGTTTATTACTTTGTATTTTTACTTTATTATAAGTAAAGTATAGTGATCGTGAAAAAATTCGATCTCGAGATTTTGACGGAATTACATGTTTTGAGGTCCCAGAAGTCGTTTTATGAAGTTTTTACGCTGATGTCTGTGTGTGTGTGTGTGTGTGTGTGTGTGTGTGTGTGTGTGTGTGTGTGTGTGTGGTGGGTGGGTGAGTGTGTTAGCATTGCTTGTTACCACGCTACGGTCCAGAATCTTTGATGGATCAAGTTGATATTTTACACAAAAATGGGCCCCATAAAGACGAAGATCCCTATTGTTTGGGAAGAATTAGGCATGATGGGAAAGTCACTTTTTTTGCCAAAAACCGTTTTTTAGAAAACATTTATTTCTCCTAAACTCATAACCCTAGAGTTTTGAAATTTTGACATTATGTTTGAAGTTACAAATGGAACAAACGAAAAATATATTCAGAATTTTAAAACAACAAGAAATATTTTTTTTCAATAAAATGTAAAAATTTTGACTTATAATTCAATTTCATACCTTGTGAGAGCGATACAAGCCATACTGTTTGACGGATCAAAATGAAACTATGCCTGAAAATAGAACATTATGTGGAGAATGAGTTGAGATATTTTTTTTTCAAAATTACATTCGCTAAAGGGGCGTTACAGTAAATTTCTGTTTTCAGAAAATGTTTTTTTGACCCTAAACGGTCATTAAAAAATAATGAAAATTTGACCAAAAATGGAACGAAAAATTAGAAATTCATAAAAAAAAATTCATGAAGTTTAAATAACAGGAAAGAGCAATAACGCTATAAAAACTGTTTATCCTAGACTAAGGGATCACCTGCTTTACTTGTCAAATTTTTTATATTTTTTTACATTGTTTACATTAACTTAGAAATTTTTTGAGCGAATCCACTGAGATAAAATTGATATTTATAAAGGAAAAATTTAAATTGTTTATTGACTTATATGAGATGTAAGAGGAATAATATTGTGCAGGAAAATGATAACACTCATTCAGAAAAAATTCGTATATATGTTATTTGACAAAGGGGAAGGAAAAAGATCTTATTAAATACTGAAAAGTCATAAAATTCCCAGTATAATAATTCTGTAAAAAACCAAAAATGTAAAAGATAATTCAAAATTGAAATCTTTCGTTTAGAGATTAATAAATGTAATTATCGTACATCTTTAATAATAAATCATCTTAAAACAACATTTTCTTCGTTGTTTATAATGTTTTTCAGAGAAAAAAAGGGTATTACTGCTGTAGTTATACTAATGAAATTATTTGCATCAGCTGTGTGATGTACAAAAATAAGCTTATATATTGATATATCCTTCAATCACTATCTTTACTACCTCAGGAATGAATGACTAATAATAATTATATCACATTTAGATGTTTACGTTATGCTTAAATGAGACGTTATGTGTTATATACTCAAGAAATTTGATATTAAGGTACTTATAGTAAAGTTGAGTGTAGGCCACTCCAGATTTTTTATAGTTGAATTCGCTGTCGTTAAATTTCGTTACTCGTTGAAAGTTTCAACTACTACAAGCTCATTTTCATTAAACTCTCTGGGTCAGATTCCGTTATACGCCCTCATGCCTGAACTGTTTCCTATAAACTAGATAACATTATAAAAAGGATCTTGAACCGACAGATTCTATAATCAGAATACATATCAAAAGCTGTGACATTAATAACGATTGATTACCTACAACAAGGGTTAGTTAATGTTAATTTAGTATTAGTTAATTTAGTTTTATGTTAATTTAGTACTGCGACATTAATTTAAATAACCAAAACAAATAATTTTTATACACTGTTAAAGTGGGCTCAAACATAATTGCACTATTCAGGTTGGCCAATAACTGGCAACGTCTTTAAAATTTTCTTAAAAAATGTTGGTTCCCTTTGGTTGTCGTTTGCACCATATAAACTCACTCAAATTGTTGTCAATCTTATTAGAATGAGTTGTAACCTGTCTCTGTTGCAGTAATATAATATCACGTCAACATTTCGTATTTGAAAATTATTCTGGATTGTGGTCATATAACAGAATCTCACCCATCTCTGAAGTCTAAACATCACGTCCAGCAATACTAAGTGTTAATGAAGGAGGGAGTTTCACTTAAATAGCAGCAATTGTTGAGCAGGCCCTTAAATTAATCACCAAAAATACGATTTCCTAAAATATCAAACAGCATCATTTTCATTAATAGAAACATGTTTGTTCGTCCAACCCTTCTCAATATATCATAGTTCTAATAATTGAATAAATTTTTTGTATATTACTATTGAATTGAAGTTCATCAACTTCAATATAATTTCTATATAATTTGTGTTATATAGAATTCATGAATTATGATTTCAAGTACTGCAACCTTTGTAGAATTGATAATAACTTTTTTTTACCTTCTTTCGTAATTACTTATTATTTCCTATTGAGTACTATGGAGTACATACGAATACATGTTGAAATATGTAACATATTTTTGATTAAAAGGAGGCCAATAGAACCCTTGTTCCATTGCGACCTTCAACAACGTAAGGAAAAGTAAGGACAAAATGTAATGAAAATAATTTCCACCTAACGTGAAATACATATTTCCATCTAACCGTACAATCTCTGCATTCCAAAATGTTTAGAACTATCTTCTACCTCTAATTCTATTTACTTTGTCATATGTCTAACTGGATATGAAGGTTGTTTGTCGTAAATTTACAGCAGAACTCTACTAACCTTTTAGAACAAACTCCCCACTTTACAAAGTCCACTTGCTCAATCACTCTGCGTATTCAGAGTATTAATAAATCCTCGAAGGAGATTAAAAATGGAACAGCGATGCTAGTCTTTATTTAAAAAAGAATTTTAATTAATTTAAGAAGTCAAGTTACCGACTGCCATTTAAAGTCATTAGATGATAAAAGATTATTACATCATAGATAACTAACAATGTTGAAATAATACTTTTCATGTTATCTTTTAATTAATAAATATTTAGAACTTCCCTAAAAGTTTTCAGAATTTATCAATGTTGAGTTCTTTTATCTGAAAGGGAATTGATTAACAGCACTGAAGGCAAATAACTATAAGCGAGTGCTATGGAAAAAAAATAAATCAGGTTTTATAAATAATGTACCTGTCTGAATATGAAATTTTTTGAGTTATCTTTTTATTACTCTTTCCTTTCGAGAATGACTAATCTTGCATTAAATTTGTCGAAAATATACTTTTTCATAATTGTCAAAACATTACAAAATGATGAATAAAAACTACAATATAATGGTCTTGGAAGTTTTAATGTTGCTTTGAAGAATTGCTACATTTTGGTTGGAAGTTTAGGGGTTGTAGAGCTTAGTGTGAGGAAGAGGTGCAGAATACTGTGACGAGGGTCTGCCTGGCCAACGCCTTTATTTCTCTTTCTCCAATGTGCTTTAATTCATGACACTATATATCAGACGGTGAATGAACGAAATAGAAAAAGGAAATATAAAGCAAGACGAGTTTTATGAATGGCTCTTGTAAAGAAACCAAAATCGTTGTGTAAATAATGAGCGACATTGTTAAGACAAAAAATATGATATGCAAAAATGTCATTAAAAGAGATTTCAGCCTGTAACGTTCACTGCTAATATATCATAGTTTTTAAAATCTTTTTCTTTACATTGTACTAACTCTAGAGCAGTGTTGCCCAAACTTTTTCGAGCGACCGCCCTCTTGGGTCCTTAAACCTATACTCAACACTCCTCAATAATCAGAATCTTAGACTAAATAACGAAATGAGTAACATTTTAATAATAAAATTAATATAATGACTAATCGAATATTTATTTATAATCCAATATATGTCTTGTTTCATAACATATTTATGCAAAAGAATTAATACACAATAAAAGAAAATTAGATGGGAATATACTTTTAACATAAAAATAAATTAGGAAAACAAATAATTTTAAGAAACCTTTTCCTAGATGTTTACATGTGGTGTTTTCACTTAAATTTAGAAATTATATTGCATGAACATTTTCAATTTATGGAAATAGAATCCCCAAATCCTTTTTGCATTAGCGCCTCCCGATATTAAAGCACCGCCCCAAGGGGGGCGGACCGCCCACTCTGGGAAACACTGCTCTAGAGTATCTGTCTTCAGTCGGATTATTCACTTATACTCTTCGAATGATAATTCAATAACTCCTTACTCACTGAATAAACCAGAAAGAGATCAATATTTCACACAAATGTAATTCTAAACGGTGGAATACCTAATATCTACCGAATGTCAATTCACTTGGATTGCATAAATACACTTGCATGTAGATGTGTGGGCAAATAAATCTAGAGGGAAATGGGACTGTGGATCACTTATGATAGGGATTGATTGATCCATCTTCCTTCAAAACACCTCTAAGCGATGAATGGACAATGAAACAAACAGAGGTGGCTACCACATTTAGGTCTACAGTAATCCAAACCGAACCTGCATTTTTAAATCTAAAAATATAAAACATTGCTGTGACCGATCTGGACTTAACGATTTGAACTATGGGGTTGTGCAAAACCTTCCAACATTTGTAAAATACAATCATTGCAATCAAAAATCCTCCGTACTATCACTAATGCACCTTATTATGTCACAAACCACGCTCTTCATAGAGACCTAAAAATCGCTTTTATACATAATTTAGCCACTGATCGTTACAAAGCGTTTCATACCAAACTTTTCTCTCACCCAGATCCGCTGTACAAAACCTTGCCCCTTCCTCACCTTCCCAGAATCCCCCAAGACCTATTACCCATACTACATATGCTTGTTACGCAACATATGTGTAGTTGTGTATTTAGATATGTTAAAAAAATATATAAAAAAATCAGATATCTCTGATCTGTCAATTCGCACTTTAGTGACGCCCAAATGACATCCAATTTAAAATATTGATGTCTCATTTTTTCAAAAATTCCTCAACAAAAAGAATTAGGTGTCCTGGGGCTTATTGTTTCATGTGAAAATTTCTTTTTCAGTTTTGCTATGTAAGTCTGCTAGCATAACAATATATTTTAAAAGAAAAAAAAGTAAAACTGCGTAGAATTTGAATTGTTTTAAATATATAATTGAAATGAATATTTTTGAGTATTTGAATATGTTGAGTTGATAGGACAAGGACAATGTTGTTTGCCTGCATAAAACGTGTCTTGAGAAAGATGAAGAATGCAGGCATTCTCGTCTGGAAGTGGAGAGACGAGACTTGTGAACATTTTGTCACAGGGAAGCAATCGCCTATAAAAGGCTGAGAAACTTTGGCAATATCCTCCTGAGAACTCTAGAAATACGAGAATTCACTTTGGAATGTATCATTACGTTTATAAGTGAACTTACTCCATACTTCACCAAAACACTGAACACACTTTAGTAATGGTCTAAGTAATGCTCGAATGCATTACTTAGGCCATACAAGCTTTTTGCCCCTTTATCGGAAGGCAATGTCTCTTCTGTACGCATTGTAAATTAATCCTTATACTTTCTGTACACTGCGCTCTTGATACTACCCTCGATAAACACAGTTTCCCCAATATGATATCCCAAGTTGAGGTCCAGATGATATAATCCGTGTTAATTGACAGCGAAGTGATAACTGTTTTAAGATTCAGCTGACAAGTTGCCAACAAAGTGAATGTGTATTTATGGTGTAACGAAAACGATACACCCTCTCATGAGACGTCAGCTCAAGGTTTGTACTCGTTTCATTAACTTGTTTCAACCTCAACAATGTGCTGCTGTCTCCGGATCGATACAAATTCAATTCTAGGATTTCATTTTTATGTAGATTCCCCAATTTCGATTCGATTTTATAGAAGATTGCATACAGATTTACAGTTGTTATACTGATAAAGATAATGAAATTAATATATATATATATATATTTATATATATATACTTAATATTAATATTATATTAATATTAATATATATATCTGGCAATTTTGAATTTGTTGAATTACAGTCAGGATTGCATAGTCGAAGTCGAACATGTATCAGTCGGTCTTTTGGAAATAATTTGAGGCCGAATCGCACATAGGAGTTGGATATTCAGTAAATGACATAATTTTTAATTATCGATTTATGAAAAACTGAGAAAACTTTTATGAAATCATTGCTTCAGAGCGCTGTAAGGAATGTTGCGTACTTCCAACCGGAGATAGTTTCCTTAAAATTATGACTCCATAGTCAGGTTAGGTAGTTTGAATAACACTGTGATCAACTATTTATTGAGTGAATAATATATTATTAAAACCTTATATTACATCTTTTAGTGAAAAAAAATAACTTTTGGTTGGAGTCAGATCTTGAAACATCTGCAAGTCCCATTGTAAGTTCGTCATATTCTTAAACTGTGCAGTCAATGTTTTGTATCTCTCTTTGTGTCTATATTCAAGTCCGGCTGAATTGGGATACTAACAGAAATCAGTAGTAGTAGGAAGAGACTGACCGTGATTAAAAATGGCACTGTCAATCAGAGAGTGCTGACGCTGCGGGCTAAATTTTATCAAAGGTTTTTTATTGTGTTACAATTAATGTCAAGATTTGTTGTCTTTTAAATCGTTTTTTATTAATATAATACGTGGTATTTAATACCATATATCCTGCGCATATTTAAGCATGATGATTATAATGATTATTAACTTTTAATAAATGTAAGTTAGGGATGAGATTTAATTTGTCTATATGAGTAAATTGGTGTTGGTGTTTCTTTCAGTCAACACTCTTTGAAGTCAATCACTAAACATTTTCTGAAATAGCATTCTGACTAATTTTAAACATGAACGAACGTTCAGTGGAAATGGAAAAAATAAACTGAAACGTTTTCTGAAACTTTGATCAATAAATACTTAAAAAAATCTGGAGTGGCCTGCACTCTACTTTACTATAAGTAACTTAATGTCAAATTTCTTGAGTATATAAAACATAACGTCTCATTTAAGCATAACGTAAACATCTAAATGGGATATAATTATTAGCCTTTCATTCCTGAGGTAGTACAGATAGTGATTGAAGGAGATATCAATTTATAAGCTTATTTTTGTACATCACAAATAATTTATTATTTGCAAATAATTTCATTAGTATAACTACAGCAGTAATAACATTTTTGAAAAAACCATGTGAACATTTCTTGAAACGATTTATTCTCCTACAAGAGAATGGCTTTCGTTCAAACAGCCAGTGGATTTCTTACATCGTTTACTTGACATCCTTCTACATTGAATATTAAAGTAAAATTTTCAAATTTAAAACAGGAAAATACCCTTTTTTTCTCTGAAAAACATCTTAAACAGCGAAGAAAATGTTATTTTAAGGTGCTTTGTTAATTAAAGATGTACGATAATTACATTTATTAATCTCTTAACGAAAGATTCCAATTATGAATTATCATTTACATTTTTGGTCTTTTATAGAATTATTATACTGGGAATTTTAATCTTTAAAATAATAATAATAATAAGCTTCTTAGTATTTAATAAGATCATTTTCCTTCCCCTTTATCAAATATCATATATACGAATTTTTTCACAGTGAGTGTTATTATTTTCCTGCTTAATATTATTCCTCTTACATCTCATATAAGTCAATAAACAATTTAAATTGTTACTTTATAAATATCAATTTTATCTCAGTGGAATCGCTCAAAAAATTTCTAAGTCAATGTAAACAATGTAAAAAAATACAAAAAATTCGACAAGTATAGCAGGTGATCTCTTAGTCTAAGATAAACAAACAGTTTTTATAGCGTTATAGCTCTTTCCCATAATTGAAACTTCATGATTTTTTTTAATGAATTGCTAATTTTTTGTTTCATTTTTGGCCAAATTTTCATTATTTTTTAATCAGCCGTTTAGCGTCAAAAAAACATTTTCTGAAAACAGAAATCGTACTGTAACGCCCCATTAGCGAATGTAATTTTGAAAAAAAATATCTCAACTCATTCTACACATAATGTTCTATTTATAGGCATAGTTTCATTTTTGTCCGTCAAACAGTATGGCTAGTATCGCTCTCAGAAGGTTTGAGATTGAATTATAAGTCAAAATTTTTACATTTTATTGAAAAAAAAATATTTCCCGTTGTTTTAAAATTCTGAATATATTTTTCGTTTGTTGCATTTGTAACCTCAAAGATAATGTCCAAATTTCAAAACTCTAGGGTTATCAGTTTAGGAGAAATAAATGTTTTAAAAAAAACGGTTTTTGGCAAAAAAAGTGACTTTCCCATTATGCATAATTCTTCCCAAACAATAGGGATCTTCGTCTTTATGGGACCCATTTTTGTGTAAAATATCAACTTGATCCATCAAAGATTCTGGACCGTACCGTGGTAACAAGCAATGCTAACACACTCACCCACCCACACACACACAGACATCATCGTAAAAACTTCATAAAACGACTTCTGGGACCTCAAAACATGTAATTCCGTCAAAATCTCGAGATCGAATTTTTTCACGATCACTATACTTTACTTATAATAAAGTAAAAATACAAAGTAATAAACATATTAATAATATGCCAAGGTAATAAGAATAAGAGGCCAGTAGAAATAGCCTATTGATACCAGCTTTAACAATGTAGAGGTTGGCAAGCGTTATAAAGATCGTGGCTGGTGTGATAGATGTGTATTTCATGAAGCAGAATCTGAGAAAGTCTTGGGTTGTTAGTCACAGAGATGATATTTAGAGAAGAGTCAAGTGAACACATACAACAGCCCAGTGTTGCAACAGTATTGAAAAGAAGTGACACAATGACGGTGGAGACACAATGGGACACGTGTGGATGCACGTGGGCGTTGATAAACACGTGTCAAACAATTCATCTCGTGGTGTATCCTTTTCACCACTTTAGAGTCAATTATCCTACAACAGGCTTCCACCCACTTCGAATCAACCCATTGGAGACAGAAAAGCATAACTCGCCCTGCAAACCTTAAATCCAGCGACCCAGTAACACCCAGTAACTATGAGACCACAACCAATTACAAAAATGTCCGGTACCGGTATTAACTTTTCATTCCAACAGCATTTATAGAACACATTGAACTAAATTTTCCAAATTTAGAAAAAAACCTTATCAAAATGTTCATATTAGTGGCAGCTTAAAGGCTACAGTCAATGAGGTCAGATAGTAAAATAGTTGTTGAACATTGCATGCTGTACTATGTTTTCCTTATGATAAGTTTATATATTTAACTTCAAAGGTTTTTTACCAATTTCTTTAAATTATCTTTTTTTTTAATTAGATTTATTTTTTACGTTTATTATTTTGTAAATATTTTTTTTAGTGAAGCTAATAACAGAATTTAACTGGTTTCTTTTATTTTAAAAATAAATGTTTTTAAAGATTATGTCATCTCATAACTTTAATATTGTAGGGTACGCGAGTGTAATTATTTGGCCTGTAAGAGTGAGTACAGACATTTCTGCGGATCGAACTTCAATTCATCTTAGTAGGATTGCAATTATAATAAAGGCTAAAAATATTTATAACTTTATGGGATAGTATTTTTTTATTGAAATTCTATTTTATCTGTCCATGGAATTAATGTATAATTAAAAAAGATATAAATACTGCCATTACTCCTCCAATTTTGTTTGAAATTGTTCGTAAGATCGCATATGCAAATAAAAAACACAATTCTGGTTGAATAGGTTAAATAGGTTGAATAGGTTGAATAGGTTGACTTACAGTAAAGTAAAAATCTAAGTGTGTAAGTCAAAGAGGAAGTTTGAATTTACTAGAGGTTTATATATGTGTTTGGCCGTTTGTGATATTAATCTGGTGCTGTGCAGCCCGGTATTGACATTATTTTCAATCATCGTGGAGATGGACAACGTCCAAAACCGGTCAGCATGACAGAATTTTTACTAGGTCCCTTGGTAAACTCCCATGTGCACAAACAAGTGAATAATAATAAGGTAAAAATTTAACAAAATCTACAATGCAAACAATAACAAAAATCTGAAATTGTGGAAATCATAAACTCTCTTATGCATGTATTTTTTTGTGTGTATTATGATTATTCTAGTTTTTGTACAACTATAAAAAAGGTTTAAATAAAACTGAAACGTCGACTAAGAAAAATATGTCATCTGAGACATAGAATAGAATACCTTATTCTATTACTTCTTTATATATAAATGATCAAACCCAGGTTTTTGACTCTGAGGAAGACCGCTTGTTACGTTTGAAAGATCTTAGTCTTGTTTTCCCATTTCTTATTGTGGTTTAATCATTGATTGTTATTTCACGTGTTTATGAGAAATCTTTTTATTCTTTTTATATGTGTAACGATTTTCCACGATTTTCATGTTATGAAATATATATATGTATCAATGTATGAACTACATTAAGAGTCTCCCAAGTCACAGAGAGGTGACACACAGATGAAAACAAACAACAATATTTTGACGTCTGTTATCAGTAGGCTAAAGTGTGAACCGCTGTTAAGTCAGGTTTTAAAAACAGTCCTAGCTTTTAGAGCTAATGTGTGATGGATGTTGAAACATCTTGGTGAGTTTTTGTGCCTTTTCTCTCTGGTTTATATGTATTATTAAATCACAGGCAAAAAAAGCTTACAAGAGATCACAAAAAATAATTGACTGTGACATAATTAGGTAGAAAGATTTGAGACGCTCTGAGGACAAGAGAAGACCATCTTTTGTATGTGTTTACTTTCCGTTAATTTATTTTATTTAGGTCATCGAACTTTTATATGATTGCTTATATATATATATATATATATACATAACATTATTTCACGATAAATAAGTTCAATAAAAATCCATGTCTAAAATGCATTAGGAAATTATTCAGAAATGGGACTAGGATCTTTCAACTAAAACAAGTGATCTTCTTGAGAGTCCAAACGGATACTAATGAAGACATATTGTTTTGGTTGAAAGGTGTTAGTCATTTTTCTGGTTTCCTACTGTGTCTTAGACGTTGAGTTTTATTTCACGTGTTTATTATATTGTGTAAAATGTAAGAAATTCTTGTGAAAGTAAGTTAGTTATTCCTTCTTCTGTTCCTTTCTTCTAATAGGATTAGCTTAAAAAAATACATGGAAATTATTTTAAGAGTATAATAGGGCAACTAAAGATTGATAAAAGTATAAAGTTTAATGAAGAATGTAGGTACTGATTGATATGTATGTATGTGGTTTTGTGTGCAGAAATGTAACGGTAAGGATATGTGACTCTGCAAATTAAAAAAAAATCGTCTTAAAATGAGTGTAACAAATCAGAACATTCGAGGATATTTCAAGGTCGTTGATAGTCAAAGACTGTGGTATATTTACAAAAACCTTGGCCATGTATTTCTCATTGTATTGTCGTCAGTATTATTCGTGCGTGTTACAGTTTAGTAGAGAGAGTTGGAGCAGTGTGGTGAATATCAATTTTAAAATTGACAGGAAGCCAAACTCACAACAAAGTTAATAAAAAGCCTATAAAATAAAACTATTTAGGCCGCTTTTATGAATTGATGAGGACTGCTGTTTGAGTTGACCCTGCTGACTTATGGTTCAGTTCCATGTTTGCTCCGCTCATGTAACATACATTACTGCCGTTTAGTTTTTCAAGGCACGCGTGCTTTAAACCATCAGTACAACACGTCATTCCAGATTGTTATCACTTAAAGGATATTTGTCGTTGACTCAGCTCTAAACTTGATTCCTTCTGATCACGAATTCAACTCGTTTGTTAGAGAAAGGTTGCTGAATGAGTCATGTACTCAAGTCCTGGGGAATTCCTAAACAGTCACAAGAGTGGATGAACTCATTCTAACGGACAACAATAACTGTGATTCTGCTTTAATGTCATTTTATTTCAAAAGCCTCTTGCAATGTAATGATTAACTTGTATCCTGTTATTTTGTTTTATATTAAATTCCCATCAAGGTTAAACATATGAAAACTAACTATTCTTACATCAACCAAAGTTTAACCATTCGTTATTTTAGTTCTCAGTGACATATTCGTTCTCGACCGTTCTACATCGGTTGTAAGGGCAGTTTGTGGTCACGGAGAGCCACATTCCACATTCTAGTATATTACCGAGAGTCCCACAATGGCTGCATTCTTATTAAATTATACTTAATATAGTTACATATTTTAAACAAATAATGTGTAAAATGTACGAAATTCGTATAAAAACAAATACAATTAAATAAATAAAAAAAATCATGGAAATTATTTTAAGACGTTAATAAAGCTACAAAATATTGATACAAATTATAGCGTTTAGTGAAGATTTTAGGTAAAATATTTTAAATTTGGTTTATAGTTAGTAAAACAGTTTGCAGCAATTCTGTGATATGGTGATTTCTTTAATTTATTTCGTATTATGAACTAAAGGTGGAGTAAGAAGATTCAAAGTCTGTCGTGCTGAAAGATGGCAGTTTTCTTTCAACTTGCAACTTGAAATTCTTTGTTTTTCAATCCCTAAAATAAAAAGGATATTTTTATCGTGTCATGATTTTTTACAAGTTTATTTGTAGTCTATTTGCAAGTCCTTATTCTACAGGACCTGGTAAATACCAGGTCCGCAAGACCGGGTATGTACGTCAACACAGTATTGAACCAATGTTTGACGTATATACATATCATGGCACTAACGTTCAGTAATGTTCTAGAGTAGAGATAATTAAGAGCATGTATGTACCAAACCTTCGAATAGTACATTCCTTGTTTGGTTATTATTCACATATATAATGTTATAATAGTAATTCTTTCTGAAAATGTCTTTTGTTGAATTTGATTAAAATCAAAACGACATCGGGAATGAATGATTGAAATTTGAACTCTGCTGCTATCACAACGAATTTAAACTCCAAACATTAGAAGACGGACAAATTAAAGCAAACTCAGGTGTAGCAGTCCTGGGGTAACTAAGCAATGATAATCTGACTTAGTAGATTTTGTTTTAATAATTAATATTCTCTTTTGGCAAACTACCAACATTTTGCTATAATTACATACTATTTTATCGTAAGCATATATTTATAAATACGGAAAGTAAGCTGGTCGTAGGAACCAAAACTTATTTTTGAATAAATTGGCATATCATATCTAGAACAAATATTATACGCCAATATTGAAACGTACAAAGTGCCTTCTTTGTTCTAGAGCAGGGTTCTCGAACTTCAGGACACCATGGAGTCCCTAAGCAGGGCAGAGGTTTTTCACGGAGGAATAATAAGATAATTTCTTGAATAAATAAGAAAAAAAAACATTAATTTCAAAATTAAACACTAACTAATGATTTTTGGGTTAAAAAACGATTAATAATGAAATCTCTGCAGTCATTTAATTTTTCCGTGTAAAGCATTTGGTCCTCTTCAAGAAAGGGCTTCCATAGCCCCTCAGCCTCTCTCACGGAGCCCACTTTGGGAAACCCTATTCTAGGGGAAGAAACTGTGGCTCATGTATTTGAATTATTGGTGACTTATACTGGTATTACCTCGAATGAATGATGGAATCCTCATTGTAGTTTTTTATGTTGTCATAACAATGTTCGTAAGTGCAGACAAGGGACTTTAATGAATACTTGTAGTAGTTTACTTGGGACCAAGTAATTATATGACTTTTTCTATACCAGTATTGTGTGCCCCCAATTTTCTAATATAGCTTGTGATCTATCCGACAGCTGGTGAATAAAATATTTTGCTTGTCTCTGAATGATTAAAATTCCTTTGTTATTTCAAACGATGAATCACCCATACCTGACTCCTCCTTCTCCAAAAATTACTAAACCATCGTGCTTCTTAGGATCTTAACCTTGGCTTTCAACCATGATCTTTAAATAGATTTAGTGAAGCACTGTTTGCTGGATCTCTGACTGACTGATAGTAATCAAGGTACAGTAAGTAAACCCCAAAATATACTAATTTCATCACGAAAAATACTAAGTATATTACCTAATAACTTATAATTCACCTAACATTTCACACTTGTTTGTTGACTACAGTACACATAAGTATTTTAATTTGTCCTTTGTTTTTTCTTGTTTTAAATTATTAGCTAAAATGCATACTACATGATTAAACTGAAAGTATATTCATATTAGACTAACCAATTGACGTTATTTCACATGTCCTTGCATTCAAGAACGTTATAAAGATTTCATTTTGAAATATTAACATTTTTTTTCATATTACATATCTGTTAGGATTGTAGATTATCAATTTCAAAACGAAAATGATTTGAAGTATTATTTAGTGGCCAATATAATAGACTAATTAAACAAGTAGGAAGGAAATGCAGACCCCTGAGTTGGTTGTACCTTCTGCTTATCTCATTGATAAGAGTCTAGTGCCTTAGTACAACTTATCTGTGGGAATATTTACAATCTTATCTCTTGTGGCAGGAAGGACCGCAAATACCAGTAGCTTCCAGCAATAATTCTCTGTTACTCGCTATAACTTTCTCTTGTTGTGAAAAAGGTGTTTCTACACAAAGTAGCATGCGGGTATTTTACGAGGGTCGTCCAGAAAATAAGTTCCGTTTTGGTCTGTAGGGCGGTAGGAGTGGTTTTTGCCAAATCCGGCAACACTGCTCGAAAGAGGAGAGGTGGGGGAATAGAATGAGAGGTGGGGGACCTCAGTCGGTCAATTACCAACGTCAGGGCAGGTAGTTGAAATGGAGCCCTCCATGTCACGTCCCGCCACCTCGATCCCGTTCCCTCTCGAGTTGTTTTGCGCGGAGTGATTCAATTTCTTTATGCACAGGGTTTCAAATCAGTTCAAATTCACGAACAGCTCATTTCTATTTATGGAGAAGGTGTAATGAGTGAATCAATGGTGAGGAGATGGGTACGTGAATTTAAGGCGGGAAGACATTCACTTGAGGATGAAAGTGGGAGAGGCAGACCCTCAGTTGTGACGGACGAAATTGTCGCAGAAATCGACAATGCAATTCGCAAAGATCGTCGTTCAACCCTGGATGAACTCCACCTGAGTTTCCCAGACATCTCACGATCCCTCATCCATGAGATCGTCTCGGAAAAACTTGACTTTCGGAAAGTTTCCGCCCGGTGGGTCCCTAGAGAGCTGAATGTCTTCCCGCCTTAAATTCACGTACCCATCTCCTCACCATTGATTCACTCATTACACCTTCTCCATAAACAGAAATGAGCTGTTCGTGAATTTGAACTGATTTGAAACCCTGTGCATAAAGAAATTGAATCACTCCGCGCAAAACAACTCGAGAGGGAACGGGATCGAGGTGGCGGGACGTGACATGGAGGGCTCCATTTCAACTACCTGCCCTGACGTTGGTAATTGACCGACTGAGGTCCCCCACCTCTCATTCTATTCCCCCACCTCTCCTCTTTCGAGCGGTGTTGCCGGATTTGGCAAAAACCACTCCTACCGCCCTTCAGACCAAAACGGAACTTATTTTCTGGACGACCCTCGTATGTAAGAATTGACACGTATTTATGATTGAAATCGAAGTAGAATGGTTGTTTAGATGAATCAATGTATTGCAGCTACTGATAAGTCGTTAGCAGGAAGTAGAGAATGAAATATTGCAACTTCATTGAAAATAAATTAACATTTCATTGTCATAATGTATACTGTATTTCACGAATCCCTTAGCGGTAGTTAACATGCAAACTTTTTGAGATAAATACAGTTGTATAGAGAAGTGGAGCCCACCTTTGCGGCACACGCCTGAAGGTGCTATTTTGAGAGATGCAAAATATAATAAATATTGGCATTTCATGCCAAATTGTAGTTGAGGTATTGATCCTTGAGTGCTGGGCCTGTGAGTTTGTGGTTATAATAACATTACCATTTTGACCCCAAAAACTATATTTGGAATCACTGTATTTATTCGATATTTATTTTATATTGGAGATATTGCAGGATTATTGCAGTTATTCACAAGTATTTATAATTTTTCACTCGCATGTTCCACATCTATTTTCATTTGACCCAGTAAGAATTTTCCTAATGAGTGATTCAGTATACGTGTTCACTGAAATATAGGCTGGATCCATGTATAGTTCAAATTTCTTAAATACTAAAATCAACATAGAGTGGAGTGTAGGGTGGGTGCGAATTATACGATCCCGGGTGGCAAAAAAAAAATCGCAATACTACAGAAGAAAGAGTATATATTAAAATCCGCTTTGGCAAGTAGATTCGAAAGTATTTTCAGGATCTAAGCTTTGTGTATGTTTTGGATAATAGTATAAGAATAATTTCAGTATGGTAGGGTGGAGCCTTATGTTATGTATAGAACTCGCTATGCTAAAATTTTGATATGGAAAAGAGATCATATTGCCGTTTTTGAACCGATTTTTATTTTCATGTTTTTAGATTATATGTATTAATATATAACAAGATTTCACATAAACACGTGAAATAACAATCAGTGTTCAAACAACAATGTGAAATGGGTAAAAAAGACTAAGATCTTTCAACCACAACAAGTGTTCTTCGTCAGAGTCAAAAACCTAACTGATGTTTGCTAAAATGCAAATGCTAAAATTTAAACAAAAATGTTTGCTAAAAGTTTGCGAAGGTCCCTTTGATAATTTTCATTCTTCGTTGCTAAAAAAAAACATATTTATTTGTAAAAAAAGATTTGGGTTTTTGACTCTGTTGTTGCTTGTTGTGGTTGAAAGATCTTAGTCTTTTCTTCCCATTTCATATTGTGGTTTGATCATTGATATATATTAATATATGAGAGTGGTGGCTGATTTGGACTTTAAAGAAGTAGATGTGTACATAGAACACAATATTTAATACGATCGATATTTTGAACAAAAGAATTGACATTAGCGAATAAGGAAAAGGCAATATGGAACTAATAGGAAGGTATATTCAGTCTGACATGCCGAAGCTGTAATATCGCAGCAAACTAATTCGACTTCCATATGTCTGACAATATGTTTGTCCTGTTTCATCTTCTCTCTGATGATTAGCAGAATTCCAAAAAGTAATTGTTGTTTGTAATTTTCAGTTTTATGAAGTCTAGCAGGATCGCCATTTTCCATTACGAATTGTACGAGTCTCTTATGTTTGTATACATAGATATTATAAATAGAGAGTTGAAACAATTTCAACTAAAGACACGTTATAGGGAAACTCTTAACAACCTTGAGTACCGCTAAATTTAAGATTCAATTATTTAGATTGGCTTTAACAAATGAGTAGATGTTCACCCGGAACTAAAGAACTATTATTATTCCACAGTGGTGTTCTCTGTAGAATGGAAGCCATAATCAGAGTGAAGTAAAGCCTGATGACTGGTCGTAATTGAGCTTATCAATTGCCGCGATAACGTGGTGTAGTGTACGTTATCCTTCCGGCTTACACGATTTTAACTAGGTGTTTTGACTTTCACAATTCACTGACTGATAGTTGATCAGTTGGTTTTTTAATTTCACAAGTTCGGTGAGTAGGCAGACGTATAGGTCGAATAGAATTTAGATTTATCTATAAGGTTCATATATAATTGACCATATTTCTGTGAAGTCTTTTGCTTCATAAGTTTTTGTATTTTTCTAAATAATCTATTTGATAACAAAAGACTTCAGTTTTTGTTTTGTATTTAACTAAAATAAACTACTTATTTGTCAAAAAAGTAAAGAGTAAGGCAGTCAACAGACTATTATACAATAGGACAGCTTAAATACAGACTTAGTTTGCCATTCCATTCTATCCAGCATGAACATACATAAAAACTTAACATTCTTTTTCTATGTGCTAATTTTCTTTGTTTTTAATTAACCGCCCTTACGGACTGTTTCATTTAGATTGTGTAGGTAGATATATATTTTTTAAATGTCCTAAATGTATATATTCAGTAGTCTTAGTGAAATACACATAATCCTGCCCGTCTTATACAGCACCTACGTAATTTCGATATGTCGATATGTTTCTAATTTTCATTCGTTATTCTTTCTATATAAGGGTATATATATATATATATATATATATAATATATATATATAAGGTTATATATATATATAACAAGGTTTCACAATAAACTAGTGAAATCAAACTTATGTTCAAATCACAATAAGAAATTGGAAAAAAGATTAAGATCTTTCAACCGTAACGAGCGGTCTTTGTCAGAATCAAGGATTGTCTTTGTGCAATTTCTTATTGTGGTTTGAATATATATATATTATATTATATATTTAATATATATATATATATATATTGATAAAAGTATCGACCGTGGACTAGAAACAAAAGTAAGGTTTATCGGGACTCGGTCAGTTTTTCAGGTCCAAATTAAACTCTCATTGCCAACACTTCGGTTTTTATTTAAAAATTTTTTCATAGGCAGAAGTGTTTTCATATTCAAACCACAATAAGAAATTGCAGACGGTTGGAGACCGACTCTGAACCAGTGCGCTTGGTTTCCCTCTCTTATCTCTCCTGATGACGGTTGAAACCGAAAATTAGAGACTGTAAGTGTGTTCTTTTGATTTCTCTATGTTTCTTTGTCTATATTGAACTATATTTGTCCGTTTTGGATCGTATTTCCAACGAAAAAGTGTATATTTATACCATATATATATATATATTGTATCGTTGTTTGTATCGGCCAGTGAAAGCATTTACGTCTCCGTTTCTTCATTCCTTCTCCTTTTTACTTTATTATAAGTAAAGTATAGTGATCGTGGAAAAATTCGATCTCGAGATTTTGACGGAATTACATGTTTTGAGGTCCCAGAAGTCGTTTTATGACGTTTTTACGATGATATCTGTGTGTGTGTGTGTGGGTGGGTGCGTGTGTTAGCATTGGGCCTCATAGGGAAGAAGATCCCTATTGTTTGGGAAGAATTATGCATGATGGGAAAGTCACTTTTTTTGCCAAAAACCGTTTTTTTTAAAACATTTATTTCTCCTAAACTGGTAATCCTGCAGTTTTAAAATTTTGACATTATCTTTGAGGTAACAACCGCAATAAACGAAAAATATATTCAGAATTTTAAATCAAAAGGAAATATTTTTTTTTCACTAAAATGTAAATATTTTGACTTTTAATTCAATCTCAAACCTTGTGAGAGCGATACAAACCATACTGTTAGACGGATCACGATGAAAGTATGCCTAAAAATAGAACATTATGTGGAGAACGAGTTGAGATATTTTTTTTCAAAATTACATTCGCCAAAGGGGCGTTACAGTACGATTTCTGTTTTCAGAAAATGATTTTTTGAAGCGAAACGGCTCATTAAAAAATAATGAAAATTTTACCAAAAATGGAACAAAATATTAGCAGTTCATAAAAAAAAATTCATGAAGTTTCAATTACGGAAAAGAGCAATAACGCAATAAAAACTGTTTGTTTATCCTAGACTAAGAGGTCACCTGCTATACTTGTCGAATTTTTTGTATTTTTTTACATTGTTTACATTGACTTAGAAATTTTTTGAGCAAATCCACTGAGATAAAATTGATGTTTCTAATGGAAAAATGAAAATATATTATTGACTTATAAGAGATGTAAGAGGAATAATATTGCGCAGGTAAATGATAACACTCATTAAAAAAAAATTCGTATATATGTTATTTGACAAAGGGGAAGGAAAATGATCTTATTAAATACTAAGACGCCATAAAATTCCCAGTATAATAATTCTGTTAAAAACCAAAAATGTAAAAGATAATTCAAAATATAAATCTTTCGTTTAGAGATTAATAACTGTAATTATCGTACATCTTTAATTAACAAATCACCTTAAAACAACATTTTCTTCGCTGTTTAAGAAGTTTTTCAGAGAAATAAAGGGTATTTTACTGTTTCAAATTTGAAAATTTTACATTAATATTCAATGTAGAAGGATGTCAAGTAAACGATGTAAGAAATCTACTGGCTATTTGAACAATAGCTATGTTCTCTTGTAGGATAATATTTCGTATCAAGAAATGTTCACTTTGGTTTTTCAAAAATGTTATTACTGCTGTAGTTATACTAATGAAATTATTTGCAAATAATAAATTATTTGTGATGTACAAAAATAAGCTTATAAATTGATATGTCCTTCAATCACTATCTGTACTACCACACGAATGCAATGCTAATAATTATATCCCATTTAGATATTTATGTTATGCTTAAATGATACGTTATGTTTTATATACTCAAGAAATTTGACATTGAGTTACTTATAGTAAAGTAGAGTGTAGGCCACTCCAGATTTTTTTACATTGTTTTCATTGACTTAGAAATTTTTTGAGCAAATCCACTGAGATAAAATTGATATTTATAAAGGAATTTTTTCAATTGTTTATTGACTTATATGAGATGTAAGAGGAATAATATTGTGCAGGAAAATAATAACACTCACTCAGAAAAAATTCGTATATATGTTATTTGACAAAGGGGAAGGAAAATGATCTTATTAAATACTAAGAAGCCATAAAATTTCCAGTATAATAATTCTATAAAAAACCAAAAATGTAAAAGATAATTCAAAATTGAAATCTTTCGTTTAGAGATTAATAAATGTTATTATCGTACATCTTAATTATAAATCACCTTAAAACAACATTTTCTTAGCTCTTTATGATGTTTTTCAGAGCAAATAAGGGTATTTTCATCTTTTAAATTTGAAAATTTTACTTCCTTATTCGATTTAGAAGGATGTCAAGTAAACGATGTAAGAAATCCACCGGCTATTTCTTAGAGAACAAAAGCCATGTTCTCTTGTGGGAGAATATTTCATTTCAAGAATGGTTCACATTGGTTTTTACAAAAATGTTATTACTGTTGTAGTTATACTAATGAAATTATTTGCATCAGCTGTGTGATGTACAAAAATATATATATATAGTGATATGTCCTTCAATCACTATCTTTACTACCTCAGGAATGAAAGACTAATAATCATATCCCATTTAGATGTTTACATTATGCTTAAATGAGACGTTATGTGTTATATACTCAAAGAATTTGCTATTAAGTTACTTAGAGTAAAGTTGAGTGTAGGCCACTCCAGATTTTTATTTTCTTCTTCTCTCCTGAAGACGGCAAGATGCCGAAATGATCGAGATTCGTGAGTGTTAGTCCTCTTTCTTGTGTTCTCTAGCTGTAACTTTAATTATATATATATGTATATATACCCTTATATAGAAAGAATCACGAATGAAAATTAGAATCATATCGACATATCGAAATTACATAAGTGCTGAATAATTTTCTGAATAACTACTGAAACTACTGAATAACATAACTACTGAATATATACATTTAGGACATTTAAAAAATATATATCTACCTACACAATCTAAATGAAACAGTTCTTATTGGCGGTTAATTAAAAACAAAGAAAATTAGCACATAGAAAAAGAATGTTAAATATATATAAAATTTGTTATGAATTATATATGTGATTTAAATATGTATAATATGTACAAATTGTATATATGTATGTATGTATATAAATATGTATTTATGCTTTTACAGAGAATACATATGTAAACAGAACAGTCACTGATTTTGAAAGCTTTACTTGAATTTACGTCAGTGAACCAGGCCTAGAAATCAACAAAAACATTTGTTAGACCAATCAACAAGAGAATATTCTTGCAGATGTCTCGATTTCTTTCTTTTCTTGAACTTGCTTCCTCTCCAACAGGATTTTCCGGTTTGAAAGTGCACTAATGTCCTGTTAGATTGCCTTGTATTCGTTTATTCTCATACAACCAGTCCTAACATTGTTCAATAAATTTGCCCCATGTCATAAAAAAAAAGTAAATACTTGATATGCAAACGTTTAATGTTGTTTTTGGTTTATATATTTGCCTGCAGTTTTTTGTTCTAAGTGTGTCTGAACAACATGTGATGATGTTAATAATAATAATAGCCTGAATTCGTTGCATGACGAAAATTATAATAGTTTTTTTTCTTAGTTACCCTTACATTAAATATAGAGTATTGGATAGAAGTATTGTATTCAGGTAAGTATTTTGATTTCGACTTTTCAACGGTAATGCACGTTTTGGTGTACTCTAAGTCCAATGAAGCAGTTTTTTTCATACTAGTCTGTTGTGCATTTAAAAAGATAACCTCAAGACCAATATAGTTATTTTTACCAAATTTCA
Organism: Hermatobates lingyangjiaoensis; assembly: GCA_026182355.1. Taxonomy (NCBI): domain Eukaryota; kingdom Metazoa; phylum Arthropoda; class Insecta; order Hemiptera; family Hermatobatidae; genus Hermatobates; species Hermatobates lingyangjiaoensis. Next base: position 579,360 of record JAPFBL010001926.1, on the reverse strand, counting down.
TATTTTGGTATCTTACTATCCCTGAGACGGAATACCATGCTAGCTATCACTATTCTTTTTATGCCAGTACGAAAAAAAATCCTCTTTTTACGATTTGGTAGACATATGTTCACGTGATTTTGAATATATCTCCGTTGTTCTGGTTTTTTAGGTTGACATTTAATATTCAATTAAATTTATTTTGGGTTTGAACCGCACAGAAATTGTTCTTCAGAATCGAAAGTTCAAAAAAACTCTTATGGAATGATGAGAGAGTAACTTTTAAAAAACTCTTGTTTCGTTCTTATGAATATTACAAAAATTATTATAAAGAAATATAGTATTTAATATTAAATTTCATATGAATTGATTGAAGTGTATTTGTGTTGTATGTGAATGTGTGTGTGTGTGTGTGTGTGTGTGAGAGAGAGAGAGAGAGAGAATTGGAGGATAAATATTTGTTTGGAAATAATAAGTTCCCAAAAGCATCATGACATTATTATTACCATCACTGCCCGTGGGAAATTAAACAAGCATGAGAATTACTTCTTGTTACAAACCAAAAACTCTCCGTTTTGCGCTACTACGTAATAATCGATACGTAATTACTCGTAATAATCGATGTAGGAAAGGTATTACCTATTGTGTGTTGTATCACTGCTATGATTTTGCCTACATTTAAATCTGCAAAAGTAAGTGTTTGAAAATGAAAAATGTTTGAAAATATTCATATTCAAATATTTTAAAGATTGGTGGCTTTAGACACAATTTAAAATATTTCTTCTTCAATTTATACTATTTTTCTCCTTGACGCCGTCACATCCTTAGAAATCTTAAAAACTGTAAACGTGACAATTCGTCCTTTACATTTGTTTACATTTTCTTAATCACCTGTCAGTGATGGAAGTATAACGGAACATTAGTTCTGAATAGTTATTAGTTCTGAAATTAAGTAAATTTCAAGTAAATCAGGATTTGTAAAAAAGAATAGAATTCATTCTATGAAATCAGAAGGAATAAATTAAATAATAATAATTTAATATATTCCTTCTGATTTCGTAGAATGAATTCTGTTCAGTGCAGTAATAAATGAGTTGTTACAATATCTTAATAAGAAAGCCTGACAAATTAATTATTATTATTATTTGTAGCTACATGAAAAGCTGCGGAGTAGGACTGCTAGTTTATAATTAGCTCAGTTTAAGTTGTGTGACATGTTTGCCTTTTACTTTTTGATTTTTGACTCACTACTTATTTAACAAATTTACTTATCAGTTAGCGAGATGCTTTAAAGAAAATAACAAAATCTAAATAACTAATATTTTAATATAATTTGTATAATGAATACAATTTATTATAATTATTGTATTGTACAATAAAGTGATTTTCTTGTTGTTATGATTTAATATGATTATTATAATGTTATAATATTATTATTATTATTATTGTTATAATATTATTTTTTGTACATTTTATTTTTTATGTACAATTATTTCATTTATTTTTGATTATTTTGTTGTTTTCTCTTGTTTCCCCTCCCTCCGTTTGTTGGCAACACTGATTGGCTACCACTTTTATGACACTTCTGTTCTCAGAGATTGTTTTCAGAGTGACTCATATCACTTTGATGATGACGAAGTACTGAGTACTGAAGTGAGTTTTTATTATTCTTGTATTCGCTTTGATTCTGTGAATGTTTTTAAATGTTTATTATTTTGAAATATATGCTGAAAAGTCATCATATGCAATATAAGTCAGTATTATTAAAGAAGAATAAACATAAGCATGAATCAAATATTTAAATAGACTCTAAACCTTTCAAGGTAGCTTATTAAGAAAGAACTCAACGTACTTGTGAGTATGTATCAAGACTCAGAATTAGCATAGATAGAAGGCAATCTATGGCTTGTTCAGGGATAAGGCTTGATCACAAATGGACTTTTCTTAAAAACACACATTATTTATAAAAAAAAAAAGCATAAAAGATTATAAAAAAAAGTTTCAGATATTTATTGATTTTAAATAAGTTTAATTTTCGTGTTGCCGCAATACTACAGAAAAAGTGAATATATATATAAATTTCGAAAATATTTCTAGGTCTTAGAATTTCGACTTATTCTTTCTGTGCACCCGCATATTAACTGTTTCAAGAAGAATTAAGTAACTATAATTGTTTGTGTTATGAATTAGCTCAGGGTCCCTCAGTTAAGGCATACATATAAGGCGATACTTAGTGCAGACCTGCCACGGGCGAGTGTCTTGCCTCTTGTCTTTTAACAATTTGTTAACCTATTGATAACCAGCCAATTTTAGTTTTAAAATTTTAGTTTGACATTCATATGGTAAATTGTTCCATTGATTCAACTGTGAAGTGTCTTCAAATTCCTGCTTTATTCGTGCAAATTTTCCTTGGAATACAATAGAAAGAAAATTTGTTAGTAATCTATGTGAAATAATAGAAGGAGATCAAACTCGATGAATCCATTATTTAAATTTTGAAAGTAATTTGTATGAATGTGTTATTGGTTTATTCCTAAGTGAAAGAGAGTGGTCTCCGACCTTTTTAGTGGCACTGATGGGTTTCATGTTTATGTTTTTACAGACCTCCTGTCAGGGTATGGTGAATAGGCGTAAGAGAATAAATTGATTTGGCTAGTATTCAGATAATACAAATGTGTATAGAGATAAAAAGTAAAAAAATAGTGTTGTTTTAGCAAATATAAAGTGCAGAAAATCATTTTTAGCTCTGCTTAGAAAGTTCACACTTGTAGAGTGTGAACAACACTACCAGATAAATAAGAGAGATTATGAACGTATTTTAAAGTAAAAGTTGTGTTTTTTCATTATATGAGTTTGTATGGAAGAAGAGAAGCTGCCTAGTAGTGGCAGCGACCCAGTGCTTTCGGGCTCATTGGATGTCAGATAATATCAAGAATATGAAGGGACAACAACATTTGTAGACATCGCTAAAGAAAAAGCTGAAGTTTTTACTGAAAGGTAGAAAACTTAAATAGACTAGATAATGAGAAGCAATAAAAACAGGTTGGTGTTTTGAATTCTAGAGAGGGGGCATAAAAGCCTAAAAATAAATCAGCCAGTTAAGAGCGTTCAACCCGGAATAGTATTTTTCTCGACTTTTATTCAGTGCTTGTTATCAGAATGACCTTGTTTGCATGCTTTCTTGTAAATGATTCTTAAAGTTTTGTTTTTAATATTACTAGTAATGAATCTTTTATGCTCTACTTTAGTTAATTCAAAGTCCTTACTTTGTAATTCAGAATTGGATCGCCTTATCACTCCACCATCTTCCCCTCTATCTCTCGCCTCATTCTCGCACTCCTTTTAGGGCAATTGTGTTTGTTTAGTGTTGTATGCTGTACCAGGAACAGTAGTATTCGTATGCTTAAAGCCAGATTTATTGACATTGCGATTCCGTATATAATAATATTCCAAGAAAAAATTACTAACTCTTTAGTAAATTTAATATTAAGTTAGTCATGAACACGAGCACAAACAGAAAATCATACATCACAACATTCTTGACAATCAGAGCATGAATTCAAAACAATTATTTTGATTGAGATGGCTTAATTTTTTTTTAAATATCACCTTAATAATATGTTCAAAAAAATATAATAACTTTTAAGAATTATTAACAGTTATCTAACAGTTCTTAATAGAGTTATAGAATCTTTTGTGAACGAATGAAACATTACCAGAACATGCGAATGCCAAACACCTATTTAACACTTTTACAGTTTTTTAAAATTTGAATGGCTGTGATAATGTTACAGAAAAAATCTGTCAATTAAATGTTGTATTGTGTAACCGACCATGTGTTTTCAGGTTATCATTTAAGTCATTTGGTTTTAGAATGTATTGGTCTGCCATCATATTTTATAACTTTTATCGCTTATTTTTTTATAGATTTGTTATGGACACGAACCAAAGAGCCATCCGTGTAGAGCTCCTCAAAGTGTGGTTAACGATATGAGTTTGGTTCATTAGTAGCTTACATACGGGCAGAAGGGCATAGTGTAAAAATGTGAATTTATAAAAAACTGGGCATATGAGGTCATTAAGTAAAGTATAATTAAGTATGATATATAACTGAGACATAAAGAATTAAGTATTCTGTTCATGTAGTTTCAAAAGATATATAGGTTGTGAGGTTTATATTTAATGCAGTGCGAGTAAGTGTTTAATATAAAAGTTGAAATTTTATTGTATTAGATTATAACTCATTAATGTTTGTTTAAACTTTCATCAATTAGTTAGGAAAGATGAAATTTTATCCACATGCACTGGAAGGTTTGGGCCCATATCTACCAATGTGATGTGGACCTGGTATACACTTTGTTTCCGTGCATTCTATTATCAGTGCTAAGTACTTCATTAGAATCAAAGTGTTCCACGGGATTTCTATCCTCTTAACATTGATAGAATGAAAGTAGACCAGTTTCTCTTGAGAAACTCATTTCTTCAGATCAGTGCGAGACTAGGTTCTGTTTTGCATGAATACATTTCACCGGCTATTCCTCATTAATCTTCGTCAGCATTGATTTCAAAATTCATAACAGTAATACTGTGGACGAGTCTTAACTCAATGACTGAAAAAATATTAAATAAGCTTTCCTTTCAAAGAAACCGCAGCCCATGACGAAATCTGAAAAGAAACTTTTACCAAGCACGTGCTGAGAAACTCTTCAATTTTATATGTTTTTTTTCCTTAAGCCAATCTAGTTAATCGAAACTCTAAAAGAAAATTCTGTCTTGTGAATTTCAAAAAGGAAATATTACACAAATCTACAATTTTTCTTCTTCTGCCCTATTTTGTGTATAGGTTTTGTGTTTAATTTTATAAAGCAGTTAAATTTTCATAGTAATAAATAAATTGGAGTGCCTTATTCCTGCTTGCTAAAATTAGGGTATGTTTAATCAGTACAAGTTCTTATCTGGGCTCTTCAGTTGTTAACACTATCTCAGGAATATCATAAATGTTTCAGAACGTCTAACCCCCCATACCTCATGTTGTGTTAAATTTGTTTGGAACTCTGTTATGTCGAAGAACAACTTATCGAATAAGTTTCAACAACTTATTGAAAAATCAACAACAATTTTAAGTTGTTGATTTATTCAACGTCTTAGTAACTGGTATCTGAATTTCCACAATATATAATTTTCGTATTTCCATTTATTATATTATATATATATAATATAATATATATATATATATATATATATATATATAATATATACAGATTCAATAATATATCGACCGTTTGATAGAATAGGTGTGTTCTCTAATCGGGGTTCGGTCAATTTTCCAGGATAAAAAATCAAACTCTCGTTGCCAACGTTTCGGTTTTATTTAAAACCTTTTTCATAGGCAGAAGTAAGAATTTTTTAACTAAGAAAATGAAATTCACATTATTTAAAGGAACAACAATGTTAGCCGGACAAAACCTTCGACTAGACTAGACTTCGACTAGACAGTCTAGTCGAAGGTTTTGTCCGGCTAACATTGTTGTTCCTTTAAATAATGTGAATTTCATTTTCTTAGTTAAAAAATTCTTACTTCTGCCTATGAAAAAGGTTTTAAATAAAACCGAAACGTTGGCAACGAGAGTTTGATTTTTTATCCTGGAAAATTGACCGAACCCCGATTAGAGAACACACCTATATATATATATATATATATATATAATATATATATATATATATATAATATATACAACTAAAAAATGATTGATCGGGATGCGGTCAGTTTCTTCCACTTTTTAATTCAAACTCTCATTGCCGACGTTTCGATTTTATTCAAAATCTTTTTCATAGGCCTACAAACAGAGGAAAACAAGAATTTTAATACGTACATTTTTAAAACACAAACAAAAGAAGTACACTATGAAAATTAAATACAATCTTGAGTATTAGGATAACAATGACAGAATAATAAAAAAGAGAAAAAGATGGAGTCTAACTATAAAAACAAAGTTTTTTTTTTACAATGTACTTACATAAGTAGGAGTATTGTAAAAAAAAAACTTTGTTTTTATAGTTAGACTCCATCTTTTTCTCTTTTTTATTATTCTGTCATTGTTATTCTAATACTCAAGATTGTATTTAATTTTCATGGTGTACTTCTTTTGTTTGTGTTTTAAAAATGTACGTATTAAAATTCTTGTTTTCCTCTGTTTGTAGGCCTATGAAAAAGATTTTGAATAAAATCGAAACGTCGGCAATGAGAGTTTGAATTAAAAAGTGGAAGAAACTGACCGCATCCCGATCAATCATTTTTTAGTTGTATATCTGTCACACGGTCGAGAAGTTATTAGTGTTTATATATATATATATATATATATATATATTAAATTTATTTATATTTATATATTTATATATTTATATTTTATATATATATATAAAGGTATATATATATATATATATATATATATATATATATATATGTAAACAGTGTAGAAAGTTGGCTACACTGTTTGAGTGCTTCAGTTCGATCGCCAAGTCAATCGTTATCCTACCTTTCCTGCGAAAGTTGGCTACACTGTTTGAGTGCTTCAGTTCGAACGCCAAGTCAGTCGTTATCAGCCTTTGGAGCGATTCACTTCTTTTGCTGAAGACGAGGACATCGAAATATAGTAGTGAGTTCAGTGGTTTCCTTTCTATGTGTTCTTTTTTAAATTCTATTATATATATATATATATATTTAATGTTTTATTACCTTAATTTAATTTTTATTATTTCCTCGTGTATTTATTATTTTTTATTATTTTATATTCACTTTGAAGTCTGTCATCTTGTGAACTATGACGGAAAATGTAATAATATAGTTTAAACAGAGATGATGAAATAAGGAATCATTTTAATTTTAAAGAAATGATCAATTAAGAGGCATTTATTCAGTTGATCTATAAAATGGGCAACCATTTATGCCCATATAATGGATATATAAATGGGTAATCTATCAAACTGAAACATGCAGGATATGATCTAAACTGTTCCCAACATTTATGACTCGCCATATACTAGTCTCTGCTGTGTTAAAACAATACTATATCCATAATACAAATACCTATGTTTTGAGCTTTTTTTACTTTACTATAAGTAAAGTATTACTTTGCTATAAGTAAAGTGTAGTGATCGTGAAAAAATTTGATCTCGAGATTTTGACGGAATTACATGTTTTGAGGTCCCAGAAGTCGTTTTATGATGTTTTTGCGCTGATGTGTGTGTGGGTGGGTGGGTGAGTGTGTTAGCATTGCTTGTTACCACGCTACGGTCCAGAATCTTTGATGGATCAAGTTGATATTTTACACAAAAATGGGCCTCATAGGGAAGAAGGTCCCTATTGTTTGCGAAGAATTATGCATGACGGGAAAGTCACTTTTTTTGCCAAAAACCGTTTTTTAAAAAAACATTTTTTCTTCTAAACTGATAACCCAAGAGTTTTGAAATTTTGGCATTATCTTTGAGATAACAAATGGAACAAACGAAAAATATATTCAGAATTTTAAAACAACGGGAAATATTTTTTTTCAATAAAATGTAAAAATTTTGACTTATAATTCAATCTCAAAGCTTGAGAGAGCGTTGAGCTTTCGCTGTGGCGATACAAGCCATACCGTTTGACGGACCAAAATGAAACTATGCTTAAAAATAGAGCATTATATGGAAAATGATTTGAATAATTTTTTTCAAAATTACATTCACCAAAGGGGTGTTAAAGTACGATTTCTGTTTTCAGAAATTTTTTGTGACGCTAAACAGCTCATTAAAATATCGTCAAAATTTGACCAGAAATGGAATAAACAATTAGCAATCTATAAAAAAAAATTCATGAAATATCAATTACGGCAAAGAGCAGTAAAGCTATAAAAACTGTTTGTTTATCCTGAACTAAGGGATCACCTTCAATACCTCTAGTCTAATTCTTCATGTACTAGAAAGACATCTACATCTAGTAGATGTCTAGTCTACTAGTCTAATTCTAGTCTAATAGTTCATACCATGAAAAATAGTTCATTTTCAGTTCTACTGAAAAATGTAGAACATTATTTAGAATTAAATTTTTTTTTTAAAAATAATAAATGAAATTATCCTACAACTTAAATTAAAAATTATCTGAAAGCGACATTTTTTCTTACATTTTTGACATTTCAGACAAAAACTTTGTAATGCTTTTAAAATACCAAAAATATTTTCAAGTTTTAGATGGGACACTTTGCCTTAAATATTTACTGCGGAAGGAGGTCAAATAAACTACTCGTATGTATGTGATCCACTGGTTATTGGAACAAAAGCGATGTTCTCTTGTAAGAGTAATATTGTAATATAAAGTCTACACTTGCTTGTCAAAAATGTTATGACTGCTGTAGTTACACTAATGATATTATAGGAATCAGTGGTGTGATACACAAAACTATGCGTGTATATTGATAAGTGGATAAATCACTATCAGTACTACCTTCAGGAATGAAAAACTAATAAATCGTTTCCAATTAGACATTTAAATTATGCCTACATGGGACATTTTATATTATATACCCAAGAAGATTAATATTATGTTTAAGTTAGTAATGTGGTGAAGTTACCTGTAGACACTCCAGATTTTTTCAGTGAATTGACTCAAATAAACTTTAATCTAGAAAAAGGTCAGATAAACAGCATTCACTGGCACTATAGTGCTATAGATGGCCATGTATGAGATCCACAGGATGTGGTAGCAAACGTTATATTCTCCTGTAAGTGATTATTTGGTAATACGTTTTTTTTGCTTTGGCTTCGCCACAATGTTTTTTCTCTAGTAATATCAAGAATATTATACCTATCATTTGTGTGATAATCAAATATAAGTATATACATCTGTAGAGTCTCCATATGTATGAAACATTATTATCATCTGGCTTATAGAAATTTACGTTATGTTTAAATGGAAAATTATATTCCAAAGAAGTTTTAGAATATATTTACTTATAGCATAGTTAAGTGCAAAATTTTCTACATGTAAGCTGCGTCCTGTGGGTGGTTCTTTAATTTCATAGTAATTGAATAAACCATCCACTTTGTAACATGATATATTGAAATTTTATGCCCATTCAAATTCAATTTACCGTCAAATAGCTGGTACAGAGGGCATGGTAATTGATTTAATATAACTTTATTTTCAATGGAATTATTTCATTTTTCAAAGAAAATTATCACTATGAATTGACTTAAATAAACCTTTAATATAGAAGAAGGTCAGATGAACAGCATTAAATGTAACAGATTCACTGGCTATGGTAGCAAGTGACACATTCTTCTGTAAGAGATTATTTGGTAATACGTTGTTTTGCTTTGGCTTTGCCAAAATGTTATTTCTGTAGTAATATCAAGAATATTATACAAATCATTTGTGTGATTATCCAATATGAGTATATATATTGATTACTGGGTGAATCAGTATCTGTCCAGTCTCCATATGTATGAAATATTATTACTCATCTGCCTTATAGACATTTATATTATGTTTTAATGGGAAATTATATACCAAAGAAGTTTGAGAATATATTTACTTATAGCATAGTTGAGTGCAAAATTTTCTACATAAAGCTGCGTCATGTGGGTGGTTCTTTAAAAGCATAGTAATTGAATAAACCATCCACTTTGTGACATGATATATTGATAGACTGATTCCTGGAACTTTTAGGGTCACAAATTCACTTTACTGTCGAATAGCTGGTAGAAAGGACATGATAATTCATTTAAAATTTATTTTCAATGGAATTATTTTCAATTTTCAAAGAAAATTATCACTACTAAAACTCAAATGCATTCTCACTGGACAACGTTTTAAACTGATTATTACAAGAATATGTTGAAAATCACTTAATGAAATTAACCTTCGAAAATAGCATTTCATAATATAACAACATTTAAAGTATAACTCGGATTAAAAAAAATAAGGGGATTTTCATCCTGGACTAATCGATCACTAGCTATATTTGCCAGATTCATTTTTCATTTATTTACATTGATTTGGAAAATAGGAATATTTTTATGTTTTAAATGAGAAACTTTGCCTTAAATCTTCCGTATAGAAGAAGATCAGATAAATTATGTAAATGATCCAGTAGCTATTGAAACAGACGTCATGTTCTCCTGTAAGAGATTATTTTGTAACAGAAAATCTTCAATTTCCCTTTTCAAAAATGTTATTACGGTGGTAGTTATTGTGATATATAAAAGTAAGCGTGATATTGATAAGTGGATAAGTCATTATCAGTACTAGCTGCAGGAATGAAAAACTAACAAACCTTTTCCATTTACACATTTATATTATGCCTAAATGAGACATTATAAATTATATACCCAAGAAGTTGATATTAAGTTTACTTATAGTAAAGTTGAGTGTAGGCCACTCCAGATTTTTACTTTACTATAAGTAAAGTATAGTGATCGTGAAAAAATTCGATCTCGAGATTTTGACGGAATTGCATGTTTTGAGGTCCCAGAAGTCATTTTATGAAGTTTTTCCGATGATGTCTGTGTGTGTGGGTGGGTGGGTGAGTGTGTTATCATTGCTTGTTACCACGCTACGGTCCAGACTCTTTGATGGATCAAGATGATATTTTACACAAAAATGGGCCCCATAGGGAAGAAGATCCCTATTGTTTGGGAAGAATTATGCATGATGGGAAAATCACTTTTTTTGCCAAAAACCGTTTTTTAGAAAACATTTATTTCTCCTAAACTGATAACCCTAGAGTTTTGAAATTTTGACATTCTCTTTGAGGTTACAAATGCAACAAACGAAAAATATATTCAGAATTTTAAAACAACGGGAAATTTTTTTTTTCAATAAAATGTAAAAATTTTGACTTATAATTCAATCTCAAACCTTGTGAGAGCGATACAAGCCATACTGTTTGACGGATCAAAATGAAACTATGCTTAAAAATAGAACATTATGTGGAGAATGAGTTGAGATATTTTTTTTCAAAATTACATTCTTTAAAGGGGCGTTACAGTACGATTTCTGTTTTCAGAAAATGTTTTTTTGACACTAAACGGCTCATTAAAAAATAATGAAAATTTGACCAAAAATGGAATGAAAAATTAGGAATTCATAAAAAAAAATTCATGAAGTTTAAATTACAGGAAAGAGCAATAACGCTATATAAACTGTTTGTTTATCCTAGACTAAGAGATCACCTGCTATACTTGTCGAATTTTTTATATTTTTTTTACATTGTTTACATTGACTTATAAATTTTTTGAGCGAATCCACTGAGATAAAATTGATATTTAGAAAGGAACAATTTGAATAGTGTATTGACTTACATGAGATGTAAGAGGAATAATATTGTGCAGGAAAATGATAACACTCAGTCAGAAAAAATGTGTATATATGTTATTTGACAAAGGGGAAGGAAAATGATCTTATTAAATACTAAGAAGCCATAAAATTTCCAGTATAATAATTCTATAAAAAACCAAAAATGTAAAAGATAATTCAAGATATTATCAGCCTTGTTGATTCTACATGCTAACCCTACAGTGGTGGTACTCTGCTTCATTTAAAATTTGAGAGCTTGAGCGTAATGGCATATGATTCTTTTTTTTTTTCTTTTAGCGATGTTTATAAAATATTCATTTTCTCAAGAAAAGGTCTAAAGAGTTGGTGAGAGAGATGTCAGTCTTAGCAGCTAAGTTAAAACATTAGTTGTATTGGCATTATTGAAGCTAGTGGCTTGGTGGTTTATTAACTAAGATTGCTTCCTGCCCCGACAACAGAAACCTGACTTTAAGTCACATAAACTTTGTTACATTTGCTGCTTAGATTTTATACGACTGACGAGATGACATTCGCCGTTGTAAAAAAATTCAACTATAAATACTGTATCCTTAGGTCCAAAAAGGATAACTGGTACTTCCGGTCAAGTAAAAGTTATTTTTACTTTTAATAAAGGCTGCACATAATTGTTCTAATATATATATATATATATATATATATATAACAGATTCAATAATATATCGACCGTTTGATAGAATAGGTGTGTTCTCTAATCGGGGTTCGGTCAATTTTCCAGGATAAAAAATCAAACTCTCGTTGCCAACGTTTCGGTTTTATTTAAAACCTTTTTCATAGGCAGAAGTAAGAATTTTTTAACTAAGAAAATGAAATTTACATTATTTAAAGGAACAACAATGTTAGCCGGACAAAACCTTCGACTAGACTGTCTAGTCGAAGTCTAGTCGAAGGTTTTGTCCGGCTAACATTGTTGTTCCTTTAAATAATGTAAATTTCATTTTCTTAGTTAAAAAATTCTTACTTCTGCCTATGAAAAAGGTTTTAAATAAATCCGAAACTTTGGCAACGAGAGTTTGATTTTTTATCCTGGAAAATTGACCGAACCCCGATTAGAGAACACACCTATATATATATATATATATATATATATATATATATATATATTTGACTGTCGTCTCTCCGTCAATTCACTTTTTCTCCTGAGGACGACCGCCATTACGGTCTAAATATTGAAAAGTGAGTCTTTGTTATGTTTCTGTCTATGTGTCACAGTTTTTTTTATGTATATATATATATATATTGTTGGACAACTCCTAAATATAGTGATTTAGGAATTGCCATTTTTGTTTTTTATTTCATTTTACAATTTTAATTTATTTCTTTTTTTTATTTTTTGACAAAAGGTAATAAGATGGTGCATGTTTGCAGAAAGTGGATCCGGAGTTGATCTTTACGAAGCAGGAAAGAATCGGCAAAGGTTCTTTCGGAGAAGTATTCAAAGGAATCGATAAGAGGAGCCAAGGAGTTGTAGCCATCAAAATCATTGACCTAGAGGAGGCTGAAGATGAAATTGAGGACATTCAGCAGGAAATCATGGTGTTGTCGCAGTGCGACAGTCCTTTCGTCACCAAGTACTTTGGCTCCTACCTCAAGGTAAATCACTTTGTTTTAGATTTGTAGATCATTTTTCGTCCGATGTAGACTATTTATTTTTTAATTTAATTCAAATCATGAATTAAATATCATTTGGTGATAATATTTTTCACCAAATTGATGATCACTTGAATGCCATACTAGGCAAATATGACAAAGATACTCCATCCAAGGACTCCATGGAGAAATAGGAGCTATCATAGATCCTTTACCGCCACAGTTTATTCTACATTTTACCCTAATTTCATGTTAAAATATACAATAAATTAAAAAAAACACATACCGACATCAAGTAAACTGCGTCGAAATTAGGCAGATAGATATTAGCCTCTTCGTGGGCTTGTGAGAACTGAAGTTCTTGTCGACCATAGGAGATGTACTTTATTGTGTAGACGAAATAACGAGAATAACGAGTTATTTAAAAAATTGAGAAACTTGTTAAGAAACAGGTATCAGCTAAATTTTGTGTCATTTTCAATGATTAATTATATAATAAAATTATATATATAATATATATCGATAATATATATATTATGATATCAATAATATAATATATCAATAATATATATGATCAAATCACAATAAGAAATGGGAAAACAAGACTAAGATCTTTCAACCGTAACAAGCGGTCTTCGTCAGGGTCAAAAACCCAACTGTTTTCCCATTTCTTATTGTGGTTTGATCATTGGTTGTTATTTCACGTGTTTATGTGAAATCTTTATATATATATATATATATATATATATATATATAATATATATATCCACTTAAAAATCGAAAAAACGATCCAAACTGGACAAAATCCACAAACCTTACGATATGCCTCATAATCCACCTCCTGGCAGACCTATTGTTTCCTCCTACAGATGTCTCACCGAAAGGATTTCTGCCTTTGTAGACTCAGTTCTGCAACCTTTGGTGAGACTTCAACCTTCATACTGTAAAGACTCTTTCCACTTTCTGGAACTCCTCAAAAACCTGTCCTTCCCTGAATCCCCCTCCCATCCCATCCTTCTAGTAACCATGGACGTCACCTCCCTCTATACCGTCATCAACCATGATGAGGGTTTAGACTCCTTGTGACATTTCCTCACTTCCAGACCACCCCCTCATTCACCTTCGACTGACTTCCTACTCTCCCTGTCAGACTTCGTCCTAAAACACAATGCATTCCGCTTCAAAGATGAATTCTACCTCCAGGTCAGAGGAACTGCTATGGGAACAAGAATGGCTCCCTCCTTTGCGAACCTTTTTATGGCCCACCTCAAAAATAACTTTCTTGGCTCATATCACTTGCTCCCCTCATTTTACACCCGATACATAGCCGACATATTTTTCATCTGGCCCCATGGCAGTTCCGAACTTGACTCTTTCATCCTTAGTTTTAAAACCTCTTGTTCTTCTGTCTCTTTTACCCACAACGTCTCTGCTACTTCCATTACCTTCCTGGACATCGACATCACATTCCAAAACAACACCCTTATTACCTCTGTCCACTCCAAACCCTCAAACCCCCATCAGTACCTGCATTTTAATAGCTGCCACCCTCCTCACATAAAGAAATCCATCCCCAGATCCTTGTCTATCCGGATCCACCGGATCTGTAATAGACTCCTTAACAAAACCCTGCACCTCAACTCCCTCAAAACCAAGTTCCTGGAGCGTGGCTACCCTCCAGCGCTCCTCGACATAAGACTCATCCCCGCCGATGTACCCTTCAATCCTGGTGCTACGAGTATTTCACCTACCCCTCCAAATGAATCCGCCCACCTTGTGACCACCTTTTTCCCAGGCATCCATAAACTCAAACACATCCTCAAGGACCTGTTCCCCATCCTATCCTCTTCTCCTTCCACTTCTGCCATTTTCCCTAACCAACCCCGCCTGTCCTACAGACGTCCCCCTAATCTCGGCGACCTCTTCTCCCACAGAGACCTGGTACCCAGGAGAGTTTACCGCTCACCTGTGGGTGCGAGGGGCTGTGATCGTCGAGGTTGCTGGACCTGCCCGCTTCTCAACCCCATCCCTCACTTCACTTCACCTTCTTGCAACCAGTCCTATCCTGTTGCTAGGGACTGCTCTTGTACCTCCAAAAACTGTGTCTACCAACTGGAGTGTACCCGCTGTGATGCGTTCTACGTAGGCTTATCATCTAACATGCTCAGCCTCCGTATGAACGGTCATAGAGCATCCGTTAGCAACAACCAAAATTTACCTGTTGCCATCCACGCTAACTCCCACGGTCTCACCTTTAATGAATGCTTCAGAGTACAGATCCTGCGACAGATTCCTCCTGATGACTATACTGTAACCCTCAGAGCATCCGAGGAGGCACATATTTGCTTGCTCAAGGCACGTTCCAAACCCGGATTAAACCTTAAGCGATAATTATATTTTATTATTATTTTTATTTTATTTATTTATATATATATATATTATTTTTTTTTTAATTAACATTTATTTATTATTTTTATTTTATCTAATTTATTTTATTTTATTTATTTTTATTCCTATTTTTTAAATTGCTTTAATTATTTATTTATTTTATATTATTACTTTTATTTTTAATTGTTCTTATCCTTGTATTTTCATTTGTTTCTCATCGCCTTACCAACTCTGTTATCTTCCT
This sequence comes from Hermatobates lingyangjiaoensis, assembly GCA_026182355.1. Taxonomy (NCBI): domain Eukaryota; kingdom Metazoa; phylum Arthropoda; class Insecta; order Hemiptera; family Hermatobatidae; genus Hermatobates; species Hermatobates lingyangjiaoensis. Next base: position 563,791 of record JAPFBL010001926.1, on the reverse strand, counting down.
TTTTCATGCTTTTAGGTATTTGTCACGGTATTCCTTTTTATACTTCATTTATCTTCCTGCTGTTTATTTTACCTTCAATCAACCAGAACTGCTTTTCTTAATTCTTAATTTTAATTTTAATAATAATTTTCTTCTGATCGTCTCTACTTCATTACTTCCTGAACCAGGCGCGCGTGGCAGCACGGTCGGTTGCCGGGACGGTTTCCTGCCGTTGTGTTTCCGGCGTGCTTTCTTTTCCCTTTCTCTCTTTTCTCCTGAAGACGGATCATCCGAAAATTTGAGTTTGTAAGTGTGTCTCTTTCTCTGTGTGTTGCTTTTCTTCGTTTGTGAACTGATATATATATATATATATATATATATAGAGGTTGAATATATTCAATGAATGAATGTCTAGAGCTCACACTCACGCCATGTTATGAACAAGGTCTATTAAATAATAAGACCCAAAGAACAGTTTCCTCAGCTAATCATTGTGACAGTTTTCCTACTTTGTGTACATTAGCATTGATTTTTCGTCACTGATAACCATTATCTCTAATCCGGATGGGATTTTCAAGTGGTCTCTCGATTAACTTTGCCAAGCATCAGTTATAACATACGTTTTTTTTTATTTTAAACTTTTTTTGTCACAAGGAATTAATTATTGCCCTGAGTTATTTTATGCTACCATTTCTGACAGATACTTTGTAACTTTATCAGTCATTAAAGTGTACCACGGCTTTTAATTCAGTAAGAGCAGTACCAGTAGTCTACAGACTATAATTGTTTGTGCTGCCCTAGATATAGAAAGTGGCTCATTTTTTATTGAGACACCCATTATAGTTCCTATTTCCTTAAATTCATCAGATTAATTTACAGATTACAAGCTAATGTTCTTTCGGTTTTATTTCTTTAACGATTAATTCTTTTATTACATGTTGCAGAATTTATTCATTTCTTTTACTCAAAACAGTTTTGTTTTATTCTCGTTTAAAAAGTTTTAATTATGTTCATTTTCTTGCGTTGTATTTATTGTTTATACATTGATTCCCTCTTGATTTTATTATTTTGAAGGCTGGTTTATTTACTTTATTTGTTTAGTCTAAATAGTTTGTTAAACTTTCTGAACATAAGTATCTCTTCAGAAGTCTAAATTACGATTGTAACACCATCACATCAAATTCTTTATAATATAATTAAATTAAAAATTTTATTAGCAATTAGAACAATCGAGAACCAATTGTATTGATACGAATAGTCCAATTTCAAAAATATTGAATTGGAATCGTATACTATTTCCATTTACTGAAATTTGTATAATAAAATTTGTTTGTACGATAAAATTCAATCGTATAAACAAACAAATGAGTTAGGAAACAAAGAATTCTTTCTTATTGAAACAGGCGATTTGGTAGTAGTATGAATGAACAGTAGTATGAATCGAATCCTTGTAGCAGTTACAGGTGGATTACGTTCATAAACTTTTCCTTGAGTAGTAGTAAATAAAATTGGTGCAACTCTAGGATGACTTATCAAGGATGGGTCTTTATTTACCGACAAAAGATTAATGTGCGGACAATGTTCAGAAATTTGAGGAGTGAATAGGTGAGGCATATCATCCTGTTGGTTCTAGTTTGGGAGACCTAGATTTTTCCTTGCTAAAATTGATTAGAGTGAGATCCTTAACAGGTCCTGACATCATACATGTTCAGGACTAACAGTTTTACTTCCTCTGACTGATGTGGTTCACAAGATTTTCTCCCCCACATGAAAAATCTAGTCATAACCAAGATTAGAACCTGTGATCTTAAATACTAAAAGCAAGTAACTATATGATCCCATTCGGATTATACCTGCCGAGCCCTTCGTTGATGCCAACATTTTTAAGTAAATTTTTATTAAGTTCAAGTTTTGACATCAGATGATTCAGAAAGTTCTATTATCTTTTATAAAATAAAATAATGTAAAACCTTTATGACAAAAAAAAAGAGTTTAGTAACTACCATGCATCCATCGAGCTCAAAATTTTGTATAAATTGAGTGACATGTAAAACAAACTTACTTTTCACAGACACACAAAATATTTGTAACTTTAAAAGTTAAAAACTGAAGACTTATCATGTGTAAGGGGAAATCTCTGTAACATTGTGAAAAGTAAAGGTATAACCCATATATGCAACTCATTGATTTTTAAAAGTTTCGGTAAATATATTGTAAAGAAAGTAATTGTGATATTAAATTATTTTTCAATCTTTTTTAAAGTAATAATAAATATGTGCAAATGGGATTCGAATGATTTTCTCTTAACGTATTTTTTTGTTAAAAGAAGTGTGTATATTACTGAACTAGAATCTGCTGTACTTGGGGGTGGCCTAAAATAATTGATCCAGTTCATTAGTTCATGGACTGTTAAGTGGGACCAGGGTATCCCAGTGGCTTGTATACTCCCCTCTGGACTTGTGGATCCTAGTTTGATTCTCACTGTTTTTGATTCTGGAGGTGAAAAAATCTGAGGAAGTCATCCCCCGGAGAGAACGTTAAACTTCTCGAGTCTGTAGGAAGTCCCGTTAAAGTTCCCTACCCAATACACTTGTTAGGCAAAATTTAAGATTCTCAATGCATAATCAACTTGGTAATGTGACTCACCCATCACTGAAATATGTACTAAATAATAAATGAGGTACACTTTCCGCTCCTAGAACAGCATTAAAAGGTTAAAGCTTATATATGTGGGCATTAGAAAACAAAAAGGTCGTTAATTAAGTAACTACTAATCCCTTTCAGGTCCCGTGTGGTTCGCCTACCCAGCTTCATTACACGATAACATTAATAATACACTTTCAACTACCTCCCGTAGTTACACAGACTTGCTCTTGCAGGTAGAGTTACTAGTTTAAGTAGGCAGTAGGTAGCTCATGCGCCTCTCACGGGCCATAAAGGTTGTAATTGATTCATGTAGCATACAGGCATGACGTTTCCAATTGTTGGTTCTATTTGAGTTTTGATTCGAGGTTACCTGCTTAAAGAAATCTACGGGTCATCTTCATCCTGCTGCTAGGTAGTACTTCATTTTTGAAACAATCAATCGAAGTGCCAAAAATAACCCAATTACCAAAACCGTTGTATTACTATTGATATCCCAAAGGTTCATTAGTAACCCTAACCAATAAGAATTGCATTCAATAGGATTAATATCATTAGTAGTGTAAAAATAAAAATTATCTTCATCTAATTATAAAATTTCTTACAAAATAAATAAACTGTACGATTAAACGTTACTAGCAATGCAGTAAAACAGAAAAACATGTATATGTAGTTAGAAAATATCAAAATAATGACATTTAATGGAAAAACTAATTTAGGAGATGACAAAGCAGCAAGTGTGGTTTTAATGAAACACAAAAATGATAAGAGTTACTGATTACTGTTTGTTCATTGGGAGTTCATATTGGAGAAGAAATTGAATTTGAATCGTGGTGTGTGATTACATTTGTAAATCTACTTTTTCTATTATGTATGATTTACTATATTAGTAGTAGTTTTATCATTTATTCTAAGTAAAATTACTGTAATCAGTTTAAAAGGAGTTATTTATTTACTGCAAAAATGTATATGATGTTTTGTTTTACATACATATGTGATTATAGATTTCTATAGAAAAGTTTGTGTTTAGGGGACGAAGTTATGGATCATCATGGAGTACCTGGGAGGAGGAAGTGCTCTGGACCTGATGAAAGCAGGTAGTTTTGAAGAAATGCACATCGCCATAATTTTGAGGGAAGTGCTCAAAGGCCTGGACTACCTGCACACAGAGCGCAAGCTGCACCGCGACATCAAAGCTGCTAATGTTCTCCTTAGTGAAATGGGCGACGTCAAACTGGCCGATTTTGGAGTAGCAGGTATTCAGCCCCTCTCTTTCTCTTTCAACCAATCTACCACAGAAGTATATTTGTAAATTGAACCAATAGTAACAGTGTAATAATTTCATATAGTGTATTTTATATAAGAAATCAAAAAACTACACATTGCATTTGTCTATACCAAGCTCAAGATATTTCGAACAATACTATCTAATACTACTTTTAATTTTGTCTTTTATATTAGACTGCCCGTGATTTGTTGGGTCGGAGTTGATATATTTTTGCAATATTCTCTTTATCTTGTATGTTAAATTAGAATTTTAATACAATTAAAATGAATTGTATTTTTTCTTCTAAGTTATTAACACTGTGTTGTGGTATGAAATATCTTATAATATTTCTTTTATACATTAAGCTTATTGCTAAGTTCAATGAAATACCTTGAAAAGGAAATAATTTCTTAATGTTATTGAATTTTGAAATTTAGGTTGGTAACAATGCGTGCAAGCAAGTCCAAATTTCCTTCAGTTGTTATGTTCAGAATATTATGTACAAATAGAATAACTGTCATGTCTATCTCTCATTGAAGGAAAGGAAGTAACTTAGTTTAGTGTATTTTTCTCTCCAACTTTTAACGGTTATATTTACGATTCAACAGTATATATATATAATAACTATATAATAGCTGTTAATATAGATATATATATAATAACTGTTAAATGTATAGAGTTTTAGTTATTTAACAACTTATCATGCAACGCTAATAGATTTTTAAATAAGCAGATTTTGTTTCATTAAAATATACTGTTTGAAATTTATTTAAAATTTATAATAATAAATGATTTGTTGTTTATTATTTTGACTAATCAGATGATGTGGGTTAAACAGATTATTTAATTGGATAATCCATCTTCAAAAGTTGTGGTTTTTCTACAACTAGGGATGAATCAAATACTCTACGAACAGCCATTCTTCCTCTTGGTTAATAAACCTTGATTATAAAGGTTAATAATCAAAGGTTATCCCAACCTTTCATAAGTAGGGATAACTACTTAATAGTAGTATGTGTTTTTTGTCTTAGAATCTGTGATGAAATCACAGAGTTAATTTAATTGACATCGCAATTTTTTTGCGGAATAAATTTTATGCGTCTGTATTTTTGAATCAAGGTTTTGGTAAAAGGGCCCTAGGGGTTGGAGTCATAATCTAACCTTTATCAGTTTCGGAAAGAAAATTTATAATTAATGCACTTATAATTACCTTTCAACAAGCTATTCGAGTCGATGGGAATCTCAGCTAACACTAATGAAATTCTTTTCTCTTTTCATCTTCATCCTTTCTCTCTCACTGGGAATTAAGTACAGGCAAAGTTGTTTTGAGAAAACCCTTGTCTTCGAGCAGGTACCGGGCTTCACACAAAGCTGAAACCCGGTAAGTTGTCTGTGGTAAGCGTTGAAAGAACGAGTCCAAAATGTCTTTATGCTTAGCAAAAGTTGTTCTGATTATTACGATCTTAATATAATTATAGTTTTATCGTAACAAAATGTGAATTTTTAAAAAGCGTTGTTTTTGTTTAGTGACCGAAAGCGGCAGAGTAGACTCTTCTGGATATAGTATTGTTACATTTTGATATCGGTCGTGAAACACGCCTCTCCGTAGTCCACATTCAGTTCAAAGGGACTGTCTACTTCCCTCTGTGTGATATGTGTTAATAAAGTTGAGATGTGGTGAAATCCATGTGCAAAACAACCTGGTCTGCTTTCCCCATAGTATAAATGAAAAGTCAATATACATGACTCTAAATTTACAAAAGCGAATTTTGTTGCATGTACAGTTATTTTTTACATATATACTTAGTTGAAATGAAGGTCTGAGGTACATTACAATATTGCAACATTGGTAGTTTCCGTTATTCTTATTATTATTTCATCGCTGTGTAAAGGCAATACAAATTAAGGACAGATGATTACACTACGTTTATGATAGTTGATAGTTTATTGATACGTTATTGATAGTTTAAGGTTGTCATATTTTCAAACTATCCTTATGATTTTGATAATCATAATGTTGAATGGTTGCTTGTTTAAGTACAATATTTCGCTAAGTTCTCGAGCCCTGACAGTGTGTAAAGTAAATAGTTACCTTCAAGACAAAAGTGCAGAGGGCAACCTAAAATCGTTGACTGTGGTGCATCTGTGTTGGACTGCTACCTAGCACAACTTTGTACTCTTGTGGGTCAGTGTCGATTATAGCTTTCACTAGTTTGGAAATATTCCTTTTACAATATTTTTTTTTATTTTTTATGGACTTCTATTGATAAGTTTTTTTTCTGGCAGGCCAATTAAGTAATACTACGTTTAAACGAAACACTTTTGTCGGCACCCCTTTCTGGATGGCTCCAGAAGTCATCAAGCAGTCAGCCTACGACTCGAAAGCAGACATCTGGTCACTTGGCATCACCGCCATCGAACTAGCCAAAGGAGAGCCTCCCAACTCGGAGCTCCACCCCATGAAAGTTCTTTTCCTCATCCCCAAGAACAACCCACCTCAGCTAACTGGCAACTATACGAAGCAGTTCAAGGAGTTCGTCGAGTCCTGTCTTAACAAAGACCCGGAAAATGTAATTATTAACTAAACTATTGTTTTTAAAATTACAAGTTTAGTATAATGATGTGTCACCCTAATAGGATAGACAAATATTCTTAATAGCTTTCAGAATGGTTAATCAACTTTGAAACAATAATTTTTGTACAATCAGATTGAATTCAAAGTTCAGACATCTTTCTTAATAATGTCTAAATTGTAATGCTTACAAAAGAGAGCGCAAATAAAGATTATTTTTTTTTTAAAAAAATCTGTCTGATTTTTTGCCTCAGAATCTTTGTGAAGAAATCACAGAGTTAATCTAATTGAAATCGCAATTTTATGCGTCTGTGTTTTTGAATCAAGATTTTGGAAAAAGGGTCCTAGGGGTTGGAGCATAATCTAACCTTTATCAGTTTCGGAAATAAAATGTTCGAAAGAAATATCATATGAATGTATAAAGGAAATATACAAATAAATCTTCATGTATTTCCGATTTTTATAAAATATAACTTTTAATGTTAAACAGTAATCAAAGATTGTCAACTTTTTAACTTATTTGGAAGATTTATAATTCTTTAATAGGATTGATTTCCAGTATCAACTTTTAGCTATTATTGAATTGAATTCTTTGGATTGAAGATCCAGAAGTCGAAACTGATTTTCATCATTGGTCAAACTAGTCATGCTGTGGCAGCCATGTGAAAGTCATTAAGTTAACTGTGTGATTATCTATGGAGTTAATGGTTGCTTAGTTGTAAGTTATATTGAATAGTGGGCTCTACTCAAGGTTTTTGTACTGAATCGTCAGTATTCCACCGGGTAAGATTATTCGATTATCAGCTTTTAGTTGATATTGATAACAAACTATCCTAGGTATTTGACTGTCTGCATTTAGGCTTAAGTTGTTTCAGGTTTTTGCTTTCTAATGAAATCAGTTTCCTGGTTGCACCATGTTAGAATAGCAAATCATCGATATTCAGAATTGATGATGACGAACAGATTCGTGATCCTAAAAATGGCAGCAGGCCAACTGATCAGCGTTCCAACGTGACTTGGAGTTCAAATTTCGCTATATAAACGCCAGTCCTTTCGTTCATACAACTATGAAATTAATTTGTATTTGTAATAAACTGACTACAGGTATAACTTGAAATATTAATGTGTAATTTTGTTTTATCTTACAAAATGAAAATGGAAGCTTTATTTAATATAATTATTTGATCTTCTGGGTTTATACCGCCACCACCCTCACTTTTCGCTCTTCCACAAGTTTACGCTGTGCCATCCCATAGAGATTGGTGAGCAGTCGTACTAGGTGTCTCTTAAGGTCATTGCAGATTGGAGAAGATCATTTGTGAGGAGAGGATAAAATGACGATTCAACACAGCCAATAGCATTTAGAGTATCATCGACTCTAACAAGGTGTTAATATATTCCCATCGTATTCGCGTAACCACTAACTTCGAATTGTCTTTCACTTGTGAATAACTAGGTTGTTTGATACGACAAGTAGAGGTGATTACTTATTATTTGTTTTCTTGGCCTGTTATCAATTTTCTAATGATACATTGGATTTTCCTTGACTTAAATTACTTAAATTATTGAATTGGAGATGACTTAAATTACTGATATGGAATTATGCTCTTCTCTATGAATGAAAGAGATAGGTCTTTACCAGTTTAGTTGACTGTCGTTGCGTCTTGGTGTCATATTTTTCTCTACCATGAATCCTTACATGACATTGAAGAAAAAAAAACAGTTTCGCTAACTTCGAACATTCGGAAATTTGCGAGCTACGCAAATAAACATGCACCCGCCCATTCCCTCACGGATATCGGCAATCATGGTAAGGCTCTTATTTTCTAGTTGTTTGATAGGAAACTGGTTTCTTCGCTATTCATTGGGTTATACATTGGGAAAGGTCTTTTAGTGTGTATGATTGGTTTTTATCATATTCTAGTCTTCTGACTAGTTTTCTTTCTGTTTCACTCACTTTGTGAGTAATGTATTATTTGTAGTTTTAAACAGTGTTTGACTGATTTGTAGGGTTCACAGAAGTCCCTGAGTATTTTTTGAAGAATTTTAGCATAACCTTATTAATTCACATTGGGGAAATTTTTATTCCCAACACAAAAAAAGTTTATTATCAAAAGATTAACAAGACTTGATGTTCTTCTTCAGGTTACATCTGCTCTGCTGGGGTGGTTATTCAGTAAGTGAGACTAAGCAAGGACTCAAGAGTCCTTAAACATGTACAGATGTTATGTAATGTACTCAACAGTCTCACCCACTGAATAATCACCCCAGCAGAGCAGATGTAACCTCAAGAAGAACATTAAGTGTTCTGAACGAGTTGTTAGTTTTTTTATAATAAACTTTTTTGTGTGGAAACATAATAATCTCTCCAATATGAGTAAATACCACAGTATAACAGATTGCACAATTAATCAACCTTGTTAATTCCTGAATTGAGTTATACAAATAATAAAATTCTTGCTTAATTTAATTTTAAGTTTTTGATTTAAACGTTTAACTTCTTCGTACATAAAAAGACCCTTACGCGTTAGTTCATGCTAGTGTGTTATCTCACTGCTTTTCTTCAAAACACTAGTGATCCGCCTGATTGAAAACTTCTCTGTTGCTTCATCTTTACTTCTGCTCTTCTCCTGGTAACATACTGTTGTGAGAAATTTCTATCATAGTAAGTGTTTTGTTCTGTTGTGCATTCTGTAAAGTTTTTATTGTATATCTGATGTAATTTTTCTATTGAAACAAATGATTTCTGTGAATATATTCATTTATGTCTCATGTGTCTTCTGTAAGGATACTTGTGATTCCTAACATTTAACTGTTGTTTTTTTAGCGACCAACTGCCAAAGAACTTTTGAAATTCCCATTTATTAGAAAGGCAAAGAAAAATTCATACCTAATAGATTTGATTGATCGTTATAAAAAGTGGAAGTCGAAGAGGAATGAGGAAAGTGAAACGGAATCTGATAATTCTGACTCGTAAGTAGCATGAGCTTTACAAATATGTTATGTCAGAGTCGAGTACTGTTAAGGTGCTTAGCTCTTCTTAAGGGGTTGATGATAATTTTATAATTTAATTAGTTCTTAACAAACCGGAATATCTTTTTAAGGTCTGTTGTTGAATATCTTACTGATAATATGTTTGAGCATAAAGTAGAGCATAAAGTATTGTTATTTAGAGCCTTTGGAAATAAGTTCTTTAAAGAAATTCTAGGAGAGTAGTATTTTGCTACTTTCGTTGTATTTGTCAAATGTTATGTACCAGTACCCAAAGCTTGTACGGTACCTACAACATGTTAGTTAGTATACTCCTAAAGTTTTTACGATGTATCATTCAGTTTTAGTATTAGATAATAAATTAGAAATTTGACATTAATACTGCACGATTTGAGTAACTCCATATTACTAAAGTTGAAAACAAGATGTTAGTACCTCAATACGTACACATAATTAGCAGTATATAATAGCAATTCTTGTGGCCATCCTCATGTAAAAAAGTTTCACAATTTTCTGTTTTAAATCTATATCAAACTACCTAGAGGCAGTAAAACTACATAACAAATGAATCGTCTTTCACTGTGAATAACATTGAATAGACAGGACTATATATTCACCGTTTCACTTTAGCGTAGTATTGTGGTATCGTATCTTGTAACTAAATGACTTGGTTAATAAAGATTCCAACAAAGAATCGATTCAAGGAGTGTGTTTCAGCTACATTTTATGCATGTCAATATAGATTTGGTTAAATATGTGTTGGGAAGTCAGGTTATTGCAGGAATCGTCAACCTTTGTTTACTGCTGGACCCCCACTTCCCTTTCCCCAAATACTTAATTATGAAAATTGTAACTATGAAATAGTGTCATTATATATATACTACGTGATGTCAAAATACAAAAATATTTCTAAAACAATGGCAACATATTTCTTTATTAACATTTTATAACGTATGCGGAAACATATTGTAAAAGAATTACTTGTGAATATAACAAACAATATTGGAATACAACATCTAATTGAACATAAGGTAGAATATTCTTGACAGTGAATATCCTACCTTATGTTTTATTTATTATATTTGAATCTTCTAACAGTCATCTTGCTACGTTTTGATATATTTGTGGTTATACTATACTGATATTTGCATGTAAACTAACCAAGGAACCCTAACCAAGCTCTTTGGATCCACAGAATACTATTTTTTCTCATGGACTCCTGGGGGTTCAAGTGGACCACGTTTAGAACCACTGGGTTATAATAATGTGGAAATGGGATGGTGTTTTCATGCATGTTCTCAAAGGTTTTCTTCTGTCTATTATACTCCACATTGCATTTTGCAGGGAAGAGTCGAGCAAGATGGATAATGAAATGGATGAACCTTGGATAATGACAGTTAAAGGTCCAGGCATGGTAAAACTACAGGAAGTCCCTGTGGAAAATAGGCAGAACAAGAGTCACAATGGACAAACGCCAAACCAGGTAAGTGTTTAATTGTATTTCTCCCTCTATGTGTCAAAACAGAATATTTGCATTCCTAGAGTCAGCACCGGTTTTCTTAAAAAAACGACGGCATTGGTCTGTCTACCTAATTTGCAACACTTTCGTACAAGTAACTTTAACCGTTTACTAATATATTGAAACCTTTATTTTACATTACATGTATTTTTTAGCCAACAAGGATCAATTTTACATTAGTCGAAACGTAGCTGAACTGTAAAGATTGGTATTGCTGTCTACCTGGTCCGGAACTTCGGAGCATTACGATGATAATTTTTAAGAAATTTCATTATACATTGATCAAAGTATTAGTACTTGTTTCAATTAAATATTTGTACGTATTTCCACTTTTTGTGTCCTTCGGGTTGAGCTAGTGTAAAAACAACTTTATACACACGCATTGGTTCATGGTTTGATGTAGTTTTCACTAATATTTTTTTATGCAGCTGAGGTTTATCATGGACACGTTTTTAATAAGACGTACTTTTTTGTTGTTTAGGCACAGTCTGATGATGATCGTGTTTTGATTGAGTGTAATTTCATATTGCTAGCGTCTGCCTTCCGTGGAAATTTGATTTCAGAACCCCGTGGTTGATATTGTCTGCACATCTTAACTATTTATAGGGAAAAGTGTAGTCTATCGTAATCTCCTTTCGTACCGAAGATTCGATGTTTGATTCTTGTTTGAACACTATAGTTTTTATGTGCAACATCGAACCACTGATACAACATCGGATAGGACGTAAACTCGTTGACCCTGTGCCCGTACTATATGAGGTAGATTTTAAAATATCCTACTCCAATAAAATTGAATAAAGAAAAATTCCAGTTTTTTATGTCTTCTGTTAATTATGTATAGACAAAACCAAGAGCATCCACAGAGAGTTCCAAGTACAGTCATGCCATATATGGAAGTATCTATATCCTGAAATTTTATTCAGGTATCATGATTGCTCTTGTTTCATATTATCGTAGTTGTATTCGTGCAAACTGAGAACTATTTGAATGAAATTCTGAATCTGAATCTTAAGAATCTGGGAAGACTTTCATGGATGGGTCTTCGTCCTCTTCCCGTCTGTTGGGTTGAGGGTTCGGGCTTATGAATTCAAAGGGGTTTATGAGCGAGAACTTCAGTCTGTGTTTTACCCCCAAATGGATTCATCATTATGCACAAACACTTAATAAACTTGTCCAGTAAATAATAATCATACTGAAAGCAGTAATTGTAAAACTATTTTCGGTTAAAAGTGACAGAATGAATGAATATGTCAGGTAAAATTAGTCAACATTTAACATATTATTTCTCAAATATTGCATAAATGAAACAATAACTATGAAGAAACGAAAGTGTCCATCTCTAGATAACTAAACCATACCAAACTACTGCGTAAGCCTCGAGATGGTATCACGTGTTTGGTCCTACATTTACGTTTAGTAAAACAGAGTGAGTATCTGCCAGTAATTACTGAGTCTACGCCAGTAATGCTATACAACGTCCCGTTAGTTCTTTGTTAAATTACTAAAAACTGCTATTGATACGATTTAGTAGTAGTAATGCAAATTTAGTTTAATAACATCGAATTTCTTTTAATTTATACTGTAATATAATTTATTTAATTGACTGTTGATGTTCACACGTATAACTTTTTTTAAATTAGAATAAAATATTTTTGTTGTATGATGTTAACCAGTTAAATTATACTTTTTTAAATAATTAGATCAATAATTAGTGATGAACGAATAAATTATGTAAATTTCTTTTGAAAATATATTTATGTTCCCAAATGCTTTATCTTACGGTACAAATAGGTGATTTGAGTGTACGATGAAAAAAACTTGTTAGTTTCCTCTATGGTTTGTGGAAAAAGTTTTATTAACTTGGTCAAATGTGCAGATGGTAAGAGTAGGAGGAGGTCTCCAGGAGAAGAGGGTGGCTGTCGTAGTCGGTGTGGGTCGAGGGCAGGAAAGTGAGCAAGCAGTGGCTGCATCCAGAAAAGCAAATCGTCAACCTCAAAGACTGTCTGATTCGCCGACACTAACGCACCTCGTATATCCCATCATTAACGAGGTAACCAAGTCAGACACATCATTTTAATTTTAAAATTATTTATTATTATATTGTAATTTTAGTTATTTTTATTATATTATAATTAAATCCCGTTTAAAATTACTGAGAATGTAAAATTCTAATGTTATGACTAAAATAAAGTGTTTTTTTCTCTTTTGTTGTTGGATTTCCACAGAGTGGTCATATCAGCCGTTTCTTAAACTTCAAATAGACATATTATTAACTCATTTGCTGAACTAGAGTAGGGTTGGCAATGCTCAATGAATTCCCATTCTAGTCACTGATATCAAGGAAGTTCAAATAAAAGACCCTCTTTATATTACTAGCTCAATTTATATTTCTTCAGTTTATAAATTATCTCCTGTAGATGTCCTATGAGATGATTTCCTACCCTGAATCTGTTTTTCCACTAAGCTGCACTGCATTATCTTTTTTACTGTTCATCGTGGTTGAGAGTCGTATGTTATGTCGCCAACTATTCTTAATTTATATCCGTATATATATATAATCGTATTTTCAACAATACGTTTACCAAACCTTAACTAAGTTTGGTTTTCTCTTATCTTCTATGGCATATCATAGTTATTGTTATTTAAAAAAGTAAACTCTTATCCTTATGGAAAAATCCAAAAGATCATATAATTGTATGTACAATTTCCAAAATAATATACCGACCTTAAATAACAATGAAATAATTAAAGCGTTTTACAAACTTTGTTACCGAAGTAATAACATACAATTAAAAAAAAGAAAAGACTTGAAATTAAAAGATTATTTATCAGAAAATAATTAAACAGGAAATATATGTTTAGCTAGTACAAACACATACCTACTCACACAGACTTAGTTGTAGGACTTTCTGTGATAAAACGATAAAACTCTGAGTAATACGGTTAAATTTGATGAAGAGGAATGGTGGTATCAGGTGTGTTTAGTATTGGTTAAAGTCCTTTAACACAAAATTTCAAGACTATGTAGATGCAATTAGTTTGTCAAAAATGGTCGATTGGTTTTCAATTTTGGCTGGTCAGTAACTTCACCTACATGACGTGGGAGGTGTATAAATCTGATCACGTCTTCCCTCGCAGAAAGACGTTAAACCGTCGGTCCCGAGCCTGTACGATGTCAGGTACATTTAAAGATCCGTACTCTAAATACACTTGAGTTAGGCAAAATTTAGGACTCGCACTGTTGAATCAATCTTCATTGTGTGGTATCGCAAAGGGCCAATGCTGTGCCTATGTGTGTTCCCTTGTAGGACTGCCACTGCAACATAACCTAACCTAACTTCACCTACTGTTATCGGTCTGGTAAACGGTAGTGTTGTTTTCTGTTCCAGATGAAGAAAAGGTATGTGAGCAATAGTGGAAGTGGTGGAGGCATGGGTATGGGGCGAAAAGTGGACAAGGGCGGAGTGGGAGTGGAGCCGATAGAAGAACTGAAACAGGCTTTTGAACAGGCTGAGCGATGTAGTGCAGGAATCACGGATCAGTTTATTAAGCAGGTCATCCACAAACTGGCCCCATCTGTCTCCGAACACAAACTGAACGCAGTCGTCGACAACATGATCAGGTGACCGCAATCATTGGAAAGCCAAAAGGGATTACTTTTGGAAAACCTACCATTGATCGATTTCTGTTTACTTTTCCAAGTTAATATCCTTAAAATATCTATTTAATTATTATGTGATAATGTTTTTGTTTATTTCTTCGTGTGATTTTATTTACCTTATATATTTTGGATTGTTTATAATGTCTTCATTCCTGTTGCCCCTCTCTTTTACTTTTACTCTAATATATTGTATGAACAGCTTAGGAAAAGTAATATTCATTATGTTGTTTTAACAGAGCATTGCTCATATTGATACTTTACAATATCTCTGTACATGTACATACAGTTAAATGTACTACGGTTAAAAACAGAGAATTTCTCTGAACAGAAAATCGTTGAACACAACACATTCACTTTTCAAATTTCTACATGTTGTGGTATCGTCATGAGGAGACGAAGTGGTATATCAGAGAGAAGTAAAAAAAAACTGAAGACCTTTCAACTCTGCTGGCCGTTGAAGGTTTGTACAACCAGAGACTTGAGGGCAGGAGGGGATGGTAATACAGTACGACTATAACGATCATGGAGGTGTTGTAATTCCTCCAGAAAATATTCTGTATGTTTATATATTTTTTAATTCTTGCAAATTATTCGTTCATGTTATTATGGGATATTATAGTGAATACTTTGAACTACATATCCTTTTTTGGTGTAACTCGCTTTCATTTAGTTTTCGTGTTATAACTGACAAGATGATAATAATAAATACAGTTTATATAATTTAGACTAAAATATATTTTATATTATATTTTACACAAAATGAGTCTAGAAGAGGAGGAAAATGAAAGCAGGAATATCTCTTTAAGGGACTTAGTCTTATAAATTGAAGCAATCCTGTATAGGAGTTTTGGGAATTTCGTAAAAAGTTTTCAAAATGTATGAGTAAGTTTTTAAGGGAGCTTGCATCTTACGTTGACATAAAACACAACTTCGAGGGTGTATAATATGACGACTATGACTGTAGTGTACTTTGGAGCAGTACTACAGCTTTCCAAGCTCTATGCCCTTTCTAATACTTACGATGATACTCGTAGTAATAATAGGGTTCTCTTGAAATTTATTTTATGAAAGGAAATCCATAGATCTGGAAAAGGTTAAAATAATTTCTTCTTTATATCTTAATACGTTAAGAGTAAATTATCATAATTTTTCAAGGAAATTTGATTTATTATATAAAAAGAATTATGTTTCTAGAATCAGGATTGAATGTAAATTTGTTGTTTTGATTTTAATTTGTTAATATAATTATGTAGAATTGAAGACTAGATGTGACTTGTTTACCAACTGTAATGAAATAGTGGGGTTGTGTTTTAGGGACAGTTCGTAGGGACTGGGGCTGGGAGGAGCCCGGTGGTGGAGTGCCGTAGTCTACCATCCTCGCCCTGTTCGCTGCTCCTCGCCCGTCACACCTCATCCCACCCCTCTTTCACCCACACACGCCATCAGGGAGTCTTACCTCTAGGGAGTGTCAGTCGACAGTGTCTCAGCCATTCTTCGTCGCTCTTCCTCGCTTCCCTTCGTTCGACTTTTAATCCTCTGCCACCAGAGAAGTTTGTACGCCACTGGTCCGATGGAGTACAATACTGTACCATATATCCAGCTATTAACTTTATGCCTTGCCTCTCTTTTTCATCTTCATCAAAATTCAATTTGAATACCCTTCACACTGTCTTCTTCACACCTACCAAACCTCCATATGTGGTATTCTTTCTAACTTACCTATGTGGCCATATCTAGTGTTAACTTTCCACATTAGGCAGTTCGAAATATTCAATTATATTCTTTATAGGATTCTCAGAAATATGTATTTAGTATGCAACAGTATGTGTGTTTTATATGTATATATATATTTTTATAAATCAATACTAATCTAATATTAATAAGTAGCAATGATATATAATTTTTTTGTAATGCATGAATTTTATCGTAATGATTATTTTTTAAAGAAAATTGATAGCTAATAAATAATTGAACAGCTTCCTCAACTCCCTTCGATGCGTTGACATTTTGTTGGTTAAGCATCACGAGCAATAAGGGGTTAGTTAGTGTTTAAGTATAAAAAGTTAGTTATAGTTGTTGTCTACTCATAAGTACTAGTGTGAACTAAATCGTAAACCCTTTATATTTGCATCAGTCCATTCAATTCCTGAATTGCGTCCGCCTCTCAGAGTAGTTTTAAACAAACCTTTGAAATATTTTTGTAACCATTTCATCGGTGATTCTAATTCGAGTACAGTTTGGGCCTTAATAGTTTGATATAAAGAAATGTAAATAAAATGTTAAAATTATTCTACCAGGATTGACAAAGTGAAAACGATTTCAAATGTATGTATATATACATATAGACACACACATACATAGGATTATGAGCATTACTGCTGTAAAGGAGAATGAAGTAATGCTGAAATAGAGTAGACTTCTATACAGGAAACTATAATGGCCTTATATAATGCACTTGGATAATATATTTATTAGTAGTGCTGAAATGTAACTGAAGTGTAGAAGTGAAGTATATTTTTGTAGTCTGGAGACGAGCGAGTCATTATCCCTATCCCGAAAGTGAGTTGTATAAATTTCTGTTATATGCCGAATGATAACAATTTTTTAAGCCCAGCTTCAATCGTATGTGACAGTTTATTCATTTTGAAACGTAAACCAAATCAAAAGGCGAATACAAATTCCAGCATTCTTTTCGTCAAACCCCCCACCCAAAAAAAAAAAAAAATGAAAAGAAAAAACATTAATACTATTCACATATTAGTGGATTATTTTACCTTCAGATTGGATCACCATTAATATTACCCATCCATAGTATTTCTTCTTTAAACGCTTTTACAGAATAGCACTATCATGGATATACTAACTAATACTTGTTCAGTATTAATATTCAATATGCTTTAATAAAAAAAAATAACCTTGTTTTTATTTAAGCTTTTTCTAAATTATTGACTTGCTTATGAATAATAGATGATAAAGAAAAAAGTAATGTTCCTCGTAAAAGCTTTGCTATAAATTATCTTTTTACAAGTTGAAAAGGATTCGTATATTGTACTATTTCAATATATATCATAATATTAATAACTCAATCAGCACACTTCAGTTATGGAGTCAAAGGCCATGTGTAAGGAGAAAAGTTGTTTATGGCATTTGATCAAAAGGGGATCCATTTGGAACAAGCTGACACTTTCCTTTCAAGTTCAAATATACGTCAGCGGATAATTCTCGATAATCGTGCTCAATGACTGACTGTTTTAGATCCTTCTTTATTAATGTTTTTTTTTTGTTATTATAAAGATGGGCGGTTGGTACAAGGTTTTAGATTAACTGGAATTGCGTACCAGTAGTATCATATTTTCAATTTTCTTGGGACGATGATTTGCAAAAGAAGTTTTAAATGATACTGAAAATCAATTCTGATATTCAAAGTCAATTGAGTTGTCATATTGTAAAATGCGCATACCCAGTAGTTTTTATAAATACTTTATTAGCTTCAGCAGACTTTTTATTTGACTTAAGTGCGTGTGGTTTGTTATTGTTTCGAAGTCAGTTGTTAATAATACAAAAGCTTTTATCTTGTTTTGTAAGTGTTTTATCAAAAAGCTATTCTCATTGTCCTATAAGTCATATAAAAAAGGAAATGAGTATGAAATTGTTAAAAATATATGTTTAATCAGAGATATTTTCAAATTATAATTATGAGTGGAAATGTATAGTGTATATTTCGTCTTTGGGGGACTTTAGTTAAATCAGTTGTCTGTAAGTGTATACTATTTTTTTTTCACCTTCTTAGGCGATGGCTAATTTTGTATCAGAAAAAAGTCGCTTCAGTAGTTGTGAGGTATTTTTTTCATAAATGACTGATTCTTATATAATTATTTAACCTAAAGGTATCATTAAATAATTCATGAGCATAAAGTTAAAGAAGTAGTGTTATTCAGCTTGTCCCATTTGACAAAAGTACTATTCTTGATTATTCCTTCTTTCTAGGCTCAACATTGTTTTTTTCAATACGACTAGTCTCCTGATAGGGCCTTCTTGGGTATTTCTGTTTATAAATTCTATTTACTGTTCATTCGTCGTAATTCAGTTCTTTTTTCTAGTTAGGTACATGGAAAGGGTATTTTTTTTTCATTTAGTTCCTTAAATGCATTCCATCATTCTAAACTAAGTTATCTTACTGTAGACGAAATGTTTTTACGAATATCAACTCTGTTTCTGCTCTTTCTAGAGTAATGTGAACTGGGCAGATGTACCAGCGCGAGACGCAGTGTAACACGTGAGGCTCCCACATCAAAGTGATCCTTATTCTTATCTTCAATGCCTTTCTTCCCCTCTCTAATCCTTGCTTGCTTTCCTAATTAGCTAGAAATTCCGATTCTCTCGTCGCTCCTTTCTAAGACAAATAATACAATTGTATATAATAGTGGACTAAACATACTGAGAATATAATATCAAATTACATATTATATTTAAACATTAAATAAGAATAAATATTTATGTATATATTGTACATCCCTGGATAGAAAGAAATTACTTTTTTGGCCTCCCTGCGAAATATGTATTTTTTTATGACCTTATGTATATAGATAAAGTCAGTTCTATATTTGTCTAGTTTCGAAACAGTTTGACGATGTTTTATTGAATCAAAGAAGAGCAATATGCAGGTGGTGAACTGTTCTGAATCCTTTTTCTCTATTGATTCACTGATTATTATCTCCCATCCCTAACAAATGTTTATTAATTTATCAATGATCAAACCACAATAAGAAATGGGAAAACAAGACTAAGATCTTTCAACTGCAACAAGCGGTCTTCGTCAGAGTCAAAAATCCAAGAGTTGGGTTTTTGACTCTGATGAAGACCGCTTGTTACGGTTGAAAGATCTTAGTCTTATTTTCCCATTTCTTATTGTGGCTTGATCATTGATTGTTATTTCACGTGTTTATGTGAAATCTTTTTATTAACTTATGCATTGATTTATGTGCGGGAACATCTATGCATTTCGACCGTTCATTTATTAAACATAAAGAAATCTAATTTTCATCAATATTTTGACTCTTCTCCGAACAATATTGGTTTTTAAACAGATGTTTTAAATATGCTAGAATTATTTGACTCCTAGAGTATGCATTTTTTTATGTTTTTTATTCTACTAATCTTGTTACTGCTGTTTTTACTAAATTATTTAACATTTTTAAAAATATAAATTAATAAATCCTTTTCAAAGTATCTTTTTCAGAATATTTTAAATATGTTTGTCCATAAAGTATATTATTTCATCTTACCTTGCTATTTTTATTCTGTAAAGTTTTTTTCACCTCCTCTATAATAATATCGAGATACTTTAATAATGAACGAGAATTCAAAAGTTGACTTCTCAAAAACACTGAAACTCAATTCTGAGTGTAACATGCAAAATTTACATTTAAAATAGAAGATATCATTAAATATAGCTGAAAATTATAAAAAAGAATTATAAATCAATTTGAGAACACCAGAATTCTATGGTATTTTAATGTATAATCAACGTAATTTTAATTTGTAATATGTTTCAATTTGTCTTCCTTCTTTTTATTTGAATTTTTTCTTTTGAGATTGTCCCGAATAGAACACTTCTTACAAAGAATTTGCAGTTGATTGCCGTTGCAATAAAAATTACTAAACGGATGGTGGTTTGTACATTTCACCAAGTCTGTGAGTCTGCAATGGCTTTTTGTAACAAAATCTAAATTCGTTTGTTATGGCAATATTAATATAGTATTTTAATTGTGTTAAACAAAAATTTGATCTATCTAGATGAATTAAAATACAAAAAGGGCGCAGGATTCACAAAAGAACAAAAATTATTATCAAATTTATGTTAATTCAAATAAATATGGATCATATTGTTTTGTCGTTGGTGTTCAGTGGTTTACTTCTTATGCTTATCCATTGTATAGAATATTATTTGTAAATAATGTTCCGTTTCATTTACCATTATAATTACTTTTTTGACACTTTTTATTTATTTTGTATACCGAAATATTAATTCTTGGCAAAAACTTACTGAAAACTCCTTGTGTGTTCATGTTTTCATTCTTAAATTCTTCTACTTTATTGTGTTTCATTCTGAACACTAATTTCTTTATTTAAGTTTCTTTATGTAATCCAATTATTATCATCTTCAACTAAAAACAAAAACAAATAACGTTTAAAAAATAATATTAGTTTTCTTCAGTCATGCATACTATTTTTTGTCATCACCATGTTGTTGAGGTGCCCTAGTTCTAATTTATATTTTGATTATTTGATTGGTTCATTTCGTCAATACAAGTCTTTTGGGAAAGGACTCTGGTTCAACACCTGCAGTCTCTTCAAAGTGGCAATTTTCACAATCCTGTACTAATTTTTATTTATTTATTTTATTTTGTTGTTGTTGTTGTATGTGTGTTATTTTAAACCATATGACAGATATGCGTGTAATAGTAATTCTCGTTCATATTTCAAATGTTTTGTTGATTCTCTCTTCCTTCCTTTTCTATTAAACACTTTTCTTTCATTCGTTGTCTTATTTCATTCAAGGTTCTTCCTAACTTCTTTAATGTAGTGATAGTTAGTCCCTTCTTTATATTAAATTGTATTTTTTATTGCAATTTTAAAATATTGAGTTGTTTTGTTTTTAAATAATGACACGCAAAGATGTCAAATTTTTGAAACTAATTTTCCCTTCTCCCCATGTTGATTTGTATAGAGTTTAGATAATTTAAAAAAAAATATTGTTATCTGATAACTATTGAATATTTATACTTACTATTATTAATATTATTATTATTAATTATTATATTAAAATATTTGTTTATTATCCATCGCTGAGTACAAATTTGATTAAATACGTTGTAGACTCTCCTTTCCTGTATATATTATTATGTTGCTACTTGTTAGTATTTTTTGGGGGCAAGTTTTAACGTAACAGTCGTGTGTTTGTTTTCGCTGGAGAGATGAGTACGCCACTCTCTGGTTGTGTTGCTCCTATTACGTTCTGAACACCATGAATAGTATATTTTTATTTGCCTATCAATAAAATCATATAGTTGATTCATTTTCTTCCCAATACATCCTTCCTTCCCTTTTTATGTGTATCCGCTAGTTCCCTGTATAAAGATTGTTTTGAATTGTATAACTGATTTTTAGCTTTTTAATTTTAGTAGCGAAAACTATTTATTATTTTATGACTACCAATATGTGATTTTAAATAATGTGATTGAAGAATTATTTTGTTGGCTGTTTCATGTATAACTTAAAGTAAACTTGGATTGATCTTTCTTCTTGTATATATATATATATATATATATATATATATATATATATATATATATAATGTATATATATATAAAACCATGTTGATCAATGCTTAAAACAAATAACTGAATCAATTTCCAAAAACCATTGTTTTCAATGTGTATTATTTTATATTAGAGTTACAAGAATTAATGTATAAAATATTTTATTTTAAAACAGATGTTTACTGTTTTTCTCCTTTTGATAGTATTTTGCTCCTAAGATTTATATTGTTGTAAGCATTTTTTAAATTAATAACCTTGGTCAGAATGACTTCCAGGTAAGTTTTAAGGAACTGAATTTCATGTTATTATGTTCAATTGTAGAAACTCATGGACATTTAGTTAACTTTTTACTAATTCTTAAAAAGTTGTACAAGAAATTGAAATGTATGAAATCATACAGGACCTAATATGGAACGCATTACGACTGCATTAATAGAAGAAAATTAACATTAAAAAGTAATAGAATGGAGCATATACATAGCATATGCAGCATATCTGCTGCAGTGCTGCCCGTTTCCTGGATTTATGTTTCTTTTGCTTAAGGTCTCATTTGACGTTCTTTATCTTTAAATTAAAACGCTAAGACGGTGAAATATCAAGTAGAAAATAAATAAAGAAATCATTGAGAAAATAACCACCAGTTATAGGTAGATGTCTTCTTGATGCTTAGGATGACCTTGGCTGTATTATCTGGGGTTTCTGTGGCCCAGGTCTGATACTAGGATTTGATTATGATTCAAATCGTAGTGATGATATCAATGAAATCATCTTTCCTTAAATACATTTCTTGTGGGTGTTGTGCATAAGGTACTAAACTGCATCAGGTTTGTTTGGGGCCAATCTTTTCGAAGTGGTTTACGTCTTCATGCCCCTACATCCTTTGTATAGTTACATAAGTGAGTTAATTTTTTTTTTATTGTCCAGATTCTGATGGGGGATCAAACATTGCCAAACTAATCTATATAAATGAAATAATGATTTTGTCTGTACATTGCTTAGAACTGACTCATTTCAAGTTTTCTTTACGTTTCATACATTGGAGAAACCGAATACACCCTTAGACAAATTTCTGTCGGTTTGTCCGCAAAATTTTGTCACAAGTAAACTCAGCCACCATAACACATATCAAGCTGAAACTTTTACAGTAAATTTGTGTATGTCTAACTTAAAATATAGGCTCTGAATTGATTGGAAATTCAATGTAGAAGTGAAGTTACGGACGTTTAAAGCAAAAACGTTTGTCACAAGTAAACTCAGCCACCATAAGGCATAGCAAGCTGAAACTTTGACACTAGATTTGTGTATGCCTAACTTAAAATATAGGCTCGAAATAGATTGGTAATTCAGTGCAGAAGGAAAGTTATGGAGCTTTAAGCTGTATGCTGCTCACTTCGCAGACAGGTTTATTTTGAAAATACACAGGTGTGGCAAGTAGGTATTGTTGTTGGTTTTAATTTCATTTGAGCATATGAATATATTGAGTCTTTGACATCATTGAAAAGGTGTTTCCCAGAGTTCAAGATGTATTATCTATTCAGTATAAATAGCTTTGTGAACGAGAATTCTCAGCCCTTAATATGAACATGCAGGAAAAACGAACAAACAAGTTCTTACGCTATATCAAGCCGAAGATATGACTGATTAGTAATGAGGAAGCAGTTCATTATCCAACTGAATTTCTTGACTCCGTGACTGCTCATGAGTAAAAACTTAAAGTAGGAGCACCATCATGCTGCGTTTAGTATCAGTAACAAATTTCATGTTACGAAACATGAGTGCCTCGGGAAATGTGAAAAGGGACAGGACCATTTTCTCAAATGGTCAACTGTAGTTTGTTTGGTTGCTCAAGAGTTAGAGGTTCCAACTCTTTGTTCTTCCATGAACCTCAAGGATAGACATCTAATGTGGTGTATACAGAAGCATTTGTTTAACACTACACTAATAATGGTATTTTTTACTATTATATAATTTCTGATGATATTTTGGAATACCAAGTAGAATCAAATTTTTGAATCTGACAAAGACGGGTAGGTTTGCTAGTTTTGAATAAATTTCTGTGAATTTTAAAGCCTTAAGTTTGTGTCTTGACTGTCCGATGAACTATATATCCTAAACTGTCATCGCAGGTTTTTTAGAGTGTGCTAATTACAAATCTTCATCGCAAGTATTTTAGCCTGGAAGATCGTCGGAAGTCCTACTACCCTTTATAAATGTTATTTATCCTATTATAGCCAATGGTTTGTTATGCATTTTTACCCGTAAATATATCAATAGGATAAAATTTCTCGACATTAGGATGATTCTAATCAAGGTTATCATTTCTGATCACTTAACAGTTCACTATTAAATTTACCAATGTCCCTAGGGACATTGTATCTAGCAACATATGAGCCTATTAATTCATTTTCATCTATTAATGTATTGTTCTATTGCATTTTTTCTCCATTTTGCCTACCTGACATGTAGGCATTTTCATTTCCAAACAGTCTCAATAGACTGTAGTTAGCATCTTTCTTGATAAAAATACCTGAAAGTGTAGATTCTGCAAGTTGGTTAAGTGGTCAATTATTCTCTTTGCAGTTGGGTAAGATTGTCTTCGCAGTTTATTAAAGCTAGTTTAGTTTCATTGTTTTATTAATCTATGGATGTTACACTACCTCTACATATGATACCATCGTATAACAGCAGTGTAGAGCAAAAGTGTAGATGTATGGTTGGACCTCATGTTCTAGAAAGAATCTCTTATAGCAGAACTTTTGTGGATTAACAAAAATATTTGCTCATAGCTTCTGTAGTTCAGTCTGTAATCAAAAGTTATTTCAGATATTTCTGTACGTTTGCGTTATTTTTGTATTTTTAAAGAAAATGTTTTTGTCGATGAGAACGGTATGATGACCTCTTCTTATGAAAATATTATCTGAATTCCTTGAGTATCCTAACCTTGATTATTTAGGAAATTATTCTTTACTTTAGCACTGTATTAAATCCATTCTGAAGTTGCATGATTAATAAATCTAAGTATTAGTGCTAATTCATTGGATAACGAGGATGTGATATAAACTATTTTAGGGGTTATGTAACTTTCAGTGATTATTGACTTAGAATATGTGTTATTTTTGTTAATAGTTGACTATTTATTATCCTAATTTTTAAAACTAATTTACGTCCATTTATTTTATTTAATAAATAAATTTATTTAATTATTATTTCAATTAATAAAAGTAAGGTAACCAAATCAGATAAATGAACTGGTAAATATATAAATGGAACTGAATAGATTATTTTTGGTGTTACATTGCTCTTTAAGTAACACAAAATTCATGATATTTGTGATTTGTTATTCATTAATTGGTATCATTTAAGTTTTGAGTATGATCGGAAGAGTGGAAAAAATTAGTTCCTGTTTTGGGTAAGAAGGCACCTTTTCATTGTTCTAGAAGCTGCTGTATCCTTTTGTAAACCAAAAGCATATGTCTATTAAATTTATCGAGATGAGATGTATGCATGTTTGCTAAGTTACTATACACTCCCACCTAGACATTTTCGAAAGCACACCAGTGGACTTCATAACTTCTAAGTTTTCATGACCATGCAACTTTACTTACAGTTAAATAAAAATATCAAAAGTCTCTGTGATTTGAATTCCACTTTTCTATAAGAAAATCAGTTAGCAATAATAATTGGCCGTCAATGTAATGCATTGATAAACTTCAATGTGGATAGTACCATTCTGCCAATTGTGATAAAAATGTGATCAATAGTCACAGGTCATTCATTATAAGTTAATTTTATTGACAACTTCGTTTGTTTACAATTAAACAAATGTAATAGTAAATTAATTATCTGTCCTTACTATTTCACTAAAATGTCTGACAGACTTTAAACTGAAAACATTTATTCTTTAGAAGTAAAAAAAAAACTCTCAGTTTAAATATTTCAACATAAAACACATTTTTGTCTTCTACAACCATCAAAATATCTTTTACAGCAATCCTAAGTAAATTTCTCAAATTATCTTCAAATATTCAAGCTAGTCTTTGGTTTACACACATTTCATTTCCCTAAATCTAATAAGTAGCATTTATAAAGTTTTCATATATTACAAATCACTTAAGTAATTAATTTTACTTTTGTGCATATTGTTTCAGAAACGCCTTCGTTTTTTTTAAAAACCAGTTCTAGAAATTACTATTTTAGAATAAAATATTTTGAATATATCATTTCAGAAAGGATTATGATAGTGTTTCTTAAAATTCAATTTGTGAAAGTCTGCAGCCTGCATTCAACTTTTCTGTATGTGACCTGACTATAAGAAATAGTCAATTTAAATGAGTTCTTTTAATGTTCCTACCAATGCCAGCTGTGTTCAAAATATAACCAGTATGTATGATTGTTTAGGATAATGGAGAACATTTGGAAGGGTATGATCCTTCTGAATGACTGTAATTCTAAATGGAAAACAAGATCTGAGGCAAGAATGAGCGTAAATCTTATGAATCTATATAAATAAAAGAAATGTTTTGTCTGTGCATTGCTTAGAACTGACTCATTTCAAGTTATCTTTACGTTTCATACATTCGAGAAACCGAATCCATCCTTAGAAAAATTTCTGTCTGTCGGTTTGTCCGCAAAATTTTGTCACAATTAAACACCCACCATAAGACATAGGAAGCTCAAACTTTGACAGTTCATTTGTGTGTGTCTAACTTAAAATCTAAGCGTTTGAATAGATTGGAAATTCAACGTAGAAGCGAAGTTATGCTTTTAAGCACAACATTTTGTCACTAGTAAACTCAGCCCCATAAGGCATAGCAAGCTGAAACTTTGAAAGTAAGCTTGTGTATGTCTAACTTAAAATCTAAGCTTTGAATGTATTGAAAATTCAACGAAGAAGCGAAGTTATGGACTTTTAATTGTCTTTGGCTAACTACACAGACATGTTTATTTTAAAACTAAACAAGTATAGCAAGTAGGTATTGTTAGTTGATTTCAATTTCATTTGCTTTTAAGCTATTGTGGTGTGAGGCACTTACTTAACACTGTGCTAATAAATATATTTTTTCCTATTCTATAATTTTTCTAATAATATCTTGAAATACCACGTATCATTTCTGAATGTTTGTGACATACCCGTCAAAGACGGACACGTCTGCTACTTAGTTTATAAAATTACCACTCATAAAATTGGACAAGAAACCATAGCTAAAAAGTTCAATTCTAACGCACATTAAATTATACTATTAGTCAAATTGCTAAATGGAAAGTGATTTCAACTGATTGATTGATTGGTTATCTGTATAGTTAAGTTACTGTATAATGCTGTACATTTGTTTAGGTTATCATTTGAAAGAGATTATAAAAGCAATGAATGAACGGAATATCCTGTACACACTTTTTTTTAAATTGATATAAAATGAATGGCTATGCAATTTTTTAAAATTAATGTACTTAACAATGAATTATTTCAATTATTCAGATCATCAAGTAATTAGTCATTACTTAGAGTAAAGTGAATGGATTTAAGTCAGTTCAAAAAAACCATATTGGTTTTTCTGCGACCGATTAACACAACTTCTAATAGGAATTGCTGAGTAGATGTTTTGTAAATAGGTTGTTTGCAAAAGAGAAGTCTATTGTAATCGTGTTCAACAAGAGAAATTAAAAAGTTCTAGAAAAGAACTAAAGTTCATAGTGCGATAAAATTCCACTATAGAATGTAATAAAACGACATTTTCTTATCTGGAAGTCCAAGGCTGCATATCATTAATAAGCCATACCTAATACGCATGAGCTTCAGTAAAGAAACGTCGTATATTTTGTAGTATTCAAGATAAAAACTTAATACACCCTAACAGCGATGTATGCCTTCTTGAAACTCCAAAATTTGTATGTTATTCTGGAATACAGCGTAAATTATGTGATTCTATTCAAATCTCTTGTCAATAATATGATTTAATTTCTTATTTATTTTTAATTTATTACATGTACATTTCTTCAATTAAATATGATAGATATTTTGTTGTAAAATAACTGGTTGATAAATAAATAATTATTACTTGATGAATAAATATTGTAATAGTTTGCCAATGGAACAATAAAATAATTTTCGTTTGTATTAATTGTTGTATACTTGTAACAAAATATTCCTTGAGAATAGTGTCATTTTTGAAAATTCATTTTCATCAGAATACCTAGGGTAAAATTTCAACCGGCTGACAAGGTTGCAGTACTGTAATTGTTCTCATAGCTGTTTGGTTATGCGTGTATTTTTGTGATAATTGATCTCTGGTTTGAAGCGTAGATCTGGTTTTAGTAATCGGTTTGAATTTTGTGTTTAAATTAATCATAGTAGTAAATAAGGTTAGTTCTTGCACAATTCACTGTATCAATGGTGAAGTTAGCACGCGGTGGACGGCGACAATTGCCTGCAGGCGTTGAGCCAAAACCTTTGTTTCCTCCTGGCAAATTACCTGTTTTTGGACCTCCACCTGCAAATTCCAGAGTCCTCCCACATCCGAGACATAGGCAAGGAGGATATGGTGGTCCAGGACCCGGTCTACCTCCGCGACCTCCACCTCCTTTGATGAGTCGAATGCCGATGCCGCCACCTATGCCTCGTCGTGTAGGACCTCCTCCACTTATGGGACCTCATCCTCCACCTTTGATGGGTCCTCATGGGATGCCACCAAGGCCACACATGCCACCTCCACCATTCATGCATAGGAGACGAATGCCACCTAGGCTGGGACCTCCTCCAGTGAAAAGGTTGAATAAGAACTTCCGCAAAGGCAAGAAACGTAACAACAAAAATGAGGTAAGTCTAACGCTGTTATATTTATTAGTACCAAGCCAAACTGAATAATTTAAGTATCTTGTTACCTTAGTAAACATATCACTGCAATATTTATTCCATTCATAATGTCTCTGAAGTTTCATTCTATTACTAATTAGCAGGGGTTTCTATGAATTAATCATTACATTTAGGGTGGACAGAAAAAGAATCAGAAAAAGAATGGAGTTAGTGAAGATGTGTTGAAAGGACCATGGATAAACGATAATATAACAGCTGAAATAGAAAAAATGAATGAACTTAAGAAAATAGCTGACGAAAGTAAAGAAGATGCAAATGTGGAAGCGTTCAAAGAACAGGAGAAAAAAGTCACATCCATGGCCACGGCGGCGAAGATGGAATATATCGGCAGTATGCCTCCCGCCGTGAGTACTTACATTAAATTTACTTAGTAGTTCGTTTTTTGGTCGTTAACAATACTGATGTTTGAAAGTTTTGAGGGATAACTATTTTGCTTTTTAACAGGGTGAAGAAGGGAAAGATAAACCTAAACCTACCCCAGTTGAACCAGCAGTTGATAACACAAACAGTACTCAGGAACAACCATCCACAACTAACTAGTAGTGCTGTCCAGGTAAATATTGACAGTTATTTTCTTTCAGGACTGAAATAGAAAGTATTAATCTTTTGTTAAACGATTTACTTAATTCAGAGATATATAATAAACTGTTAAACGCATTATTTTTCATTAAAAAGTCAACTCAGCTTGTTGTGTATTATAAATAAAATTTCTGCGGATAAATGCATTGTTTGTGTTAGTTACTCTAGTGGTATAGGCTTGCCGTGGTATATATAATTGATTAATTTAAGAATACGGTTTATTTCAAACCATTGAAAATAATAATTAATGATTATTTATTTTCTGGTTCTGCTTCTTATATATTAGGAAAAAACTGGTGGTTCCCTTCTTATTTATTTTTAATCTCCAAATACATGAATTTTAAAAAAGAATATATTCAGTAAGACAACTCTTAAAAGTATTTTCATGCAATTATCTCTTTCCGAAGCGAATTGAAAGGGAACTTTTTCTTTGAATGTGTAGTGGAGTAAGAAATTCAAAATTTATATTCAAGTAGTCAATTTTTTAATAAATTATATATTTCAACCATCTATATGGCTATTTTCAAGCCGCAAACTCACTTGCAAACAACATTAAGAACTATTTTAGGTAAATGAATGCGATTTTATACCTAAATTCAATTAATATTAGGTATAGAGCGAAATTTATTCATAATAGTACTCATGGTCGTTTGCAAGTGAGTTGAAGTAGCATGAAAGTGACCATAACAGAGGCTGAATATATAGCTTAAGGCAGCTAAAAAAAGTCTTCTTGATTTTTAGTCTGAATCGTTAGATCGTTTAACGATGTCGTCATCGTTTAACAAGTTAAACTGTTACTATTAAAAAGATATTATAGACTACTGTTATTAATTAATTGAAACTACATTCAGATTTTTATTAACGAATATTCAATTTATGGAGGATCCAATCCATTTATAGAAGACCTAATACATTTATGGATTGAAATTGAAGTCTAATATACTGATTGTGGTGTATTTATAAAGGTGATACTTAGTAAATAATAAAAAGATTTCACATAAACACGTGAAATAACAATCAATGATCAAACCACAATAAGAAAATGGGAAAACAAGACTAAGATCTTTCAACCGTAACAAGCGGTCTTGTTTTCCCATTTTCTTATTGTGGTTTGATCATTGTTAGTAAATAATTTGTACTTAGTGTAGACTGTGTTTGTTTGTATAAAGAGGATGGCTAGATAGATGACTGTAATATTGCTAATTATAATGGTTGTTAAAGAAGTAAAATCGTATTATTAATCCTTCTAGAAAACCAAAGTTTTCGTTTCCATTAATTTATTTATCTTTTCGTTTATAGTGTTAAACTATACAAACATGTCAACACATAAGGAAGTACATTACTAACATAGAAATATCATTGTAAACAACTACAGCATTTATTTTGAAATAGTTTCATACACTTAAAATGTTAAAAGACTATTAAAATAGCTAAATCATTTGTATAATTATAGGAAGGTTATCATTTATTATTTGGGCCTATTATAATATTTTTAGTCTTTTTCTTTATCTAAACAGTTGTTTTTCTTAATCAAATATAAGTTTCATTACTTTTAATAATAAACTTAAAAGTACTATTAAACTAATTCATTAAATTAAACCATGAATGCCTTTTTCTTTCATGTTATTTGTCAAATTAATTTCAAGTATATTTTGCTTAAAAACTTCTGTGTAATCTGTGAAGCAAATTTGAAATACTCTATATTTACAAAAGAAAACTTTTGTTTTCTTCCTTAAATATGGAAACCCAAGTCGGTCATTTATATTATTTCAGTAATTAATTTTCTGTAGTAACGTTTTCTCATTGTTAAATAGGAAACATGAATTGCTTAAAACTTTAATAAAACTGGATTCGTTGGATTTGAATTAGAAAGCTTACCGAAACCTGCTTTTATACTATTGGTATTATTAAACGGTCAAAACCGCATTATTTATATATATTTTTCTTTTAATTTTTAATTTGTTATAAGGACGTATGATATCATCAGATAGTGAATTATGCGTTATTCCGTACTCTCCTTTTGTTTTGTTATTGTCCATTTAGTTTGCTCGCTTTTCATTTGCTCGTTTAATATACAAAGTAGAAGGATATGTACGGTTAATTTGGTGGTTTATGTTGTTGCTATTTTATGGTGAAATTGTTGTATTACCCTCAAAGATAAACCTTTGAGGAAGAAAAGGTTTAAAGAATTCATTCAAAAATTCTTATTTGAATATTTGAAGACCTTTAAACCTTGTGAAGAAAAGGTTTAAAGAATTCATTCAAATATTCTTAAAAGAGTGTAGGAAATTTAATTTCCCCTGGAATATTTTTTTTTAAATAAATAGATCATAATTTAATATCAATATAATCCCACATTTTTTGAACTAATAAAGTATTTTGTCTAGAAGCATAAATCACATAAAAGGTCAAATATTCATCAATATGACTAAGTGGGATAAAAAGTAGTTGATTTTCTCAAAAGCAGTTTGATTTCTGAATGTTTCCTGAACACTTCTTTCCTTTTTCTTGTCTTGATTGTCTCCTACCAAATTTCCGTTCGTTTCATTTTAAATGAAAACTTTATTTACAGGTGGTTTTAGGAATTTGAAGTAAGTTCATGAATCAGTTGACTTCTATTAACCCTTCAAGACACGTGAGAATTTCTGATTTTATTTTCTTGAATGTTAGATGTATACTATTTATTTCGTCTTTTCTTTTTTTTTTCTTTTTTTTTAATACAAATTAAACAAGTTTTTGTAGTTCATTAGATTAATAAAGAAAATATTTATGATAAGAATATATACTCTATTTCTTTTCTTTTTTTAAAAAAAAAAATTGAAAAAGAAGAAGAAATTAAATGTAGTGATAAATGTTAAAAAGTGTTGGTAATGTATTCAGTCGTAATGAAATTGACAATTTATTTAGATGAACTAGGTAGTGTCCCTTATAGTATTTGTAAATTGCCCCCTCCCAACAATTTCTAGATGAAATATGATGAATGGAATACAGTTTGTTTGAGTCTGTGTCTTTTTTTATGTCTCAAATATATGAATAATTTTTTTTATCGCTTAAGTATTTGAATACTATGATCTAATTATTACAGTATTTTTACACTTTAAATGTAGTGTTTTGAGGCATAATTGTTAATTTTTTTTAAAGAAAAAAAAGAATTTCGTATAAGTATTAACATGTTTATATGTGCTCACAAGAAATTTTATTAATAAAATATATTTAAACAAACTCCACTGTCCTAAATTTTTTTTGTGAAACCATTTTCCAAATTTTTTTTATATGTGTGTAGAGTTTAGATGAGAGAGAAATTAATTTTCTGTCTGATGAGGATGGTGGTCCTGAAACAGTGTGGATTTTTTGTGGTTCTCTTTTCATTTTATCTTTAATGAGCACGCTGAGTATGTTCAGTATTTCAACCAGCTTTTGAAGATCTATGTCACTCAGCCAGGAACCAGTTCCACATTTGTCTCTCTTGTTTTACATTTGAAACGTTTTCCATTTATCATAATTATTTTGAAAAAAAAACCTACCATCATTACTAAGGTAAAAGTTCATTTTAAACTTTTGAAATGGTCCCAGCAAGTTGTAAACTAAACTTGGCTTTCAAATGGGCCTCATATTTCCTTAAACGGATTTTATTTTCCCAACACACAACTATAAAAGATTCTTAGTATACCACACTTTTTAAAGAAAATGAAGGATCTTTTGTGAAAAAACCTTAATAAGAGAAGTAATTCAAACTCAAAATCTCTGTTACTTATTTTATATGTAACATTGCTTTAATACTATTTTAAGGGTAACTTGGTTTGATAATTAATGAATTCATTTTGTGGAGTGTCGTGTTTTAGTAAATAGATATTGCAAAAATGCATCGATAAATAAGTTTATAGCATACATGTTTCAAAGGTAGATTATATTCTGAATAAAACTTGGGAGTGATGTCAAATTGAAAACTGTCGTATTTTGGATGCGAATAAATGTAATAAAAATAAAAACATTAAAATAGTACTATTCCAAATTAGGTAAGTGATAACAATAACAAATGACTTCAGCACCTTCAAGTCTATAAAAGTTTATTAGTGAATGATTGGCTAGTCATATTTATTTTGTTCATTTCTGAATTGCTACATTATTTTATCCTAAGAAGGTAGTCTTGGAAACTGACTCCGAGCTTATAATTAATTGTTTTCTTTGTATGATAACTAGGTAATTTTTCACTATTTTATACATTGTATTGAAAAATTTATAAACTCGGGAATTATTGTGATAATCAAACATGTTCTAGAATCTGCTTATTTTTCATGATGAACTTAGTGATAATAACTTGTCAAAGCTGACTGGTATTTTTTATTTGTTTCATTTGTCATATAGGATTAGATTTCAAAAAATATTCCTCTGAAGATTCAGGTGTTTTCAAATGTATACATTGATTTGAAGAATGACTATTTCGCTTATTTTCCAAGCCTATTCTTTTCCTAAAAGCTCTTTCTGTGTTAGGAAAAGAAATAATATGTATGAATGGACTTTTTATTCAAGTTAGTAATGAGTTTTCAATTAACTGAAATATGTGCGTCATTTTAGTAGAATTTATAATCGTTTGAAGTTTTATAGAAAATTAGAAATGCGCTTGGCTAGAAAATAAATGTGAACAACCAAACATTTATACATGCATATTGTTGGTGCCACAGAGGTTAGTAAATAAGATATTATTATTAACCGTAATACCTCGTCTATCGCTGGTGAAGTCGCCCGACCGGTTTCGCAGTGGCTGCATCATCAATGGAAAGTAAGGTTAGTCCCATTGATGATGCTGCCATTAGGAAACCGGTCGGGTGACTTCACCAGCGATAGACGATGTATGACTGTTAATAATAATATCAAACATTTATAAATAACCTTTTATATTTTAGTTAAGTCTAAAAATTACCGATTCACTTGAAATTTAGAACAGATACTCAACATCACGAACATAAGAAAACACGAGTACTATTAGTTTAAACAAAAGATCCACCAGTTGATTATTATTATTATTTTTTTGCTCATTCGTGAGGCCAACGACCTACATCAGGTCAGGTTGTCATAGATAAGTAAGGTAAGGAGTCAGGGATTATAAGAAAAGGGTGTAAAAAGGAAGAAGTATCAAGACGCTAACCATATGCAACCGACCAGGCAAACCTAAGGCCGTTATAGCCAGCAATGTCCGAATGAATCTTAGGTCTGAAAGGCAACTGAAGTTGCTAGATCCCACTGAAGGGCATGAAAAAGTCTTATCAAAGAAGAAAAAGGGGATTTTGGGATCCAGTCTCTGAATGTTCATTGTGTGGCATCAAAAAGAGCCAATGCTCGGTCAATGTGTGTTCTCTTGAGGGGCTGCCACTGCAATCTCACCTATACCTATTTAATTGGTTGTGACTCGGAAATAAAAAAAAAAGACTAGGCATAAGTTTCATACTTAATATTCTTAAGCTGCTGGTGTGATAACAACATACAGTACACAACATAAGACGTGTGATACAGTGAAATTATTTATTGTATTAACAAATTTCGTTTCTTATAAAACGATGTCGAAGTTACCCAGAACTGTACGGTTCTTCTAATTAAAACATCTGTTTATCTTTCGAATTTAATTGTGATTCATCAAACGCTGTAATATATTAGTTCACTAACATTTCAATTTGATCTGCAAACACTTACAGATGCATCTTAATAATATAAGCATTTTTTTCCTATGATTACTATACCTAACTTATAGTGCAAGCAACTACTAATGTGGAAACATCCTTCTAGGTTACACGATAGCAGATATAAATAATTTACCCCATATTGTAATTAAAAGATGTATTGACTTTTTTAGTGCTATATAGTGGAGTTGTAAAAACGCGATGATATATTTGTATTAACAGTTTACCGGAATACTTGACAGGTACAAATAAAAAAATATATTTCAGTTATTGAAGACTCAGTTGGTATTATTTCCACTTAATAGCTTTATGATGGCTGTTCTGTTGCAGCCTGGCGAAAGGCAGCAGAAAACGTGATATGGTAAAATAATGTTTTTGTATGAACTAATGTCTTATTTTTGTAGCTCTCTATTAAAAGTTTAAAATATTTTATTCAAGAACCAACGCAAAAATTGTCAACCTAAATTACAATAATAGTTCAAAACACTAGTAACTCAAAAGGATTTTAATTTCTTATTACTTGTTTGACTAATTGTTTTCAGATTCTAAAGTTGTTTAATTTTTGAGTTTGCGTTATTTATTTTCTGGAATGCCACTTTTTTTTAAAACATTCTTTTTTATATTTCATAAATTGACTAATTATAGTAAAGCTATTTATTTAGCTTTACTATAAAAGGAAAGATATTTTAAATTTATTACTATTTTAAAGATATTTATTACTATAATTATAGTTTTGAATTTTTATTATAGTTTTGAAATATAAATCTTTTATAGTTTCTTTTTAAAGATTTTTACATTTCTTTTTAATTTTTATTATAATCCAAAGTAGAGTATAGTTTTAAATTGTACATTCCAGACTATAAAAGTTTAACTTCTCGTAGATATCCATCAAGGATGAGTTGTATTCTACAATGCTGAATCAACAAAGGATAAATCTCCATCTATTTCTGAATAGGAGAAGCTTTCACTGAAGAAGAAGAGATGTTCTATCAAATCATGGCTTATGAAATTTTAGTTAATGTCAGAAATGGTTAATTTGTTTGAAATAAGCTATAGAGTATTCTATGTGTATTATCTTTTGATCCATGTCGTAAAGTTAAAACGCATTATAAATTCTCATTTAATTCCTGTGAACAAGTTTTGAGTGATATGTTAGTTCTTACCAGTATTGCTATGTGTTAGATAAGATCTGTGACATATACATTCTAATATATTACTTATACAGGGTGGTCCAAAATGATCTGACACATTTGTAGGCTTAATAAAAGCCAAACATAATAAATCATTTGAAAAAAACTTTCATTTTCTGAATGTACATATAATGCCATTTTATTTTACTTATACCAAAATGTATTTATATATTTGATAAGCTTTTTTTGTTTATTTTCAAAATATCCTTATGAACTGGAACGGCGAGCATCGCGCATTCATTGTTGAAACATTTTTCGAAAACAAGGAATCGATAACATCAACACAACGAGCATTCCGTTTGTACTTTAAGCTCAAAAGGCATGACCCTCCCTCCACCCACTCGTAACACAATTTTATTTTCAGTTTGCAAAATTTTAGAATAAGTGGATCAACATTAAAAAGAAAATCACCACGCCGCCCAAGGTCTGCCTTGATTAAGGTTGATCCACTTATTCTAAAGTTTTGCAACCCATAATAAAATTGTGTTACGAGTGGGTGGAGGGAGGGTCTTGTCTTTTGAGCTTAAAGTGCAAACGGAATGCTCGTTGTGTTGATGTTATCGATTCCTTGTTTTCGAAAAATGTTTCAACAATGAATGCGCGATGCTCGCCGTTCCAGTTCATAAGGATATTTTGAAAATAAATAAAAAAAGCTTATCAAATATATAAATACATTTTGGTATAAGTAAAATAAAATGGCATTATATGTACATTCAGAAAATGAAAGTTTTTTTCAAATGATTTATTATGTTTGGCTTTTATTAAGCCTACAAATGTGTCAGATCATTTTGGACCACCCTGTATTACCTTAGAACACATTTACCTTAGCTATGGTCGGTTTATTCTTACTCACACCGGTAGAGTACAATGATATTGTGATTGTATTTAAGATTTCCATAAATTCATTATACAGTGGTACCTCGACTTACGAATTTAATTCGTTCTAGGATCAACTTCATATATCGAAATTGTCGTATGACAAGACTAATTGTCTCATATAAGAATACATTAGAATTTGATTAATCTGTTCCAATGTCTTAATAAATACTGCATAAATATGTTATAAATAACAATTACACATACATATAAATCGTAATCAGTTATATTAGACAAATTTAAAACAAATAAATTATAAATAAATAAAAATAAAGCATTGGACATCACTTTATCTTAGAGACTGGCAGATAAAGGTTAGAGGGAGAGGAGGTGGTGGAGGGTGTGGTGGGAAGTCGAGTGTACCGTAACTTAACTATGTAACATTGCTTATTTATTTTTGTTGTTTTCAATTACTTCACTTAATGTAAAACGAAACCTAGCTTTCTACGTTAGTACGAAGAGGAGGTTTTTACAGTTTTTAATTTTTTTTTTACTTTTATTTCTAATTTCCTCCTTGGCATTTTTCATTTTTACACACTTCAGACTTTTTGTTTTCTTTGCATCATTTCCACTCTTTTCATTAAGATCACTGTGCGGCGTTTCATCGTATATAGTATTTCGAGCAAATCTTCGTATATCGAAAAGAATTTTAGTTCTATCGAAATATTTCTACTTTTGTAAGACGAGGTACCGCTATATACCCAAAGTTATATAACCATGCAGTAAATATACAAATCATCCTACTTTGTACTCATCCACAATTTATTTCAAAAATTAAAAAAAAAGAACACATTTTGGTTTCAACAGACTTTAGTACATTGAGTATTAAAAAGTGCACTTAATACTCTATTATTTAATTTTCTTTTCCCGCTATTTCTATTATTAATAACCCAAAAACTATTCAAGTTATTGATAGTTGATGTATAAGATGTGGAAGTCAAGCTCACCCGTTTGCAAACACAATTCACATTTTTGCCAGTCAAATTCAACGTTATAAAAATTAGTTAGAATTGAGCACATCTAAATTTATATTTAGAAAAAAATAATTGAAAATTAATAGCATGAAGTCAAATATATTACAAAGATATGTAATTTTTGAGTATTTATTTGCAATAATTATCAATTTATTTAAATTATTCAGACATTAGCATAATGTATAGATATATAATGGATATTTTCTATAATTAATCAAATTTGAAGTATTTAATTTAGAAAACAATTATTATGTATACATTTTTTTATTATAAAAATAAATGATTGTTAATTAATTGCAAATAACTTTGTCAAAGTACACTTTTTTTTTTAGTGTGTCATTCTGTCTTACTAGGTAATTAATTTACATTCCATGTTTTTCTAAACTGAATATACTGTTAATGTATTTGATTTAAAAATATGTTTAACGGAATGAAGTTGGCTGGCGAAATCTGAGTTTGATTTCTTGAGAGGTATTTTGGACTTAGCCCATATTAAATGGAAAAGGAAATTGGGAGTATTGTTCAAAAAGTAAGCCTATAAAATGCCCTGTCCACTATTTTAAAACAGTTGAGTTCTTTGGTCCGTATTTTACATGATCTTTGTTATAATCAATCAGTAGTAATTTTGTTGATATTGCTGAGTGATTGTGATATTTTTTTTTTCACTCAATTACGATCTTTCAATGGAGAGGACACCAATGTGAATATTCGGCGAGGAATGAAAACCCATCAAAGCTTGATACTAACAAGCTGAGGGTCTTCTTTTTGTATTGGCTTGTTTTCTCTGTGACTTCCTTCTTTCTAGTTCAACATTTGTAGACATAAAATAATAACTTGCAGCGATCTTCTTTCAGTGTACGAGTTCTCGTATTTACAAACTAATGGATTTTTAGTTGTTGTGTTGTACATTTTTAAACTGGGTAATATGAAAAATTAGTCTATAGACTTTAAAAATTAAGCTCTGAAAAAAATATTAATTGAACGTGAAAGAAAACAACAAGAAATTTTGGTCAGTGATGCATGACCAAAATTAACAAATATAAAAATATTTAGAATTCTGGGTTCATTAAACAATAGATCAATTTGACTTCCTTTGTTAATTATTTGGTCATTTGAATTACTGGAATATTTAGAAATTATGAGGATTTTTTTTTAACTAGAAACAGTCGTTCAAGTGTATTTTAAGTTCTTAAACACATTACTTAACACCATAACTGAGGTTGATTTACGAAAAAAAAGTAGAGTATTTTAATTTATAAGTAGCGAGTTAAATATTTCACTTAGTTGAAATGGTTTTTTTATGATTTTTTCTTTTTTAAATTGTATATACGTTTGTAATAACATGTGATATTATGTAGTGTGGTACGTTACATCTTGCTAGGGGGATACAAAGACAATATTTGGTTTTCCAGAAACTTTTATTCCAATAACACTTTGCTAAAACAATTAAGAAATAATAAGACGTTTAATATTTCGTGCGGAAATCATGTGCGTCTCAAACAACTGTGCAATTTTGAATGATATGATTGAAGTAATGATTCAAAGAGATTGGCATAAAACTCAAATTTTTCCAACACGTCTTTCAGATGTCTCATAAACTTACCTTTGTTTAGCCGTCAGCATCAACTTCTTGGATCATTTGAGTTTCAGCCCTGTCTTTTAGACTTCCTCCAGGGTTTAAGTCTGGTTACTTTTCAGCCCGTTCAGTTCGATCAAAGAATTCAATCCCAGAGCTTTTTGTCAGGTTTTGTGTCTCATTTGCTCAAAAGCATGGAGAACTTTCGTGGAGAAATCACACTTCAGCAGGATTCAAAACATTTTCAAAGTTTTTGAAAAATGAGATCACGTTTCCTTCCAAAATTTTTTTGCTAAAGTAAATTCCTGTCAAAGTCTGTACCTGTTCCTTAATTACCCACATGAAACGTTTCACAGTAAGGACAAAAAAATCCCAAAATATATGTATACATGAGCACAAAAGTCAGCAAAATATTTCTGGAAGAAAATAAAGAAAAATTTTATAAAATAGCAAAATATACGAATTGTATATTCATTGTTTTGTCCCTTTCCCCCTAGCAAAATGTTATGTACCTCCCAGTACTTTAAGAAGTATTACTATTAAAAAATATTGTTAAAATTGATATTTAAATTAATGGTTTTAAAACTTTTTATCCGTTTAGTTTCTTATAATTTCATTAAAAAAATATTGCTTATGATTTGTATTGTTGTTTCTTTTTTTATTTCACCAATTATTACATTACACATAAATATTGAATTTGAGGAGCAACAATGCCAAATATCGATCCAGTTGAAATTTGGTTGTTATAATATATTTTATAAATTTCATGATTATTATTCTTTATGATATTTTTAAGTTTTATGATAATTTTATTTTACTATTTGCATAAAAAGTTGACAAGATGACAACGATGTAACAATAACCACGGTAAGTAATTTAATATTGTATGTTAATAGTCGTGTCTTGTTGATGACTTGCGAAGATGTGTTGGAAAATTTGAAGAACAGCAGTCACGAAAAATGTATTTTGAATCCAAGTACGAGTTTTCCATCTTCAAAATAATTACCTTGGAAAATTATATCTATCATCAGCTTTCCGCAGCTATTGATCTTATTTTCAAATGATTTTGTATATGATAATGGTGGTGTCCGAAGGATTTTCGCAAGAAAGTCTGTCAAAACACCCTCGAACGACTTTGAAATGGTACCAGACTTTCGAGAGAGTCAGTCTATGTGATTAGTCGTGGATATTATTCTAAATGCTATAAATTTTAATGGAAGACTCTATGTCGATAGCTCAAAGAAAATGAGACATTTATTGTTATACTGAATACATTCTGTAATGGGATGACCATCATATGCTGGGGAGTTCTTACCTCATGGGTTGACGATCAATCAATATGTTTTCAAAGATAAACTAAATCATTTGCACTGCTCAAATATAAGAAGTCAGAGTGTGGCAGGATAGCTTCACCCCATGAGAACATGTCCACTCAGTGACCTTAGCATACTGCAATTCCTGTCTGAGAAGAACATCGCCGTGTTGAAAAGTGATACTCTACCTGCAAAGCTCTGTGGGATTTTTTCCTCCCCCAAAGCTCTCAGGGGTTTGAACCATTTTCATGTGGACTTAACCAAAAGGAATAGCATGATCTAGTTTCGAGTATCCTGAAAAAATCCTTCCACAAATGTATACAAGCGAGATGTAGAATGATTGGAAAATGGTGATACTCATTCAATGGTAAATTATTTTGAAGGGAGCGATTTGTATGTTTTACTTTAGTTTAAAAATTAATCTGTTGAAATACTAGTACTGAAACTTTTCCAACACACCTGGTATTTTATTTAGTTGCTGTAGATCTGACTGTTGTCAATCAATATTCCTTTTTTTTTTTTTTAAATGAAATTTTGATGTATAGAACACATGCTTTGATAACTTTTTCGGACTTCCCATTTGAGTATCACTAAAATTCGTAGAAATAAATAGGTGTAATTTTTTTTATTTGCAGTTTGTTTTGTTTTTAATTTTTGATAGCGTCTTGCTCTAATATTTAGTTGATGCTTTGATTTTCGTTATGATGGATTTTTTTTTGGTACACTATATATTTTTCATTGAGGTACAATTTGAGTATAACTGTTACATGAAAGGGTCTGATTACAATCTCGGTCATTATTTAGCCCTTTCACTGCTGCCAAGCAGTAACACTTCATGTTCTTGAAGGCTGAATTTCAAAACATGATTTTTTTTACTCTGTGCTAATTTTTTTTTAAGAACCTAAATTGCCATCCTTTTTTTTGATCAGGTATACGTATACCTGATCAAAAATACGTATATATATACTTGTGATGCATAATTGTATGACGTATATGTACGTCATTAGCAGTGAAAGGGTTAAAAGGTATTTTGTATAATGAATATAACGAAGCTGAGTTATCACGTTTGTATTCATGCGTATATCTTTGAGTTTAAACTATCTATTATTTTTATATTTTGTGTTAATTTACTGCTTTTAATTTTGACCAAATTAAAGGTGTTGTAGAGGTATTTTAGTTTTGTAAAATATTAAAATCAAGGCTTCATTTCCATAATGAAGTATATGGAAATTAGTTAATAAACTGGTTTTAATTTATGCATATTGAATTGATGCATCTCATAAGGAAGTTAGTAGAACTCCTGAACAAATATGTCACATTTAAACAGATAATATTATTGTTATGGCTACCACAGAGGATGTTCGCAACAATTAACAACTTACCTCATAAATTCTCTTCCTTGAACAGTTTCGGACCTTGTTTATCTTCCAGAACAAACTAATAGTTTATAGTCACGTATTTCCGAGACTTCCATTCTTCCTTCGTTCAAAATCTCATTATCTGTTGAGTAAATGTGAAATACTTAATATTAAATTCGTTTACTTTCTCATTATTTCTAAAATGTATTTCTATTTTTTTTTACTGGATCTTTCTTCTTTGTTCGTTTCTTGTCTCTTTATTTGTGTTTTAATAGTATAAATAAGTCATCTGTGCTTGGTTTGTTCATTTATAATAAACTGTAAAATTTCATATGTTTCAAAATTTCTCGCGATTCGGTTAATGCTTTATCTAGTGACTCCGTCAATTCTCCATATATCCGCTTCATAGTGAGAAAACAACATTATTTTACGTTATTGAACGCATGAATATTTTCTAGATATCGTTATCTGAGACTGTCCTTTCTATCCAACTTATACTGCCACATCCTTTCATGTTATTCCATAGCTTCACTCTGGGTAAGTTTGTTCTTTTTATCCTATACTAACAAATATAAGTTAAGTTAATATAATAATTAAATATTAGATATGGATGAGGGATAGAGAGGCAGTCAAAAACTAGTAAGTAATAAACAAATTTTAGAAATAAACAGGAAGTTAAAAGTTTATAAATAAAGACATATGCATGAAATAGATAATAGAATATATTCTAACGTAGTACAATCAGTTATTATGTGGTATGTACTCATTGTAGATAAGAAGCTAATGAAATGGTCTCCACATATAAAAATTTAATGGCATAAACAACGCGTTTCGAATACGTAGTGTTCTTCCTCAGGCATTAACTAAAAAAATAACTCTCTGATGACATTGCATTTTTTAGTTAATGCCTGAGGAAGAACACTACGTGTTCGAAACGCGTTGTTTATACCATTAAATTGTTATATGTGGAGACCATTTCATTAGCTTTTTTTCCCTATAATAGAATATATTATTGACTGGAAAGAATCTGAATTTGAGATAGTTATAAATTCCCGGTAATCAGTTATTGTTCTCAGTTGGCTTTCGAAAATGGGTAAGACCAGTTAACAGTCGATCTATGTAAGCTGTTTGATTCTTCTTTGTTATATGAAATATATTTGGAATAAAAGTAATCCACATGATTCTCAGTTAGTCAGCTTTTCCCAGCTGGTTTTAATAATTATAGATATTCTAAATAGTCATTTATCAATTTTGATTTCAGTGTATTTTAAAAAGTTAATCTGAAATTAATTTAAATCTCATTATTCACACTTTATTTGTTATTTCACTTTATAAAGTCAAAGTTGTTTAAAAGTCTTAGTGAAAGTTTTATTAAATCCGATTATTCACTCGTGAACCTTGTCCTAACTTACCCAAAAGGCTTTTACTATCATAATAACTGAAATAATGAATATTATAATTTTCATTTTTCTTTCAACTGATGTACATTTGTTATTAAGCTCTCTTGAATTCTATTTAGTATTAGGTTCGTATAC
Organism: Hermatobates lingyangjiaoensis; assembly: GCA_026182355.1. Taxonomy (NCBI): domain Eukaryota; kingdom Metazoa; phylum Arthropoda; class Insecta; order Hemiptera; family Hermatobatidae; genus Hermatobates; species Hermatobates lingyangjiaoensis. Next base: position 519,890 of record JAPFBL010001926.1, on the reverse strand, counting down.
ATATTTTCATCCTGTAAGCAGGAACTATATAATGAATCATACAAAATGATTTTAGTGTCTTCTCATTTGTCGAAGTTTTTTTACTTTATGAGTTTTTTTTTGTAGTCAATTTTCGTTCAATTTCATAGGTTTTGGGATAGCTATGTGAGCTTCTTTGTTGCTTATGAGGACCTATGAATGCATAATAAACATGTATATCAGTTCATTTTGTTTTAAGACCCACAATTATAAGTTTCATCTTTAGTGTTGTTCTAGAGATGAAAATATGGCCTATTTGTTATGGTAGTTAGCAGTCGTTTAATTATTGGATTCACTTTACATGGAAAGTCCTAAATTTCACTCATTTAATGAATATATGACATGGTACATGCTTGGCTAAGGAGGCACATCTTTGTGTCTCTCCGACTGCCTCCGGTAACTAAACCATATCTCACTATTAGATTCCATAAATAACTCAAAAACTAACAAATTAGTGAATTTAAAGAATAATAAAAAAGGTTTAATGTATTTCTCTAAATTACCTGATATTTATCTCATTGGGTCCTAGGATAAGCTGACAGTATATAACTTACTATCGTACTTTGTTACACAAAGCGTTTTGTACAAACTAATGTATATACACGACTAACAGAAACTGACTACGATATTTTAACATCACCTCATTATCTGGATATGGATTGAACAGCTCAGAAAGTGAATGAACTCTTTCCGTATGCAAATTTTGAAGCAAATCCCTGATTCCTACAGTTTCTTTGAAGTCTTCGGATGAGATAGATATTTGTCTCCTCGGTGGTAGATCCACTCCTGGACCCTGCTTCAATATTTAATTAACATTGGACCTAACCTTAATTGTTTTCCTTAAGGTTGTATGTTTTGTTCTCCCGTTTTTTGTTTTATAACTGACTTAACCTTTCGTTTTTGAAATTTTTATTTATGTGTATTTTTTTTATTTCCCTCCTTTGTCTACTCTCCTCTGTGACACTGTAACAGTTGTCATTTTAATGATGAAAACTCTCAGTGGTAGCTTAACCTCTTTTCTTGGTGAGAGCAGATGTCGAAGTATTGTATTGAGATATTGTGTTCTGCGCTCACACTCTGTAAATTTAATGTTTGTAAATTAGTACAAATCTTCATAAAAAATCCCAGAAACAAATTCTAAAGTGGGACTAAGATTTTTTATAACTACAGTCCTCGACTGAGTTGCACAACGAATATGAATCCCGTTAATTTTTATTTTACGCTTTTATTGAAATGTCATTTTTACATATTCTTAAATACTGTTATCAACGTTTTCAGTGAAGTAAAAATATAATCAACAACATTTAAATTAAAAGTGAAATTTTATTTCAAATAACAAAGTAAATGAATCAGCAAGGATCACTCATAATTTGTTATGTTAAAAAATGTGGTCACATTCTTAAATCAGTCCAAATTCTTGCCACATATAATTCGAATGTAGGGTTAATCGATGTTTGTTTTAATTATTCACCGAACTCCTAACATTTTAAGCACCGGTTCGCATCTTTACTCACTAAAATTGGTGCTAGAAAAATATAACAGCTAAGAAAAAATATACGCTACTTAAAATAATAAGAATTCTAATATTTCAAAACTAATTCAGGACAGTTTTCATATTGAATTTGAAAAGTTTTTAAATAAATTTATTAAAAACATACAAATAATACTGATTATAGTTTTAATTAATAAACAGCATACAAGCTACTAATCATACAGTCTAAATTTTAACTTTTCAGTTTTAAATAGAATAATTAAAACAAACAGCCATCTCTAAAATGATGCATTTTATTTATATTAGTTCTTTAAGTAACACATTTAATAATAATATAATGACTTTTTTATAACTCATATTTTATTAATTTGTTTTTATAATTAAATAGCCCAGTAGTTCTGTTATTTTTTACTGCTCAGTCTATTTAGAATACTCTGTTTTTTTTTTCTGAAAGTGACTTAAAGCAGAGGTTCCCAAAGTGGGTTTCTTAACGGACTGTCTGGGGTTCCATGAAAAACATTTCGTAAAAACATTTTTCTAATTTTTTTTAGTGGGTATGGATTTATTCTGTGTTTCTTGTGAATCATGAAACCGAATATACTTGTAAATCTTGTGAATCATGAAACCGAATATACCGAATAATACTTATACACAAAATTTCAAATTTGTAGAATATTATATGAATTTGCTTTGTACTTACGACTTATAAATATTGTAAGAATTATTGTTCAATTGCTGTTTATTCAATTTAATTTTAAATTGATATCAATATTTTCATATCAAGATATGTATATATTTTGTCGTAACAACAATAATTGAAGAGAAACAATTTAAATCATTCAAATTAAATAAATATTATGTTGAACATATAAATTAATAATTTTTTAAAAAAATTATTTTAAACTAATCGGAGTAATTATAATTCACATAACTTTCATATAAGCAAAATACTAATTACGAAAAACTTTGATTTCATTATGTTGACGATTTATATGTTATGAGTTCCCCTCAATCCATTTTTGGTGTTTTTATAAATTAAACAATTTACTGATCAAACACTAAATATAAGTAATTTAATTAAACTAAATATTATATGGATAAATAAATTTTAAATAATTAGAAAAATACATTTGGGGTTAAAGAATAATAAAATCCACAAAACGAAAGATTAAGTAAAGGTAGTTCAGTCCCACTTAAACTAGACCAGAAGTTCCCAAAGTGAGTTCTGCGGAACCCAGGGGTTCCTTAACGGACTGTCTGGGGGACCGTGAAAAACATGTAGTAAAAACATTTGTCTAAAAACTTTCTTTTGTGGGTATGGATTTATTCTATATTTCTTGTGAATCATTAAACCGAATAATGTTTATATCTATATATACCCATAAGTAGAAGTGGTCAAAATTGTATTCATATTTAGGATGAATCACTAGTCAGTTGTTGAAACTATCTGATTTCCGAATTTCCTGCTGTTGAAGAAGTAGCACTTCACACTTTGCTACCATTTCCCACTACCTACTTATATGAAACTGGATTTTCCCTTTAAACTGCCATAGAAACCAAATACCGAAGTATCCTTAATGCTGAGGCTGATTTGAGAATCAAACTCTCAACTGTAAAACCAAAAATGATTGCAAAACATACTCTGTTAAATTGCTAGTAATTCTGTTTTATGTGTTATGTACTTGTTAAATATTAAAATCTTTTAGTTTTGAATTTTTATTCGAAAAATACAAATTGCAGTAATATTACTTTTTTATTTTTTTTTAAAAATGCATATATTTAAAAAGGCATATGAAAATATTTGTATTATGATTGTATAAAATCATTAGAATCTGGGGTTCCCAGGAAAGTTACTGGAACCAAAAAGGGTTCTGCGTCGAAAAAACTTTGAAAAACTTCTGACTTAAAGGATTGTGACTGTTATTTCTTGCTTTCGTAAAAATTTGACTGTCTTTTGAATATTCGTTTTTAATTATTAACTTCAGGAATACAGAATAAAAAAAACTAAATATTTTGAAGATTTATGTATTCTCTTTGACACTGCAGACATGTACTGGCGAGGACATGGTTTTTTTTAACATTTTTTTAATAATGTCCTCATTTATAAGCAGTACTCCTTTGAGCTATTAAAGAGGTGAAAATGTGGCTCATTTTTGATTCGGCATGCATAAGCCGGAGGTTAGCTATATGACCCGACGTGGTGTCACCCATCCAAATCGTTAGCACTCCTAAAGTTGAAAACATTAATAATAAGTTGTTTGACTTATAGATTCCCCGAAAGACATTACATTTTTTTCATTGTTTTATTACCATAACGGTTTTTTTATTGTAGAGTCGTATGTGTTTATTGTAGCTTTTTTGTGTATGTATACATAAACAAAAAAGACTGTCAACGAAGACTACTAGTTACTCAAAAAGAGCACATTGGAAAAATTGAAGAAGGTGGAATAGACAAAACTCTTTAATAACAGTCCAAGTTGATTTACACCAGAAAGGAAAGTAATAACGAAAAAGGTAGAAACATTTCTACTCTTCCTGGGCCAACGACCATCGAATATTACCATGCACAACAGTGCATGTCGTAAATAGCAGTTCCGGACCAGAGGCCCACTACTGCTAGATTCTCATCCTGCTGTTTTTGTTGGGTCAGTAAACAATGTCAAGAATGGGGTAGTCAGTCAGTAAGGGAATGTGTCGTCTTCGTGGTCGTTTGGTCTTCAGGCTTTGCATTCTACGAGGTACTGTATACTTCTGGAGTCATGTGGTCATCATTTTTAGTTTAAGTAGAAAACTTTGATGATTGTGGGATGAGGAAGGGTTAAGAGTAGGATTTAGTTCCCGAACAAGAAGATTTGGATGGGTGGACAGTTTTTTGTCTTCATTACTGGCAAGTCAAGCAATGTAGGAATAGATAGATTCCAAACTCAAATCATGTTGAATATCAACATTTCTGGTGTACCATGGAGCCCTAGCTATAAGGCGGACACATTAATTCTGTACTATTTGGATGCATTTCTTGTTTGTGGGCGCCGCTCCAAACCAGACTGAGCATCCGTATGCCATAGTAGAACGAATGACCGCCTTATAGACAAGGTCCTTCCTGGACATATATCTGTTTCGTTAAATACATTGGAATAATTTTATTTGTATTAATTTATTACACATATAATGTCTGAACCACGTAACAAATTCAATAGATCAAGTGAGACTAACGAACACCAGTTGTTTTGGTTGGAGGATCTTAGTCCCATTTCTGAATTTCTTACTGTAATTATACGTTTATTTTCATTAGACGTGTATACTGTGAAATCTTGTTCATATAAATGTTATATATAATTATTAAATATATAAATATAGTTCCGAGTTTTTGTTAACACTGAATCTTAAAAATAGTTAGATAAATATTAGAATAAGAGACATTAGTGATTGTATTTTGTACAAATTTGCCTGCTCTTAGTATTATATTTATGGTTATTTATTAAAAGATCCTCTCTTGTTTGAACATGAAATAGGCAGTGATCTGGACCTGTTTTTAATAGTGGATGATTGCTCAATTAAATGTATAATTGGTTTGGTGTGCAGGAAATTACCTATATTTATCATAGTGTGAAACGAAATGGAGAGCAATAATTTTCGTAATTTAAACAGAAAGTTCACTTCTAAACTCCCTCTACTTACGATCCATTCATATCAAAGTTAAAGAATAACTGCAGGAGGGAAACGCTGTTATTGTTTTATCTATAGAACCACAAATCTTGACAGTAGTTTTTCAAAAAATATTTGCCTACCAAAGTAACATTCGCACAATACCTATGATTTGAACTAAACTAGACTGTGGGATATTCTGCAAAGGAAGTCTTTTTGATTGTAACCATACTGACTCCTAATAATTGGTACTTTTGAAAAAAAATGTAAGGAAAAAATTCATGAAGTCAAGACAGATGATATCTGCGTTTATGTCTTAAACTGGATGGTCTCGTATAGCGGTAACGATTTGTACGAAATGAAAAAAAAACTCCAGTGATTTTTTATTCAGAAAATACTTGAGGAAAAGTCATGAAAAACAGCTACTCTCTGCAACCTATTTCGTTAGCGATGTCATTAGTGAAGTACATGATCCCATCTGTCTAAAAAGTTAAAGAATCAAAGTTGAAATATACTCGTTGATTTATCACGCAGACGTGTATGATTGCAGTATGAGAATTGGAGGAATATGTTTGTATTGAGTTCTTTTTCTTAACCTTAATTACAGTTATTATGACTTCCTGAAGGTAAACAGATAGAAAATTGTTCTTTTGTCATTTAAATTCCTTTTGTTAAAACTTTAAACCAAATCCAACAATTTTTCTCAATTGTTCTATACTTTTTTTCCAATATTTCAGTTTTCTAAGAAAATATTTATTGAAATCAAATATTTTATTCCAACCAGTAAGTAGAATTTGAGTTCTTATTTATGTAATATTTATTGCAGTGATTTTTGATGTCTGATGCATGCTTTTAAAATTAAAGCTGCTTAAAATTGTAAATAATTGTTTTTTATATATTTTAAAAAGTTTGGCTTGGTATATTATCATTTTGTATTATATGTTTGAAGTTATTTTATACATGTTTGGAAAATATAGTTACAGAAAGAGTGAAAGCGCTTGACCAAATGTCGAGAGAGAGAGAGAGTGAGCGAAAAGACATAAATGTGTCAATCCATTCCTGTCCAGCCACCTACAGTTTTCTTTGAAATACTACTCTAGGTTACAGTGAATACTTACTAAGTGTTCAGAGTATTAAGTAAACACTTTGTTTAAAAATGTTATCGTAAACGTCATGATCAGTTTTTCCTATACAGCATCTCACAATAATTGCTGATTAAAATCAATATGGAATAACATTTAATTATTTCTGTTTAATCAGAAATAAAACTATTCTCTGTAATTACTTTATTTAAACAAATTGATGATTATTGAAGATAACTAAAAAGGTTTGACATTATTTGCCAAAACCCATTTATAAAGTCTATACTACAGATTTTTTAAGTTTGAAGATGTTCATACAGTTTTATCGTAACACAAAAGTTTAAAATAAATGTTAGTTAAAAACACAAAGTATACAATTTGAGCGCTTAAAAACCACATTTTTCCGTACGCTTTTAGGTATACTAGTCTAAAAAATATATGCCAAAATAGAACTATTATATAGTCAGGTATTGTTTCATTATTGATTAAACGTAGTGTGTGTATATTGTCTCTACTACTAATATACCGATACAGATTTGACCTTAAGAATAGTAGTTATATTGGGTTTGCTTTCGTCTTCTCAATGTACCATTTTCCGAGGAACGACCGTTAGAAGTGAAGTGTCGAAATATTGAAAGTAATCCTAGTCAAGTTTCGGTAGCTTGTCTAGTTTTCATTCCTGTTTCTTTCTGTTTTCCAAGTATATATTTATTAATGTCTAATATGAGCACGTGTTGATGTACTGATTGTCAGCAAGAGTGAATTAATTAATGGTATTACGTTATTGCTATTGTTTTGAAGAGGAAATTATATAATCAAAGGATAAATTATTTCATCTGCCAACTTGGGAATATTTAATACTGTAGGAATTCAAAAACTGCATTAGAGATTTTGCAGAAAATATCAAAATATGAAATTAAATATGATTTGTGAAAGCAATGTTAGTAAGTTTTATATGAGTCAAGTGTAATTGAAACTTCCATGCGACTTAGAAGCTTAATGCTGAAAGCCCAAATAAGGTATAAGTACCCTAATTAGTCTTATGAATGGAAGATCCTCTTCATCCAAACTTTATGTACAGCTAATTGCTCCATTTAAAACTAATATTTAAAATTATTGAAGGGTTCAAATTACATGAACCTTCCATATAAATCTTTTAAGTATTATGTCAGAATATCCGCATAAAATTAAAACATTACATTTAGTTAATTTTATTGTAAATTTATTAGAATTTCAGTAAGTGTGTAATTAATTTTGAACTTCCAAACACATTTTCATAAATTTATCATTTTATTATTTATTAATATTTTTCAAGCTTTTCACCAAGATTAATCGTTACGTAGATTACCTTAAGATGTCCTTACTGTAACCTTACATATTCAAGCTATTCCATGTAACCCTTCCAATAATTAGTTCAAAAATACTGCCATGTAGATATCCATAAATTGTAGTGAATACAGTTTTCTGTGAATATATAAAAAAGGGTTTTATATATGTGAATTATAAAATCACAAGGAAAAAGGAAGACAATAAAAATAAATTCTCTGAGGCCTTTCATTTTATGTCATTAGGAATGGTAGTTATTGTGGAATTGTAACTATTATAGTATAAGATGTAAATTAGACAAGAAAGCAGATTGTAATGTATTTATTTATGTGGAAATAGTGTCAGTTAATCACAATAGAGATGAAAAAGAAAAATGGTAAACAAGTCTCTATACAAATTCAGTTTGTAATTAAACTACGATTTTTAAAGACTGTGTTCATCATCAGATTATATCTGCCTTAACGCGGAGTTTAATTATAAACTGAATTTGTGTGGAGACTTGTTGCTTACCATATTTCTTTTTTATTCCCTGTATGGTTAAATGACTGCACAATTCATGAGGTCGATGACTGATATGGGGGTACTGTTGAGGATTAGTTGGTTTGAAATACCTGTTTTTAAAAACGAACAGTCTGCATTTTAACTCACTACCCTTTAGTGGACTATTTCTCACAACTTTTACTCCATATAGATGTGTATTGCATGCAATTTTCCCTAGACATTTGTTTTAGTATTTATATTTAAATGAATATATATCAAAAAGTAACGAAATTGTTGGATAGATTTATCTGCTAGCTTATCATGTTCATTTTACTGATAAGTAATTGTGATAAAGCACGAAATGTGATATGATACCTTTATTTCCTTTATTGCTTCTTTATACATAGAATCTGTTTATTCCAACTTGAGTGATTACAGCTTCTTTTCACAGTTCCTATAACTCCTATTAAATTTATGTAAACAAAATAAATTTAATTGGAATTTTTGTTGTGTAGCATGAGCGAACTTTTATAGAAAATGAATTGGAACATATTCAGAGACACAATCACCTATAGTTGTTTCGGGTGTTTGTGGCATGACAAAAATATATCACTGGTTCATCATTGTCAATGTTGAAAAAGTTTTACGACCAATAAACTGTAGGAAACAATTGATTAGGTCTTACTTTTTTAAATGTGTCTAATACATTTGCGAATAGAAATGCTAGATACGTATTTGTGTTTTGACTCAAATCAATTATTTCTGCTGTTTTTATCTGGATTCAGTAGAGGTTGCTCTATTCCGATTCTTGGATTATTCTATTTTTTGTGGTTCTTTCACCTTCAAATTAAACAAGTTTCAATGTATTATTTTATCTGCCTTGTGCCTCGCAAACACACTTTTCTAGAATATTGCTGTAATTAAAAGCCTTACTTAAGGCTTTTGCTGTTCTAAGCCTTATTTAGAACAATAGCAGCCCATTAATACAATGATCAAAGGAATTTTTAAGTATCAAAAAATGTTTATAACCTCAATCAGCTTTAGTAAACGTTAAAGTGAAGCGAAAAGGGATCTAAGTAATGTTTGTACGAACAAGGATAACAATACTGATTATAGCGCAGTGAAAACATAATACTTAACAACAGTGGCTTGTTGAAAGGGAAAACCGTAGAAATTCACACAAATGTATTGTATTGTTGAAGTCATATGAATGTATTGAAATTGCCGAATTCATAAATTCTAAGAAAATTGTAAGTGATTTGCTACTAACTTTGGAATAGAAAACCATTAAATCATAACTTAATTAAACAATTTCATATAATAGTTATTTATAGTTTTATAAAACCATCTGAAAAAAGATAAGTTATTTATTTTAGTATCAAATAACCTAGAAGTTTTTAAAGAAACTTCACGTGATTTTATTCCTTCAAACATATCAGCCTCTATTTACCTCCTTCAGGCAATATTGTCTGCTCTACTACAACTACTGAAACACTAACACATATTATTAATTCAGAAGCTTTATCATACGTTTAAGGTTGGTATCCAGGGTTGTAGAAAGGAAGTCATACATTTATTATAAATCAGAAATTATCAATAATTAATTACTATAATATTAATTAATTATTGTATAATTAATAATAATTAATTACTATGTATAATCTAATGCAGTTTAAGAATTCCCTTATAAAAGAAGGTTTTACAATTGCTGATTTAGCAGGAATGTAAATTGTTTGTTAAGTTATACCCTTATAATATTTCGTCAGTAGATAAAATAATCTCAAATATCATACGAGAACATTATTAATTGTTACCGTGGCATATCAATGTTAGTAATGTTTTAATATAACATTGTTTTTTACCCATAATAGTTAAACGATTACTGAATGTAATTTTTAGTATTATAGAAAGTTGTTATGAACCCTATTTTTATTTATTGGCCCAACAATTTAGTTTTCTATTATTTGTAATAATATATATCTTTGTTATTTAAAACATCTGAATGATATATGAAAAGCATTTATTTCATAAGTAATTTAAATCTGAATGATAGTTGTGGGATTTTTTTATATTTTTAAGATGCGCTTAGTTGGTATGCATAATATAAATATGTGCATATTATAAGTTCCAAATGCTGGTGATGAACAAGTTTATAGAAGAGATAGATACCATCTTAGCTAGTAGACTGCTTTTGCAACAGACATGTTCAGTCGACATTAACAATCAGTATGCCAGGTAAGGCGGTATCGCCCTTTTTAATTTATACACACTATCAAACGATTAAACAGCAATAAGAAATGAGAAAAAAACTAAGATCTTTCAACCGTAACAAGTGATCTTCATCAGAGTCAAATACCAATGGATTGGGTATATTTTTGGGTCAGAATCAAATCAATTGGTATTTGACCCTGACGAAGACCGTTATCACGGTTTTTTTTTCTCATTTCTTATTGTGGCTTGAAAGTTGATTGTTATTTCACGTGTATGTTTTGAAATCTTGTTACATACACTATATAAATAATTCATCAATGCTTTTCTAATATCTCAGTTTTTAAATTTATGGAAAGAACAAATCTACTTTTATAATATGTCTATTTTTATTATATAATCCTAGTTTTGGATAAGGAAAACAGTTTGAAAGTTTTGTAGAATTACCTTTTAGACTTATCTGTGTAGAAAAAAAATGTGTATTGAAGATAGAAATGTCCTTGTATGTTATATGAAGTTAAGATAAAATATTTTGGAAAAAAATATTTCTTAAAAAAAATGTAATTGAAATTCTAATGTCTTAAGTTTATTTAATCTGGTTAATGATTCCTAAAAGAATATTTGAAGAATTTTGAAGAAATACGACACACTCAGTCTTATATTTTTGTTCTCGCATTATGAATTGTACGATTAGTCACCGAGTTATCTTTCCCAATTTCGTTTTGATATAAAATACATCTGATATTACTATGAAATTAGCAATTTAACAAAATCACAAAAGTCAAAGTTCAGATTTTGATAGTGGTGAGTATTAGACAATTGTATAATGATTATTTTCGACTTTATTTGATTTCCAATAATTGGTAAATTATTTAATTCTCATCATATAATTCAAGTGAAATATGAGGTAAGTAAATTTGAATTATTAGTTTAAATATGATGCAAATTATTGTTTTTTTCAATTCAAATTATTGTTGGATAAGAATTGAAGTAAATATTATTCCATAAAATTATTGTGAACTACGCTATTATTTATATGTCGTAGCAATATAGTATTATTATTATTAATCTTTTTTTGATTGTATCTGAATTAGATTTAAGTCAGATTTCAGTATTTATTCGTAAGAGTCATATATGTATACAAAATAATCATCATTGAACCCAGTGAAAAATACTGGATTCAAAAATTAATTGTTTTTAATAATTATTAAAACTAATATTACTTTTAAACCTATCGTCCAGTTTTGGGAGCTAGAATGGTTGACTTCCCTAGATTAGTGGAACAGATCAAAGAGAGCGCCACGATCTGCCTAGCCTGCACTGATTAGATTAACTTTAATAAACTGATGTTTTATTCTGTTTTGTAATTTGATAACTAAAATCATATTTATAATACATACAGGGTGATCCAAAAGTAGGTGGACAGTAAATAACATATGCAAGTGCTCAAAACTGTTTTTCATCACTATTTACACAACTTTGATGTCTACCTCGTGCGCTTCGACAAACATGTCTCGCACAAGTCTTGAAATAGATTCGACTAAGAGGCCCAATTGATTGGCCCGGTACCGTTCACAGGACTTGACCCCGATAAACTTTTCCTTTTGGGGAGTATCCAAGGACAAAGTTGTTCCCAGACAGACTTTTACACAACGGGTAGCGATCCGTCTGGATTGCTGTGCAAAAATGTTAGTCCAAGTGTTAGAGACTACTTACTTGAAAGCTGTGTGAATGAAAGCAGTATGTGCACCTGCATCGGTCACATTAAAAAGTTTTTGAATTATTGTTCGCAATAATATTTAATTGTCAATGTAAGAACTGTGTCAGTACATACGTATTAGTAATTAATCGCTAAATAAATGTTATTTACTGTTCACCTACTTTTGGATCTCCCTGTATATTTATATAATTTTTAAAAATAAATTATTCTTAAATAAAAGTATTCTTAAATTAAAAAAAACTAATAAATTAATTAATATAATAAACCAGTTTCTTTAACAAGTTTGTTAAAGTATTTTTTTCGTTCTTATATGGTTTATATATTAAAAAAAAATAATTTATAGTATCAAAACAATTTTTTTCTGTCTATACTCCGAAGTATAGTGATCTAGAAATATCAAAAAATAATTATTGTATTTGAGTCATCATCATATCCTGTTCAAACACCACGGTCAACAGTAACACTGTCATCAATACAAAGCTCTAGGTAAATCTCTTATTTATCAGTGAACAACATGGCAATATCAAGAAACTGTAGTGATCTGTGAAGAAAATCATTACATAATGGGTAGACTTATATTCATTAACACCACAGTGAACTCATACAGTCTTAATGTATACTCAGCCTTAACTGAAACTCTACCACTGACAATGCCATCTCAAATACCACAACTAATACTAGCATTGTCAACATTACTAAAATCTCTTAAAAAACCAGCTGTGTATTTAAACAACCATAAATAGATGCTTCGTTATTTCCATCAGAAGGCAGTAATCCTGTTCTACTCGTATTATTTATATGGAGTGTGTCAGGTGTGATTAAACTATCACAGTAAGTTACTAAAATTTACTGTGACAATCTAATATACTAATGGTTGATCAAAAAGGCAGACTATATTCCTTGCAAGGCTTTGTTTTCCTGAAGTTAGTCGTGTGGAAAAAATAGGTCAGATTGCAGTGGCAATCCCACAAAAGAACACACAGAGACTGAACTGGGAAGAGTAGAGCTGGGGCCTATCGGACTTGAACAGAGCCTTTAAAGGTCTTCAGAGCCTAAAGCCCTGATGATATTAACTCAATAATTATAAAGTGGTACTACTCTTTATCGATAATTCCCTCTTAATTATTTATAAAGATTTCTATGAAATGGGTTACTTCCCAGATAAATTGAAAGAGATGAACGTATTGCTATGTAGCAGAAGAGAAGGTAGAGACACGACAGCGGTGACGTCTAATAGACAAGTATGGCCGTTTCAGAGCTCGAGAATGTGTTGGCACATCTGATTTTAAGATCAGTATCGACAGGTAGGCTATTTGTAGCAAGAAATGGCTTTAAACAGATGACGCCCTATAGTCTGTAGTCCAGTTATCAGAATGTGAGACAAAGTACGCTATGAGCATAATGCTTGATATTAATCAAGCATGTCCATAAGATAGTGTCATTATCTTTAGGTAAGATGATACTACCTCAAATGTAGTGCACCACCATTTAATCAGACATGGTGGTCAGTAATAATTAGGGAGGTGATAGATAATGGTCTCGACCTCAGTTTTGTAACATTAGTGCTAAAGATACAGAAAGTATAACTATTTGAGCCCTATGACCATAACCCATTCAGCTTATACTTGCTTCGTCAGAAAGGTAGATAGGGGATGTCCACAAGTATCTCTTTAAGTCTTCTTTGTGGTCCTTTGTCATGGAGTCCCTCCTGATGTAGTGTGATTTGCTCTCCATAGCACACGTGGATGATTTGGCCATACTGATTAAAATTCAAGGACAATGTTTGACTAGAGGAGCAGGGAAACGATGACCATTATTGATAAAAGGTGCAGCTATATAAGAGTAGAGTTACCTTGGGGTAAATTCAAGGCCTTACTTCTGAAGGGATGGTTTAACAGATGAAGCCTCCCTAGAATTTATTATAAAAGTTTTAAAGGAAGTTAAGTACTTAGGAGTCATTATTTAGAGGTCATTAGTTCTATAGATAACATACGGGACCTGAGGCATTGAAAATAGGCTGAAGGAAATTAATACGTTACTTAACGTATAGTTTTAATGGGTACCATGATGGGATGACTGGGAGGTTGACGTATTCCTTTTTCCCGATCATCGAGGATGCATGATCTCCCCATCACCCAATGGTTGACTCTATTGCTGACAAATATACGAAGACAAATAGTCAGTTATGTGGATGCGGTGCTTCCCAGGAGACCGTGTTCATAGTGTTAGAGATGCTGCTAGATGCAGGTGTGAACTGTTATTCATGACAGGAAGATCTGTAGGAGATCTATATAGAACAACTTTCTTCAAGGAACATAAAGATCATTGCATAGATTTTATATATAAAACAGTAAAAATCAAGAAGACTCTGGGAAGTCTACAATCTTCGCCAGAACCTTCACAATATTGGTATAAGTTTCTCTCCTTTTAGGCGATAGGTGTGATAGGAGTTAGTAAGGAGTCGTGGGAGCTCGTCTCCGCGAGGTCCACGTTGTATGTGTTCTGGAAGGTTGGAAATCCCAATCATTGGCTTGGTTTTGTGTCCTTTCAGAATGCGGCGAATACTAATAATACTACGAATAGTATAATGTAATAATACTTCAAAGAACCTGTCCACCAGTTATCCACAACATTCCTACAAACTGATCCATGCCTATTGCTAATAACATCACTAACTTTAATAACTCCATATTATTCATGTCGTAGAGTTGAGTGGACATTCTCTGCCAATAGTCAATATCAAGTTTGAATGTACTATATTTACTAAACGTGCATTTCCTCGTAAGTCTACAATAATAACATGAAGTTTAAATGCACCATTATATACACTAAACTTTCACAATTTCTTAACGGTCTACAATGAATAAAATATCATCCAGTTTAAATGTACTAATTTTCACTGATAAACATGTGCACCAGAATAACAGAAATTGTTTTGTTTCTGTGATATAAAAATTAAATTAGCAAAACAAGATACCACCTTAGCTATATACTACCGTTTCTGTCGTTGAAGTCGTCCTAATCCACTCCAACGAAATGAACATCAGTTTGCAAATCTGGTGATATATAATTTGTTAGTTTTACTGACTTCTTTGGTGTGAAACTATAATTTGTCTTTAAACATTATAATATTTCATGTTTTTTTTTTATAATATATCTGGGTGGAGTTTATTCACACATTTAACCTTCCACTTTAATGGTACAATGATTATTTTATATATACGCCAAATAAGCATTGTAATAAGTAATTCGTAATTTCATAGGTACTGTTATAAAAGCGAGTACTTTTTGTTTAAAGCAGTCAGTGTTTGTGTTAAATTATTTTCAAGTTCTTTGTTGTTTTAAAATAGATTGAGTGGTGTTTTCGTGATGCTATTTGAGTAGTGGTCTGGAATAGGAGCCGTTCGATTGTGTGTCAACTTGGGATAGTTCCATTAGATTGCTATTGGAATGTTAGTGTTGAAATACATGTTGGATATGTTGATATGATGAAGGATGAAATGGATAATGATGTTTAGAATAGGAACCCGTTAGCGGTAGGAATGAAGAAGGTATGAAATTGAGAAAGTTTCACTAGAGTGCGATCGGAATGTTAGCGATAAAATGCCAGTTGGATGATATAGATGTGATGGAAGAAGAGGATAGGAGCCATCGACTGTAGGAATAAGGGAGGTGTGAACTTGAAAAGGCTGCATTTAGAGTGCGATTGGAATATTGGTGTTGAATTATAGTTGGATGATATTGATGTGATGAAGGAGGAAGCTGAGGATGATGAAGAAGACGAAGAGGATGGACATGGAAATGAAGACTTCTGGTGCGAAACATGCGATAGGAGATTCAAGGACTACACAGGCTTAGAGGTACACCTGGGAGAGCATGTGGTTTGTGGTAAAGACGGCTGTACCTATTCAATGCATTTCAAACTGCTCAAGAACCACTTGAAGGTGTTCCACAACAAGCAGCTGTCAGCTAGACTCAACCAGTGTGGTGACATCAACCAGTGGATACAGGAACGCAAAAGGTAGGTTAGGCCTAGTAATTGTACCTCGTGGAAACTGCGATAATCAAACTGTCCTTGACTTCTTCAATAAAGCCTTTATTGATCTTTTTATACCTTCTAAATTACAAAGCAGTGTTCCCAACCTTTTAGAGAGTCGTGACTCTGTCGTTCGATGAGAAGCGTGCGACTCACATCCCTCCACCATTGCGTAATTTCAAAAAAAGTATGTTTTCTTTAAATAAAAATACAAGTTAAATACATTATTTTTTATATTATTATTTAAAATCCAAAATTAATTTTCCACCAGTACAAAAAATCGAACATTATAATTTCATAATTTAATCGTGGTTAAATTTTTCAATTTTGGACAAACTTTTTAATTTTCGATTGCCAACCCGATCAATAAAGTTACGACAAAACAATTTAGTCCATTTTCGATGTATTTTAAATTCAGTTTTTGATTCAAAGTTCTTGAATAACTCTGAAGCAGAGCATTCATTCAATTTATGGTGCTCATTCATTCACTGGGAAAAGTTTCCATCAAAATTTCGTGTAAAACGTCATCTGTACATATTTTTTCATCACGTATAAAATCTTTTTGATATTATCAAATATATAGTTGCCCGGTTTTATTGCCGTTTTAATTGTGTGCCAGTATGAGTTTTGGTTTAAGTATAATATCAGTGAATTAATGACTGACAAACTGATGATGACCTAGGAAGGCGGAAAGTTTGTTATAGTAGTAGTGATAAGCAGTGGATAGTGTATTGTTTGGTTGTGATAACAGTATTAGATAGTAATTTAAACATTCGTGCCTTATTAGTGTGCGCCCTGAAATTCCTCATTTATTTTGCTGATTTTTCTCATCCATCCAACGTACTATGGAAACTACCACCAACTCAACAATCAAATTGCAAACAAAAGAGATGCAATAAAGAGGAAAGTGCAAATATTCAAACCAAACAAAACATTTAATATTATCGATATTTTCAACAATGGTTGTCATCAGGGGGAGATCAGGGGAGAATAAAAAGCGAGAGATTAAGCATTCTCAGATCGGCGTACCTGACCTAGTCTGATATTTAAGTTAATGAGGGCTCGGGCAGAATGCGTTGATACGCCAGTCTGAGGAAATATCTCTACTTGCATCTTCTCTTTCGATCTTCTTCTGATTACAGTTTGTATCATGGTGGCTGAGTACTCTCTAATTCAGATTTTACACTCCTTATCGCATACAAACGATATTACGAATGATGTCCACTAGTTCAGATCAGTGGTTGTAGCCAAACATGACTTTGTTGTCCTATGGGTTCTAAATATCTAAAACCTTAGGTTATTATTGATTAATTTAAATATCTTATTTTGTTATGTAGAAATTATCCAACTAAGGAGAACATCGAGAGAAAGCTTGCTGAGAAGAAGGAGAAGGAAGAGAGAGGGGAGTCGTTGACGACTGATGACAATGGGAAGAAACATGAGCGGGGCAGGAGACAGAAGCAAAGTGAGTACACAGTTTGCGCCAAATGGCGTGGCCGGAGAGGGATTTCTGCAGTCGAGTGAGCGTGGTCATACTTCAGTTATAATCACTTATAGTCAACATCGATTTCGTATGTTGTGATCCCACTCTTTATTTTTTTCTTTTTCTTGATTAGATATAAACCTGATTAGATATAAACTTGATTAGATATAAATCAGTTTTTGATTCAAAGTTCTTGAATAACTCTGAAGCAGAGCATTCATTCAATTTATGGTGCTCATTCATTCACTGGGAAAAGTTTCCATCAAAATTTCGTGTAAAACGTCATCTGTACATATTTTTTCATCACGTATAAAATCTTTTGTGTGATGATGCTTGTGTGGTATCAAAATTCTCATGAATAAACTAAAGTTCGCAGAGTTTTAAGGAAATAATAAATTAGCAACTCATAAACAGTATTAATTAATTGTGCAATCTGTTATAGTGTGGTATTTACTCATATTGGGGGTAGTATTATGTCTCCACACAAACTAGTTATTATAAAAAACTAACAACGCGTTTCGAAAACTTGATGTCTAATGTCCTTTTCCGGAGGAAAAAATTCTACTTGGACTAATTAATCATGTTTTATCAGTTTATCTCGTTTTCATGTACACAAGTAATTTAAACAGGTGAGGAGTCGGAGTCGGCTGATTTTTTCCGACTCCGACTCCTCCAGGTGGAAAATATGCCCGACTCCGACTCCACAGCCCTAGTTTTTTTATAATGAACTTTCTTGTGTGGATCATAATACTTTCCCCAATGTCATAAACAGTACTTCAAAAAATAATGATATAGTTTTTTAGTAGATATTTTAGAATAGTGTAGTGTAAAAAGTTCTTTGTGTTTGAATTTTTGAAACGTGATGTTTCTTTCCACTCAACAACAACTCTAATTTTAGATTGAAAACTTAAATGAGATAACTTTCTCCATAATATTATATTGGAGGTGGGCCTTCCATATCTTAAAATGGACATTATTAAATTATTCCGTATTCTTGAATAAATTAAAATAAATGATTAAAAACTAAATATTTTTTTACATTTCTAATTGCTTCTACTA
This sequence comes from Hermatobates lingyangjiaoensis, assembly GCA_026182355.1. Lineage (NCBI taxonomy): Eukaryota > Metazoa > Arthropoda > Insecta > Hemiptera > Hermatobatidae > Hermatobates > Hermatobates lingyangjiaoensis. The sequence goes on along the minus strand of JAPFBL010001926.1, from coordinate 501,341 downwards.
CTGCTGCTATCTGAATAAGTAGAGAATCAATAATCCTTTTCATTACTTCACTTGCTATCTCCTTTTCTCCCTGCTTTATTTCTTCTAACCTTTCTCACAATTCTCTGATGTTTAACTAATTTATATGTAATGCTTTAAAAACAATCATATTAGGTTTTATTTTATTTTTTTTCAGCAAGAAAAAAATTTAATCCAAAAAGAAAGAACAACAAATTAGCGAAAATTCGTGATCAGATAATGTCAATGAAGACAGCTGGTGAACCAGGAAGTGGAGTTTCTCTTATAAGTATGCTAATGACTTTATTTTTTTTTGTATTTATTTATTTTGAACAGGGTTTCAAATCCCGTAAAAATATTCACGGAGACAATATTTTATGTAGCTCTGCTCTGACTTTGCTTATACTCGTAGCTTATTAAAAACAGTTTTGCAAAGTGACGAATGAATGTATGATTTCTATAAGTTATTATCGAATTTAATAAACAAAAATGGCTTCAAATTTGAAATTTTTTTCATCTATAAAATTTTTATTTAAAAATGTTAGCTGACATATATTATCATATATGATAATACGTATATGTCTAAATTTGCAATAGTAAATATGTGATTTTATTGATTTAGTGTTGGGAGGTATAGTTTTTGAGAAATAAAGAAATAGAAATGTATAATTTAAAATCAGGCATTTTAGAATTTATACATTTCGTAGTCTTAATTTTATACAAAGTATAATTTACATATAAATTATGTGAATAAAATTTTTATACATATATAATTTTGATGTTAATTTACGAAATTGTAGTTTTTCTAAAGATGTGTACTCTGTTCTACAGATTTGTGATTAAATAAATTTCTTCACTCTCTGAAGATTTAAATAAACTGTGTAGCATTACACTCTTGCATATTTATATATTTCTAATATAGATTGAAATAATCTATATTTAATATTTCGAGCATTGTTAAATTCGCTAATAAAATATCATATTGTTTAGGTTCAATTCCGAAGGAGAATTTGGAAGATGAAGATGAGAACATGAAGTGTGATGAAGGAGCATGGAGTGATTCGGAATGGATGGAGACAGGGGGTCCACAAGAGAATTCCAAAGAGTCTGAACTTGTGCCGAAAAACGCTTCACTCATCGCTCTTATATCCTCGTATGATTCGGATAGTGCAACGGATCCTGAAGTTTGTCCTCAAACAAGTACACCTGCTTCTGGTATGACATTAATATTGTATAGGTTTGTTTAAAGTTTAGTTTTTAGTCCGAGAAGTGCAGACACATATTTAGAATGACAATTGTGGTTCAACGTTAAAGCCTGTGCACTTGTAATATATATCCCATAAAAAGAGTAAACGTCTGAAGAAAGTATTGCATTAAGTCTGAAAAATAAATACTGTGTTGCCCGCCGCCGAATGCTGGAGTTCTAATAGTGCGCCTGTGTATTGTTTAAAAATCTGGTCTACACTCAACTTTACTAAAAATGAGCATGTTATCAATCCTATTGACAGTTAATATAGTAAATTGATTTTTTTCGTTATCGTTGATCAAAAAGCACATGAAAATACACGTATATACTCGTACTAAAACTTTTACCTCCATATTATATTTACTTCAGTTGTTATTTTCTACTATTTACATTTCAAAATAACCTATTAAAAATACTTCAAGATATTTTAGAAACTATTTCAAGTCTAATAAATCTCCAGTCTCAGAAAAAAAAAATGTGGCAACTTGGACAGGTAGGAATTATTCTAGATGACTTTCGACTTTTAGGGCTCTATTACCTTTTACAATGGGTAATTTTTTTTTCTTTTATAATACTATCTGTTGCTTGATGTACTATGCAATATTTTACTATTGCAGTGTTAGCAGTTAAGCGGAAAAAAACTTTTTTTCTAAATATCCAAAATGTACAAAAATAACCCTTATTGTTGGAGTGATATTGCCAAAAAAAAAAATAAATAAAAGAAAAAATAAAACTACAGCTCATCAACCTGTAAGGAGGTATTCTTGATTTCACCTTCGTTATTATTAAAGGTGTGACTTGTGCGAGTTCACGGTCTAAGATTCTCGATGCAGAATAACCTATCTGGTCTTGTTTCTCAACCATAATTACAATGAATTCTAAATGACTAATATAACTCCACTTTCCGCTCAAGTCCCTTGGCCTGATTTTTTCTAGCTTTCTTTTGAGAAAATCTATAGAGGTAAAAAAATAAGTAATTTATTGGAAAAAAAATATTTTCACAGTTAAGATTATCATAATTATGGAATGAAATAATTCATAAACGAAGTAATAATTTTTAATATTTCCACTTGCCTAATTTTTATAATTCTTTCGTAGGTATTAATCAGGAGTTTTATCCCAAATGTGAAATTTAAATTTTTTTTGTATATATTACTATTAAACTAATAAATCTAGCATTTTTGATATCATTTCATCTAGCCTGGCAAATTGATAGTAATCCATACGATAAATTTATCTAGTTTCTTTATTAATAGCTTTACTATATTTGTATTATGTTTTTATGAATTCACCCGAATGATGACCTTAACAAATTGGTATTATAATTAACTCCGCACTCTCCACTATACCATACTGATAACCCATGAAGTAATATCACTAATTCCTGTACTTCTGTTTAATGATTTTATTAATAATATATTTCAGTGAGTATTACCTAAAGCTTGTAATCAAATTGCTAAATAACTAGATTTAAATTTATGCTAATACTATCTATTGCAATGTTCAGTTTAAATGTTACAACTGTACCTCTTTAAATCGTATATCAATTTATTTTGTTTTAGTAAATCAAGAAAACTCCTTTGATATTGAAAAGACACAAGAAGAAATTAATGATGAAGAAGGTGCTCCTGAAGAAGCTCCGATAGAGCGAAACATAGAAGTTAATAATACTGCTGATGAAGCTGAAAACAATTCTGTCGTAAAGAATAAATATAAAAGACCAGGAAGGGAACGGAAGAGAAAAAATATCAGGGCTCAAGCTGAATCCATACCTCGAAGGAGGCTTACACTCTTGGAAAAGGTTCGTACAGAGAATTATGGGATCAATTATTCTATTGTTTTTTTATGTGGCTTCACATTTTCCAGTATTTTAAGTTTTCATTGCATTCAGTTCCCCTTTTATCCATAATTTACTTTGTCAGGACATTTTATTTAACCATATAAATGTAAGTTATAATTATAAGTTATATTAATTTTAAATTTTAAATTATAATTATAAATTCATTGTAATAAATTAAAAGTGATAACAAAATCAGGAATGAAGAACAATATGATGAAGTAATCATGTCGAAAAAACTGTAGTTGTAAGAATTTTGTAGTTTGAAGAATACTGCTAGTGCCGGTAAAAGCAATTTATTGAAGCTTCTGAAACAGTGATTTGTTTAGCATTAAGTTTAATTTTACCAGAAATGTTAAATTATTTGCAGGTTAATGTGTGTATCTTTGTTGAAAAGAGTCAAGTTGGTCTAATTGTACAGATTGACTTGATGTTAGTACTGAGGATTCGAGGTTCAAATCTTTTTCTTGGTTCTAGATTTTTTTTATTTTAGATTTTGGCAATATTTTAAACACAGTCCTTTCGATGTGTTAAGACTTCATTTGTATGCCAAGGAGGCAACAAGGAATAAATTTTAACATCTCATAATTAAATTAATATAGAGATATATATTTTTTTAAGTGATAATTATTATTTTAATTAATAATTTATACTCAAGTTTTTTAGATTATTCTTTAATAAGTAATATAATAACAATAAATAACTTTTTTTAATACTTACAAGATTATAAGAAGTTATTTTTTCTTTCAAGGATTTTATTTTAGTTCCTTAAGGAGTGTATATCTAATATAATAATACTAATATAATTCCTCAAGGTTAATTATAGGAACTTAATAACGGTGCTAAAAATTCCTTCTGCTAAGTACATAAAAATAATTTTGTCACAATAATGCATTGACAGATAGAGCTTCAGCATTTAAAATACAATGTGTCTTTACTATCTGAACATTCATGAGGACCTTATCGATAAAGTATTGTAGATTTACAATAAATGTAGTTATCTATTTAAATTGTAGACTTACAAAGGATTATTTTATACCTAACTTTTAATTTATATTAAATATACGGCACCAGTTTCATGCGACGTACTAAATCCAGTTAATTTCTTTTTTAAATAAAAGTATATTTTCAATACCAGTATAATTCCAGTAATCGTCGATAACTAAGAGTGATGTTCCTCCAAATATAATATATTAATAACATACTATATTAGTATGTTATTAATTATAACATGCTAATTTATATTATAACTGTCATTATAATTACAATGTAGTTATCTCATAGCCACAGGTACAAGATAGGTAATTTTTGAATATTTTCCAAAAAAAAATAGGCACCACTATATTTCTGACGAAATCTCTGTAGGTAGATCATAACAAATATCTAACAGAAAGCAGTGGATTTATTTGAATTCTGTTGTAATCTTTAAAGATCACCCAGAAGTATAGCAGCTATTTTCCTAATACTCAACATTAGAAATAAGTAAATAATCTATATTAACATGATTTTTCTGTTACGTACGTCGGCTCATCATACCCTCTAAAATTGTTAATAATTTTTTGCCGAAAGAAGAAATTGTACTTTGAACATTTAGTTCCTCAACCTATTATTTCCCAAAATTTTGACAGATTTTTTTAAATATCACTAAGTATAGTGATTGATTTAAATATGACTGGCATTTGTTTAATACGCTTTACACATGACTAACAAAAAGTTTATGTTACCGGAATAAAAGCAGTCGAAAGTATGATGAAAAAAAAAATTCCGTTTCTGAAGATAAATTAGAATAAATGTGAATGGTAAACTAAAATAAGATTTTAACTAATATATATGTTCTGAGGCAAAATAGATAAAGAAACAAAAGTCTCCACACAAATGAAGTTTTATTCAACAACAACAACAACTCGTTTCGAACACTTTGTGTTCATCATTAGGAGGACACCAAAGGATGTGGTGCTGAAGGGTTGGTCCAGTAAAAACAACTCTTTTGTTTGTTTATCCATTTTACCTCAGAATGAGTAAATACCATACAATTACGGATTGCACAACTAATGATTGAGAAATATATATGTTATTAATATATTATAATCGGAGTAACAAAATACGTAGTTATTGACGACTATTGACATTATACTAGTATTGAAAATTTACTTTTATTTAAAAAAGTTGGTTGCATGAAACTGGTTCCCCATATTTTATATAGATTAATATAAAGTAAAAGGTAGGTATAAAATAATCGTTTGTTTATTCAAATAGCTATTGTAACCCAAAAAAGTTACATACAAGCATCATAGTTGACTGCAGTTCTGTTGACGAAGGCGTCATAGGTTCACTATGACCGACGTGAATAATGAAATCATCAATGCAGCCCAAATCTAAAGTAAAGTCAGCTTTCCACACCCTGTTTTCCCTCAAACCTCACAAACTTCATGGAGTCATTGACGACTTCTCAATACTATTGAATTATTTTCTTACTTTATTACTTTTTCTGCTTAATTAAATAGATATATATTTTTCTTGTTACAGTTATTGCAAAAAGAAATCGTTCATGAGAGAAATCAAATACTACAATGCATTCGATATATTATTGCAAACAACTTTTTTGACACACCTCGAGGGAAAACTAACAACATGGAAATATGCCAGAAAGAAGAGTGATCAATAATTTACTTAAACCATTTTTGTAATTTAATAAAACGTTGTGATAAAAACTTTAATATTCAATTATAACATTTGAAATTAACATTTTATTTTTGATTTATTTATAATTCACTGATTATATATATATATACATGTTTTCCTCCGCTCTCCTCCTGGCCTCATTTTGTACCGTTAATTTTTTTTTTAAATTTTTCATTGCTTCATTTAATATTCTTTTTCTTCTGTTGTTTTTATTTGCTTTTATTTGTTCCTTTTTAGTTATTTTTCTCTCTGTAGTTAGTGGCTTACCTAGGTTAGCCAGCAGAGTGCGTGCGTGTTCGTCGCATTCGACCGACCGCTCAGTTAGTTTCAGCTACTCAAAGGGAGTACTTATGTCCGATGACGACGAATGTTGAAATATCGTTGTGAGTCTTTTTTGTGTGTGTTTTTCTCTTTCCTGTGTGTACTATATATATATATTGATATAGCTTCTCGACCACTGATATTTCAAATTCACACAAGGGGTTCTTGAGGATTTTGGTCATAAACATACAACTCCGATTATAAGCCGACGTTTCGCCAAAAGTTGTTTGGCATTTTCAAGGCTTGACTTAGAATAAACACCATTTACCGGTCCATGCTTATGTCTGGCTGCATCATAACAGATACACATAAACCGTGTATATGTTTATATATATATATATATATATATATATATATATATATATAGGTATAAAAAGATTTCACATAAACACGTGAAACAACAATCAATGATTATGACATTAGATTTAAATCGCCTTGAAACGGACCTTAAGTAACCAAAGTTGGGCTCCTTAATGTTATTTTAGTTTCCTATTGATTTTGAATAGGTTTGGTAAATGATTTAGTAAAATAGTTAATTTATAAATAGGTAATCTACACATAATTTTTTAATCATCTAAAGTAGTAATTGAAGGAGAGACCTTGACCGTTAGTGGGGTGGCTGGCTTCAGCAGGTTACTGCTCTACCCTCTTGGACAGAATATTGTTGTCATTACTGCGAATTCTCATTCTGTTAGTATCACAAAAAGCACCTGCTTACGGCATTCTAGACTTCAAATTCGCTTACTAGATGTGCAAGAAATGTTAGCAGCGACAGGGTAATTATTGCTGACATTGGGAAAGAAGAGTCGAGATTAATTACAGAGAAAAGTTTGTGACCGAGACTTTCTGAAAGAGAGGCGATGAGGTTGTTTAAAAAACCGTATAAATGAAGGATGAGGACAGGGAACGATTCTTTTATGATAACTTTTAAGGTGAGTTCGTTTTCCTATCTGAATAGAGAAGTACATATTTTTGTCGGAAAATCACACACCCATAAATTTTTGGTTGAACCTTATTGAGAGTAAAAGAGTGGAAGACATAACACACTAGCGAAATAAAATCACATATGTACATACACGTGCGCACAAATATGTATATGTATTTAATTGAAATCTTGAAAAACGACCCAAACTGGATAACATAAGTTTAAATATGAAGAAAGTAAAACACACTTCAAAAAAAATATTATCTGTAATATATAGTGTATTCTTCATCAGGAGAAAAAACGGGGTACACTAAGCATGCTGGAGAAGTAACGGAAAGTAACTGCCCGTCTGCTAAGCGCGCCCGGTCATGAAATAGAGAAGATAAGGAAAGGAAATAAGGATTATGCGGTAGATATAAGCAAATAAATCATAAGGAATCGAAGCAAATTAAAATATATTAAAAATAAAATTGAAAAAAAATTGTAGAAAATAGATAATGAAGATGATGAAATATTGTTAGTGCTACGCTAATACAAGATTCAAATATCATAGAGAAAAAACTGAAAGGTATAAATCAAACAAAAAGGTGAGACACAAGGAGGAGAAGGAAAGAAGACTTTTAAAATGATAATTAAATGAGTAATAAAAATTATCTTTTTTAAAGTTTAAACCTGGTGCTTGAACTGCACGCTCCGAGCAACCAGATATTTACCTCCTCGGAAGTTCTCAGAGTTACGGTATTGTCGTCGAGGGAAATCTCATGAATTCTCATTACATATTCTAATTTAAGCCACCATAAACATTCAATTGAAAATTAGAGAATTATAAAATTAGTAGACTTTCTGAAATGCCCCATTTTTATTTTGGACTATATATTTCATCCACCTTCATGCTACAAACTTAACAGTCCAATTACATAACATTAAGTTGCATTTAAATATTACTTTTTTTTTTATCAAATTATGAATAATTGTTATTACTTTTGAAAAAAGATATATTTTGAAGCAAGTTGAACATTAAAAACAGTGTGAGAAATTACAAAACAATTGAAGATGTTTTATTTATGAAAGTAGAACTTTTGGGATACTTTGTTCATGTTTTATGATTAGTAAAGATGTGGTGAAAAATGGCTCGTCTATGTAAAAATAAACTGCTTTATAGGTTTAATTTGAAAGTATTTGACTTTTTTTTTTTATTCAAACAGTGGGACTAGGGCAGATCAGGTTTATCTCCAGTGGAAATGCCAGACTCATTAATTTTCATAGGTTCTTTGTAGGAAGTTCAATTGATTGATATTTTTTTTAGAATATACGCGATATAAACTAATATATCGCCCTGTATATCAGGATTAAACAAATCCTGGAATAACGGCTTGGATGCTTTTTTCTAATTCTCCATTTGAAGTATTTCTTTATGTTCTTTTGCTTGTTAGTTGTAATTAAAAGTGATTTGTACTGACCGTAAAACAAAACCTTTTCTATTTATATCATTTTTATTTGTTCTATCCAAAGATTTAATTCTTGTTTTTATATCTATTTTATAAAATATATATTCACTTAATAAACGGAAAAACAATCCAAACTGGACACAATAACAGTTCAAAATTGAAGATAGCTAGCACACAAAGTAAAGAAACACACTTACAAACTCAAATTTTCGGGCAAAATCCGTCTTCAGGAGAAAAGAGAAAGGGAGACCAAGTACGTTGTAGACTCAACGGCTAGTAACCAGGGTTGGGTTCCTAGCCGTTGAGTCTACAACGTACTTGGTCTCCCTTTCTCTTTTCTCCTGAAGACGGATTTTGCCCGAAAATTTGAGTTTGTAAGTGTGTTTCTTTACTTTGTGTTCTACCTATCTTCAATTTTGAACTGTTATAAAATATATATATTTATGGCCCTTTCACTTGTCAAATAATATCTTTATAATGTGTTAATTCACTAAATTTGTAATGAAATGAAATAGATTGAAAGAATATTTAAAATATCAGCTAACCCCTTTCACCATACTATATATTCTTTTCTTTAAGCCAGATCTTTTAATGGTATAAAGTCATCAAAATGTCATGTTTTACTGGTAGGTTACTTTTTCTAAACAAACATAACATTGGATGGCTTTTGCATTGTTGAAAAACATTAGAATTAAAAAATTAGTAAATTCCCTAATTTGACATTAAAATTTTATCCAATATTCTATAATTTGCTCCTCAAAATGGAATAGATTTTCAAATATTATAATAAAAAGCTCAAACCGGTCGAGGACTCGTAAACTACTATACTAGATAATCGAGACTTAGAATTCTCAATTAAAAATTTGATTGAGTTGCAATATGTCCTACCTTATTCTTTTGCTTTTAACAAAGCCTTGCACTCATGAAAACTTAAATAGGGTTATCTCCTTATAAAGAGAAAACAGTAATTTTTTTTTCTGAATTAAGTTGTATATTTCTAAAATGTGTTTAAAGCTCACAACCATAAATTAAAGTAAGGTACATTAGCTGTTCTAGCCTCCAGTAGTATGTCTTCAGTGTACTGAACTATTAGGAATGTATGCTTGTCTCCCATAATCGTTGATACACTATCTTGGAAGGATATACATGCATAGTGTTAGTATCATTGAGGTTATTATGATTTACATTATTAGTATGAGAAACCGTCGTGCCTCCAGGATCATCTTACGAGGTACGTCGCTTTCCCATACTAATAATTGGAAGGATATGTTTACTTTTACAAATAAATTCTTTGTAAGAGGTAATTTACCATAACAGTTCGATCGAAATTGACTCTCATTATGCTTGCTGTATTAGGTATTAATAATTCGATTTGTCGGTGATTATATATATATATATATATATATATATATATATATATATATATATATATATATATATATACATATATGTAAACCTAAAACTCTAGTAAGAAATTCTAAAATGGGTTTAATATCTTTGGCTAAAGTAATGGTCATCGTCAGAGTAATAAGTTAATAAACCTCTTCGTAGACTAAACCAGAGTCGTAATTTTTTTTTTACATCTCATTTAATTTATTCAGTTAATTGATTTTTATTTTTTGTTTTACCTCTGTCTTCTCCCTTGCAAGGGAGTTAAATAATCCCTTCATTGGAATTGCGGCCGATCGGTAATTGTTCGATAGAGCATACTCCCATTTCAGGATTTATTACCGTGGTTTTCACATAGATTTTGTTTTGCGTTTTACTGTAAATTTTTTATATATATATTCATTTAGGATCCGATTTATATAGTATAAATTATTACATATTGGGATCAAAATACTGTTAAAATAACATAATGAACTGGTGATTTTGGAACATGATAAAGGCAATGAGGGGTTTGTTTCAACTTTATTGAAGGACTAAATGGTTCAAATAAATACCTTCCTCCACTTTTATTTACTTGTAACATTAGTGCTTTTACCAATGCTAAGTAAATGATTGGATTAGTGAAAGAATTGAAGCTGAGCCGAGTTGATCTTGTACAAGAGAGAAATTCCATTGAGTGTGAAAAGGGCAGTGGAGGGGGAAGGGTGAATGGCTATGATGAGAGGCGCTTGCTAGCGGCGAACGCCCTAACTAAAGGCATGCGCCTTCGCTTGCGCACAGTCCTTCACAAAAATCAATAAATAGTCATGGCGTTCGGTGTACAGCCGAGTTGCTTATATTTCGCGTCTTTTTAAAACGAAATTATTCGAGTGATTCTCTGTTTTTTTTTGTTTGGGGCTGGTCCCTATCCTAGCTCAGCCTCATTGTTTATTAATTAAAGTTGAAGTCGATTTGGAATCTGATAACAGTGAGTACATCTCCTAACATATCTTTTCATTGTGTTTTTGTCTAATATCTTTGAAAGTACGTTGACTGGCCGGCTGGATTGGTGACATCATCGTGCATACTAACCCACCGACCTCTCATCTTAATCACCAGTCAATTGGTTGTCTCCTGTGCCCGCCTACTCCTGTTTACTTCTATTCACCTACATCTTGTCTTCTCTGTTCAAATCTTCTGTTCATCCTGTCTTCAAAAGGCAGTTTCCCCATTAACTTCAAACTATCTCATTTGATCTATCCAACTATACCTGTTTACTTCCTGCACCTAACATATGCTGACATTCATATATAATTTCTCTAATATGATCTATTGCAGAAGGTTTTTATGCATATTTAGCAACTGTTTTTTGCCATTATTATTGATAAGCAACTTCACAAATTTATATTTTAAATATTGGAAATACAATTTTTTTTATCTATTTTATTTACTTCTGTCATCTTCTCATATATATATGTTTTCCTACATAAGAACAATTTCAAGAAATATAAACGTGATTACAGTATTGCTATATATTTTAATATTAGTTTAATTCTTTTTATCCTTTAATATATATGAAATACACTGAATTATTACTCTGCAAACTTTATTTTCGTTATAATGTTTGAACTTAGTTACTTTAAGTAAATTTCTGTTCTGTTTACTATTTTGGTTCAGAACTTCTGGTAACTGTTAGTTGTCATACATTCTACAATATTTTAAACAAATTATTGTTTATGTCTAAGTACATCTAGTGTAATGGCTTAGATTAGTGATGTTTATTTTGTTCTATTTTTGTACTACTCAGAACAATGAACTATAACTAACACTGAAGAACTGAACACCTTTACTCATTATTGAATCATTTTTCTTTGATATTATTATTATTGATTGATTTCTTTTATTAACTTAATTCATTACTGTTTTTTAACGAAGTGTTTTCAAAATCTTGTGTATGAGTATGTTTGATATTGGTTAAGTGCATTCTCGTTTCAAAATGTATTCAATCAGAAGGAATGTAGTTGTACGTTGTTCATGATGAAAGTGTTCATAGTCTTCATTGTAATACGTAGTATATAAGCAGCTTCCAGAAAGACGTTTATGCACAATGGTATGAACGTATGGATCCTTCGATATCCAATAATCAATCTACTTTCCCTTGTAGAAATGATTTGTTTAATGACAAAACTTTAGAATTGGTTTCCAATTACTGACAGTACTGTCAGTTAAGGCCAAATCGGATGATCCTTTCTTCTTTCATTACTAACTTATGGCTTGTAGCAATTTAAATCAATTGATTTTTGACATATGTTGTTATTGATATGATGAAAATAATAATTTTGGTAATATGGCTATGGTAATGGTTTTATAATATAAGGCTATGGTAATATGGGTTAAAGGGTACATACTTTACTAATCCTTTTGGTTTCAATATTTGTAGCATATGGCCGCTTTTATATTTGCGTAGTAAATTGAATTACTTAATGACTTTTGATGTATTGTGTCGTAGGTATAAGAACCGAGCATTCTTTCGTTCATTTGATAGCTTTGTTTTTGTGTAGAATTTAATATAAGTTTTTTTTTTAAATGTAACATACGAATCGCCAATGTGCAGAATACATTCCTTAGTTTGTTCATGCGTTTCTTCTTGTATGAGATTTGTGACATACAGCTGTCATCATTTCCTGTAAATATATGTGGTTATCAATCATTAAAGAAGAACCATTTACCTAGTTTCATTATGTGTTTGCGTTATCAGCTGTGACATGGGTCAGTTCATCAAGCCGGTATTGTTCACCTAATCTTAGGAAAGTAATAGCTCCATTATCTCCTTTTACTTTTCAGATTTAAATAGTTTTTAAGATCCCTGCAGTTATCCCTTGCAAGCTATATTCTGTGATTGTCTCTATTTGAAAATGGTCGTTTGACTTATCTAAAGAAACATTTCACTCTCTTCTATCTGATATCATTATTAGTCACTCCCATTAACAGTTTCATCAAGTTTACATGATAATATTATCATTTGCAAATGAACTGACGTCCGTATTCGTGTACAACTGTGAATAATGACTTAAGGATCGTGTTTATGTAGGACTGTCGCGTTAATGACCTCACAGCCGGTAACAAACTCCCTGCCGATTTAACATTTAAATCTGGAGTTATTCATCAAGAACAATCTAATTAGAGGGTATTACTATGTCATAATGGCTAAGATTTGAAATGAACGGCAATATATATATTAAATGTGTAATGAAAAGGAATCATTAAAATAAATTAAAGAGAATTAAAGGAGTAATTTTTAGTTTAAATTGGAAACAAATCAGTGGAGTCTGTGTGATGTGGTCTAGAGGCTATACTTTTTATGTGTGATTTGAAACTCTTTGTCTCTTGCTACTCGGAGAAGGACTTAAAGCTTGTCCATCCTGAGAATGTAATAAATAAGTAACCAGTAATTGATCCTAGATTTTAATGAGCATAAATGAGGGAAAATTATGATGTAATTTACTCCTGAAAGATTTATACTGTAAATAAACATGAAAAAGAAAAATTCAAGAATTCCATAGTACTAATGGCTAACATATGACCAAAAAATGGGGCCCACATAATAAATTTGGCCAGATTTTTCGACCGTAGGACACGATTGCATACCGAACTCTTATGATTGTGTTCAAGTGAATGCGCTAAAGAACCTAATTTATTTTGTCTATTAAGTTCATTAATTGTTAATAACCACTATTGATTTTGATTGAATTAGAAGAGGTGGGACAGTAGAGACCTCCTCAAGTGGTAAAAGTTCTTAAGTAAGTCACTGGGCAATATAAAGGAGTAGATAGTGTGGAAAGAATGTCGTGTCATCTTTTCATCGCGATTGACCTGTGCGTCAAGTCTTTGTTCCTATCCTGATGTGTTTGAATGGAGCTCAAGCATCCTCCAGATAACCATCACCTCATTTCCTTTCGCTACTCATTATCGGTAATCGATATGCGCCCATGGTCGCTGAACTCCATTGTTATTTAACGTCAATTCTACTAAATATTAAGAATTTCAAATTTACTGTCGCAGACACATGAATGCAGATGACATGTTTTCGTAAATCTAAGTTCAGCAATGTTTCAGTTCCTATGCTTCATTAGCTATTCTGGGTATTCTGACGACGTAGCTATAATGAGTATAACCACCAAGTAAAGTCGAACCCTCACCCAATGGTTCAAGCCGCATGAACATCTCGAAAGTGTGTCACAAAGTCTGTCCATTTATGATCTTATCTGATCTGATTTATGATCTGGTCTGTTAAAATAGAGATTTTAATATTATTCTTTCATTATCTTTTTCTTCTTGTTTGGTCAGGTTTAAAGGAATCTTAACACAGCATGGAAAGTATGTGGATTCGAGGTACCTATAGTATATGTTTATATCTAAAATATACATAATTAGAAAATGATGAATTTTTTTAGGTATGAGAACATATTTGAAATCATGTCTTTTAGCTTAAATATAAGTTTGAGTTGGGATTGTTTATTTATAATCAGAGTTATTAGATGAAATAAACTGATTGACCTTTAGTACCGTTGCGTTCAAGGCTTTATGTGTGTCTGCTTGAAACACGTACTTTTATGTTCCCACTAAAGTCTGTAGGGCCACGAATAAACTTTGAAATTAACATTTCCTAGACTTGAAACTTAATTCCTGAATTAGCTGTACTTCTATTAGTGTAAGGTCAGTAAGTATTAAGGTTTCGTTTGGGGTCATTTGGATTTTCGTACACTTCCATAGTGGTAATTTTACTTTGATTTTAAACAGAAGGTCTCTTTAAATGTCCAAATTTTTGGCATACCAAGGTGTCCTAAGACGAGTAAACTTATTTTGGGTTGTCTGGTTGGTGGTCTAATCGTTTTTTTTCCTTTCTGCAACCAGTTTAAACATCCTTATGGTATAGTAATAACCAAAATAGGTTCTTTATAGATTGTTGCATAAATCTACTTTCGAAATGGACAGGCCTTACATAGGCATCAACTGACCACCATTGAATGCAGGAGATGGTTGTTAGGGGTAAGTACTGAATTTTATGTAGACATCTTTTCTGGATAAAGCTAACAGCATCCAAAAATTGTATCAGATGCAACAGTGGGTCCCAATTCAATTCAATACATGTTTGAATTGGTTTTTCCCCAGGTCATATTGGATCCCTTGATTTCATAGGACTAACTGTTAGGCTTTTCCTTACGGGAGGCAGCAGCATTTGATTGGTTTAGGTGAAGGCTAGTTTATAACATTGGGCTGGTTGGACTTGCTTGATAGATTTCCTGCACACTGGAGCATGCTTGAAGCTTCATAGTTCTGCTCTCGAAGTATTATAGACCACACAGAGGCTAACTCTACAGTGGATTTAATCATGATTTGTCGATAGAGTTCGCTCGTGGTGTTTGTTGTTCCCTATGAAAGCTACATGATTACTGTATTAGAAGCTTCAAATTTGGGGGATTACCAAATTATTAGCAAGGAATGCCTAGAGATCTTGTCTCCTACCACTGGGTAAGGTTTCCAAGGGAATAAATATTAAAAACTAGCATTCGTACTTGTCATAGATCTAATTAACAAACGATAAAGGGTAATACAGTAATATTATTCATGACCTGATATTATGATAAGCGGTTAGTAAATTTGCAAAGCTAATAAATGCAGTTTTATTATTTCTTTCCAATAATCCTTATTAAAATATAGGACAGTTTAAAACATTATATATTGTCGAAAATTAAGGAGAAGGAGGTTGTGAGGAGTTAGCAGATGATGGGATGGGACTAACTTTATTTGATTATTGGTCGCAGTGGCAGCGATTAATCTGTGTCAACGTTACGCTGTTTATCATTCTTGCTAAACGAGACAGCGCTCTCTGTTAAACGAACCAATCAAAGAGATATTGCATGCACTTGAGGCTATTGTTGGTGACTGCCACAATCAAATACTCTCCCATGAATAGGAAGCCCGGATTATTTGTCATTTTGTCCAGTAGCCACGACGCGATTGATTATTTCCATGAAGGGTCATTTGTTGGAAAGCAAGAAGGGCACTGATCTCAAGATTTAAAATGTACAAGCATTTGCTCTTTTCTTTTTTCGATTGAGGTGCAACTTTAGTAATGAAACTCCTTAAGATCTACGTTGGTGTTCTATATATTATTGCTGTGTAGAACGTTATGCCTTTCACTATGATTTATAAAACTCTTAGGGAAATATTTTCCATCCAAAGCAAGATCGATTCTCGATTAAACGTACTGTTATATTTGACAACCCGTGTCTGTGGGGAACTAACGCATTCATTATCTTTCTATGCTCTCTCTTTTAAGCTAAATTATGGGGTGTGGATTATCTTTTACACTAATGACTCTTTACACTGTATTAATATAGATATTACATCATTTAGCAATTTGGTTATCGTTAAAATACCTTCAGAGAAGACTAAATGTTTCTTACTCCCAGATTTGCTGACAATACTCCTATTTTGTCCAAGGGAGTGAGGAGGAATTGGTGGCTCAGATATGGTGAGCCTCATAACTGGGTAAGTCCTAACCAAGTCCCATATTTTACATAAATCATATTTATTTAATTAAGGATATTTAAGGAATACCTCATGAAGTAAGGATGAAGCCGCAGGCTTTACGTTGATACTGAAGAGTGGCATGCCAATCACATGAATAATCTGGAGTCATTTGATGGATTTAAAGACAGAACTATCGACATTAA
Organism: Hermatobates lingyangjiaoensis; assembly: GCA_026182355.1. Classification (NCBI taxonomy): domain Eukaryota; kingdom Metazoa; phylum Arthropoda; class Insecta; order Hemiptera; family Hermatobatidae; genus Hermatobates; species Hermatobates lingyangjiaoensis. The sequence continues at coordinate 484,777 of JAPFBL010001926.1, read as the reverse complement.
CAACGAAACTCCTGCTTTTCATCCCAGTTTGTCCACGCTCCCTGTTGCTCGACTGCGTGCCGTCCAGTAAAAACTTGTCTTCCCTCGATTGTCTGGTCAAGGTCGACTTCATCCAGAGTACTGTAGGATGAGAGGTAGTTTGCAGTGCCATTGGTGGACTGAATATTATTAATCAGTATTATTTCTGCAAGAAAGATGCGATCAAGCGAAGTAAAAATCAAAGACTTCACCTGATTGTCAGGTGAGGAAAGTCGACCCAGATCTTGTCAACTAAATTTTAGGACCATCCTGACTATTTACAATAAAGAACAATGGTAATCAACATTTTGTTTATCGAAATGACACATCTAAATAATATATTTTGTATGTTGAAATGAAGAACACTAAAGACTTTATGTAATAAACAATAATAATAATAATTTATCTAAAAAAACAAAATGAGTACAGTACATAAAAGCTACGTTTATGATTCTATATTATTAAAGAGCTATATATAGAAAATATTGTTTGCTCGTTTTGAAAAAAAAACCAAACAGTTATCAATATATTTCAAACAACAATATTTTTACTAAATGGACCTTAACATTATCAATATGAAGACAAGTGACTCTAAAGTTGTCCATGTATATAAAGCGATCCCTCAATCGATGAATGTCACGATCTTTACTTGGTCCTGTGAGATGTCAATTGCTTAAATTAATTCTATTTAGTTTATAAGGAAAAAAAATCTTTACCATGGATTTTCTGCTTCGTTTGAGTGATTTAATAACTTGCAAAACTTGTGGATAAGCTGCAAAACCGGTCAGGGGAATCCCCTGATGGAATGAAATTTATGAAGAGAATCAATGGTTTTCTTTATGTTGCAAACAGCATCAGTCATTTTACTATTTTGTCATTTCAATGATTATAACTGAAATGTATTTTCAATGAAATGAAAAACATAAGAGTAGAGCAACGTAGAAAGTGTTGTATGGTCGCATAAAAACTGGTGAAAATTTTATCACTATTTTTTTTTTATAAAATATATTGTATGATGCTAATTTATTGTCATGGTGTTAAGTTTTATTGATTTCAAACAAACTTTTCATTTATCGGTGTAAAACAATACTGGTTTTCTTAAAAAAGATAAGATCGGGTACGGGTAGGCAGGTCCCCTTTAGAAAGTGCATCAAAGAGGAATAATGTCCGTTAGGAGTAAGTAAACTCTCAATGAACTAACAGGATGCCAAAGGGTAAGTATTACGAAAGTGAACTCATATACAAAAACTGTTATTATTCATTGAAAACCTATTGAGCCATTTTATCACTTTTTTGTGGCTTTTTTGTTTTTGACTATTTCTTACCTTATTTTATTTTCACTGCAGTGTCGAAATATGGAGAGAAGCAGAGGTAGAAACGAACACTCAATTGTGTCAAATTTTCTTTTAACTTTTAAGTATGTTTCATTGATTTTTTCCTATAAGCGTTGCGAAGTTACTTTTTTCACTACATTCGAATATATTCGAACACATCTTTTAAAAATAATCGATGACTTTATTTTTGGAATGTATACTAAATATGTTTGGTTGTGGAGAAGATTTGACCGTAAACTAAAAAACAAATCAGATGTAAGAGACATGTGTTGGGAGCGGCGCCGGTAGTGCAGCCAAGGTCGAGTGAAGCTCAACATGTGTTTACCACTCGGGCTGACTCACATTTCTGGGAATCCAGTCGATTATTGGCACTGGCGTCTTCGCACAACTTCACGTCTGTAATTCATTATCCCCTAGTGCCACTTAGTCTCTATTCATATTAGATGTGAACATAGCCTACACTGTCATATACGTATATTAGTATCAATCGTTCATCGTATCCTTTCAATTTTCCTCTTCTCTCAGAGCTTTATGTATATTAGTGTTAGAGCAATCAAACATCGCAGCTCTTAATTTGCCTTTTCCCTTATAGGTTTAATATACTAGTCTTAGTGATATCAACCATCGTATCACTTGTATCCTCTCTCAGAGCTTTATCTGTATTAGTGTTAGAGCAATCAAACATCGCAGCTCTTAATTTGCCTTTTCTCTTATAGGTTTAATATACTAGTCTTAGTGATATCAACCATCGTATCACTTGTATCCTCTCTCAGAGCTTTATCTGTATTAGTGTTAGAGCAATCAAACATCGCAGCTCTTAATTTGCCTTTTCTCTTATAGGTTTAATATACTAGTCTTAGTGATATCAACCATCGTATCACTTGTATCCTCTCTCAGAGCTTTATCTGTATTAGTGTTAGAGCAATCAAACATCGCAGCTCTTAATTTGCCTTTTCTCTTATAGGTTTAATATACTAGTCTTAGTGATATCAACCATCGTATCACTTGTATCCTCTCTCAGAGCTTTATCTGTATTAGTGTTAGAGCAATCAAACATCGCAGCTCTTAATTTGCCTTTTCTCTTATAGGTTTAATATACTAGTCTTAGTGATATCAACCATCGTATCACTTGTATCCTCTCTCAGAGCTTTATTTATATTAGTGTTAGAGCAATCAAACATCGCAGCTCTTAATTTTGCCTTTTCTCTTATAGCTTTAAAATATACTAGTCTTAGAGATATCAACGATTGTAACCTTTAAGTATATTACGTTAAGGTAATTAAGTAATCGTAACTTTAAGTATATTACTAATAGATCAATTAACCAGCACATCCCTTAAGTTTGGGTCTTCTTTCACAGCATTAAGTTTATTAGTATTAGGGCAAATTTATTAGTATTAGCCCTAAAGGCTATGGAGGTTGAAGATTTAGGATTGCTTTGGCATGTGTTGAAGTTGCTATGGGGGATACATTTTTCATGTGATCACGTAGGTGGTTGCGAAACTCTGTACTTGAACCCTATAGTTATGCGGAAATTTGTTTCTAACTCTTTCAAAGTTTAATACCATAAAATATTGTATTCTTGTTTTAAAGTTAGTTTACTCTCGTCTACTTGCTGTTACCAAGTACTCCCCATTTCTAAATATTACAACTTTTATTTAAAACAACAATACTATATTTTAATATCTATACACATTTTTATAATAAGTAATGTTTAATTGTTTGTTTTTACTTTACTACAAGTAAAGTATAGTGATTGTGAAAAAATTCGATCTCGAGATTTTGACGGAATTACATGTTTTGAGGTCCCAAAAGTCGTTTTATGAAGTTTTCTCGATGATGTCTGTGTGTGTGTGGTTGGGTGGGTGAGTGTGTTACATTGCTTGTTACCACGCTACGGTCCAGAATCTTTGATGGATCAAGTTGATATTTTACACAAAAATGGGCCTCATAGGGAAGAAGATCCCTATTGTTTGGGAAGAATTATGCATGATGGGAAAGTCACTTTTTTTTGCCAAAAACTTTGTTTTTTAGAAAACAGTTTTTTTTGAATCCTTTGAATTATCCCCAAAATCCCCAGTATAATAATTCTATAAAAAACCAAAAATGTAAAACATAATTCAAAATGGAAATCTTTCGTTTGAAGATTAATAAATGTAATTATTGTATATCCTTAATTATAAATTATATTAAAACAACATTTTTTCTTGGATGTTTATGATGTTTTTCAGAGAAAATAAGACTACTTTTCTTATTTAAATTTGACTTAAATGTTCAATGTAGAAGGAGGTCAAGTAACCGATATAAGAAATCCACTACTTATTTGAACAAACGCCATGTTCTCTTGTAGGAGATTATTTCGTATCAAGAAATTTTCACTTTGGCTTTTCAAAAATGTTATTACTGCTGTAGTTATACTAATGAGATTATTTGCATCAGCTCTGTGATGTACAAAAATAAGCTTATATATTGATAAGTCGATAAATCACTATCTATACTTTCTCAGAAATGAAATACTAATAAATATCACCCATTTAAATGTTAACATTATGCTTAAATGAGACACTATATATTATATACCCAAGAACATTGATATTAAGTTTACTTATAGTAAAGTTGAGTGCAGGCCACTCCAGATTTTTATGAATATAAACATTCTGATGATGGGATTATTTATTTGGTTTATTGTACTATTTTCACTTATGGCCTCATTTGAGGAATAGAATATCTTTTCTTTTGTGATTGGGCTATGGATTATCTTTTTCTATGGAAGATCTGTTCTTTTATTTTGTGATTGGATACTCGATCTATAAATATACAACCGTTGTATATTTATATTGAAATTTATATTTATATTTCAATACATACATTGAAATTGAAAGGCATATTGAAATTGAATGATCCTGGAGCTTTTCATTCTAGATAACTGATATCAAACTTATATTTTTTACCGCCCCCTTTGAAAATTAATTACTTTTCAGCGCCCCCCATTTTTTATACACCTCTAAAACTTAAAAACCACAATTACATTACTTTAATTAATTTAGTTATATTAGTCGGTTCTGATGTTTAAACTTACATTCTAAACTAGAAATTTTTACCAGTGAGATCAAATAAAACCCAACTTTATAATATTAATAATATATTTTAATCTAATTAAAGTAGCAATATAAATATGTAATCTGTTTTCGTTTTCATACTAATCTAATGAGATGGATGAATTTGGTGATATTTAATAAGTTTGTTGATATCAGGTTTGATTTTACTCAAAAACCGTCGTAAGTCGCAGCGTTTGGTAACTTGAAAATGATTTTTCTTTTTAGTAAGCAGCGCTGTCACAGCGCTAAATCCACGTTCATACAAATATGCGATGGGAATGCTATCAAAAATCGTTCAACGATAGACCACAATCGAGGGTACAACTGCGGGATTGACTTTTGTAGCCAAATTGTTGGTAGCCACTTTTGTATTTGATTTTTATTTGCTCGTTCGTTGTCAGTTCTATAAGTTCTTCGTCTAACTGGGGTGATATTGTTATGTTGACATTTGAAAAAGGATGTAACACCCAGTCTGGTATTCCAATTTCAAAATGTCCTGGAATTTTTCAATGAAATCACTGTGAAGATTTTCCAAATGTTGGTAGTAGACGAGGAAGTCGTCGTTGTTGCAGGATACTGATAAATTGGGAAAATTATGAAACTCATGTCTGCCGATATTCTTCTTGTGTAAGAGCAGCTTGGCTACGAAAGCAGCGACGACATTTTTTGTTTTTATTAAGTTCAAGTCATCGCCTTGAAGTTGGAGATTCATATAATTAAGCAATATATAAAGGTCTGTCAGGTATGCAATATCATTCTTTGAGGTTTTCGCGCAATTCTGTGTCTTTGTTTTCCAAGAACTCTATGACAGAGTCAAACAGATTGTAAAAACGAGTCAGACAATTTCCTGTTGATAGTCAACGCACTTCTGTGTGAAAGATTAATCTGTTGAAATCTTCATCATTATCAACACAAAGCCGATTAAATAATCTGTGATTTAAAGAGTTGTTTCGTCTTTTATTGCCTGCTCTGATGACATGTTACAATGATTGAAATAGTCGTTAACTTAAATTTCTAGCAACTAATGCTGTCGATGTATAACGCAATATACAGGAAGCACATCAGGAATTTTGTTTTTTAAATACGATATGAAGCCTTTTTGACACCCCGTCATGGCTGGAGCACCATATAATGGCTGGAGCAGCTGATATAATATTCTTCAACGGAATTCCTTTTTCATCACAAAACTTTTCCAGTGTTGTAAATACGGTTTCTCCTTTCGTGTATGTCTCTAAATTTCTAGCAAATAAAAGTTCTTGACATAATTTTTCATCTTTAATAAATCTCACGTAAGACAACAACAATGCTTTATTAGTTGATAAAGTGGATTTATCCAACTGAATTGAAAATTTACTAGTCTTCAGATGATTGCACAATGACTTTTCAATGTTTTCAGCCATTTCATCAATTCGTCTTTGGACAGATCTATTGCTCAAAGGAATTTTTCTTTGACTTTGGCTCAAAAAAAGTAGTGTTTGGTCACAGAGCTTTGGACTCTAGATTTTAATAAGCGTATAAGGTATTACAGCTGAACAGTATATTCTCTCTACTACAGCAGTTCTCTCTACTACCATCGGTATCCCTATTCCTTAAGATATATATAGCCCCCATGTTCATACCATTGCCTACTATAAAATGTTCGATTGAACCTCCTTAGAGATTGTTTTCCTTGCTTAATAATCACTCACCTTGTACCTATTTTTTACCTAGTTTTTTTTTCACATCCGAGAGAAAAATCTGTTACTCACATTCGGAGAGAGTTTCAGAGGAAACAAGAATGTCTGATGTCACATACTCGTTATATGCAACACTAGTATAAGACTTCCATGCAGAACAACCAACTACTGCAGTTTTGCCGCAACAGAATGCCTAGCAAATAATAAATCTGCCACTCTGGACTTTCGTGCAACCATTGAAGGTGTACTCGGCCCAGGTGTGTGGGCATTGGGAAAAATACTATTGCAGTTTGTTTAGATCGGACTTTGTTGTAGTTTGAATAAAATTAAGTTAACAAGTTTGTAGATTGTTTGCAGGTATTGGTATGACCATACCGAATTGTCGGGTCGGCATGCACACAAAGGCTTCATTGTGGGTGGAATTTTACTTTCCGAGGCCCTTGGGTTGTGGTGCAATATTCTGTTTAATATGCTGCTGGATGTCCCTTGTCTTGTTCGTAGTTCATTTCATACTGCTCCAAGCCTTTACACCCACTCCCTGATGGTGCGTGCTGTACGCCAGTACGCCAAGCGAATTTTTAATTCTGCAGTCCCTTCTTTAGGAGTTAATTACTGAGTTTTAGCTCAACTATATTTAATTTTAATTGATTCACGTTCATGGTTTAATGCGTGTGTGTGATAATGCATAGGTTTATGCAGAATACTATTAACTCTTTCGACGAAGGTTCCAACATCAGAAATTACCAGGCAGATAAAACATCTACTATTATGTTTAAAGTCTGTTTTAAGTTAGATTTGAATGGAGTGTGCTGAACTAGTATGTTACAGTCAAATTTGCTATATTAGTCAATTTCAGTCCAGTCTGTAAGACGAGTTTCATGTACTCGAGTCTTCTGTAGGATATCTTACAATCGAATTTGCTATATATATATATATATAATGATGAAAGTATCATATATTTGTATAATAATATATATATATTCGCATATTCGGGGAACAGTCCTTCGTTAATACATGTGAGATTGAATTTTCCGCCTATTTTTTTTTTTAACTAATTAACCTGGATAGAAAAATTTTAAGACATCTGCTGGCATGTAAAGGAAATCCCGACCGGCCAGTTTACATTGTATTTAGTATGTTTATTAAGGAATTTGAGTGTTATATTTAAGTATTTAAAAATGTTCAATAGTTTTTAAGATATTGTGTATACGTGTTTCACCCTGTAGATGGTCGAAGAGGACCGAAGCGTTGGAAGGTATAAATGCATTGAAAACATGGAAAAAGATATGGTAAGTTGATGTACCTAGTTCCTGGTGAATTTAAAAGACTCTTAAGAGATTTGGAAAAGGTATCCTAGAAATTAATTAAAAAAAACAATAGGCAGAAAATTCAATCTCACACACATATATATAGCTATGATTGCAATTCGAGTATATTACAGTTGGATGTGCTATAAGTGTTTTTATAGTAATGTTTGCTTACGATTTGTTTAACTTGAGTTTAACCATCAGTTTAAGGACTACCTTACGAGTCTTTTGAGTTGGGTTGTCCCCCGTTTCCCTTCCATCATCCGCAGTTTTCAAGTCCATCAGACAAGTTCGTTAAGAGTCGAGGGTCTAGCTTCCAATTGATGCTGTGTCGGTAACCTACCGAGAGGATATGCTTCTCACATAGTGACTAGAAACCACGAGGCCAACACGGAGTGGCAGAGCGTGCGGAACGTAAGGTCCCTCATGTGCTTCCCTGTACCTGTGGTACCGACAATATTTTAAGACTAGTCGGGTAGGTCCTTCTGAGCCTGTCTTAGCTATAGGTGGAGTCAGTGGTCACAAAGCCTTCCGGCTTTTAGCCAGGCTATGCAATAGCGTAACCTGTTGCCCACTCTCACGGCGAGGATACCGACGGATAGGCACAAGGGAATCAAGGAGTCTGCCTCCCCATGGAAAGAGACCGTCCCAAGGAAGAGGCCTCTGTACTCTCATGATAGCTATATGGGTACATTAGCCACGTCGGATACACGATATATTGCAGTTGAATCCGCTGTGCGAGTATATTAGTGTCGAGTTTGGTATGAATGGCCGACTCCTCACGAGGGTCTACAGTTTTAGGTCTACCTTAGGATCCATAAGGATTCAGTGGACCCCCTACAAGAGGGAAAGTACCCGTTACCCCGGGATCAGGGGTTGCAATGATTTGACTCCTCTGGGCCCCGTTTTGGGTGCTCCTGAACCAGATGTTAGAAAAGAAAGGGATTAAAACCCCTTGTTGGCCAAACGCCACCCGGCAGTAAGGACTTGGTAGCTCTCTCGGATGCTAAGCAGGCATCCTCCCGAGAAGAGACTGCTCCTCACGCAGCGACCCGAAGGTCTACCCAACCTGGGTGAGAACCACAGCCACTACGAGTCCAGCTTCAAGGGCGGACTGGAGAGAGAAACTCTTCCAGGGGCTCCCGCCACCCGTAGTACCGGCTTATTTTAAGAGTTTCGGATCAAACTCCGGACCGAGGTCCTACTGAAACTGCTCAGCTGCAGCTAGGGTCAGTGGCCCTTATTGCCCCCGGTAAACTCACGTGTAAAGCCAGTGCAGTTATGGACTAGCTGCACGGTCCCGGGAGTGGCACTAATGTTGCCCCGGTTCAAAAACCTCGTGGAGTTTAAGCAATCCAGCCTATGGAAGAGACTGCATGGCCCCACTGCGGGCGGGTGGACGGATGAGTGTCGGTTTGGAAGACCCACCACCGAAATGGTGCTGCACAAGGCTACCATTTTGACACTCTTTAAGAAAACCTTTTAAACTCTCCTCAGGAGAGGGGCTACCACCCCGTACCGCCCAACGGGCGTCCAAGCTGTGCCGAAGCACTTTAATAATTCCCTCTGACTAAGTCAGGGACTAGGCTACTTGACCACGCTTGGAGCAGCCTGCCCTGTACTGTTAGCTTGTGCTGTGCAGCCTACACAATTACCACCTCTGCGACGGGGACGCCAGTACTATTTACATCCACCCCGAAGAGTGGTTAGAGGAGTCGAGTTTGGTATGAGTATATTACAGTTTTAACTGTGATGAAGGCCCTCCCAACTATGTTATAAATATAGTACACAATTATATTTTAAAAAAATGGTGGCCATGCAAGCGCTGAACCGGAAAGGACTTCCTTGCTTCTATTTCCATTTTCTAAAATAATTGGTATAATTTAGATGTATATTCATTTGATAAAGGTACAGTGCTCAGACATAACACTTTAAAAAAAAACTGCTATGACCTTTGCGAACATATCAATGTTAGCATCGTTGACATGAGAGAAGAGATTGTTCCAAGTGTCTATGCCTTCTTGATGTATTTTATAGAAGACGCTTCATTCAGAATTTAACTTTTTTTTTTGTTAACTTTGTTTGCATTTTATATGTTAGCTGATCTACCCCTCGTTTCCCGAGCGGTAGATTATGCTCCGGTCTTTTGGTTATGGGCGGTAGATCCCAAAAAAGGACCCTGATCAAAATCAGAATACCGAAGTTAGTTCCCCAGAAAAAAGTTATATAAGATCCATATATTTCTTTGTATCTAAATATCTCTAGTTTTTTTTCTCTCGCGGACCGAGGGACAAACTTTATATTTTATATATACAGAATTGTAGGTTAATTTAATTATATAGGTTTTTCTGAGAATTATACTCTGTATTTATATTTATTCATATATAAAATTATACATTCAAAGCTAAAACAACTTGTAAATGATTGTAGCTAGGTAAATTTTGTAACAAAGTATTTAAAAAAAAAAGTTAAATATATTAATATGGAATGACATAATGATATAGCTTCAATGAAAGAAAATATTTCAATATGGGCTCAAACAGGGTTCAAAAGAACCATATAGTACGAATATATTTGCATGTTTTTCGATGAACATGTCCATACTATGTAATATGAATGTCTGAACCAGTAAGTGTCTGAGGGTCTGGCGAATACGAGTTGCTTAATGATATTTGTCATATTTCTGAAATTCTGCCTGTAGTTCAGACTTTGATTTTTGTTTCACGTGTTTATCGACGAATTTTGTTTATACACACACACACACACACACACACACACACACACACACACACACACACACACACACACACACACACACATATATATATATATATATATATAACAAGTTAGAGTTTGTTAGAGATCTCGAATCTAGTAGGGTTGGCAACAATTGAGGTTCCGACCTGAATGTTGTTACAACCCTACTATAACCTTCTTCCTTTTTGTTTGTCTTACTTTCATGTACTTTATTCTCTCCCGTTATATTTTTGTTACACCTGTTTTGTTTAGTGTTAAAGATTCATTTATTATTTGTTATTGATATTATACATAGTTTTAACATATTTTAAACCTGAAGATGACCAATGTATGGTCGAAAGCTTGTGATTTTTTAGTGCATCGTGTTTTCAATATAGTCATTTAGTTTTATCAGTTGTTTACCTTGTGTGTCTGCATGTCTCTGGCCAATTACTTATGGAAATTACCTCTAGAGCAAAGGACGATTGTACGAAAAATAGCGGCTATCAGTAAAAAGGTTGTCAATGCAGAGGCTGCTGCACATTTCAATTATATATATATATATATATATATATATATATATATATATATTGGTATAAATAGGCAGCAGATCCTCTTTTAAACAGGTATCATTAAAATTAACCGCAGTCTCGGCATTCACGATCTTAAGACTGAGAGATTCGATCCTACGAACTAACCTCCTGCTAACAGGGTTCAACTGGAAAAGGAGTTGGTCAAGTGACATGTTAAATTAAAATCGATGACTCATGCTTAGTCATTGCTATTAATAGATTAAAAGGATTAGTACAGGTTAATATAAAGAGAAGGTCAAAGATCAATAATGAACAAGAAACAAGCGGTTAGAATAAAAGAGCTGAAAGGTCAACGGTATGACTGGACTAATAGAGAATAAATAGATTAAGAATATTAAAGTAAATGAAGGATAAAAGATTATTAAATGACAAGAAAATGTATTAAAATAATAGAGTTGAATGAAAGTAAGGATTAATAGGGAAGGTATAATTAGAAATAGAGAAAAGTGCAATAAAGATAAGAATAAAAGAGTTAATATTTCAATATTAAAACAAATAAAATAAAATATTTATTAAATTAAAATAAAATATTAAAACAAATATATATATATATATATATATATATATATATATATATCTGATGTATCAAAAAATTACATCATATATATATATATATATATATATAAACATTAAATAGAATAGAATATTGTTTTTCAGTTTGTTTCTTCTTATTCGTATCTATTTCGTTTAAGAAGTAGCTATTGAGAAAGTAATATTTAGTCTTGTTGAATGAAACATGCATTGCGGATCTGCGTTGGCACCAAGAAGTGTGTACTTGTATGTGCTTCTTCGGAAGCTCTCAAAGTCATATGAGAGTTGGAATCTTATTAAGGATTTAATAACCATTGAATAATTTTCGTTGAACACAGCACTGGTGAGGTTGCTGCGATTATTGAAGCCCTATTATTGCTGAATTACTGAAGGAAGCCCTAATATTGTTGATAGGAATGGTCAGCTTAGTAGCTAAACCGATATCGCACTGAGTGCAGTCCAGATGGATTGTACAGGGAGTATTAACAGGGATGGAGTAGAGATTTTGTTTGAAAAGGGAGGGCTGGAGTTCATAATAGGACAAATTTGTAAACTAGGACGACCACATGGTGCCATCCCTTAACAGTATTAGGAAGCATGGCAGGGATACAGGAAAAGGTAATCTTTAAGATGGTTAGTTTTCTCTAAGAAAATCTTTTCCCATATCTCTGCAAAGCTTATTAATTTTGTTAAGGGAATTGAACAATGTGGCTGTCGTAGTTATCAAGCCTCTCATATTATTACCTCGCTCTTTCTTTTATTCTCTTTTCAATAATAATTCTAACTGCATCCATGTTAATACTGCAGTAATACTTAACTGTACTAGTTGCGTCTACCAACTATATGTTTTTTATGTCGGTTTGCCTTCTACTAAGACGAGTCTTTTGTGAATTGTCTAGATTCTAGAGTTTCCGTCGATCAGTGCAACAACCTTTCTATTGCTATCCATACGAACTTGCACGGCCTCATTTTTAATGACTGTTAACGTGTCAAATCATTAATCAAAAATTTGGTTTCAAATTCATAACTAGTTATTTATCGTTGAAGGTTTTTTTATGCGTTTAATTTTCTTTAGTAAATTTGTTTACTTATTAATTTGTTATTGTCCATTATTTATCTGTTAGCTATTGAATTTATTATTATTAATTATTATTATTTCTTTTGTTATGCTTCTCTTTATTTTGTGTTCATATTGTCTGGTTCTGGATTTCACTGTTTCTCTTTGTCCCTTCTCGCTTGGTGATAAAACACTGATTGATCTAATGAACTTGCAGTATGTCAGTCGTCGCCTAGCCATATAGCTAACTAATTCTATCCTGATAACGAAGTATGTCGAAATATTGAAGTAAGTTATGTCAGTTCTTTATCTTTGTGTTTATAAGTAACAGTTTTGTTTTGTAATTGCTTGCGTTGTCTTCATGCACCTTTTCATTATACATATTTTTTTACTAATTACCTTACTATACAAGGTAAGATACAAGTTAGGATTACTTTTGTAGAATTAGCCCGATTGAGTGTTAAGCAATAAAAGTCATACATTTTGAATCTTAAGCAACACAGAAGCTTTATAGTCCTTATTTATAGGTGCTCATAAAAAAGAATCCTCCAATTATATTTTCTTGCGGAATAAAGCGAAAAAAAGTTGTTCCAATTCTCAGTTTAACATCAGTCTGCGAAAAAACTTGTTGCTCCACTGATTTAAGGTCTAAGCAAGCATCATCGCTGAAATGTGATTACACGGCCTTGAACGGCCCACAATGTAGCCACAGTCGACCCATTCTCTTGAACCTGAAGAAATACTTAAATTCTACCCAATCCGAACATTGGTGAAAGTCAATTGACCTTTGTTTAAATGGCTAGGTGGAAGGTTATTACATTAATGTACTCATTCCAACTGTTACCAATTTCATTTCATGTTAAGTCATTTTGATCTTTCTAAACAGTGAACTATGAAAATAGATGCCTTCTCTTGACTTGGAAATGCCATTAATATGCACTCCACGCCACGGCGTACCGTTTTATTTTAGCAGGATTAAGTGTCTTTTGCTAATGGTATGTCCATATTTAGTATATACTTGTTTAAATTCCTCATTAGTTGATCAAAAGTGTTCTTTAATCAGTCAAAGCAATATTTATGGGAGTCCAGTATTAAACGTAGATTTTCATTTAGCGACTTCTCCGAGATCAACGCATAATAGCAAGCGGATGGGTCTCCTGACTGCAGGCCTCAGATAACAATATTCTGTCTGTGCTGTATGCAATCTTTATCAGTATAGGAATGACGTACGCACATTTAAAAATGCTCCTACATTGCGTAGTGGCTAGTGAGTTACACTGTTCTTTTATTTTTTTAATAAAAAATTTCTCTTTTTCTTTTCTTTATTATTTGTTTCCTTTTATTTAATTTTAGTAAAAGAATAAATGATAGTACAAAAATAAATTCATTATAAAAATGGTGGCTAATCCTTTCGACCTCGAAACTAACAAACTAAAATAATTTATATATTTATTTCAGATAACGTAAGATAGTGCTGAGGTCCAAGACTGGTGATGTGTTTAAAATTAATTACAGAAGTAACGTTGAAGTATAAATAATAATGGAAATAAGTTTGTCTTAATAATGTGTTTTTGTTAAAACTTATATTATTTGTGAACGTGCTTCCCAAGTGGTGTATTTTTAGTCCATTGTTCGCCTCTGGGCTGGTAAATACGGAGTTCGATACCCATTCTGGTCCTCGATTTATTCACGCAGGAGATGTAAAGAACGAAGAGCCTGCTTTGATGTATTATTAAATCTCAGCCTTTGGTCACGTCACGTGAAACCAACCGCATTCGCTCGAATGAGGAAAACTAGACAGTCCTCGTGAATTACCCAAGGTGGACCTCGTGGAGGTGGGCTTCCACGGTCTACATCAACAGTAGCTATAAACATTAAGTCTGCCACAACCAGAATCGTCCTCATAAACCTTAGGCCGGGTAAGCAAACAAGTGGACTATCGGTCCTGCGTCTGTACGATTTCAGGTATTACAAGTACCTGTGAGTTAGACAAAACTGTGGACTCCCAATGTAAAGTATTCATTGAGTGGTATGGCAATGGATCAATCATTGACCTATGTTTGATCTCTCGTGGGACGTCCACTGCAACCTAAACTAATAAACCCGTCATCGTTATGATTGGTATAAAGTAGCCAGGAATTCAGTGATTCGGTAGTTCTTCTGTAGAAGATAGAAATGCAGACTGTACTGTTGTATGTTGTTTCTGTAGTGACGTCTTCATCGAGTCCACTTCGTCCATCCTAAAAGTACATGTGCTTTTTCGTTTAAACTATGACGCGCAACTTTCTGAAGGCATCAGATAATTACATATGACGAAATCAAAAACTGGTATCTTAAAGGCTCATGGACTAATGCCATCTGAATCAGAAAACACAAGTAATTCTAATCTGTTCACATTTTATCCGATGAAGGATAAAGTATGGGTTGACTGAAAACAATCCGTTGACTCAGATCAGGAGCTCTCGCAAATGTGTGTAATATTTGCTTAGAAAAACACATACAGATTAATCCGTTTACTTTTAACAGATGTATCCCATATCAGGCGCATCACTTGTTACCCTAACCAAACAACTGCGTGAGAAGTAACTTTTAAAAAAGTTATGTTAAACCTCTATTCGTACACCAAATGACGGTTTATGTACGAATTTACTTCTTGTCCTTGTGGTACTGAGCTTTATAATGTGGTTTCGGGTGATCACAAAGTCCATAAGGACCCTACATGTTTTCCAGTGGGGTACTGACTTGGAAGCTCTCTGTATTAAACTGGAAAGTACCTATGGATTAGGATGCTCTCTATTGTCGAGGGACAGCATAGATGTGGTAGATAGACATACAGAACTAAGATATCAAGGAAGGTTAATGAAGTAAATTGATAATAACACATAAGTTAAACCAGTGTTAGGTAGTACTATGAAACGCATGAAATGGTCTTGTTGTTAGCGTGCTTGCCACTAGTACCAATGATGGACTCCCGAATCTAGTAAATGATTCTAGGTTTTCCTAATGCAAATGAAAATCTTATATGATATCCCATGGGTAAGATGTAATGCTACTAGTCCCAAACATGCTCAATCTTAGGGGCTTCTTATAGATCTCTGCTCTCATCAACTTGAATAAGCAAGACTTTGAACTAGTAATTTAATATATATATCCAGGACTATTCCTATATCAATCCCTTGTTTGTTTCCAATTTCACGACTATTGGATTTCGTTTTTATAACTGTTCTAAAACAAGGATGAAGAAGTGTAGCTCATTAGTATCTGGCACTTATGTTAATAACAGGCATGGGAGCCTCATTGCCATGATGATTCTAAATTGGAGGTTTTAAATTTGGCCTCAGTCAAGTTTATTTAGGGATATTTAACGAGTAACTATCATCGTACATGCTGATTATCCACCACTAATTTTTTTCCAGTTTGAATAATGTTGTGTATAAGATTCCTACTCCCTCATGAAAAATCCAGCGTTAAGGCCAAGACTGGAGTTTATTTTCAATGAAGTTTATTAAAATGATATATTAAATCATAAATAAAAATTTAACAGTGAAATCTTGAAATCTTCAATGTAATTTATGCATTGATGTGATTACCGCGTAGTTTTTCTACTGGTTTTATAGAACTGCAGTAGTTCAGTGAGATACACCTTGAATAAGATATTGTTTGTACCACAGAGTTTGTTAGGTTCGGCCAGATACCATCCTTAGTATCTGAAGAGTATCCTTCAACACCTATCGCTCTTACTCGATTACGACATCTAATTGTGCAGAACTGTAACCTAGAACACAGTCTGTCCTAGCATATGATGTGATAACAATTCTACCTAAATATATAGAAACCCTATTTAAACAAATTACTTCAATAACTCCAGACACGATTATTATTAAATACTTGCAAATTAAATATATAAATACTATAACCACGATAAGAAATTTTAAGAATACATTATTCAAGCAAGTATATTCCATAGAAAATCAAAACAAGATTTTCTTTTGCCAAACATAAATTTTTTTTATTTATTTAAATTCAGGTTTTGCAATGATTCTAGTGACATTGTAATGTTCATTAAAATAAGGAGAAGTCCAATCGGATTTAATGGCAATATTACTTTCATTAGTTGAGGGCAGTCATGTTTTTATTTGGTTTTACACAAAAAAAAGGAAAAAAATCTGGAGTGGCCTACACTCTACTTTACTATAAGTAACTTAATGTCCAATTTCTTGAGTATATAAAACATAACGTCTCATTTAAGCATAACGTAAACACATAAATGGGATTTAATTATTAGCCTGTCATTCCTGAGGAGTACAGATAGTGATTGAAGGACATATCAATTTATAAGCTTATTTTTGTACATCACAAATAATTTATTATTTGCAAATAATTTCATTAGTATAACTACAGCAGTAATAACATTTTTGAAAAACCAAAGTGAACATTTCTTGAAACGAAATAGCATCCTACAAGAGAACATGGTTATTGTTCAAATAGCCAGTAGATTTCTTACATCGTTTGTTTACTTGACATCCTTCTACATTGAATATTAATGTAAAATTTTCAAATTTGAAACAGTAAAATACTCTTTTTTTCTCTGAAAAACTTCTTAAACAGCGAAGAAAATGTTGTTTTAAGGTGATTTGTTAATTAAAGATTTACGATAATTACAGTTATTAATCTCTAAACGAAAGATTTATATTTTGAATTATCTTTTACATTTTTGGTTTTTAACAGAATTATTATACTGGGAATTTTATGGCTTCTTAGTATTTAATAAGATCATTTTCCTTCCCCTTTGTCAAATAACATATATACGAATTTTTTTTTAATGAGTGTTATCATTTACCTGCACAATATTATTCCTCTTACATCTCTTATAAGTCAATAATATAGTTTCATTTTTCCATTAGAAACATCAATTTTATCTCAGTGGATTCGCTCAAAAAATTTCTAAGTCAATGTAAACAATGTAAAAAAATACAAAAAATTCGACAAGTATAGCAGGTGATCTCTTAGTCTAGAATAAACAAACAGTTTTTATATCGTTATTGCTCTTTCCCGTAATTGAAACTTCATGAATTTTTTTTTGTGAATTGCTAATTTTTTGTTCCATTTTTGGTCAAATTTTCATTATTTTTTAACGAGCCGTTTAGCGTCAAAAAATCATTTTCTGAAAACACAAATCGTACTGTAACGCCCCTTTAGCGAAAGTAATTTCAAAAAAAAATATCTCAACTCATTGTCCATATAATGTTCTATTTGTAGGCATAGTTTCATCTTTGTCCGTCAAACAGTATGGCTTGTATCGCTCTCACAAGGTTTGAGATTGAATTATAAGTCAAAATTTTTACATTTTATTGAAAAAAAAATATTTCCTGTTGTCTTAAAATTCTGAATATATTTTTCGTTTGTTGCATTTGTAACTTCAAAGATAATGTCAAAATTTCAAAACTCTAGAGTTATCAGTTTAGGAGAAATAAATGTTTTAAAAAAAACGGTTTTTGGCAAAAAAAGTGACTTTCCCATCATGCATAATTCTTCCCAAACAATAGGGATCTTCGTCTAAATGGGGCCCATTTTTGTGTAAAATATCAACTTGATCCATCAAAGATTCTGGACCGTAGCGTGGTAACAAGCAATGCTAACACACGCACCCACCCACGCACCCACCCACCCACCCACCCACCCACACACACACAGACATCATCGTAAAAACGTCATAAAACGACTTCTGGTACCTCAAAACATGTAATTCCGTCAAAATCTCGAGATCGAATTTTTTCACGATCACTATACTTTACTTATAGTAAAGTAAAAAAATCTGGAGTGGCCTACACTCTACTTTACTATAAGTAACTCAATGTCAAATTTCTTGAGTATATAAAACATAACGTATCATTTAAGCATAACGTATATATCTAAATGGGATATAATTATTAGCATTGCATTCGTGAGGTAGTACAGATAGTGATTGAAGGACATATCAATTTATAAGCTTATTTTTGTACATCACAAATAATTTATTATTTGCAAATAATTTCATTAGTATAACAACAGCAGTAATAACATTTTTGAAAAACCAATGTGAACATTTCTTGAAACGAAATATTATCCTACAAGAGAACATGGCTATTGTTCAAATAGCCAGTAGATTTCTTACATCGTTTACTTAACATCCTTCTACATTGAATATTAATGTAAAATTTTCAAATTTAAAACAGTAAAATACCCTTTTTTTCTCTGAAAAACATCTTAAACAGCGAAGAAAATGTTGTTTTAAGGTGATTTGTTAATTAAAGATGTACGATAATTACAGTTATTAATCTCTAAACGAAAGATTTATATTTTGAATTATCTTTTACATTTTTGGTTTTTAACAGAATTATTATACTGGGAATTTTATGGCTTCTTAGTATTTAATAAGATCATTTTCCTTCCCCTTTGTCAAATAACATATATACGATTTTTTTTTTAATGAGTGTTATCATTTACCTGCACAATATTATTCCTCTTACGTCTCTTATAAGTCAATAATATATTTTCATTTTTCCATTAGAAACATCAATTTTATCTCAGTGGATTCGCTCAAAAAATTTCTAAGTCAATGTAAACAATGTAAAAAAATACAAAAAATTCGACAAGTATAGCAGGTGATCTCTTAGTCTAGGATAAACAAAGAGTTTTTATATCGTTATTGCTCTTTCTAGTCATTGAAACTTCATGATTTTTTTTTTATGAATTGCTAATTTTTTGTTCCATTTTTGGTCAAATTTTCATAATTTTTTAACGAGCCGTTTAGCGTCAAAAAAACATTTTCTGAAAACACAAATCGTACTCTAACGCCCCTTTAGCGAATGTAATTTTAGAAAAAAATATCTCAACTCATTGTCCATATAATGTTCTATTTATAGGCATAGTTTCATTCTTGTCTGTCAAACAGTATGGCTTGTATCGCTCTCACAAGGTTTGAGATTGAATTATAAGTCAAAATTTTTACATTTTATTGAAAAAAAAAATATTTCCTGTTGTCTTAAAATTCTGAATATATTTTTCGTTTGTTGCATTTGTAACTTCAAAGATAATGTCAAAATTTCAAAACTCTAGAGTTATCAGTTTAGGAGAAATAAATGTTTTAAAAAAAACGGTTTTTGGCAAAAAAAGTGACTTTCCCATCATGCATAATTCTTCCCAAACAATAGGGATCTTCGTCTAAATGGGGCCCATTTTTGTGTAAAATATCAACTTGATCCATCAAAGATTCTGGACCGTAGCGTGGTAACAAGCAATGCTAACACACGCACCCACCCACTCATCCACCCACCCACCCACCCACCCACCCACCCACACACACACAGACATCATCGTAAAAACTTCATAAAACGACTTCTGGGACCTCAAAACATTTAATTCCGTCAAAATCTCCAGATCGAATTTTTTCACGATCACTATACTTTACTTATAGTAAAGTAAAAAAGTTGTTTTAAAGACTGTCCTTCCCGAGCCTGTACGATGTCAGTTACTAGTTTAGGATTATTACTCTAAGTACACTAAAGTTAGGCAAAATTGAGGATTTCCAAAGTAGAATTTTAATTGTGTGTACGACAAAGGGCCAGTCTTAGACCTATGCGTGTTCTCTCATGAAACGGCCTCTCAACCTTATTTTAACCGACAAATATCTGTAGGCAGTTCGTTTCCTACAGAAAATAATATTTACATTTACATATGTTAAGTAGTATTAAAAATCGTTTATTTTTTTCCAAAACTGGTCAAACGGAAAATATATACGAATTCATATGTTGGTTTCCTCCTTTAATTTTTTACTTTAATAGTGATGTAGGAAAACATGAGATGACAATGTCCTTAATTATGTTCTAAGAGCAGTTTACATCTTATAAAACCCCTGGTGGTATTACCTTTACATTTCAGAATGCTATGAAAATGTCATATGTTACAATAGTGGTGTTACAAGGTTACTGACGCTGAGAGAGATAAATATCTTCTAGTTGCAGGCTAGAAAGAGATGGAGGTAATATAATGAGTCTGTTCGTTCCGTCAGTCGTAACTATAGGATGCAATTAGTTTTATCTATCTGCTTTTAACCATCGCTTTATGAGTGCTATTTCGCACTTAACTTGTACTGCTACGTTTTTTATACCTAAACAAAATATATTTTGTCTTTATAATATTTAAACCGGGGTTACCTGGAACCCGAAAGTTCCGATAAAGCTCCCTTAAATAGGTGATAAGC
Source organism: Hermatobates lingyangjiaoensis (assembly GCA_026182355.1). NCBI lineage: Eukaryota > Metazoa > Arthropoda > Insecta > Hemiptera > Hermatobatidae > Hermatobates > Hermatobates lingyangjiaoensis. The sequence continues at coordinate 464,186 of JAPFBL010001926.1, read as the reverse complement.
TAGCTCACATTTCAGCTTTTATTTAAGTTTCATATATGGAATATATGCTCATCCTTAGATCTCTGCCCATAAGCCCTCACAAAATTTGTATATATGGAGATTAATGGTTTATTTTAACCTGTTGGACTATTCTAATAATCCATCTACCGACGTTTGGAGCTCTAACAACCTTCTGAACTGTCCTTGTTTCCTGCATATTGTGTGAGCAGACTAATAGTGAGCTTGAAAAAAAATATTAAGAAATTCGACCGATTGGTCTTCATCAGGTTTCATCGAGCATCAGTCCTTCAGTGATTCGTTCTTTCTTGCACTATTCCTGCCGTTCTGATGTTTCAATCATGCAATAAGATCTGATATCTATTGACTGACTGGCGAAGTGTCGCAGTAAAGTGGAAACAACTTTTCAGAATCTTGTGGAGCAGGGTAAACGTTGTGCATTAGATCAGTGAATGAGGGGGTACTTCAAACTAATTAATGAATAGAGTTCAGTTTTATCCTTAAATTTGAATGAAACAAATTAGATTTTCTAATTCTATGATTAGAATTTCTAAAATAGTGTTTTAAATAAGTATTTTAAAGAAGTAATTATTTCTCCTATTGAATGCACATATTGTGACTAGTATGAACATTTGAATGGAATAAAAGGTATAGCTTTAGCTGTCCCAAACAACTCCTTTGTTGTGTCGATTCCTTTTTACATTGTCCAGAATTAAGGACGGTTGCTTTTATAAGTTATATCACAAATAGAATGTATAATAAATTAGTGTAATAACAAAGGAATTCAGGACTTTTCAAATATTTTATTCTGAGCTGTGTAAACTTTTTTAGTTATTTATTGTTTTAAACTTCCTCAAATTTTTAATTAAATGCATAATTCTTAATAAAACTTTAAGAAATATGACAGTGCTAATGCCCAAGTAGGCGATGCACTTATCAATTGTAAAGAAGAAAAAAAGGAAGTATGACTAGGGGCAGTACATATGATATTTCTTGATAGCAAGAACATTTCATCATAATTAGTTGAGCGTTCAGTTACTAAGTGGTATTTACTCCTTCTTTGTTATGAGGTCTGGAATGATTGGTCAATATGGCTGAACATGTATCGGTACGCCATTGGATTTACTAAAGAAACGTCTTGATACAAGGATCGACAAATACCTAACAGTGAAACACTGAAGATCTCATGGCTATCTGCGGAACACTTCGTCTTTAACAAATGCCTAAATGTGACGCACAGAAGACTACACGGCTGTCTGCAGAACACTTCATCTTCGACAAATACCTAACAGTAAAACACTGAAGACCTCATGGTTCTCCGCGGAACACTTCGTCTTTGACAAATGCCTAAATGTGACGCACTGAAGACAACACGGCTGTCTGCAGAACACTTCGTCTTTGACAAATCCCTAAGAGTGACGCACTGAAGACCACACGGCTGTTTGGAGAACACTTCGTCTTTGAGAAATACCTAAGGATGACCACTAAGGATACCTAAGTGTGACGCACTGAAGACCACACGGCTTTTGCAGAACACTTCATCTTTGATAAATACCGAAGGGTGACGCTCTGAAGACCACACGGCTGTCTGCAGAATTCTTCACTTACCTCTTCTTTCAAAGTTGTTTTGACAATTCGCAAAATTCTGTAATCACATCTCTTGTAGATGATAATATAAAACACCTAACTGCAAGATGGCGTAAACTGCCACTACAAATATCAAATTATCAAAAAAATAGAGGTCATAATTGGTCAAATTTTAATAAACACAAAAAGTGCTATGGAAATTACTTTAATTAAAAAGTCGTGCTCTTCTAGAAGAAATTTAAATAAATAAATATTTGCAAAAATAATCTTTGATGTTTTGTTCTCTTTGGAAAGAGGATAGTCACTTTGCTGAATATACCAGTGAGTTGAGCTTAATTAAAATCTAGCAGGTACCAAGTGGACATTGTCATGCATATGGTTTAAAAATACTCAACAATTTCATTGTTACAGAGAAGAGCAGAAAGCTCAAAGGTTCAGTTTAATCTGATATACAATGACCTGTGTGAAGTGTACAATGACCCTCGACTCTAGGACTGTTAATGCTGCTTATTTAATTAAACAGATTCATTGAAAAACCCTTTGGAGTCTCTTGCTCTTTGTCTTTTTCTAGAGGACATTGCCAAATATAAATAAAAAATTAGCATAATTTTAAATTTTCATTTTAATCATTTTATAGTTGTATAAAATGAAACAAAGGAAAATACCAATATTAAAATATTTATATATTTACTTTAAATGTATAAAGTTTTCATTATCAGAGACTATTAATTAATGTAGAAATGATATTAAAACTGAATAAGAAGGTTCCTATTCGGTTTTGTTATTTTGTTATCCATAAATCTTTTTTCGGCTCCTTTTGTGTCTTTATCATCTGCATGTATATAGTATGTAGGATGGTTTATACCAGGAATTCTCAACCTTTCTTTGATTATGTACTTCTTTGAGAGCCTCATAACATCATCTGTGGATCCCTTGGGACTTAAAAAAGAACACTAATTATGTACATGCAAGCATTAGGAAAAAAATTATTTTGAAGTAGATATACAATTTTAGTGAGAAATAGTCTTATTATAATGACGAAGTGAATTGAAAATACGAACATATTTTTATAACAACAGCACAAATTTTCTTTATTAATATTTTATAAATTGTATGAAAATAAATCTGATGTAAGGGAAAAAATAGTAATAATTGAAGAATAGTCAAATTAATGACAATGTTGTGCCATTATTATGTTTACCTGTACACAATAAGACTTGTGCTATGTATTTCTTTCTTTGAATAGACATCCAGCTCTAAACGCAGGGATAGCTCGGTGATCATGTTATATTCCAAATATTTCTGTAGAATATTTTAATATAAATTTGATTAATTCATATTCTAAGAGGTTATTTAATATTGATATGCTTGTATATTTTGAATATACTGAAAAGGTTAAATGCTCCTGATTGGAATAAAAAATATCTCTTACAGGTGAATCAGTTTTGATCTTCAGGTTAAATAGATGAAGGTTTTTGAAAATTAGCCCCCATGGGAGTTAGATCGGGACTAAATTTGGGCCAAATATCGGATTACAATGACTCTAAGCCTGCTGTGGGCTTTAAGTACTTATATAAGAGGCTTCCCAAAGGTTGTATCGGAAAGGCAAATCTTGTTCCTGACAATAGGATTACCTTTTTCCTCTCAATGGTAGAAGCATTAATCAATAATCGACTTTAAGTCGTCTATGTCAGTGGTTTTCAAACTGTTTTGTATCTCTCTGCTAAGTAAAAAATATACTATAGTCAAATCATAGTTAAAGTTGAAATCATCGTGTTTGCAACACAAGAGCATTGGAGGTCTGATAATAACTCGGAACAGATAATCATTTTAAAATTCAACAGCCTTCTAATGGTCAATCCTTGTTGAGATGCTAAATTTGACTGTGGTGACGTCTTCATCGTTTCATTCCCCTAACAGGGGTAGAAGGCTTTGGAAGGATATGGGAAAATATACTGTTCAAGTTGTGATGTTTACGACATGAAACAGAGAGAATCTGATGATAGGTAGGGAGAGATGTACAAGAGAAGATGTTTAAAGTTGGAAGAACTCTTTAATAATAGTGGTGAGACTATAGACACCAAGAGAGTAGGTAGCGATGAATAAGGAAGACTAATTTTTCTTGGACCTGTGAAGAGTCTCAGCAGGTAGAAAGGGCTTCTTTATAAGTGGAAGGGATGGGCAACTATGGTCTGAAAATTTATCTTTTATTTTTTTAATGATTGTTTGACGTTGGTATCTGTGAGAAGGTTATCCGATTTGGATTTGTATTCTTCTCTGTCGTTGATTACCAGAATACTGATTTTGTCAGCTTCGCAGACTTTAATACTTGAGTCCTTTACTACCGCAACTCGGGTGTGACGGGTTTTGATTTATCATAGCTACGATTTTTAGTTCTCCTGCTCTTAATTGACCTTGAAGATCTGGTGAGGTGTTGATAACATCTTGCTGTTTAAGGTTTAACAGGAAAAGTTCTACTTGTTCCATTTCGTCTCTTCATTGGACTTTGACTGGCATTAAAAAGTCTTTCTCATTAGTCTTGTCATTTACAATCTATTCATAGATAGATAATTATAAACTCTGTTTTATTTGGAAGACAAATGTCACCTCTGTTTAACTTTCTGAATTTGTTAGAGATTATCTCAGATGTTTTTTGGTCCTGAGTTGCAAGTATTTAGAAAGTTTCTCAGTGAAGTCGTTATAAACAGAGGGGCCTGCAGTATAATCCTAACTTTTGCATAAACCTCTGTTCACTGTACAAGAAACTTGAAATCATTGATCAATCTGACATGTTAATAAAATTATTAATCTGAGGGTCTGAATTTCATCTCACTCGTACGCCACGCGGCTATACCTGTCTTATTGTACATCCCATTGTTATGAACTAAATAAATTATGTTATAATCTCCTATCCCTTTGTTATTTGTGTCTTTCAGGTGATTATATATCATACTAGACTTATATAATAATTACGGTATTGACGAAGGGCTTTGAGTTGCTATTTAACGTGGTTAAATTAAACTTCAGATTTTAAGTTCGTTTATGACGTTCATAATTGTATATAGAGAAGTATCCCTCACTTGTATGATTTAGGAAAAATCTTTATCCTCTCGAATGCGATTGGATTTCAGATATAATGCGATCAAAGGTTTCAACCCCATATAAACAGGCAATCTGCATTCTTTGTATGTTGACAAATGCATCTTATTGGTAGTACTTAAGTCGAAAAATTTCTAATAGATGTTTTATGTATATTTTCAAATTCTCACTTTGAAGATATAGTATTGTTAACAAACTCAAGTTCAGTTGGAATTACCTTTGTAAACTAAATTGAAACCGGAATTTCTTGTCAAATTTTATATACTTTCATCTTGATCTCTTTGTCATTTCCACTCCTGTGAAAACTGAGGTGTGCAGTCAAAAATGTATGGTTCCTGTATTTTGAATGGTCAAAGGATATTTGTATGGTTTCTCTTTTAAACGGGGATTTCTTTTAGAATTTGTACATAGAAACAGTAGTTCATGCTCTGATATATATATTAAATAAAACGATTGAACACTCCAAATAAACTAAATTCACATAAAGAACCCTCATAAAAGAGATCACCAAAACTCAAGGCTATATTTTGACTGCCTGATCACGTGAGAGTCGATATGTAGCAGTGATTTTTTGTTATCTCTTTTCCGTCCGTGTATTTAGTTTATATATAAAATAAAAGGACAATGAAAAACTTTTGGTTTCATATTAGGTATCATATTACCTTGTTTATTTGGAACAGAATTTTAAACTAAAGTTAAACTAAAACCTAAATAACTCGATTAACACCTTTATTTTTACGTACACTTGTATATTAGGGAAGGATAGCAGGAGGTTTTGATTTTATCTTGTAAGAGTGCCCAGGTTACTAAACACCTCTTATTGTTTTTCTGCAAACGTATTGGCAATGGACTCTTATGCAAAGTTTTGCATTTCTCTATAGCTCTCCCAGCCTTCTTCTTGTTTGAATGAAAAGTTCTGACTTAATGTGAATCTTCACTATGCACCGGCACGCAGTAGCTGTGTTCATGAATAGCAAACTGCAAGCAAAGCCTAAGAGCCTTGGGAAACAACCCTCAAATTAAAGCAGCGAATTCATTGGACAATTTTGGAATCACAAGAAGGCAAGGTAAGTAGGATTCGTAATAACTTTCAATAGTTATTAAACATGAAAGATGATTATGTTATAACAAATGAACATCTTTTCCTTTGAAGTTAAACAATGGGCAATGGAGATTATAATTGCGGCTAATGATGAACATGTAGGGTAAGCAGGAGTAATTATGAACTTGTACATTACTAGGTTACTGTCATTTGATATTTGTTTCAAGATTGCATATAGCCTAATTTAGCAAAATAATTTTAATATTTTAATGACTTCTTCAAAAAATAAATAAAATAGTTTCAAACCAATAGAATCGTATCTCCATCCAAACTAAGGTTTCGTCTCTATACAAATTAAAATATTCCTAATATGAAAAAAATGAACCGTTAATGTCGTACTTAAACGTCAAAGTTTTTTTAGCATATTTGGAAGATTTTAAATACCTCTAATAAGTAGGAGGGAGAGAGAACTTACTGCTCAAATTTCAGGAATTGTGCGAGTCAAAAACATAAAATATTTTCATATTAAGCGGTAAAATATTGATGATGCTAGTCTTGTTAGTCTTGAAATTGAATTGATTACAATGGGTTTGCAACAAGCTTGCATACAGTAAATATTGAGTGTAGGTCACTCCAAATTCGTTATAGTTAAAGTTGTCCAGAAATAATAAGTTGTGCGGTAATATTCGAATACTATAGTTTAGCAAGCAGCATGTTTGCTGTACCACTGAAGATTCAAGGAGAGACTATTTCATTGTCCCTTGAGAGGACATAAAGCTGTCGGCCCTTAGCCTGGACGATGTCAGGTACTCATTAAAGATCCCTACTTCAATATAAATTTAGTATTATCAATGTTGACTCAACCCAGTTATGTCGACTGCTCATAAAGGGTTAATAAGAATAATCCAAAACAAATGAGCCACACTCCAGTCCCTGGAGCAACACTAAAGTTGAAACTTTAATAAGTGGGTTCTGGAAACAAACAAACAAACAAATAATACGGGATTAATGTTTTCTGGTACATAATAAATCTTATCACTTGGTTTGTCTGTCTGTTTGTTTTTCTATATTCGATTTATTGAAGCATAGACATTTTAAAAGCATTCATAATTTCTTATATTGTATATTTAATAATTACTATTTATTTGTCAGGAGTTGTTTACAAAGGCTTAAAGTGTGGCTTTATGATTTTTCACCCACATTTGAAAACTTATTTTTAGGAGGACTCTCAGCTATATGAAATACAAAACATAGCATAAGTTAGTAAAGAAAAGACTGGTTAATTATGTTCAAATAACTAAATCTCTACTTGATCCGATGATATGGTGCTTTAGGAAAACTGAAAAGTAATGGTAGCATTAGTCCTTGATGGGCAAAATATAAGTAAATGAAATATTTTCAGATTTTCAAAATGGTTGAAGACTCCTGTCATGAATACAGTTCTTTCTGTAAAGTACACAAGACCCCCTAGTAAGGAATGTATTGATCTCAAATAATCAGTTCAAGAGCTTGTGGTCCCTTGTAATAAATTAATAGGTACAGGTATTTTAAGTATAGATTTAGGACGATCCAGAATATCGACTCTTCAAAGTGGGATTTCATTGAGCAGGGCGTGTTTATTAACAACTGACTTAGAACTAAGGTTGAAGCTGACCTCTGTTTAGGTGATCTGCTCATACATGTTTCACAGGTATCTTTTCTATTACTTTTTTGTAATAATAGTCATTGTTATAATTAGTTGTTGAATTAGATGTCAAGTGTTAAACTGAAATTGATAATTTAAACTAGGGTAAATATGCAGCTAAAGGGCTGATCTGACTGAATGCAGCCTGCTGTGCAAACTGCTCGCACTGGCATTATTGAATATAATTGTATCTAACATTCCATTTGCCATGGGGTTGAAGAACACTCACTGGATGTGAGACCCGCCAAGCTCGCCGCAACTATGTTGCGGTACTACTGAGGCTGGGGAGATTTGCGCCGATCAGTCCTGCAACAAGGGTGCTCAACCCAGAGCTTGAGTATGATTTAGTTGAACCAAATACTAGGATCTCCCAGCTTTTGAGTAACTAGGCAAGTCATGGGCGACTTGAATTGTGCTCGCGGCGTTATTGTATACAAACTGGAGACGCGGACTCACCTGTTGACATGTCTGGTTCTTGCCCTTGACCCAGGCGCACGTGCCGGCTTGCTATCTCCAAATTATTTCAATTTTTGAAGCTGTATTTTAATTTCAATCTGGCTATAAGGCCGCCTGAGCTGGCAGACGTCAAGGCCACCGCGCTTCCAAGCCGCGACCAATCAGGACGTAGACTCTCCCCCTCCTTGGCCCTTCGCTTTGTTTACTCCAGCTCTGTCTGGTCTGGCGTTTTCTTGCAACACCTAACAACTACCCTCCTCAGCCCATTATACAAAACAGCCTCTTTCAGAGACCAATCAAAGCATATCCGTGCTCCTTCCATCCATCCAGACGGCCCATCTCAAGGTAGACGTTCCTCGAACTAATCCGCAAATCATTCTTATCAACACGAGCTTTGAAGCCACTTTCCTCCATTGTCAGCTCTCCTCTTTGATTACCGTGCTATTAAAGCTCAACTGCGTAGCGAACTGTATAGATAAGAAAATTGCAGTCTTACCTTGCTAAACTCCTCACAGATACTTCAATTTACTTAAATTTGAAAAAAAAAGGAAACACATTTCTTAACTGAACTGCATTATAAATTATCGTTAAAAATGCATTCTACCTGGTCTAATGAGGTCATTTAATTTAGCAATCTATTCCAGACCTCTTTGTCTATTTGAATTATAATTTTTCGGTTCTTGTAGCTGAAGCGAGTTTGTCTTTATTTTTTTGATCTTGAATTATACCTAAAGAAAACTGTTCCACTGAAATACTGTGGATAAGAATAAACTCTGACTATCTGAAAAAGGGAGGAAATTCATTCAAATTGAATTTAATCACGTTTCATTAAGCAGCTGGTTCAGTTCACTTGAGAATATTTACATTTAACACAATGTAATTATAACAATATATTTAAATAAATTTATAATAGCACGGAATTTTAATTGAAATTAGTGATGGATGATTAATGATAAACGTATTGGAAGGGGTCCTGTAGACTCAAGGACGATTCCCACACATAAAGCTTTTCTTTTTATACTATATGTAGCTATATTACAATAGCGTGCAGATGCAGTAGACGCTGATTGGCTTATGTTGATTGCTTGCGCACACAACCAGGTACACACTAAACACTTGTTCTACTGTTTACAAACTTTGCAGAGACACTTAAAACAAATCCATGTTTTGTTTTTAATTAGTCTATACTGTGATTTTCTAAGTACTGTCGCGACAAAAAAAGACATTTTCAATATCTTAATACAAATTTAAAAGAATGTTTTCATCATTGTGATAAACAATAGTGATAGATAATGCAAGTAATTACTTTACGTTTTGGACTAAGTACAATTATAACATAATAATAATAATTATCTCGACTTGCACACTGATTTATTTTTACTTTACTATAAGTAAAGTGTAGTGATCGTGAAAAAATTCGATCTCGAGATTTTGACAGACTTACATGTTTTGAGGTCCCAAAAGTCGTTTTATGAAGTTTTTTCGATGATACATGCATATTGTTATTACCACTGAGGTTGGTAAGATTAATATTAGAATTAGAAAAAACCGTCATAGCAACTGAGCAACTGCATTTAGCAACTGAGTTGCGAACGAAGATGGACAAGATCCGAAAGCGCTCCAACATCTCCGATATCAACTTACGAGGTATGACGGTTTTTTCTAATTCTAATATTATTTTTTTGATGATGTCTGTGTGTGTGTGGGTGGGTGGGTGGGTGAGTGTATTAGCATTGCTTGTTATCACGCTACGGTCCAGAATTATTGATGGATCAAGTTGATATTTTACACAAAACAGGCATCATAGGGAAGGAGATCCCTATTGTTTGGGAAGAATTATGCATGACGGGAAAGTCACTTTTTTTGCCAAAAACCCTTTATTATAAAACATTTTTTTCTCCTAAACTGATAACCCTAGAGTTTTGAAATTTTGACATTATCATTGAGGTTACAAATGGAACAAACGAAAAATATGTTCAGAATTTTAAAACAACGAGAAATATTTTCTTTTCAATAAAATGTAAAAATTGTGACTTATAATTCAATCTCAAAGCTTGTGAGAGCGATACAAGACATACCGTTTGATGGATCAAAATGAAACTATGCTTAAAAATAGAACATTATATGGAAAATGATTTGAAATAATTTTTTTTTAAAATTACATCACCAAAGGGGCGTTAAAGTACGATTACTGTTTTCAGAAAATGTTTTTTGACGATAAATGAGTCATTAAAAACTCATGAACATTTGACCAAAAATGCAACAAAAAATTAGCCATTCATAAAAAAAAAAATTCATGAAGTTTCAATTACGGGAAAGAGCAAGAAAGCTATAAAAACTGTTTGTTTATCCTAGACTAACGGATAACTTGCTATACTTGTCGAATTTTTGATATTTTTTTTCAATGTTTACATTGACTTAGAAATTTTTTGAGCGAAATCACTGAGATAAAATTAGACTATTCTGGTCTAATAGTTCATATTTATTATTTTCAAAAATTAGAAGCTCCCAACTATAAACGATTTAAATTATATTGAATAGCTGGCTTCGACTTTGAGTTGAGTATGTAAACTGGTTAATTACTAATATATTTCTTCCCAATATACATTAATAGCAAGCTTATAACAAAGTACAAGACGCAGGAAAAAAGATAACACTCACTCAGAGAAAATTGTTATATATGATTTTCGATAAAGGGGAAGGAAAATGATTTTAATAAATACTAAGAAGCCATAAAATTCCCAGTATAAGAATTCTATAAAAATCCAAAAATGTAAAACATAATTCAAAATGGGAATCTTTCGTTTGAAGATTAATAAATGTAATTATTGTATATCCTTTATTATAAATTATCTTAAAACGATATTTTTTCTTGGATGTTTATGATGTTTTTCAGAGAAAATAAGAGTACTTTTCTTATTTAAATTTGACCTAAATATTCAATGTAGGTGGAGGTCAAGTAACCGATATAAGAAATCCACTACTTATTTGAACAAACTCTTGTAGGAGATAATTTCGTATCAAGAAATTTTCACTTTGGCTTTTCAAAAATGTTATTACTGCTGTAGTTATACCAATGAGATTATTTGCATCAGCTGTGGGATGTACAAAAATAAGCTTACATATTGATAAGTGGATCAATCACTATCTGTACCACCTCAGAAATGAAAGACTAATAAGCATCTCCCATTTAAATGTTAACATTATGCTTAAATGAGACATTATATATTATATACCCAAGAACATGGTTATTAAGTTTATTTATAGTAAAGTTGAGTTCTGGCAACTCCACATTTTTTAAGTATGGCTTATTTACATTTGAAAAAGCTATATGTGGGAAGATAGTTACATTAGCTCTTTGGCCTCCTGATTTTCTATTTCATTCTCATAATGTAATGAAATGATTGCATATAAGAGTATTTATAAGAAGATTTCACTTAAACGAGTGAAATAACAATCAATGATCAAATCACAATATGAAATGGGAAAACAAAACTAAGATCTTTCAACGGTAGCTAGCGGTCTTTGTCAGAGTCAAAAACTCAACTGAAACACTAGATGCAGAAAACATCTGTTGAGAGGTAGAGAAAAGTAGGAGGGAAGAGTGGTATTTTAAAAGGGTGAAAGTTGAGATAAGGACAAATATCCAGAACGAGATGTTTGGGGAAACAAAGGAGTACAGTAAGAAAGAGTAAAAAAACTATCCGCTTGTGGTTTGATCATAAGATTATTTGTATTGTCCCAGACTAATTGTAATGTTAGAGTTTAATACTGAAGTCATCAGTCTTCAGCCTATGGTGTGCACAGTATGTTAATTGTTTTGATTAATTTTCATAACAGTTTGCAGGTCTATGAAGAAAGTCTATTGCCTATGGAAGCATATGTGCCCAGCTTCCATTAGAAACATGGGAGAGCATCATAGCCTGTGGTGATTCTATGTTCTATATAATAACTTATTTATAACATATTTTCTATTTATCCTAATAGACGATATATTAAATTCTATATTTACACTTAAACCTGCTTTCCAGTCCAGTAGAAGCAAAACTCTGATTTAAAATGATACTGACTAAAGAGCACGAAAATATCGTGGTTGTTCCTCCACCAGATTCATTCCAACACTTTACGATTAGTCTTTGTGAATTCCTCGGAGAATCAATAGTATTCATGGATAATAATTCGATTTAATCAATCTCATCCGTTCTTAGATAAAAAAAATAGAGGAGACTTTTGTATCAATTACTTTTATCAAAGTAATAAACTGACGATGCTGAATCACAGTGAAGACAATGAATTTTCTTTTCACTCTTTCGCATATGCATTATGGCATTCTTCAATTGAAGTCTTTTCTTTCAATAAAGAGTACGCATTTTCCTCCATATTGAATCAATAATCATACATATTCCAATGTTAAAGTTTTAGTTATAGGTATATTTACATATATTTGAGGGGTTATGAACTAAATAATAAAGGGGTAATAATAGCTCTATGAAGTATATAATTATGGCCTGATATTGTACATTTGAATTATAATTATTCAATTATAATTTATACTTTTATGTAATAATTCATAATACACATTCATGTTTTTTTTAACATTTTTATTTGCAAATATACAACTAAGCATATTCTGCGTAACAGGCATATTTAGTAACAGACTACACAATAATATTGATGCTCTTGAATATCATTCATGTAAAGTTGTAATCATCAAACCTTAGCAACTTTGTTGGTTATAAGTATTTCTAACAGCAGGTTAACAAAAAACTTACATTTGGCTGTAAGTTGTTTGTTAAAACTGAATATTAATTATTTGCATTTTATATAAATTATGTTGTTATAACAGATGTGAGTAATGAAATATTGGATAAATTATTATGATTTATGTACTTGTAGATTATGGAAGTCCAAATTTAAGCTAGAATGATTATGCTAAAAGAAAGGTTTTTTTAGTTAGTGAGATGCAAATATTGAATTTGCATCTCGTTATGGTTGACGTTGACGGTATTGTTGAAATGGCTTGATGCCTCTTTTCATTGTTGCTAATAGATGGTTTCTTCAAGAGAGTGGTGGTTTTCTTGAGCGAATCTCCAAGACACCAGTATTTGACCTTGACAGATTGGCCTAATGACCCTCCATTACATCAATCCAAGGTGAAGCGTTTCATTTTAACGTGAATCCTTTAGTTGTAAATTTGTTTTATTTTATTATCATACAATAAAGAAAGAGTATTTATAATGTGGCGTATCCGTGTACTGAGAGGTCGTATGACTTGCTTCAAGAAAGTCCTGCAGAATGGGGTGCAATCTTTAGTGTTATATTCCATTTTTAGCTTTTGTATTTCCTGATCAAAAATGTCAAAACCCTAGTATCTGAACTTAAGTGACTTAAAGCTATATATATATATATATATATATATATATATATATATATATATATATATATATATATTAAATGGAAGTTTATCAGGGACTCGGTCAGTTCTTCAGGTTCAAATTAAATTCGTTTCCATTAAATTTAACCAAAATAACTGACCGAGTCCTGATAAACTTTAATTTTATTTCTACTTCACGGTCAATACTTTTATTAATATCTAGTCTTGAAGTAATAGAATTAAGAGAAAATATAAACAGAAATTCAGAAGGGCAATACAGGTTGGATAAATATAAAGGAATCAGAGAAAATTAGAGAGAAATTTTAAATATATATATATATATAACAAGATTTCACATGAACACTTCAAATAACAATCAATGTTCAAAACCACAATATGAAAACAAACAAAAAAGACTAAGATCTCTCAACCAGAAACGATCATCTTAAGAGTCAAAACTGTTTTGACTTTGACGAAGACCGCTTGTTAGGGTTGAAAGTCTTTTTAGGAAAAAAGAGCCTTTTTTTTCCGTTTCATATTTTTTTTTTTTTTTTTTTATTGTCAAAGAACAGCATACTCCACCCGAAGGCACCACACGCATCAAAATCTTCAATGCTACAGAACAATCTCCATCATGCTATGCAAATACAGCTTAAATATATAATAACTAACAACAACAAAATAACCACAATGACAACAGAGCAATTGCCATCAGAGCACACAGATAATACAGGCTATCATAATCAACTCAGTAAATTAAAATATTTGTTAACCACTTTCCCGAAGGCACCGACTAGGCCCTCCTCCAACAAAGCTCCAAGCTGCGAGGGCCACGCACCTCCGGCAGTCACCACTTTTCTCTCCATCCTACTCCTCTCTGAGTTTAATCCATTTCATATTGTAGTTTCATATATATGTATATATACATAACATATATATATATATACATAACATATATATATATATATATATATATATATATATATATATATATATATAACATATATATATACAAAGTGTGTGTGTCACTTTGTGTCGGTCGGTGGACACTTCCACGTCTCCACTCCTCTGTTCCTTTTCCTTTTCCTACATCTCCTGAGGACGGCGTGATAGCCGAAATGATCGATAATAGTAAGTGTTAGTCTCTTTTTAGTTTTCTTATGATAACTTGAAATATATATATATATATATATATATATATACAAAAAAGGAGATTAGTTTAAAATAAAGTATCGTAAAATATATAAATTATTTCAAAAATCATAAACAATAAACAACAAAATGAATTAATCATAAATAATAATAAAGAAAAAAAATACAAATAAAATTAAGTTAAGAATAAGATGTCTTGAAATAGAACTTACTATTGGTTGGTTTTGTGTTTTATTTTTCAAGACATCTTATTCTTAACTAGTTTCCTATTTATTTATTTTTATCCTGTTACTACCTTTTATTTACTGTTACAGATATATTTTTTGTATTCTTTTATTTATTGCTTCTTTTCTTTATCATTATTTTTGATTAATTAATTATGACCGGGTGGGGGGGCAGCACTGGGTGTTTGCCGGGTCGGTTACTTGTTGCATCTACAATGTACTCGGTCTCGCTTCCTCTTTTCTCTTGATGACGGATTGCCAGAAAATTTGAGTTTGTAAGTGTGTTACTCTTCTTCGATTTTGAAAACTCATATGTGTCCAGGTTTGATCGTCTTTCGTTTATTAAGTTAATATATATATATATATGTAAATATATTTTATCAAGCCTACAAATGCCCAGCAGTACCTTCATTTTAACAGTTGTCATCCCTCCCACATAAAAAAGGCCACTCCCAGATCTTTGTCCATACGTGTTCACAAAATTTGCAGCAGTTTAAATGACCGTTCACTCCAAATCGACTTATTAAAAAAGAAATTTTTTAACCGAGGTTATCCTCCTAAGTTGATTAATAACTGTGTAGTCCCTCCTGATGTACATCATAATTCTGGTCCTAGGAAGGATCGCAATGATTCTACTTTTTTCATTACCACTTATTTTCCTGGTGCTCACAGGCTGCGCGCAGTTATCAAGGAGTTCTTCCCTATACTTTCTTCTTCCACCTGTACCTCTTCCGACTTCAGAGAGGCACCCTCTATTCCTTACCGCAAACCTGCTAATCTTAGGTGTATCTTTTCTCATATTTCTTCGCCCAAGCCTCTCAATACTGCTGGTGGTATGCTTTAATGCGGACGTCGTGGGTGTCTTACTTGTACTGTCATCAATATCGTTCCTTCCTTTACTTCTTTCCTCAGCAAACGCACCTACCCTATCTCCTACAAGATCTCTTGTACCTCTGGTAACTGCGTTTACCGTTTGGATTGCATCCAGTGTGATGCTTTTTATGTGGGTTTGGCTTCCACCAATCTAAGCCTGCGTATGAATAATCACAAGTCATCCGTTGGTAAACGCAGTGACCTTTCCGTTGCTACTCATGCCAGTTCTCATGGACTCAGTTTTAATGACAATTCAAAAGTCACTCTGAGGGCTTCAGAAGAAGCTTTTATTAGTCTTCTGGGGGGTAGATCTGCTCCTGGGCTTAACCTCAATCGTTGATTATTCCTTTTATTTATTTTAGTCTGTTAGGGTATTTTATTTTTTTTAATGTTATTTTTGTTTGGGTGTTTTCACCTGAGCTAATAGTTTTTGTTTTCATTCGTTATAATTTATTTTGACTTTATTTCTTTATCTATCCTTGCCTCCTTCCTCTCCCTCCGTAAGTTGGTTGCACTGTTCTGTGCTCCCTCAAGACCACTGGCCAGTCGTTGTCTGCCTGCAGAGCGACTCGTTTGTATCTTCCTGATGACGAGGACATCGAAATATAGTAGTTAGTTTCTGTTTCATTTCTGAGTGTTCTTTGTGTCAATATAGTTTATATATATATATATATATATATATATATATATATATATATATATATATATAAATTGATTAAAATGTACCGCAGCTTCGGCATTTACGACTTTTAAACTAAGCTGTTCAAGTCTCCTGACAATCTTACGACTAGGGGTAGGTAACTCCCAAATGAGTTGTTCAAAGGACATGATGAACCTTTTATTAAGAACACTTTAATAATATTAACACTTTAAATAGAACAGACTAACTAAATTAACGACAAAACACATTAACGCTTTAAATAGAACAGTCTAACTAACTAAGAAGATTAACAACAATAATGTCGTAACCACCAACCCTGACGACAAAATAAATTTAAGGATATACTATAAAAACAGTAAGACTAAAAACCTCATATTGAAAAACCGCCATGGAAAGGATCTACCTGATTTGCAGAAAGGTCACCTAATATATCAATTTACTTGTGATACAGGGGACTGTGTAACCCTGGCCTGAAAATATATTGGGATGACAAGCAATAAGCTAACATGACGGTTATCTATGCATCTAGTAAATGGAGCCCTTAAGAATCACACAAGAGAAGCCCACAATATGGCATTAACTCAAAAGATGCTAGAAGAAGGTACTAAACGTAAATGCCGAAGCTGTGGTACATTATAATGAAATATGCCTACGTGAAGATTTGCTGCCCTCTTACACGAATATATTATATATATATATATATATATATATATATATATATATATATATATATATATATATATGGCTATGGACGCTTCAATTATAGACACTTATAGTTATAGTGTTTCATGCAGGAAAAAGTGTTTCATGTAGAAAAAAGTGTTTCATTCAGGAAAGTCGAGGAATGTTATAAGGGGGAAAATAAATAATACCACAGCATGAATCAAGAAACTTTGGAAAACCCAATCCTTCATTAGAAAAAAAGTTAATTTATCTAACAAGAAGTATGTTTATCTTAAAAAAAATGTACGATTGAGTATTAAGAATAGAACATCGATTCTAAAAACAATAAAAATCTATAGTATAGGAAGTGATTAGCAGCATCAGAATAAGGAACCCAAATGAAATTTCAGCTTCTATCATCAGATATGAGACCTACAGGAGACTGATATCCAGATATCAGTAGTTAGGTTAGGTTTCAGTGGCCGTACCAAGAGAGAACACGCATAAGCCATATATGTATTGGCCTGTTATGATACCATTCAATGAACACTATGTTGGGAGTCCGAGGGACGATATGCTCAAATATTTTCACCTTCCATGTAAATAAATTTAGGGGCAGAGTGGTTATCGTACCCCGGATCTACCAGTGTGGAGGCAACCACGCAAAAACCACTGCGCTAACTGTCCCTTTACGAATAGTTAAAACTCTAGTTTGATGCGATTCTGAAGTTATTAGTCACTGGTTGGCTGAAGAAGCAAACAAGCTGAAACTTCCATCATCCTCGAAAAAACAGACGAGTAAATAATACAGATTTACACAGATGGAAGCAAGATAGGTGACTGTGTTGGCTTAGCATTCGTCGTGTTGGGTCCCGATAAAACATCGATTTTATCAGAAGGTAGGTTTAGATTTCGTGAATTTTGTTCTGTCAATCAGCCAGAACAGGTGGCGGTATTAAAAGCAACTGAATGGGTAAATAGGTATTCTGGGATCAAAAATACATTTGTTATAAATACTAATAGCAATGTAACACTCCAAACTTTATTAAAGCAAAAAAAAATTAATAATCTTGTAAACAAAATTGTTACAAACATTATAAAATTAAAAAAATTGGGGAGAAAAATAATATTTCGAAAGGTCAAAGCACACATAGGAATCATAGGGAACGAGTTAGCTGATGGTGGTGCTAAGGGGGGGGGGGGGGGGGGGGGCAGGACAGCAGCTTGGACTTTATTTACGAAAAATATCCCACGTCCTACATCAAAGAAAGGCTTGCTAGACAAACAGTGGCACGATGGGAAAAAAATTGAGAAGAATCCTCTAAAGGCCTTCTAACAAAGGAATATTTTCCTAGTTAAAACGGAGATTATCCATGAAACATTTCCAAATAAACTATAAACTATCCCAATACATGACAGGACATGGGCCATTTAAAGAATACCTGAGCAGGTTGAAAATAGCTCTTAGTCCATCATGCCCATGTAACGCGGAGACACCCCAATCTCCTAGACACTTGGTGTATGAGTGCTATTTGAGGGAACCACAAAGACTGGCTCTCATACATAAGGTCTTGGTTTGTGGAGAGGAGTGGGTATTAGGCCTTCCTCATTAATAAAAAAATGTTATTATAAAGAATTTGTAAAATTTTTGTACAGTATAGACATTTAAGAAAAAAAAATATTATAAAGTATAATTATGAATGATGTAAAATAAGTATTTTGTAGTGTTAATGAAAGAGTATTGTATACAATTTGACGATGTTGCATATAATAATACACAGTGGATCATGCTGGGATAAAATTTAAAATAAATAAAAAAAACTTCCATCATGAAGTTTTTGTAAAGCATTCTATCGACTTTTTCAGCTGTATTGGCAACATTGAAGCAGGAAGTTAAAAGTAACAATAAACAAGAAAGTTAAAACAGCAAACATGGATTTCATGGACAAAGCTGTGCCAATACCTCAGGTCAAATATTCTGCATAATATAACTAGCGTGTCATTCCATTTGGCAACATCATCCTGCTTACAGGCCTCTATGAACATTTCTGAGGCGACTTATCAAAACTTTGATATTAAAAATTTCCTGATTCATGCGCTCTTTTCCTAATCCTCCCGTTTACCAGTTTTAATCAGCAGCCAGCCCCACTCTCCTGCACGTTGCTTGAACAGACACGGCATCAACTGAGTGGCATCCAGCATGACATGTTTTACTAAAGACTTGTGTCGGCCATCACATGTCGACTTCAACCCATATATTTATTAAATCGCCATTTAATAATGACATGTTTTACAAAAGACGTGTGTCGGCCATCACAACAAGTCGACTTCCATTCATTTATTTATTAAATCGTCATTTAATAATGACATGTTTTACTAAAGACTTGTGTCGGCCATCACAACATGTCGACTTCAACTCATTTCTTTATTAAATCGCCATTTAATAATGACATGTTTTACAAAAGACGTGTGTTGGCCATCACATGTCGACTTCAATTCATTTATTTATTAAATCGTCATTTAATAGTTCGTTTTTTATCAAAAATTAATTATAGTTTATGTCAGGCACTTTTAAGTTGCCTGATCTCTATTAAGTTCCAAGAAACCATTTTGTTCATATAATTTTTATTACAATTTTTTTAGAAGGCAAAATAAGTAATTTATAACTTAACAAAGATAGAAGAGATTTACTTACAAGATGAGGTTAATAATCAATTGAAATAATTCATACTTGACAATATATAAATGCAAAAAAAATATGCAACCTAAACGCCTTTACTTACTTATCTCTTAGTTGGTAACACTTCAGATTACTTCAGATTAAAGTAATTCCATTTAAATTTTGGTTAATAATACATTTTAATGATTACTATCATTGCTTGTCTAATTTAATGATTGACAATTTAAATTGTATAACCGTATGATTTAAATTTATGACATTGTTATCTATTTCTTTTCCTTAATTATTAACTGTCATTTTGGTGCAGCAAAGATGCAAGGAGTTTACCGATTATTCTACATTTTCAAAATAATGGAAAAAAGTAGCAGTCACAATAAAATAGATGAATTTATTTAATTGACTGTTGATTAATTCTGATAATAGGTTTAAATATAGTAAGGCCCAGTGGTTTACGAGTTCTCCATGCACTGGTAGATCCGGTGTTCGATGCCCACTCTCGTCTTCGATTTATTCACGTGGGAAATGAAAGAAATCTGAGAGCGTGATTCCGAGCCTCTATGATGCCAGGTACTCGTTAAAGATCCCTCCTATATATACACATGAGTTAGACAAAATTTAAGACTTTCATTGTAAAGTGTTCATTGTGTGGCACCACAAAATGTCTACTTTTGTTGATGTGTGGTCTTATGGGACGCCGACTCTAACCTAACCTGATCTAATGTTATATATAGTAAAGTTTGATCAATCCTAATATTTGGTAACCGGTTTTTTAATCTATTTTCATGTATTTTGTTTCCTTTATATGTTTTCGATTTTTTTCTTTATTATTACTTTTAAGTATTAGATTTTATATTTACTAAATAAATTAACCATGAATATAACCAACATATTCTAAAGAATAACAAAGAGTGATTTAGAATTACATCGGTTCTATTTTCTAAAATTACTATTTATATTCGCAATATTTGCCCTGTGGTGTGAAATTTATGTATTAGTTATTCCAATTTAAATAGATAACCACACTATGGTTAGTATTAGCCTTCTAAGAAAAAAAATAGGTTTAAGTCTATGGTTCGTTCTCTTTTTATAAAAGAAATGTCTTCTACTTCTTTGTGGTTATTAAACCATTTGAGTCAGCCGTATGAAATCAACATCAGTATGGCTAAGGGTTCGAAAAATATCTCTGCAGTCGAAAAGCTAAGCCATCTGAAGTTTATTATCACAAAGGTTGGTGAAGGAAAATATCCCTCGAAATCTCCCGGTGGAAATAATTCCGTTAGAAAAAATTGCTTCAGGCAAAATCCCTCTGAAGAAATAATACCTTTTTGGAAAATGTTATCCAAAAAAACCCCACCAGAGAATCGTATTGAATATTTTAGTTTAAGAATAGGGTTGAAAATAGATAAAAAGCTGTAAAAACAATTAAACTATTTCATAATTATCAACTTAATTGATGATATTGTAATAGCTATTTCGAAAAATAAGATTAAAAAGAATTTAAAATGTGACAAAACATTTAAACTGCTATATTTAAACAAATGTACTTACTTGTTTGTTTTCGCCGTATCTAACAGTTAGCATGCTCACCACAAAACGAGGGTCTAGTTTTTGAATCATTTTAAGCCTAGTAGTTACCTATCATTTTTAAGGGCAATACACCTCAGACCATAAGTTTTCTTATCACAAGAATCACAAGTGGATGTGTTGTTACATCAGTAAGTTTTTAATCTAACTGCAATAATTTTGTCGATTACCATAAAATTTTTTACATTGATTTTGCTTCGTAAATGATATTAATTATTTGAGGCTGACTCCTCAGACTTTTGACATTTTTATTGGAAATTTAACAAGATTGTTAGAAATTTAACAAAATTGTTGGAAATTTAACAAGATTGTTGGAAATCTTGCTTGAGTGATGTCTAGCACTGTGGTTTCACTTTTGTCATTTATATGCATTTTTATAGTGAACCTCACTTTTATATTAATGCGATCCTGATCGAATATGCTTTTTCTGAAAACTCTGGACCCTTACTTTTATAACTGGATATGTAGTGTCTTCATAAATGAAGACACTGGACCCTTACTTTTATAACTCGATATGTAGTGTCTTCATTTACGAAGACACTACATATCGAGTTATAAAAGCATTACATGCATTATAACATGAAAATCTTTTATAACATGCTTAAACATGAGAATTCAAGAGGTGAATATAGTGCTTTTTTTCTTAAAACGTAATCCCAAATTACGTTTATTAAAGAATATAATTCATTAATTTTGTGTCATAATAAACCACTCTCTGATGATGTGAAATATAATTTAATCTGATATAGTCAGTAGATGTGTAAACAAAGAACAAATAAAGCAGTATTTTTCAAACAGTGTTGACCTCTATGGTTTTTCAAAAATTAGCCCACTGTGATAACTGCACTTCATAGTATATTTTCCCTATTAAATCAAACACTAACTAAGTCTATTTGTTCTTTTATTTCCTAATCAGTTATTAAATCCTTATTTATTCATTAACTACCGACGCGTTTATAATGAGATGTTTGAATACTGTTTTTTTATTAGAACTCTCAAATTCATTCTTTGATTAATAAGGAAATGAACTTATTTGATTTGATCTTTGATATTTGATCACAGAAGCTATCTCGTAATATTCCTTTTTGCTGTTCAATAGAGTTAATAAGAGTTCAAAACTTAATCAAGGCAACTTAATTGCTTACTTTCTCAGTACGTAGGGTTTTGATTGATGCATGATTCTTAAAAGTAGTCTGAGCAGTGGTTTTGTCACATTTTGAAATTAACATGTCAGTTAATTCTGAAGCTAGTTAATAAGTTGCACAATGCTGAGAGTGCAGAAAAGTAAGACAGGCGTGTGCGATGTCTGCCAGCACGACTGCTGCTCCGCTATTAGCTGCGCCACCTAATCAATGTCTTTAGGTTAATAGGAACAGCACGCTGCCTTACCAAAGTGACGTCAGCACATCGCTTGCGTCACTTTTACTGCCTCATGTCATCTCTTCTAAAAAGATCGACGTTCCACGATGTTTAATAGCTTTTTTGGGCAATAAAGAAATCGACTGTAATTGGTAGAGAATGGCAAAGGACTGCTTTTTTGTTGCCATCTAATAAATAGCTGTCATGAGTCTCAACGACGCTAGTTCTATTAAAAAATATCCTTCCAATGTTCTTTCTTTAGATCTAGATTTGACTGTTACAAAACTGCAGTATAAGTGTCAGATCAGTCAAGGTTTCTTTTCAATTATACTGGAGATTCTGATTTCCTAATTAATTTTGAACCTTGATTGTTTCTTTCCTTCATGTGGGAGAAGAAATATTTTTAGCATGCCATCTGCCAGAGTATGTGAACCTTCCAATTTAGAACAAATTTGATGTCAGATGCCTATTATAATGATGCTATTAAAAATGAACTTTGTATGCAAAAATGTACGTGTTCTTATGTAGAATTAACCCTTCTGAGTGCTATCACAAAAGCCTTCTGATGTGTTTGTGGGAGAAACCACCTGAACCTAATCTAACTTTTAAAACCGGAGTAACATTTGAGTTACAAGGTTTTTACAAGTTGAGTGCTTACAAGGGTGTAACAATAATTTCCTATGCTGGCAATGCTCTAAAGTAATATAACAAAAAAATAATACCAGGGAATGACTGTTATGATCAATTCAAAAAGGTATTTGTGTTTAAATGCATATAATTTACACACACACACACACACACACACACACACACACACACACATATATATATATATATATAACTATTGATAAAAGTATCGATCGTGAAATAGATACAACATCAAAGGTTAAAAAGAAGAACTAAGGTGAAAATAAGAAGAACATATGGATGTGATATGAGCCAATGAAAATGGTTTGTGAGTTTATGAGCCAATGATAAATGTGAGCCTGAAGAACTGACCGAGTCCTGATAACCTTTAATTATATATATATGTTTGATTAAATAATACGCCATATTTACGATTAACTAGTTTCCTCGCGTGTTTTTCAAGAGACCGGAATAATTTTCTTACGTCTTCATCCAAATTGTACAGAACATTTCCAGTGGTTCCATTGTCTTCGAATCTTTCATTTCTACTAATTTCACTATTGCCACTACTAGTATTATAACTATTACTACTACTACTATTACTATTATCGACAATGATTGTTTCAGGGTACAACTCCTCAAACAAATCCCCGAGTCTAATTCCCATGTCACCCTTAGAGCTTCCGAAGAGGCATTCATATGCCTCCTTGGGGCTCGTTCTCCTCCTGGTCTTAACCTGTACCGTTAATTATTTTCTATTTTATTATTATTATTTTTTATTATTATTATTATTTCATATTTTATATACTTTTTATCTTGTTTTCTAAATAAATCTTGGAGGGATTTCTCCTCCTTGCCAGTAGCAGTTTGGTTCTCAACGCGAGTACTTCGCACTTCTTCCCGATGACGACGGATGTCGAAATATCGAAGTGAGTTCTGTAGTGTCTTTCTGTGTTCTTTTCTCTGTGTTAAAGTGTATATATATATATATATATATATATACAACCAAAAAATGATTGATCGGGATGCGGTCAGTTTCTTCCACTTTTTAATTCAAACTCTCATTGCCGACGTTTCGATTTTATTCAAAATCTTTTTCATAGGCCTACAAACAGAGGAAAACAAGAATTTTAATACGTACATTTTTAAAACACAAACAAAAGAAGTACACTATGAAAATTAAATACAATCTTGAGTATTAGGATAACAATGTTATCCTAACAATTAGGATACTCAAGATTGTATTTAATTGTCATAGTGTACTTCTTTTGTTTGTGTTTTAAAAATGTACGTATTAAAATTCTTGTTTTCCTCTGTTTGTAGGCCTATGAAAAAGATTTTGAATAAAATCGAAACGTCGGCAATGAGAGTTTGAATTAAAAAGTGGAAGAAACTGACCGCATCCCGATCAATCATTTTTTAGTTGTATATCTGTCACACGGTCGAGAAGTTATTAGTGTTTATATGTATATATATATAATATATATATATATCACCAGAGAATTAAATTATAAAACACTGCAAAACTCACTTCGATATTTCGACGAAACGCCATCATGAGAAGCAGAGTTGTTCTATGCTTGAGGAAGGAAACACTAATGAATATATTCATCTTACCAGCATACGAAGAGGGATACACAATTGTTGTGCAGATGCTTTTGTTACTGTTATAAATAATGATCAGTAGTAGTGCAGATATGTTTAAACATTTAACTTTTTGAGTGACGAGTAATTGCAATCGAGTAGAAAAACAAAATTCAGTTGTTTCTAGTATCTATCGCCAGGCCTGTAATACTGCAGTCACATATTCCTGTCCTACCGTCGGCTCATCATGGCAGAGGCTACATCACCATCTGCGTGATGGAGACGCTTAAAGTAAACGAATTGACCTAAGTGAACAACGAGGGCAACCTTTCTGAAATGCAGAAAGATATCTAAAGATTATTCTGTAACACAGTCGCAGGTTGAAAAAGAACCATTTTAACTTTTTTAAGACCGATAAATTATTTTATATTTTTCCAGTGTATCGTCATCAGTACTCTTGTTTAATTTAATCGTATCGTGAATAAGGTTAAAATCATTATTATACGTTCAATTTATGAGTGTGAAATCTGTAGAGTGGCCCTGGAACAACCGGTAAATAAAAAAAAAATACTATTGTTTTGTTTATGGCATAAATTTTAGTTGTTTCTAGATCGCCATTACAAATTATACTATTAAATTCATACATTCATTTTTCTTTTAAAGAAAAAACTGTTTTAATAAGATGGTCTGGTAGGCCTTAGACAATGGTCGTATTCATGGATATGGTCCGGTAGGCCTCAGACAGTGGTTGTGCGGTTTATGTATACATGGTCATGGATATTTGTGGTCTAGAGCTTCAGGGTTTTATATTTCACTTGACTTCTACCTCCCTCAGCACAGTTGCACAGGTTTAATAATAATTAATTTGAAAAGGGGTTTGTAAAAAATACTAGTGTAAAATTTGTGGACAATAAGTCATGAATTTCAAAAGACCCTGAAATTCTGGGAATTACACTGTCAAATACGAAATTATATACTACCCACCATAATTTTTTATTTCACTAATTAGAATATAGTACATATAAACGACTGAAACGATGACAGATTTTAAGGTTGACAGGAAATAATATTGAAATGTTCGGTTTTAATGGTGCAGAATACCGGCATCACTAATAAGAGAATGTCCAAATTTAAAGAAGCTACAAATGCATATTTTGGTTGATAATTTTGTTTACTGAAAGTTCATCATTTTTTAATTTTTTTCTGAAATATACTATCAGCCATACATGTTTTCAATTGTTTGTTTAATATAGATTACTTCTTCGAATTCCATTCCCATTCACGAAAAAATCCAATTTTACAATTTTATACACTTTTTTGAAATTTTGTTTGAAAAGTTGTATGAAGTCACGTGAAAATATTACTTTGGAAAGTGGTAGATGATTAAGTGGTTCCAATCATTATGCGTTTTCAGTTTTTTGTAAATTCATCTGTTCTTATGATATATGGAACTGGACCTGAATACTGCCCGAAATGGCATTCCCAATTTGAGGATATGATATGGAATGATTATGTTTCTTGTCGTTTGCATTGGATGAGAGGAATCCACTGTCTATTTCATGTCCTGTCTGTCTGGCATCATTTGTTTCCGCCGTGCGATGATGACTCAGTCCGAGAATCGCTAACGGTCTCTCTTTATATGGAAGTGTAGAGTTAGAATCAGTGCTAATAGAGGCTCCAGAGTATTTAATAGTTAGTGGAGTGATGAATGAAATAATTGAATACAAGACACAAAAGATTTCAATTAATCCGAAGAAACCTATAAAAGTAAAACATCTGCCTGAATATCAAGCCACCTAAAAGTATCATGAAAAGAATGATAAAAGTTTATAGGTTTATTAAGTAGTACTGCCATTTAGTGCTTCACACCTAATCATCCAACTGTCCTATTACTGTAGACAATGCAAATAGATAAGATTACAATAAAATGAGAAATTGACTAACGATTTTTATTTTACATAAAAGAAGTAAAGGTTTAACAGATAGTCAATCTTAAATAGAAAGTAATCAAATGGGAATTGGTAACTGTCTAGTAAAAATGATTTTCATTTCAATTCAACGACCGCTGTCTTAGGGTTTCATCTCCAGCTCTCCTCAAACGGAAAGTTAACAAATGAAACAGTATTACTCAGTTCCGATTTTATCTGTCTGCCAGCCATATTTATTGATTCTTCTAGGATAATAATTCTTAATCTGTGTTTGTTAGAACAATATAGATATTGTTCAACTGAAATTAAGGTAGCCTCTGAGCAGTTGTATACTCTATATTTTAGGCCTTCATAGAAAGGAAGTTTTTTAAGAGTTTCTATTAGTCCGAAATTTTATAATTTTATATTATAAACCTCAGAAACTAGTCTTTCTTCAAAGTTTCCTTTGCTAACAGCCTTATCATAGATTGTTAGTGTGATTCATTGTCAGTTCAGGGGATCGCTAAGCCTGATACGGCCTTAAGTCGATGGGGCTCATGATGGGTAGCTGGATAGACGTTTATAGTGTGGAGGTTAGAGTTAGTTCTGGAGTTGAGTCGATGGTATTCAGGAGCGGGCATAGTTCATGTGATACTGTTTTGGCGATTAGAGGTAGTTTTGATTCAGTGCAGATGGGAGACAGCACTCTATTGATACTTTGTAATTCCATTCCTTGTTTTTGTAATATTCAGTTAAGATTTTTTTAATTTGTTAATGATGTTGCTAACTTAACTTTAAACTATTCATTTGAATTGAACGTAAAAATTCATTGGAGGGTGAGCTTATTCAAATGACTTTCGTTTTTGGAGAATCTTGTTCGCTTACAGTTTAGTGGAAAGTACACTCGCAAAGAACGTCAGTCGACTGAACTAATATATGTCGGTGTTACCCAGCGAGGGTGAGGGTTTAGACAATGCAGATAAATTCCTTTGCTGCTTGCAGTCTCAGGGCTTTATATTCTTTAGAGTAGAGTTTTTCAAACTGCGGTCCCAATCCTTTTGTGAGTCCTCAGGGAAATAACATGGGGTTCAATAGGGAAGCAATGATACTGTAACATTCTATATATTTAGTACTATCATTGCAAGCCAAGGGTCATAGCCATGCTGAATGCTTCGGTGCCCACAGACGACGAAAGTTAAGTAACATATGGGTGTGGTTACCACTTCGTTTGGAGATTTAATTTGTTCGTATTTAATACTAATTTATTTTTTTACTTTACTATAAGTAAAGTATAGTGATCGTGAAAAAATTCGATCTCGAGATTTTGACGGAATTACATGTTTTGAGGTCCCAGAAGTCGTTTCATGAAGTTATTACGATGATGTCTGTGTGTGTGTGGGTGGGTGGGTGGGTGGGTGCGTGTGTTAGCATTGCTTGTTACCACGCTACGGTCCAGAATCTTTGATGGATCAAGTTGATATTTTACACAAAAATGGGCCCCATTTAGACGAAGATCCCTATTGTTTGGGAAGAATTATGCATGATGGGAAAGTCACTTTTTTTGCCAAAAACGGTTTTTTTTAAAACATTTATTTCTCCTAAACTACTAACCCTAGAGTTTTGAGATTTTGACATTATATTTGAGGTTACAAATGGAACAACCGAAAAATATATTCAAAATTTTATATCAACAGGAAATATTTTTTTTTCAATAAAATGTACAAATTTTGACTTATAAATCAATCTCAAACCTTGTGAGAGCGATACAAGCCATACTGTTTGACGGACAAGAATGAAACTATGCCTATAAATAGAACATTATATGGACAATGAGTTGAGATATTTTTTTCTAAAATTACATTCGCTAAAGGGGCGTTAGAGTACGATTTGTGTTTTCAGAAAATGTTTTTTTGACGCTAAACGGCTCGTTAAAAAATTATGAAAATTTGACCAAAAATGGAACAAAAAATTAGCAATTCATAAAAAAAAAATCATGAAGTTTCAATTACGGAAAAGAGCAATAACGATATAAAAACTCTTTGTTTATCCTAGACTAAGAGATCACCTGCTATACTTGTCGAATTTTTTGTATTTTTTTACATTGTTTACATTGACTTAGAAATTTTTTGAGCGAATCCACTGAGATAAAATTGATGTTTCTAATGGAAAAATGAAAATATATTATTGACTTATAAGAGATGTAAGAGGAATAATATTGTGCAGGTAAATGATAACACTCATTAAAAAAAAAATCGTATATATGTTATTTGACAAAGGGGAAGGAAAATGATCTTATTAAATACTAAGAAGCCATAAAATTCCCAGTATAATAATTCTGTTAAAAACCAAAAATGTAAAAGATAATTCAAAATATAAATCTTTCGTTTAGAGATTAATAACTGTAATTATCGTACATCTTTAATTAACAAATCACCTTAAAACAACATTTTCTTTTATACTAATTAAATTTCTGTTATACTAATGAAATTATTTGCAAATAATAAATTATTTGTGATGTACAAAAATTAGCTTATAAATTGATATGTCCTTCATAAAAAAGGGTATTTTACTGTTTCAAATTTGAAAATTTTACATTAATATTCAATGTAGAAGGATGTTAAGTAAACGATGTAAGAAATCTACTGGCTATTTGAACAATAGCCATGTTCTCTTGTAGGATAATATTTCGTTTCAAGAAATGTTCACATTGGTTTTTCAAAAATGATATTACTGCTGTAGTTATACTAATGAAATTATTTGCAAATAATAAATTATTTTTGATGTACAAAAATTAGCTTATAAATTGATATGTCCTTCAATCACTATCTGTACTACCTCACGAATGCAATGCTAATAATTATATCCCATTTAGATATTTATAAATGATACGTTATGTTTTATATACTCAAGAAATTTGACATTGAGTTAGTTATAGTAAAGTAGAGTGTAGGCCACTCCAGATTTTTTTTTATTTTGATAAGGCTCAAGAGTACAATAGTCAAAAACAAATTAATTTAATTAATAAACAGGGAGTTTTGTATTACAAAAAATTGAATTGGTGAAATTATGGGAATTTTAATATATTAAAACTTATTAAAAGTGTAATAAGTATACCACAAACTTTGAATTAGTCTTACAGAGTTTCATAATATTACTGTTGAAAGTGGGGAAAACGCTGCGAAATGAATAACAATATTCAAAGTTACAAAAAACATAAATAATTGAAAAGACACACTTACAGTATCTAATTTTCTGGTTCAACCTTTCTTAGGAAAGGAAAGAAAGTTCGATTTCCATCTGTCTCAGTGTCATGCATTTTTTGTCATACCCTTTCCTCTCCAGTTAACTGCTGAAACCGAAAATTAAAGACTGTGAGTATGTTTTTTTTCTCTTTCTCGTGTTCCTATTGTATCTTTGAGCGACACTATTATGATTTACTATTGTGATATAGTGTTTGTAATAGAACGGCCTATATGTTCTAACAAAGTAGAGTATCGTTTATAACCGTGGTGCATAATCGCAAAACTTACGTATTATTGGCATTATTGCTCAATTATTTGTGGTTTAAATACTAATAAACTTATGTAAATATGCAGTGTGTGGTAATATTAAATACTTTAATAGACATTACAGGTTGGTGTGATAGTTCGTAGTGATGGCGTTAGTGTTCTTTCATGCAATCAGATTTTACACACATTTCTAAAACCTATGATAGTATACAACAGTCCACTCACACATACAAAAGTTTGCCATTTCTTTTCTAAAGGACTACATACTGAAAAGCAGTCAGCGTGGAGAGTTTTTCAAATTTTCCTGATTTTTCAATAGATTTTTTCAATTTTCCTATTGAAAATTGAGTAGGTGCTCAACAACTGTGTTAATTAAATCCATTAATAAGTGGCCTTCTAATGAGGTCTTAACTGGACTCTTCCATACTTTTAGACTCATGTTCCCTTCAGTTAGGTTATGATAGGATAATAGGTAGTTTCCCATAAGAAGCATTCAACTTTATAACGAAGCCGGTTGAGTGTTCAAGTTAAAGTTTTTTCAATGTTGCTGTCTTCAGAGGGTTGTTCAAGTGGAGGCCAGTTGGAATAGGAGTGAAGTGGGTTCCTTGTAGAGATGAGTCGTTAATACAGGAGTGGAGGGCAACTGGCGAGATAATTACAAGGGGAGTAGTAAAAGAGAAGGCTTTGCTTCGAGGCCTTTGTGTTGTCTCCGAGATGTCGTTTCTGTTAGGCCTGCTTCTATCGTGTACCCAGTCTTCTGACTTTATCGCCTCCTCCATAACCCTATCTAAACTTACGTGCTTAGTCTTCTATCAACCCCGCATTGCCAACCAACCACCTCCACATTTACAACATTACGAAAATCCAAACTCTTCTGCTCTCAATATTGGATGTAAGTACACTCATAATTGAGCCGCTTATTTTGAAAGTGCCCTAATTCCATTTATGTTAAAATCGAGATATTTAAGGGTTTGCGTTTTACAAAATTTAAAAATATTGTCATTTTATTTATCAACTAATTTTTGTTATAAAAATTCTTAGTAATTTTAAATAAATTTTGTACAATTTGCTGCAAAAGGTAAAGATAACGTAAAAATGTAATTATTTAAATAGCTAGCTAAATTTTTTTGGAAAATGGAATTAGGCCACTTTCAAAATAAACGGCTCAGTTAGAAAAATACCCCGGAAATGTAATTGACATGTTGGCAAACGCATGGATATGTTCTATTAACCATGATTCAATACTGAAAAGAAGCAGGTAGCATCCGCATTAATTTAAATCTTATGGTTTAAGAAATAAAGCTGTTAATTTTTTAATCCGTGAAGAAACGTAACTGGTAAGACAGATTTGTAAATCATGTTGAAAGATATATATTACTATATTACTATTACTATTATATGCTATATTACTATTCAAATGACTAAATGCAATTAGTCAGAATAAATAATGCTGATGACGTCAGAAATTATTGACGTCATCTGATAATCCGAATAGAGTTTGTAGTTAGTGATATAGGAATTTGTTTTCATTGTCATTCCAGAGATAATAAAAACATAAGAATTAGAAATAAGTGTATTGAACAATTATTTAATTTAGTTTTAAATGTTTTATAGTTACCTTTTATATCAAATTGTGTGAGTTGTTTTGTAATTTTGTGTAATATCTCAAAATATATATTATTTCAATTAGTTGAATTGATTATAATAATTATAATTTTTTATAAGATGAAAATTATAGTAATAATTTATATATATATTAAAGATATTTATATATATGATCAAACCACAATATGAAATGGGAAAACAAGACTAAGATCTTTCAACCCTAACAAGCGGTTTTCGTCAGAGTCAAAAACCCAACTTATATATATATATATATATATATATATATATATATATATATATATATATATATATATCATATCAATGATCAAACCACAATAAGAAAATGGGAAAAATATAGTCTTGTTTTCCCATTTTCTTATTGTGGTTTGATCATTGTTTGTTATTTCACGTGCTTATGTGAAATCTTTTTATATATACATACATATATATAACTAAATAATCACAATAAACAGGTGATAGAAACTAATGATGGTATAAGCCACAAGGAAAAAGTAAAAAATAGAGAAAATATGCTCTAAGGTCTTTCAAATTTATGTCATCATAGAACAGCTAGTGATTCATTACGATCATTATCTAACGATCGTTATCAATCTTTAACTGCTCTATGATGACATAAATTTGAAGGCCTTAGAGCAGATTTTTTCTATTTTTTCCTTTTTCTTTGTGGCTTTTACTTATATATATATATATATAACACTGTTTTTCTTTCTTATCAAGGTTTGGTCTAGCTTCAATAATGCAACTCCTTTAAGCCGACGCTTTGTCTATATTTGTAGACATCTTCAGGGCTACATCAATACAGAGTTTAGTTACTATAACATTAAACATAATTATATTACGTTATTTAATTAATATACATAATTACCTTCGTATTTTTCTATTATGGGGAACTAATTACTTAACAGTTTCTGTTCCTTATAATAGAAAAATACCAAGTTAATTATGCATATTATTAAATAATGTAATATAATTATGTTTAATGTTATAGTACCTAAACTCTGTATTGATGTAGCCCTGAAGATGTCTACAAATATAGACGAAGAGTCGGATTAAAGGTGTTGCATTATTGAAGCTAGACCAAACCTCGATAAGAAAGAAAAATACTGTTAAATATATGTGGTCGAGATTGGAAGACATTCGAGTACACACACACATATATATATATATATATATATATATATAGAAGAAATATATACATAATAACAATAATCTAAAATCATCTATGGTTGATAAATCTAATTTAGGAATGTTTAAAAGTTCACTATGTTCTGAACATAGTGAACTTTTAAACATTCCTAAATTACATTTATCAACCATAGATGATTTTAGATTATTGTTATTATGTATATATTTCTTGTGTAAAATATTGTATATCAATTCCTGTTAATGAACTGTAAATTACCTTTTAAAAACTGGTCTGAAGTTTTCATTGTAAATGTATAATTTATAAAAAAATAATATATATATATATATAACAAAATAAAAAACGAAGGAAACACACAGAAAGACACAGACATAACTCACATCGATATTTCGACAATCGTCGTCATCAGGAGGTGCGAAGAGCGAAGAGTCCCGCAGGAAGACAGGGCGGTACTGAACTCGGAAACTGCAGCCAGTACCCCACCACTTACCACCAAGCGGGGGAAGGGAGGGAAGGAAATGAAGAGCCAAATTAAGACGTAAAAGGAACGAGTAAAAATTACAACTATAAAAAATTATAAAAAAAGTAGATAAATCAAATTAAAATTAATAAAAATAATAAATAAAAAGTAAAATAAAAAATAATAAATAAATAAATAAAAAATAATAAATAAATTTTTTATTTTTATTTTGTTGTAAAAAAGTCCGCTGGACCGTTTCTTTTAATTGTATATATATATATATATATATATATGTGTGTGTGTGTGTGTGTGTGTGTGTGTGTGTGTGCATAAGATCTAAAAAAGAAGATCAAAAAATAAAATCTTTTACATTTATAAAGAAATTTATTTCTAATAAATTACAGATATTGATTTGAGATTTTAATGAGATTGAGGCAAACGAAACGTTTAAGTGATTAGTACTGGACTTAAAAGTTATCCTTTTCAGTGCTACTAATTGACTACTCATATAAAGTAATTAATGAAGCAAAATTTCAAATCTCCATAATAACGAGAAGAAAAGTAAAAAGTATTACTCGTTTTGATATAAAGGAACTTCTCATTATTTCAATATTATTCAAGAATAATATTATTTCCACATCAAAGGTTTATATACTCGTATATATGACAATTTCATTAAGGTTTATCAAAACTATATGAGGTTTGTAGAGAGGCGACGAAGTTTTTCCATCAGTGCCTACGCAAATATCGAGACATCGTGCTACAGATATCAGAAATCGTTAATATCCGTTAAAATCTAAATTTTTTTAAATAATCACTGTACTTTACTTGTTGTAAATTAACAAACCATTCTTCAGTGATTATTGTTCATTCGGTGCAATAATGTCCACTTTTTCTTTTTTTGTCGATTCTTAACCTTCAGTACGTTAATTATCAAGTGTTTGTACAACGACGTTATGACCACAATGTTTATAGACTACTATAGACTAGCTGGTGTAGTCCAAGGACTCAATTGTCCATTGTCAAAGTTCATGTTTTCCTTATCGTTTTGTTTACACTTCAGATCAGTTTTTTGAT
Source organism: Hermatobates lingyangjiaoensis (assembly GCA_026182355.1). Taxonomy (NCBI): domain Eukaryota; kingdom Metazoa; phylum Arthropoda; class Insecta; order Hemiptera; family Hermatobatidae; genus Hermatobates; species Hermatobates lingyangjiaoensis. The sequence goes on along the minus strand of JAPFBL010001926.1, from coordinate 429,817 downwards.
GTAATTTAATAAAGAGTGGTGTTTTGAAAGAATCAATGTCGACACTTCGAAGATTTTACGACTTTAAAATTCTAAAATTTTATTACACCTTTACAAGTTTTATCATTTGGTAGATAGATAAATATTTATTTCTTAATAAAGTTACATATTTTTAATATATTTATATAATACAAATAAAATTAATACTTATAAATATAAATTTCAAAATGGATTTCTTGAGGATTTGGTTAAGACGATGTTTTGCTAAAAATTGTTTGGCATTTTTTAAGCTATTTACTATACTATAAGTGAACTAAGTTACTAGTGAAATAAGTGAATAAGTTACTAGTGATCGCGAAAAAATTCGATCTCGAGATTTTGACGGAATTACATGTTTTGAGGTCCCAGAAGTCGTTTTATGATGTTTTTGCGCTGATGTGTGTGTGGGTGGGTGGGTGAGTGTATTAGCATTGCTTGTTATCACGCTACGGTCCAGAATTATTGATGGATCAAGTTGATATTTTACACAAAACAGGCATCATAGGGAAGGAGATCCCTATTGTTTGGGAAGAATTATGCATGACGGGAAAGTCACTTTTTTTGCCAAAAACCCTTTATTATAAAACATTTTTTTCTCCTAAACTGATAACCCTAGAGTTTTGAAATTTTGACATTATCATTGAGGTTACAAATGGAACAAACGAAAAATATATTCAGAATTTTAAAACAGCGGGAATGTGAGAGCGATACAAGATATACCGTTTGACGGATCAAAATGAAACTATACTTCAAAATAGGGCGTTATATGGAAAATGATTTGAAATAATTTTTTTCAAAATTAGATCACCAAAGGGGCATTAAAGTACGATTACTGTTTTTAGAAAAAAAATTTTTGACGCTAAATGGCTCATTGAAAACTCATGAAAATTTTTCAAAAAATGAAACAAAAAAATAGCAATTCATAAAAAAATATTCATGAAGTTTCAATTACGGGAAAGAGCAATAAAGCTATAAAAACTGTTCGTTTATCCTAGACTAAGGGATCACCTGCTATACTTGTCGAATTTTTGATATTTTTTTACCATGTTTACATTGACTTAGAAATTTTTTAGCAAAACCACTGAGATAAAATTAGACTATTCTAGTCTAATAGTTCATATTTATTATTTTCAAAAATTAGAAGCTCCCAACTATAAATAGTTTAGATTATATTGAATAGCTGGCTTTGACTTTGAGTTGAGTATGTAAACTGGTTATTTACTAATATATTTTTCCCCAATATACATTAATAGCAAGCTTATAACAGAGTACATGACGCAAGAAAAAAGATAACACTCACTCAGAGAAAATTGGTATGTATGATTTTCGATAAAGGGGAAGGAAAATGATTTTAATAAATACTAAGAAGCCATAAAATTCCCAGTATAATAATTCTATAAAAAATCAAAAATGTGAAATATAATTCAAATAGGAAATCTTTCGTTTGAAGATTAATAAATGTAATTATTGTATATCCTTAATTATAAACTATCTTAAAACGACATTTTTGCTTGGATGTTTATGATGTTTTCCAGAAAAAATAAGAGTATTTTTCTGATTTAAATTTGAAAATTTGACTTAAATATTCAATATGGAAGGAGGTCAAGTAACCGATATAAGAAATCCACTGGCTATTTGAACAAACGCGATATTCTCTTGTAGGAGATTATTACTGCTGTAGTTATACCAATGAGATTATTTGCATCAGCTGTGGGTTGTAAAAAATAAGCTTATATATTGATAAGTGGATCAATCACTATCTGTACCACGTCAGAAATGAAAGACTAATAAGCATCACCCATTTAAATGTTAACATTATGCTTAAATGAGACATTATATATTATATACCCAAGAACATTGATATTAAGTTTACTTATAGTAAAGTTGAGTGCAGGCCACTCTAGATTTTTTTTTTTTTGAAGTTAGATGCTTTTATCTAACCGCATCACAACAGACGCAGAAAACAAAGGGAACTTGAAAATGCCGAACAATTTTTGGTGAAACGTCTGCTTATAATCAAGAGAAGTTAATTCTTTGGACTAAATCCTCAAGAATCTCATTTTTGAATTTTAAGACTCAGTGGTCTAGAAGCTTTATCAATATTTATAAATATAAATACATATGTATATTGATATTAATATAAAACTATTGTTTATAGGACTGACCGAGTCCCGATAAACTATAGTTTTGTTTCTATTCCACTGTCGATACTTTTATCAATATTTATATTAATATAGTTAATTCAAATTAAATAGATATATTTAATTTTTAATAAATATAATTATGTATTTGATAGATACATAGACATAGTTTTCCTCATGGGAAGTGTACTTGATTTAGAGTTCATTGAACCATGTATTGGTTTTTTATTCTTTTGGTTATTGATAACTACCTAAACTCTACTGCAACAATTGTTACCCACCGTGATCCTACAGCAATTACCTTAATTGAATTTAATCATTTGATTATTAATATGATTCATTGAGTTTACAAATTGTTCGTTCACCCATTCTTCCACGCAATTAGGGCAATTAAATTTTCAAGTAATTAACTAACTTTAGTAGCAACTTTAAAAAAAACCAAGCAAATTGGTTAATTAATTTGATTATTCATTATTTCTGATTACGTGATTCGTAGACACTTCAGAGTTTTTAAAATTTGGCTTAGATTTTTCAATCAAAAAATATACATTCCGGTATAAATGTTAATGTAGAAAAATTACTGCAACTTTCAAAATAAACTGATTTATGTTTAACTTTCGGTTAAAATAAAAGATATGTGATTTATAATGCAAGTAAGGTGAAGGTGTATTTAGTCTTTAACTGATGTAGTTCTTTTTGGATTACTTGTTAAAAGTATTAACAAGTAATATGGGTATTTATTTTTTATTAACTCTCATATTTTAATTTATTCTTTACATTGCTTTAATAGTCCTCTTAAAACATAGGTAAATCTACTATTTTTGTATTGTTTTGTTTGTTTTTTTTTTTATAATTATAACATTGGTCTTAAGCTAGGCTTTTTGACTCCAGTGGGTAAGATTGTTACAGGGATAGAGGTATACAAAGGCCTCTGCTGGAGGTGTCGAACAGTTAGTTATCTATCTTAGATCTTGGGGTTGATCGACAGGTCCCACAAGGACCTCCAGGTGTCTAAAGAAATATAAAAGGACCCTATAGACAAAAATAGTAGTAATTTAAGGGTCCATAGTCCATGGAAAATTTACAGATGTCAATATTCCATTATAAAAAAATTTCCCTAATGATTGTTTTTACAATTTATTTAAAATCAGAGTACTGCAATTAAGAAAATTTGTTTATTGTTTAAAATTTTTGTTATCTGGATTTCTTATTGTATATCTTTTGTAATTATTACATGGTTAGATTCTTTTAATTGCTTACAAACGTTTTATTTAAAAAATTCACATATGCATGTAGCGATTTATATGCAATAGAACATTGACAAATAGTGGACAGCTAGCTCTCCAGGAGCAAACAAACGTTGGAAACCCCTGCCTAAGATGAAGCCTTCTTCTATGAATTTTAAAATAAAATTACAATTATTTCTCTAAAGAGTTTCTGAATTACTTAATTTTATTTTTAAAACTGTTGGAAATGTTTATATGAGAGAGAACTATTATGAACCCTCTCCCATGTGGTAGGTGTTGAACTATAATTATAAGTATTCCATTCTTACTGTGCTTTGTCTTCCTTCAAGATAATTAGCAGAAATCACTCCTACTTCTCACACGTTGTGAATTTCCGTTACTGTTACACCACTTGTGGCTTCTCATTTTGATTGGTTATTATTGTCTGCAAATAAACATCTTTAGCTGATCACCAACAACCAACGAATATATCCGCGCACTATAGTGCACGTCGTAACTAGCAGTTCCAGACCAGAGGCCTTCTACTGCTTGATTACTGTGCTACTATGACTTGGGATGTCAGTAATTCATGTCAGATATTAAGTTAGTCTGTACAGTAATGATGTCGTATTCGCGGTCATGTGGTCTTGTTAGTGATGGTCTTCAATGTTTTTAATCATTAGTTGGAAAGGTAGTCAGATAGTCAGTGGATGAAGTCGACCTGTACCAATCCATCATACTGCATCTACGCATATATATAATACTATATCCTATGTAGTATCCATAAGAATCGAGAGATTTAGTATAGGACCGAAATGCATCATTCACCTGGGAAATTCAATAACCTTATGCTCTCTGGTTTTGAGCTGAATGCTTATAAACAAAGGTTTGTTGTTTGTACTTTAAACTTTTTATAATTATGGAAATTATGGTTTTTATTATGCAAATTTATGGACCATGAACGTCTAGTAAATTCATGGCTAAATTAAATGACTTATGTAGTGTTTATCACTTCTACTAGTAATTTATTGGGACTTTCCTTCTGTCAGTAATACAGACATGATTACCTTTCTCTCAAGCCATGGCTGAGAGAATTTAGAGGACTGTGAACATGTAGAAGCAAGATGCTGATTATGTTTTTACTGAAAGGCTACGAATTTATGTCAGTCATTCGAAAACCTATCGTTGGATAGAATCCGTCAAAGGACTCCAAAAGACACCTTACACTACTACAGTGTGTAGCCCAGTCGTTTTTACCATTGTTCAAAATAACAAGTAGAATTACTAGCTTTCTAGTGAGGATATATGTTAGGTATGCCATGTACGCATGTCTGCAAGATTAGAAAGTTTCTTTATTTTACGGCCAGTTGGATGCTTGTAGATTAAGTCTTTGAATTAAGGAAAACATAACGTTTGCAGTCCATTTTGGTAGTAAGTGAAGATAAGATGGTTTTGAGAAAGTTATACCTTGTGATGACCGAGGTCTGCTACCACTTTCTATCAAGGCGAAAGCAAGTAGATCCTGCTATTAGATTTGAAGCAATGGTCAAGTTTTGTTTGGAACTATAGAAAATTAACTTGAAGGGAACCCTTCTTCGCAGATTTCACTTAAGATAGCTTGTCGGTTAAGGAGAAGGGATTTATATTTAACTCTAAGAGTTCTCATCAAAACTTTGTAAGTGTAAACCACTGCATCCTATTGGGACTACACAATAAAGGCGAATAGTAATCCCAGAGTGTTGTTGTTTTGAAGTAGCCCTTGTATCCCGCTTTACTTGGATAGTTCTGTTTTAAAACTTCCAAGTTATTAATCACGCCTTGCACGATGAATGTTCTGATTATGTAATTTAAATAAAATCCCCCTCATTTCAGCTTTCGACGCATATTTGAAGTCTGCTGGTTTATCTACAGTTCTTGTCTACTAATGTTACATATCTTCTTTAAAGGATTTCCGAAGCACTTGTACTTATTAATTGCTAGTGTCACTGCTCCCCATACAGAGTTCTATTTGAATTTTTTTTTTTTTTTCAAATAGTTCCTTTTTGTGGAAAGCCATTTCCAAAATTTTATAGAATAAACTTTTGGAAATTTGGAAGATAAAATGCCTATGTGTGTTATTTAAATTAAATTGCTTAATAATTATTTTTGTCCAAAATCTTCCTTTGTGTAACAGGAAAGGTACCTAATAAATAAGGTAAAAGTAATTAATACAACCTTTAGCTATAGGGTATTTATTATAGTAGTAACAGTAGACTAATTAACATATATGGGCAAAAAATCATGAAGTAACTTTTAAAATAAGTATAATTTTAATGGAAAACATTCTATGGCAATAGAGACTTAGCAACTTTGTAAGTATTACTTTTATACGCGCAAGGCTTTATCTCATCTCTTTATAAATACTTTTAATATTTGCTCAGTTCTTACATTTAATGTTAGAATATACTGCAGTTCTTGTTTAACTTTACGTTATTGTACATCTTGTTCAATATTCGTTTTGTTTTCATAAATGCTTTTTTGATATCATGTAATCATATAGTGTACAGCAAAAATTATTTAAAAAAAAAGTAAAATAACCTTATTTGGTATTCAGTACTCCAAATTTAACTTTAATCTTAGAAACACAAAAGACACCTCGTGTTGTGTATAACACGAGTTATTGTGTACCGGTCTGTAAACTCCCTTACTCCTACAGTTTTGTCATTTCAATTTTTCCCCTGAGGATGGTGGAACATGAGTGTCTGTTCATTTTGTTTGTGTCCCTAAGGTTAAAGTTGAATTTATACCTACATATGAAATTTATAGAGTTATCAGCCGTGAAATGGGATAGAGTAAAATATGTATTTGAAAAAGATATATCTTCTTTGTTCTGAACTAGTTGTCTGCAGACCTTTTGGAAAGCATTTTCTCAGATCAGGAATCAAAGTTCTTTTCAACTGGTATATTTGTATTTCTTAACATGTTTCAATGATTTCAATCACCATCTTCACAAGTTATATACTAAACAAGACATATGGTTGTTATAAACAAGTCAGATCAATATAAGATTACATTGTGTTACATTGGCTTAGGAATAACAGGTTGTAGAGGTTATATACCAACCTCTACAGGTTAGGAATAACAGGTTGTAGAGGTTGTAGCTACCAACAACTACCAAGTTACCAACTGCAACTTTTGAAGTTGGTGATTGTTCTCGTTTAACAGTTACTTTTATTAGTTTATAAAGTGTATATATGAATTTACATAACCTGTTAACCTTAAGCCAATTTAACACATTATAACCTCCACTTATTACATGTACATTTTTACATTTTGTTTTCATTAATGGGCATGCAATCTCCTTCTTATGTAGTATCACATCTAGCCGTTTTATTATTTGTTTACTTTCCTGATAAATTCCAATACCTTGCATTTTCTAAAGTCCTGAGGTAACAGACAGGTTGAAAGATTATAATCAGTGTTATAAGTTACAAAAATTTTTGTATCGTCTCTAGAATTAAGTCTGCGCAGTTAATTACATCCATTAACAAGAGCTGTGAAAAATCTCTCGGTGAATTGATTTACCTAAGGATCTTAGAATAACAACCAGGGATCAGAACACTGTTGTTTGTTTTTTTGATCATAAAAGCATATATATATATATATATATATATATATATATATATATAAAGATTTCACATAAACAGGTGAAATAACAATCAATGATCAAACCACAATATGAAATGAAGAAAAAAAATAAGATTTTTCAACCGTAACAAGCGGTCTTCGTCAAAGTCAAAACCAACTGGGTTCGTAGTCTTTTTTTCCCCACTTCATATTGTAGTTTGATCATTTATATATATAAATATATATATAAAACAGATTCAATAATATATGAACCGTTTGATAGAATAGGTGTGTTCTCTAATCGGGATTCGGTCAATTTTCTACGATAAAAAATCAAACTCTTGTTGCCAACGTTTCGGTTTTATTTAAAACATTTTTAATAGGTAGAAGTAAGAATTTGTTAACTAAGAAAATGAAATTTACATTGTTGTTACTTTAAATAATGTAAATTTCATTTTCTTGGTTATAAAATTCGTACTTCTGCATATGATAAAGGTTTTAAATAAAACCGAAACGTTGGCAACGAGAGTTTGATTTTTTATCCTAAAAAATTGACCGAATCACAATTAGAGAACACACGTATATATATAACAGAGTTTCAAAATAAACAGATGAAATAGGAATGATGTCCAACTGCAGTAAATTGTAAGTACTAGGTATATAAGTTAATGAATAAATAATTGCATAATTCTTTAATACAAATATTTTGTGTTAACCCATATTAATCTGTTGCGAAATTTCTAATTTTAATTTGAAAATTTTTTATGACTCTTCATACCTACTTCATGGATTCAATTAAACATAAAATACTAAGTTATAACTAACAATTTATAATACATTGTTTGTTTAAAACTGCAAAGAGAAGCTGAAGTAATGGTTTTTCTCTCGTATGATATTTGGATTTATCCTTATGAAATATGGTGCGTAGTCCTTTTTTACCCCTTCCTTTTGAATAATAAGCTTAAAAAAAATCTTTTTCTTTTGAATGAAAAAGTTAAAGCAGTTTTTTTTTTGGAGATGTTTAGAGAATTTATTGGTATGAGGGGCACGACATGTAACAATCTGGTAGAGTGGAAAGGACCCTTAAAGACAGAAGAGGCAGTCTTGTGTGGGCTGAACGCCGCTTGATAGTATCTACAGTGGACGGCCTTGGTCTTGCATGCCCACTCAGCAACATTCTCTTTCACTTCCCATTTCTTTCCTTCCCTCCTACTAGCCACTCCAAACGGTCTTTTCTTTTACTATTTAAGTCGTATACAGATGTTTGCTTCTTAGGCTTTCCTGTATACCTCTGTGTGTCTTTTAAAGTGGTCATTCGTGTTTGACAGTTACGTTTAAGAACTTTATGTCTCCAGCTGTGTGAATCGTATTTCTACTAACCGTTCCATGTTTTAGAATTGGGAGTCAATTGTAGTCAACTGTTACTGAAGATTGGAGATTCAAATCTTAGCCATGATTTCATGTGGGCGATGAAATATTTGTCACGCTGTCTCACAGAGAGCATTACCTGCATAAAGATGTAGGTCCGAGCCTGTACGATGTCAGGTAGTTGTTAAAGACTCCCACTCTAATAAGCTTTAGTGAAGGCATTCTCGATGTAAAATCAACCAGATATTATATCTTGCCTATAAAAAAAGAGCGTGTCACACTTTCACATTGAAAAATGAGTTACACTTTCCGCCTCTAGAACATTTCCAAAGCCGAAGTCCTATAATTATGAGTGTTAGAAAAAACGAAACAAACATGTTTTAGGATTTTTGGTATACTTCTTTGTACTAAAACGGTATTGAAATGTTTTTTATATTGCTGCAATATTCATGCTATTCAATAAATTCTCGCATAAACCTTATACCTTCTACTTCATAGATCTTTATCCACTCGTCCATGAACCGTACTGATCTTTCCTTATTTTTGGTTTATTCATGGGGAGAGTCTCAAGGCTATATTGTTTGACTGGATTATCTCTTCCATGGCTGCCTCACCTTTTTGACACGTATCATGGGATACTCGTAGTTGTAAATGAAACCAAAGACTAGAAACAATTTTTTTTTTCTGTATTTCACTAAAACCAAGTTAGCTAAAGTGTTAGTAACTTTGTTATTTTAATTTTTGCTCCTCGGTGGCTTAGTCAGTAAACTCGCTTACATCGCCATAGAAACGTGGGTTAGATTCCCATTAACCCTTGGTTGTTTGTGTTTTACAAAAAGAATTGTGTTTACTAAAAGAAGAGATTGGTAATCTGTGTACCAGTTTTCGGCCTCCTCATTTACTACTACTATAACTTTAATGTTTCTTGTACCTTTAATGTACCTTTAACTTTTTGTAATAAAGTTAGAGATCAGGGTTCTATATTTTGTCATAAAGCTTTCCTATCCTAATATTTGTTTTGTTATTTGTCAGTATTTGTTCAGTAGGTATAGAATATTTGGATCATATTCCATAGTTTATATCTCCCTATGTATGTTAACCTTTCCTCTTTTTGTCGTTTATTCTTATGTAGAATGCTTTTCATTAACAATAGTGTAGTATATCTCATTATCATTGTTTTTTCCTTTTTAGATTGATCTAAAGTAATGTATAACAAGGCACACATCTTCCCTTGTCCGTGTACGAGGATCAGTAATGAAGTTCTCGGAAGAATAGTGTAAAAAAAATAGTGTTCATTTCGCAAAAAAAAATATTTCTACTGCATCTAAGTTATTATCTAGACACTATTGCAATATTGTGTTCCTGCCTTCTACTTCCATTTTTCTCAAATTGCTGGTGTTGTTTTTCCACTCCAGGTAATAACCTCCATTTTTGACCGTCTTTAGAGAATGTGCTGGACATTGTGATGTAGCACAATCCAACTCACAGTTATCGTATTCGTTTTTGGCCTAGTCAGTACTTATTGACTTCTTCAATAGCGTCACAAAACACTTTAGTAATAGCTAAAGCTGTTTTCTCACTTTCTGAAAATCTGTCATATGACTTCCTTTGAAATTCAAAAAATTGAGGACATCACTTTTTGAAACTGACATTATTTTTCTGAATTTAACAGACCCATATGTCATATACTCTTTTGATTAAATTTGTTTTCTGAATCACCAATTTTCATTTCCAATAATTCAAATCTTAATAATGCATGATTTAAAAACTACAATTTTAGTATGACAATTTAATTTATGAACACCCATTATAGATAGATATGTGTTTCTGATATCCATGTAACAATGTTAAGGCTACAAACTTGTTCAATTACATATTATGTAAACTTATTAAATTTTATGTAAATTGTGATTGTCTAGATCAATGTGATTACAGGATGTAATTTAATTAAAGGTATATGTGAGATCATTAATTGCAATTAATTATCATTCAAACACAATAAAGTCGTATTCTTAGTTTTAAAACTTGAAAAAAATTATGATTTTCCTAATTTTCATGGTTTCTCCCATGCTTTTGTTATACACATAATGAATGCTCCTTATATTAATATTAGTTGAAGAATATCAGTACCAACAATAATTCTGTATCAATTTTGTATTTTGCTTTATTTGAGAGCACTTAGCGTAGCCGGTCCCAGTTTGTTGTTCTTTTGATTTCTCGATGGTTCTTTCTAGTATTGGGTTGATTTGAAGATCCGTTGATCGTCAGAACCGGTAGCTAACCCTCCCTTGCCTCCACACCATCGCTCCGGAGTGCCTGACCGTATAATTGACTTTGGTTCAAATTAGCACATGGCAACCGGCTATCAGCCTCAGCTCAAACTTGCGAGCTCCTAATTTCAGGTTACTCTGATCAAGTATTTCTCCTGCATGTGCAGTCTGACTCGACATCCTGGAATCTCTCCTCGGTCGGTAACTCTGAATGAGAGAAATCCCGTTATCTTAAGTGCTAGCGATGGCAAATACAATTTTACGAATGATGAAAAATATTTAAAAACAAATCCAAAGGACAAATGTACAGACAGAAATCAAGTAAAAAACTAACGAGAATCTTTTCAATATTTCAACCCTTATAGTGGTAATCGTCAAAAAAGACTTCACATTGTGGAAGAGACGACGGATACCAAGATGTTTTTATCACAAGAATGCTGTTATCCCAGGGTGAAAGTGAAATCAAAATGAAACAAACAAAAGTAATATTAATACAAATGAAGCGTTTTAAAAATTGTAACAGGGTGGTTGGTGTGTGCCTGAAAGCTAGATTTTTTGGAGACTTTTGGAAAATTTACATCTACTTTGATATATCACTGAAGGAAATACATATGTACGGATCACGGAAACTCTGAAAATGTGTATATGGTGCTGACTACATTTTCTTATAGAGGAAAATTACCTAAACCTACTCGTAAGAGCTGCAGTGACCAAACACTATATAGAACATAAATAAAATGATTTCACATAAACACGTGAAATAACAATCAATGATCAAACCACAATATGAAATCTGAAAACAAGACTAAGATCTTTCTAACAAGCGGTCTTCGTCAGAGTCAAAAACCCAACTGATATTGTGGTTTGATCATATAGAACATATGCATTTACGCCAAGTTAACGAGAGTAATACTACTACCAATATATAATAAAAATCACTGAGAACCTCCTCATACAAAAAGAAAAGTGAAGTATAAATATTCAAATAGAAAAAAGTATCGGGATTTTAACAGCCTTAAAGAATAAAAATGTACTCTAGCTCATTTAGTAATCTTTAATCTACCTTCCTAGTTAATGCCTGAAACTACTTAGATCTCTTTGATGCCTGTATTTTAGTCAAATATCTTGATAGAGTTAAGTCTTAAGGCAGTCTGTAGTCTAGAGGTTACTCATATAAATGAGTAATTGAAAGTGACCTTTAATGTTCTGGTGATGGCTGCGGAATTGCATATATCGACTATTAAAAGTGTAATGTGTGCATGGAACAACATTATTTAGAAAGATTAAACAAAATATTTGAAAAATATACATCTTAGCATTTGGACGATTATAAATAATAGAACCTTACAATATTATTTTCAAATATTTTTTCGTTTTATAAATATGATGCTGTTTGAAATCATTGTTTCCCTTCGACCTGGGACAATAGAGGACTGATTATTGAACTCCATTCTGTTCACTATCTACATTAGCTACTAGCAAGTGACTTTCTAAAGAAAGTCAATTAGGCTTGAAGTCGAGGAGTCTTTTTCAGAATCTTGTTCTGCTCAAACAAATAAATGTCTTCTTTTCTTTTTTTTCTTGTTATTCACTAACAAAGCCCAAAAGCTTTCTTATTTTTTTCTTTTTGATCCAGTTTTAATGAAATGTCAGTTTTATTTTAATTTTATATTTACTTTGAGGTTGTTTAAAATATTCTGAATATAATAATTTTGGGGTTTAAATATTAACATTTTTTATTATTAAAATAATTATTAATAATGTACTATACATTTTTTACTATTGTTTTATATTCAATTTCCGCAAATTCATACTACTAGTCACTTTTTGATTATATTATGTACTTTGAATATGTATTCTCTGTATTAACATTTATTAGAGCTGCTGGAATGCCATATGGTTGTTATGTTTGCTGTAATACTGGATTTGTGAATTCTAACACAACAGATGAATTTAGATTTTTCAAACAAGACTAGTTAGTCATGATGTCCTTCTCTAAGGACATAAAATATTGGTATTTTGCCTATGGCATGTCTGGTACTCGTAAAAGACACCATCTCTCAGTACATCTGAGTAGGCACAATTTAGTACCCCCTCAAAGTGAACACGTAACTCGCCCATTAATTACTACCAGCAAAATAGAAATAGGCTACATGCATCACCCTTGGAGGCACTCGCCCCTACATTCCGTTTGACGGCACAATTTATGAATCATATTGTACTCAAGGGAATGTCAATATCAGTTTGGAGCAAGTTTAATTGTTTAAATAATAGTTATACGGGTATAAATATTTTTTGATATAAAAGGGTTGTTATGAAGAAACAAATATTTAACTACAAAACATGTCCACTTCTATATTATTAGTACAAGAGAAGTTAGTTGAAGTCTCATTAGAGAATGACACCGTCTTACCTGCTGTACTGGAGTAGGATTTTTCGAAAGGTTTCGGCCATTTTCCATCTTCATGTAGAATTCAGTAGGAAAAACGACTTATTATAATGGAGAAATTAAAATACAGATAATATAATAACAAATATTGAACCACCTGACATTTTATTTAAGCCATTTATAAAAATGAAAAGATAACTGGAGGGCCTGATAATGATCAATTAAATAATAAAATTATCAAATTAGATAAATAAATAAAATGAAAAATTAATTTTTATGATATTAATAATATGAAATAAAATCTAGTCTCCATTGATGTAGGCATAACTTGCTCTGAAGTTATATAAACCCATGATGAAGTCAGTGGCTCTGATCAGTTCTAGTTGTCGTGGACAACGTGGGATACCTGTCGAACAACTACACCAGTATTCACTAATGTGGCTCTGATGCATATATTTAACTACTTCTGTAGTTTATATGTCATGACTAAGAATATAGTGAAAATATTGCGACGGTTATTTTAGAATACATGTATAATTTCACCACGGCTCATTCTGTAGAGGAATCCAAATTCTATGTTGACTACTCAGGCATTTTTTATGGTAATTAAGTAAGCAACTTCAGTCAGGTGTATTCAGTATCATGGGTGACCCTCTTTGATTACAATCTAAACTTTGGAATGATATTGACCATTCTTTTATTTCCTTCCCCAGTACGATGTTTATTCAATTTTTCACAAAAGAAGTGGTGAAAGTAATATTAACCTACTGAGATTCATCACTCAACAGAGTTACTAATATGATATAATACCAGTATTCCTCTTTACTATATAAAAAAGTAAGTAAGTTATATACCGATTTAAAGTAATGTTACTGCATTTATTACATACTATTTATTGTAAAAAATCTCATTTATATTAACAATGATTTTTAAACACTTCCTTTTCTTCTTCAAGTTACATAAACTGTTCTTATGCACATCCATCTTAACAGTTTGGTGAAACCTGAAGAAGAACAGTACTTTTATATAAAAAAAACTATGATATATGGATATTGGAATTATTTTCTCATCACGACTTTTAAGCGGGTAAATAATTATTTTTCAGAGTATTGTTGCTTGCAGTATAAGATTTTTCTGCATAGTTAATTCCGGGTCATGGAGTACTGTTAGATGTTGCCTTTTATCACACTGAATATAAAAAGAGAAATTGTTTAAATTGTCAATATTTGGTGACACCACTTAAGCGAGGCCGACTTTGCTAGTCATATGTTGATAAATAAAAGAATGATATTGTGTCTGTTGTCAAGCTGATATTTATACAATATATTGGGAGATTTTGTTTTGATAATTATAAGCATTATATAAACACAAATATCAGTCGCCTATTAAATACGTATACGAAGTATGGACCACGATTTCTCCTCTCAATTAACCTCAACGTAATAAATTAACGAAAAAAAACGTATAATATTGAATAAACTTAATTTTTTTCTCCACATTGACTCATTAAAAAATAAAATATAATATAATAAAAATTCTATGAATTCTGTCATTCAACAGATGGTTATTCCTATTTTAATAGCATTCAAAGATAGATGTAATTTTATGTTTGAAGATTACAAACAAAACTGAAAATAAATATAACGGTTTTATTTTCTAAAAGTAGAAAGATAATGAAAATAATTAGCTTGGAAAAGAGTGTTTTGCTTTTCTTTAGCACCTCGTTACAAAAGACTAATATGTTACCAGTAAGTCGAGTATGATGTAATATTAATGATGTCATGTTTAATAGATTATGATGTAATCTATTAAAATCATGACTGTTTTGGCAGACAGGCTAGTGTCAGAGAGACTTGCTCACATTTGGTGTATGTCACGGTTAAGGTTGATCAGTAGAAGAAGTAGACAATGTGACTATGACATGCATGTAGTCAATAAAGTGCTAATAGACTGAGCATTTCAATGTGAGGCCGAAATGAGGTGACATTTTTTATTTTGAATTATTGTATGAGGGTGTTGAATAATGAACGAGAGAAATTGGTTTGCGAAAAACCGCTTCATTCAATGATAATGAAGCATTTCCAAAATTAGGTTGGCTATCTGTGTGACGCATGTAGTTATATTTTCAACATGAATGTGAATATAAAATATGTTGTCCATTTCAAAACGTTAGAACCACTTGAAACGTTTAAACCGGAGAACAATTTTCATTAATCAGAATTTTTTTAAGAAGATATAAAACTATGGTTATTTATCCAAAAGTAAAAAATCTAGAGTAGCCTACACTCAACTTTACTATAAGTAAACTTAATATAAAACTTATTGGTTATATAATTTATAGTGTCTCATTTAGGCATAATATAAATGTGTAAATGGAAAAGGCTTATTAGTCTTTCAATCTTGTAGGTAGTACTGATAGTGACTTATCCACTTATCAATATACACACTTACTTATATATATCACAATAACTACCGCCGTAAAAACATTTTGAAAAGCGAAACTGAAGATTTCGTGTTACAAAATAATTTCTTTCAGGAGAACATGTCGTGTTTCAATAGCCATTGGATCACTCGCATAATTTATCTAATCTTCTTCTACTCTGAAGATGCAAGACAAAGTTTCCCATTTAAAACTTAAAAATATTCTTATTTTCCAAATCAATGTAAATAAATGAGAAAAGAATCTGGCAAATATAGCTGGTGATCCATTAGTCCAGGATGGAAATCCCCTTATTTTTTTTAATCCGAGTAATACTTTAAATGTTGTTATTTTATGAAATGCTATTTTCGAAGGTTAATTTCATTAAGTGATTTTCAAAATATTCTTGTAATAAATAGTTTAAAACGTTGTCCAGTGAGAATGCGTTTGAGTTTTATTAGTGATAATTTTCTCTGAACTTCAAAAATAATTCTATTGAAAATAAATTTTAAATGGATTACCATGTCCTCTCTTCGACAGCAAAGTGAATTTGCTACTACTTTCAGTAGTGATAATTTTCTTTGAAAATTGAAAATAATTCCATTGAATTTTTGAATAAATTTTAAATGAATTACCATGTCCTTTCTACCAGCTATTCGACAGTAAAGTGAATTTGAGACCCTAAAAGTTCCAGAAATCAGTCTATCAATATATCATGTCACAAAGTGGTTGGTTTATTCAATTACTATGCTTTTAAAGAACCACCCTCATGACGCAGCTTTGTGTAGAAAATTTTGCACTCAACTATGCTATAAGTAAATATATTCTCAAACTTCTTTGGTATATAATTTCCCATTAAAACGTAATATAAATGTCTATAAGGCAGATGAGTAATAATATTTGATACATATGGAGACTGGACAGATACTGATTCACCCAGTTATCAATATATATACTCATATTTGATTATCACACAAATGATTTGTATAATATTCTTGATATTACTACACAAATAACATTTTGGCAAAGCCAAAGTAAAACAACGTATTACCAAATAATCTCTTACAGAAGAATGTGTCACTTGCTAGCATAGCCAGTGAATCTGTTACATTTAATGCTGTTCATCTGACCTTCTTCTATATTAAAGGTTTATTTAAGTGAATTCACTGAAAAAATCTTGAGTGGCCTACAGTTATCTTCACCATATTACTAACTTAAACATAATATCAATCTTCTTGGGTACCTATATAATGTACAATGTCACATTTAAACATAATTTAAATGTCTAATTGGAAAATGTTTATCAGTTTTTCATTCCTGGAGGTAGTACTGATAGTGATTTTATCCACTTATCAATACACACGCGTATTTTTGTATATCACACCACTGATTACTATAACTACAACAGTAAAAACATTTTTGAAAAGTGCAAGTGTAGACTTGCTATTACGATATTACTCTTACAGGAGAACATCGCTTTTGTTCCAATAACCAGTGGATCACTTACATAGTTTATTTGACCTCCTTCTCCATTGAAGATTTAAGACAAAGTTTCCCATCTAAAACTTGAAAATATTTTAAGTATTTTAAAAACGTTACAAAGGTTTTGTCTGAAATATGAAAAAATGTAAGAACAAATCGTTTTCAGATAATTTTTAACTTAAAATGTAGGAAATTTCATTTATTATTTTTAAAAGATTTTTTTTAATTCTAAATTATGTTTTACATTTTTGGTCTTTTATCAAATTATTATACTGCGAATTCTATGGCATGTTAGAGTTTTTTAAAAACTCACTTTTCTTTCCCTTAGTCAAAAATCATAAAAAACTAATTTACGCTGAACGAATCTTATTTTTTCCCAGGTGCTGTACTCTGTTATAAGTTTTTTGTAAATGTATATTGAAAAAAAATGTATTGGTAATTAGCCAATTTTGCATTCTTAAATCACGTTCAAAGCCGACTTTTCTGTATGACTTTAAATTTAAAAGCTACAAGTTTGAAATTTTAAAAAATAATGGTATGTACTATTAGACTAGAATAGTGAAAAATCTGGATATTGGTCAAAATCAGGACAAACAAGGACGAACAATTTGGACGAAAAAGTTCATTCCAAAAACTTCAATATTACTCGATAATAATGTCGTTCATAAACGTAAAAAAATCAGCATCTGATGTTAGGCTTTGTAGAATGGTGCAACATTTAGATCGATTAGAACATTTTGTTCTAACAAACCCATCATACAATGTAATG
Source organism: Hermatobates lingyangjiaoensis (assembly GCA_026182355.1). NCBI lineage: Eukaryota > Metazoa > Arthropoda > Insecta > Hemiptera > Hermatobatidae > Hermatobates > Hermatobates lingyangjiaoensis. The sequence continues at coordinate 412,129 of JAPFBL010001926.1, read as the reverse complement.
AATCAGAAATTATATTGATATGCTCTATTGTCATTTATTTTTTACATATAAGAATATTATTCTTGTTACTTCACATATAAGTCCTTAAATCATTAAAAAATGTTCATTATATATCTAAACATTATATTATTTTTCGATGAATTCACTGAAAACAAATACGAAGTCAATGTAAACAATATAATATAAATGGGTGATGTTTATTAGTCTTTTATTCCTGAGGTAGTACAGATAGTGATTGATCGACTTATCAAAATATGAGCTTATTTTTGTATATCACATACGGATGCAAATAATCTCATTTAGTATAACTACAGCAGTAATACATTTTTGAAAAACCAAGGTGAAAATTTCTTCATACGAAATAATCTTCTACAAGAGAACATGGCTTATTTTCAAATAGCCAGTGGATTTCATACATCGTTTACTTGACCTCATTCTACATTGAATATTTAAGTACAATTTTTAAATTGAAAACAAGAAAATACTCTTATTTTCTCTGAAAAACATCAAAGAAATAATATCATTTTAAGATAATTTATAATTAATGATGTACATAATTACATTTATAAATCTTCAAACAAAAGATTTTCATTTTTAATTATCTTGAACATTTGTGGTCTTTTATTCAAATCAAAGTCAAAGCCAGCTATTCTGTATAATTTAAAACTTTTATAGTTAGGAGCTTCTAATTGTTGAAAATAATAAATATGTACTAATAGACCAGAATAGTGAAAAACTGGATATTTCTCATCAAAACATAACTCCTCTTACTTGAGGAAAGAGTCCATTCATGACATTTCAATAACAAGGAAATAATCTACAATTAACAAAGATGAAGTAATATAACTGATAATTAGTTTTGCTCAAAAGTGTAATGTATAGATTTTTAAAGCATTTTGTGAGACAAATCCATCATGCCATGGTAGACAAAAGAAATTTATTTATGTATTGGCAGTGATTTTTACATGTAAAAGTATTATTCCTCTTAAATCTCGTATAAGTGAATAAATTATTTAAATTTTTCCTTTACAAATATCAATTTTATCTCAGTGGATTTGCTCAAAAAATTTCTGAGTCAATGTAAACAATGAAAAGAAATATCCAAAATTCGACAAGTATAGCAGGTAATCCCTTAGTCTAGGATAAACAAACAGTTTTTATAGCGTTATTGCTCTTTTCCGTAATTGAAACTTCATGAATTTTTTTTTATGAATTGCTAATTTTTTGTTACATTTTTGGTCAAATTTTTATTATTTTTTAATGAGCCGTTTAGTGTCAAAAAAACATGTTCTGAAAACAGAAATCGTACTGTAACGCCCCTTTAGCGAATGTAATTTTGAAAAAAAATATTTCAACTCATTCTCCACATAATGTTTTATTTTTAGGCATAGTTTCATTTTGATCCGTCTAACAGTATGGCTTGTATCGCTCTCACAAGGTTTGAGATTGAATTATAAGTCAAAATGTTTACATTTTATTGAAAAAAAAATATTTCCCGTTGTTTTAAAATTCTGAATATATTTTTCGTTTGTTCCATTTGTAACCTCAAAGATAATGTCAAAATTTCAAAACTCTAGGGTTATCTAGTGAAATCTAGGGAAACTAAGGAAATAAATGATTTCTAAAAAACGGTTTTCGGCAAAAAAAGTGACTTTCCCATCATGTATAATTCTTTCCAAACAATAGGGATCTTCTTCCCTATGAGGCCCATTTTTGTGTAAAATATCAACTTGATCCATCAAGGATTCTGGACCGTAGCGTGGTAACGAGCCATGCTAACACACTCACTCACCCACACACACACACACACACACACATCATCGATAAAACTTGATAAAACGACTTCTGGGACCTCAAAACCTGTAATTCCGTCAAAATCTCGAGATAGAAATTTTTCACGATCACTATACTTTACTTATAGTAAAGTAAAAATGCTAACAGAGAAAGTGTTTACTCCACAGTAGCTTATATAAATGGGGGGAACGCTTAACCGCAGTAGAAAAGGAGTCAGTGATCAGACTGTGAAGTGTTTTGAGACTTGTACGGCCCAAAATTTGAATTCCTCTATCATTTCCATCCTAAAAACTGTTGTTTAAATAGGAGGACAAACCCTTTCTAGATTAACAGCTCATTTAAAACTCAAGGTTTGTTAGATTACTCAAGGATGTGGTAAACTGACAATCCAAAGAAAACACTGCAGAGATTTGCTTACTGACCCCACAATCACGTATTTCTGTCATTTAGCAGTAGTAGGACTATGATCTGTAACTGTTATTTACAACGTACGCCTCAGTGTGCGGAAATATTCGTTGGTCGTTCAAAAATTTTGTAATTTTTTATTGAATGTACAAGTAATATATCAATGGTCTCTCAGCAAGTGGAGACAATAGGGTTGTGTCTGTAGTGTAAGCCTCAGAAAGTAAGGATAGGAAACGAAGAAAGCGAAAGTTTATTTCAGTTGGTACGATCAAGAATATTGTAGAATTTGAACTACCAAGTAGAAATAACCATCCAACTAGTGTTACAAACAACAGAGGTTTAGAGAAAATTACATAGTAAGTGGGTCACTAGGATATAATGAAAAACGTTAGTGTGATCTCCCAAACAGTAGGACCAGTTTGATCTCTTGCATGAAAACGCAGAGTTATGAGAAACGCTCAAAAGTTAGGTGGGTGGTTGATTTGTCAGAACACACTTACTGCCCAGAGGTGACCCAGTCACTCTTACGGCTCTCTGAAAAAGAGAGAACGGATAGCCAATTGGGTATCACCCCTACTTTAATAGGGATGTCCTGAGAGATAACTCGCTGAGTGAAATGTGTACGTAGAGTATCAGTTTAGTGAGTAATTCTGCATGTCGGATGACATACTGGCAACTCACATTCCTTGCTGTGTTTGTTTGGATGGGTAAATATTTAATGCGGCCAGTGGCAATTAGTAACCTCACTGATAGTAAAAATCTGTTGCCAGGCGATAGACAGCACACGTTTTTCATATATATCAATATACGAGTTTTATAAACTATAATAAACTCAATGCATTCAAAAATGAATGAAATTGTGCTTATAAAAAATTACTATTAATTGGTAATAAATCTACCAATAATTATAATTTTTTACTAACATGAATTAAATGACCAGGTGATCAAAACAACAATTAGGACAATGCTTTCTTCATTCCTCCCTAGGAGTGCTATTAGAAAGATTCACATCAGGTTATGTACTTTATGAATTCATTATTTACCGAACTTCTTTGATTTCGGTATATCAGTTTAATAAGGTCAGATTCATTTTAATAATTTTTATCTACATGCTGGTTTATTTTTTATTAATTTAGTTGTCAACAGTAAACCGAATCATTAAAGGTAATATGTATCTATTGTTTGACAGTTTTCTAAACTTTTGACTCTGTAAGACAATTTCTTTGTGATCTTGAATTCTTTGATTTCTTTGTATATTGAATGCTTAGCGATTTTAATGAAAATATGTGGACAGGTTTCTATACAATCACAAAAAGAAGAATTTCTTTCAGATGAAGAACTCTTTATGACAGTATGTAATATTAGTGCTGAGCTCACTTTTCAAACTCAAGGTAAACCAGTAACTTAAATAGGAAGGCGCCACGTTAACTCAGTGGTTAGCGTACTCGCCTCTCAACTGATAGAACCCGGGTTCGACCACCCACCCATTTATTCATGCGGGAGGTGAATAAATCTGAACACGTCGTCCTTCGGAGAAGGATGTTATACCGTCGGTCTCGAGCCTGTACTATGTCAAATACTCGTTAAAGACCTCTACTATAAATACACTTGAGTTAGGCAAAATTTAGGACTCTCACTGTAGAATCAATCTTCATTGTGTGGTACGTGTATCACCTTGTGGGACTACCACTACAACCTAACTAACTTAAATACGAAATTTGGGGACTCTAACTATTGGTTTAGTAGTACAGTTTATGAGAGTTTTTTATGACATGTCAAATGTGATCTTCACATTGACATGTCATTAAAGTGTAATTTTCAATTATTACTCTATTCATTGAATTATTATTATTATTATATTTTTTCTAAATGGATGTATTATTGTAATATAGAGCATGCTGTAAAAAACGTATGCACTCACAGACACTATTATTTTGCGAAATCTATTTTATTGGACTCAAGGTATAAGAAAACAGTGTGTTTCCGTTGAAAACTTAATATCCACATTTGATTTGAACAGAATACTTTGTACCCTTTTATTCCATATAGCCGGTAAATAGAAGTAAATGATTTGTTAATACTTAATGCATGCTATGACCTGCAGTATACTGTTAGGGCTATTGTAGGTTACTAAGTATTCGTAGAAGATAATACATGGGAACAATATGTGGAATGAGAATATTGAGCTGTAGTAAGTTCTGGCATATGGCATAGAATATTGTATCGAACATATGACGTAGTCTGTAGACGACTTCCTATGCAGAGCTGTGATTAGTCTCAAGACAGATATAGAAGTTGATATTTAAATTACACTGCATACTACAGGCGAAGTTAATATTTTGACCTTTTAGGTGATAAAGGTTATATAATTTTCTTGATTAATCATGGTAAGCTGAGTTAATGGGGATTTTCAAGCATTCATAATTCGATTTATGTTTCTAGTTAAGTGAAGTTCAGAGAGAACAATAAAATGTCAATTGACCACAAAGTTAATCAAGATATTTACTATTTTCCATCTTGGAGTTTTACATAATAAATTCAAGCAGGGTGTAGATCTTGCAGGATGGATGAGTGATGAAAAATAAATGAAGAAGACCTGGATGGTCTGAAAAGACACATAACTGGTAATGGATTATATTTCGTAATTAACAAATGATGGTATTTCTATGTGCTAGACTTTAAGTGTATGAAATAGTCATGTGAAACTCCCTAACGTTGTAGGACTCCACAAAGGTGGTGCTGATTAGTAGCTTGCTAAAGAGATTGCTATCGCGAATGTCGTTAACATCCAAGGTTCGAGTTTGAAGTTTATTCCTTATCTTGGACTTTTTACATTCGGCATAGAAAATAAATGTCCCTTATAAATTATGTGAGACCCATTTTACTTCTGAGTGAAACCATCTCTCGGAGTCTGTAAAGCTGTCTTGTCCGAGTATATGTTATCAGGTATTCGTTGAAGATTCTTAAAACTCTTTAAAAACTGAGTAAGGACAAACTTAGAACTTCAGTTGAAGAATAAACCCGGTAATACAGTTTTTTCATAATTAAGGAAAGCTATAATAACCAGATAGCCACAACCTCTGTTGCTTGAAGAGGACGGAAGAGGTAATGTCCAGTTGTGAATGTTGAACAACAATAAACTGACTTTTATATTGTTTGTTGTTATTGTACTAAATTTTGTAATTTTGTCTTTAAAGGAAAGTTCAAATCATTCGACTTCTTCTGTTTTTATGATTTATTAATTCATTCAAGGGAGTTTTATCAATATTAATTTTAATTTTTCCGAAAGATGTGTTAGTGAGGTGGGTATTCGTAATTTGGTTCAGTGACAGTGAGTACTTGAGTTAGAGTGGTTAAGTTTGAATTCCGGCTTTTGTTGAGGCTCTAAAGGTGAGATGTGGATGGTAGCAAGTGGAGAGGAGTTTGGCGTCTGAAGAGGGGACAGGCTCCGGGGAAAACGTTGTGAGGCCCTGATGGGGCGGGGTGAAGAACCTCCGGCTGGTCAATGGCTGGGAGGTCCTGGAGCGCCTCCTGCCATCTGCCGGCCTTCGGACTAACCCTCTCTCGTCGGTTTCCTCTTGGAGGCCGACTGCACTTTCCCTCCATTATTCTTCCGGCAATTTTCTCTCTCCTTGTTCTTTCTCAGAAAATTGACAGATTCAATAAACCTTTTATTTGAGAAACACTTCAGTTCCTATGAAACTGTATTTCTGAAATTGCAAACACCATTTGTTTTGGCAATTTGCAGGCTTATTAAGTTTGGTATCTATTATTGTAATCTCTGGAATTGCATAATTACAGTCATTATGTTGCATAAAGTTAAAATAGAGATAAATGATGTTATAAACATAATATCTTATGAATTCAGCATATTGATACTGTGATGAGTAGAATAAAAGCAAAACCATAAGAGGCTAACGTTACTTCTAAATAGTACAAACAGTCAAATAGTAAGAGCTCTTCACTTATGTGAATTAGACCCCGAAACTCCCAGGGGCACATCTGCAACATCCACTCAGTGTCACTGGGGAACACAGTAGCTATCTGAGGTTTAGAAAATGGCCAGCTGAAGTCTCTATCCAGCAGATAGATTTCGTGGGCACTCTTTCTAGCATCCGAAATGTAATTCAATCCATAAGAATGATACCACGACCCCTATAATGTCATGTTTGCTTCGAGTTGTCTGTGGCTTCATGTCTAACGTGTTGATGTAAACTTGAATATTGTTACTTGATGACAGAATGTGCAAAGCGGTGCCTTATCCCTCGGATGTCCAGATGGCTGGAGATAGCGACTCCTAGACGTATTTGTCCTAGAGTACATTTCTAGAGCACTAGTACTCCGGTGCCTAGAACTCTTGATTCTATTTAGAGAACATTACGAAAGGTGGTAAATACCTAAGAATCCTAAAAAAAAATTCACTTTGGCAGGTTTTTAATAGTTTATTGATATATTTACCAAAGCGCTGTGGTCATAAGTACATAGATAGAGCTGAACTGAACACTGAAACACGGGTTAAAGGAAAATATTATTTGGGTTGTAGAGATGTTGTTTTTTCTGTTCTTGTATAGTTTTAATTAATCCTAAATGCTTTAAAAAAAACTATGAAAATAACTTTAAGAAATGAATAGACCGTTCTTAATATAAATCGTACTTGACTCTGTGGTACTTACACTAAGCAAGTAATAATTAGAAGTTCCTTAAATTAAATAGTACCACAAAATTAATTTACTTGTACTGAAGAAGACTTGACTTCAGATTAAATCTCATAAAACTTCGTAAGGACTTTAATATTATTTTAAATTTATTATTTAGTGTATTTTAATTTTTTTTGACTTGGTCGTAACAAACATTCTTATTGTAAAGTAGATTACATATTGTAAAGTAGACCTCTTGCAAGTTTTATGTTTCTGCGGTTGTTTTATTTAAAACGAAATAGAATAAACTGAAAAGTGTTTTTTGCACTGTCCATATTCATTTCTATAACATGTTTTATGTAAAAAATAAATAAACATTAAACAAAGAGGAAACAAGTCAATGACCAAATGCCGTTGGTCATTGATCAAGTTAATTAGTTGTTCTGATTTCTCTTCGTTTTTCTTGCCTTCGTATTCTAACGAAAACACTACCTGGAGAATAGATTCACCTCAGACAATGAGAGCCTGACAATACAGGCACAAATCACAAACTATTCTACGAGAAGCAGTATACGGGTGCATATAAGACTGATGATACCCAAATCTTGTAAATAATTTCAGTATTCATGTAATATCGGGAGCTGTGAAGCCCATAAAAGCTCATATATAGGAAAGACTACAACTCATTGTCCAGAAGAATAGCAATGCAGCTTTCCGCCGGTGCCCTGAAATGTCATATAACATCAGTTCATGAGACAAAACTTAGAAGAGAAATGATGGCCAATTCCACGAAAATTATAACCGGAGAAAGAAACCATTTTAAATTACAATAAATGGAAGCAATAATAATTCAAGAAAAGCAGCCAGCCATTTGTAATTTCTCACCAATTATCTTAAGAAAAAAATTCTATGTTGATTGAAGTGCAGTATGATCTTGATTGTAGAAGGTATGCTCTTAAATTTCAGGAATATTATATGGACGATGTGGCTACTGCATATGATAGGAATCCCGGGCTGCATATAGGTATGCGCTGCAACAGGTCACGTAAATATCTGTTACTGGCTGAATAGTATAAAATAAACATTTTAACCAGCCATTCACTCACTGTCCTTCATATACATAGATGCATTTATACACAAAATGACATTCTATTCAAATTCTAGTAAATAAAGTGAGCGGATTAAGGAGTAATGGATAGTTTGTAGATAGCGAGTAATTGTAGGGGAAGAGGTGAGCATTAATGGTGCTCATTAGGTATGCGCCGCCCTCTGGGTAGGTACCGGCCCTTTAGTCGATAAAAGCCCTTGATAAGAGTATGTTTGTAGCCACTTTCGCTTTAGACCTGTCCGACTGCTCGTTGACTTATTACCCTCTTGTTGGGTTCGCTTTGATCTGCAATAAGATATAGACAGCCGTCATTACTGTTTACCACCAAGTACCAATCAACATTAAAATTAGGGTTATTTTTCATATCAGTCAATACTATTCCATTTTGTAAGTTATACATGGTCTTCAAAAACCTCTATATGAAAGGATTTTTTTACCAATATACTACAGAACAAACTTCATTATTATAAAAATATTTCATAAGTACAAGTATTTTCCTGGTTAAAAATGTTAGTTGCAGAAAAGGGACTCAATCTATATACTCATAAAACTTTTCTGGTCTTCTTTAAATATTTGCACATGCCCGTATTAAATATTTGAAAACAGTAGCCGTATTTTGAAGCTGTCTAGTTCAGATCAAGGGCATCCAGAAACCCTTGCAGGTAGCGACTCAGGCCGAGAGGCCACTCACTCCACAGGATTAACGCCCACCATTTCTTAAACTTTATGGAAAACAACCCCTTCTACCTTCTCCATGTATATATAATAAACCAGATAATTCACCTTAGATCTTATTCACGTCCTGACGATGAATGTTGATCATTCGAAACTTCTCGACCATAGGAGATGCACTTTATTGTGTAGACGAAATAACGAGAGTGTTATTTAGAAAAATTGAGAAACTTGTTAAGAAACTGGTATCAGCTAAATTTGGTGTCATTTTCAATAATGTGTGTGTCAAGGAAGGACTGCTACCAAAATTTACATATATATATATATATATATATATATATATATATATATATATATATATATACTTGAAACGGTCTAATAGGACTACCAGTTCACACAGGAAAGAGAAAAACAAATAAAGACACACACAAAAAAGACTCACAACTCACAACTTTGCGTTAGCTTCAGCTACTCAAAGGGACTACTTCTACCCGATGACGACGACTGTCGAAATATCATTGTGAGTCTTTTTTGTGTGTCTTTATTTGTTTTTCTCTTTCCTGTGTGAACTATATATATATATATATATATATGGATTAATTTACCACAATGAAAACAATTTTTTAAAACAATGCTCTAAGGCCTTTCGTTAATACATCTTCGGAGAGCAAGTGAACTAAAAAAACAATAAATACTTGCTAACTTGGCTGATTGAAATTTCCAGAATTGATGGCAACCCTGAATATTATATCAAGTGTTATTTTGATTATTATTCATATATATATATATATATATATATATATATATATATATATATATGTATATATATATAAAAAATTCAAAACGAAGGAAACACACAGAAAGACACAGACATAACTCACATCGATATTTCGACCATCGTCGTCATCAGGAGGTGCGAAGAGCGAAGAGTCCCGCAGGAAGGCAGGGCGGCGACTAAACTCGGAGACCGCAGCCAGTACCCCACCAACTTGTCTGTGTGTTTCCTTCGTTTTGAATTTAAAAATTCAATTTGTATTGTATAAACCGCTGGACCGTTTCTTTTAATTGTATATATATATATATATATATATATATATATATATATATATATATATATATGTACATTTTATAATTTGATGAATCGTTTTCAATAACATTTGTAAATACAATAAATTAAAAAAAACACATATACAAGAGATCATTAATCTCACTGCTATATTTCAATTTGCATTGGCATCAGGTTGAACAGAGAGATCTGAGTCGCTCCAGCCTAATACCCATGAAAGTCGAAATGTTGCAGTGAGTTTTTGTGATGTTTGATTTTTGTGGTGGTGAGTTTTGTTCTTTCTGTGAATTTTTTTTTAGTTTATCGAGCGGTTTTCTATAATAATTGCTCATATATATATAAACATATATATAGATCTAATAGGTAAGTTATATAATCGGGATTAGGTCAATTTTCCAGGTTCAAAAATCTAACTCTCGTTGCCGACGTTTAGGATTTATTTTAAAAAAACTGACATAAAAATTTTGTGAATATGAAATAGTCAAAAGCAAGAGTTCTTTTAATAAGAATTGAAATTTACATTATTTAAACGAACTAACAATTTTGACTAGTCAAAACCATAGACTAGACGTCGAAACCTTCGTTTCAGTTTAGTCGAAGTTTCTGACCAGTCAAGATTGTTAGTTCGTTTAAGTAATATAATTTTTTTTTCTTATTAAACAAAATTCTTACTTTTACCTATGAAAAATGTTTTAAAATAAAACTGAAGTTTCGGCAACGAAAGTTTGATTTTTGAACCTAGAAAATTGACCTAATCTCGATTACATAATACACTTTTTCTATCGAACGCTTGATATATTATTGAATTTGTTATACATCTTATATACGAGTATTATATATATGTAGAGATAAGATAAAGAAACATAGATACATGAAAAACATGCTCTTACAGTTGCTAATTTTTGCTTTGAACCATAATCCGTAAAGATAAGAGAGGGAAACCAAGCTTACAGATGCAGAGACAGTTGGACATCAAGAATGCTACCGCATGCGTGGCAGGTCACAAACGTGGCACTGTAACTGTGTGTTTTTGATTTATCTATGTTTCTTTATCTATATTGATCTTTACTTGTCTGTTTTGGTTTGTTTTTCTTATCATATATATATATATATATATATATATATATATAAATAATACTTAATATTAACCACAATATTCTTAGTATTATTTTAGAAGGATTCTTAGATATTTGGTCAAATAACTTTCTGCTTGAACTATATTCAACGTTTCAATTTTATCTTAAGACATCTCTAGGATTACAAAACTGCATTACAATAATTTCTTTTTAACAAAATGATATACATTGTTGATTACAGAAGTATTTATTACATTATCATTACCTGAGGAATACATAAGGACAAAACACTTACTTCACATAATTTTAATATCTTTGCCTACTTTGATTCTTCGCAAAATTGCTGCTGTCTGACTAAATGTTGAAATATTTGTTATGATTTCAAATTATTGAATAGAATTTTACCAACGATATTTCAAATCTTTCGTCATCAGGAGGGTAAAGTCAACTACTTAAAAGGCAAGTCAAGATTGTTCCGAATGTTTTTTTTTTAACTAACTATATATGTAATGTGAAAATGTCAAGTGCTAAAATTAATAAATTTTGGCATAGAACAAGAGGAGGAAGGGTATAATTAATTGTAGACAAAAATATACCTAATTTAAAATAATTTTGGGGGTCCGGTTTAACGAATAAAATGAAATCATTTTAATTTGAGTTGGCTACTAACTATCTTAAATATTTGTCAAGGATCTGTTCAAATCAGCTCTCTGGCTTATGTTCTTGACTTACCTTGAACCCTCTCCAAACTTGGAAAGTTTCCAGTTGAAGAAAAAGGCTGGCACAAACAGGTTTTCCTTGTCTGTTGCCGTTTGAAATGCCTCTGCCTTCTCTTGATTATAGAATGGACTTGACAGTAATCGTTGTAATTAGTGCAAATAGAATCTGTTCTTCATTGGCCTTGTCAATGTCTTGAACATGTTTCAAACATTTCCATCCAATCAACTTTTTCTTTTGTTTATTGATTGATGTTATTTCATTCTTTTTAGATTATGTTTAAATTAGTCATTATACTCGCTCCTTGTGATTGGCATATTTTTCCGCTTAGTAATTTCCAGCATCCCTCCTGGTAGGTCACCGTGAAGCCTACATAAAGATGAATTTAGAAAAACTACTCTGTAGATAGTTTATGGGCTAAAGATGTTGACTTTTTGGTAACACTAACTCCAGGTTTTCATTTGTGACTGCTTTTGCATTGTGTTAAGTTTTATGTTTTATTGATCCTATGATAGTTACCGTTTTGTGTTTATTTGCAATCATTTTTCTTTCTTTTTCTATAATGTTCTGAGAGTATCAACATCCTTCCTTGCATGTCCACCCAGCCAGCACCTATGAAAAATATTAACACTCTAGTTGACAGTTTTAATAATGGTATGCATGTTTTTTATTTGTTCATAATAAAGCATCTAAACTAAATTTGAAGTGAATCAGAATTCCTTAAAAGTAAGATATCAAATAATACCAAATATAATTCATCCGAATAGATAAAGGGCTGTATCATAATATACGATTACATAAATCAATTTAGGATGAAAAAATTTAATATTTTTACTAATCTGGTAATATGACTTTGCCAAAATTAAAATAAGAAGTGAGCCCAAGTGCTCCTAGAACACCACTAAAGGTGAAAGCGTATGATTGTAGGACTTATAAAAAAGTACTATTTAAAAACTACAATTTTTTAATTTCACCAATAGAATAGAGTGCAAACGAATGATAAATTATCATATAATTACTGATATATATATATAACTCAGTTGGGTTTTTGACTCTGACGAAGACCGCTTATTACGGTTGAAAGATCTTAGTCTTGTTTTCCCATTTCTTATTGTGGTTTGATCATTGATTGTTATTTCACGTGTTTCTGTGAAATCTTTATATATATATATATATATATATATATATATATAATACAAACTATATTGACATAAAGAACTCTTAGAAATGAAACAGAAACTCACTACTATATTTCGATGGCCTCGTCATCAGGAAGAGAGGAGTGAGTTTAGTTTCATTTCTGTGTGTTCTTTTTGGGAATTTACTTTATTTATTTCGTGTAATCGTTTCATTTAATTGTTATATATATATATATATATATATATATATATATATATATATCCTTTACTACCCTTCCGTAGTAAATCTATCCTTCCAAGGAAAAATGATCCAAACTGGACATACACAAGTTTAAAATCGAAGAAGATTAACACACAAAGTAAAGAAACACACTAATTCAAATTTTTGGACAGTCCGTCTTCAGGATAAAGAGAGATGGAGACGTCCAAGATGCAACCGCAGGTCACCTGTCGGCGTGCTTGGCCCTCCTCCTCTCTCTTATCTCCTTAAGACGGATCGTCCAAAAGTTTGAGTTGGTAAGTGTGTTTCTTTGCTTCGATTGTAGTAAAACCTACATAGCTAACACAGGTAGATGTCAAAATATAAACAACTAGCATTTTTACACTATTTTACACTTTTATATTTTCCTGACATTTTGAGGTCTTGGATGATGTTACAAAGAAATATATATAAAATAACTACTAGTCTTTACATTTAAATACTATTGTAAGTAAATGATATTGAAATTTACAATTCAATTATGTACAGTTTACAATTAGTACAGTTTAGTTTACTCTTGAGAATAGGCGAGTTCCGAAGTAGATCCAAGTATAAAGTTAGCGAACAGAATAAGTCGGTTTATGTATATAATTTATTAACATTTTTTGTTTAAATAATAACTGTTTCACGAAATAGTTCCTCACATTTTCTTGATCCACAGAGTAATCTATGCTTGAAAGAACCAGTATTACTTTTAAAACGATAGTTTTTAAAATAATGGTAATAATTTTTCAATATTTAATTATTTTTATACTACTTTATTTATGTGGCAGGTAGTTTTCAATAAATGTACTTTTATGTCCAGTTTTCACGGGGAGAAAACATCATCGAACATTAATTACATTTTTAACATATGTTGTTGTGATGTTTGAATGTGTTTGTGTATGACATATTAGTTAGTGTGATAGCCTACAGGTAACACTGTTTGATAAATCCAGTTGTAATATCTCATAGTTAAAGAAAAACTGTAAATTTTTTGGTCATATTAGAGCATTGAGAATAATAGTTAATGGGATATCTAATACAGAAATTGTATGTTTTTTGACTAGAAAATGGATGCAAAGTTCTTACTTGAGGTTCTCAGAATGATAGTACAGTATGATAGGAATTCTATTAAATTGAAGAAATTGGTTACATTAGGATTAGAAGATCATGTTATAAAGTAGACAGGTATAGCCTATGTTCATTGGTTTACGTTAGAGCGTATTACTCTCCAGGCATACTCGTATTGCTGACGTCAATGCATTGATTATCCATGAGTCTCTTACTCGCTTACTTTGTCTTATTTTTAATTTATTAAAAAATCAGTAAAGTATCAATGTTTACAAAAAAAGGAAACTTCCTATGTTTTTGAAATTAAAAATCTATACTGATGACATTATTTTATTACTGCATTGTGATGTAAGCTATTTGTATCTTTCATTATCAACAATTCAAATTTTATCTAAATCGAAAAGCAATGAATGGACAATTGTTTGTTGTTTGGCTTAATTAAGTTATCTGACCCTCATTCTATTGAAGTCCATTGAATTGATGTATGATATTATCTGATAAGGTATAATATAATATTATATTGTTTTAACCTTATTGATATAAAATCTTAATAATGTAAGATAAGAAATAATCTTAAGAAGGACGATCTAGAAGGATGTGGCAGAAAAAAAAAGAAGTTTTGACGACTTCTTTAAAGGATTTACAGAAATTTGTTCACGAATGATGAATTGATATAACTTATGATTATTCCATTGTGATACGAACATTTGAGTTTAAGTCTTTCTTTGAGACTAATTGTTTTCGTTTTTGTAGGAATGGTGAAGGTTAAGGAGGAACGTGAGGTGGCTGAGGTAGGAACTCATGAAGTTAGCAAGGGTGACCAGCAGCATCAGCAACAGCAACAGCAACAAGTGCATTACCACTGGACCTACCAGTCGAGGTCGCACCAGCCCACTGCGGCGCCCTCCCCGCACGCTACCATCCACTTCGGACCGGGCTTCGAGCTGCAGACGTCGCCCCACCAGCATGTCGTCTACTTCCATGTCTCTCCTGGAGTCTCCTTCAGCTTCCAGATGGCTGACAACATCCAAGTCATGAAAGGTAACCCATCATTTCTTCAGTCCTCCCCAAATGTTCAAATGAGACACGAAAATTATAACCTATCCTTTTGTACTGAGCCTATCCCTCAGAATTCCAGAATCAACACCATCGTAGTAGCCGCTGTTTAAATAGGAAGCCAAACACTTCCTAGACTATAACTCATTCACGACTTAATGACATGTTTTTAAAAGACCAAACGACCATGAAATAATGTAAAATGACAAACTTAACGAAACTCTATAGGCATTTACTTACTGTCTCCACAATCGCAATATTACAATAATTCAACAATAGGAGGTCCGTGGAATTCCTGATTACAACGTGCACTACAGTAAGCTGAAAGATCCGTTGGTCATTGGTTGATCCATATTTTTTTCAGGCTCTAAAGTGAACCTACCTTATTCTAAAGTTTATCTACAATGAAATAAAAAAAATTGTATGCTGTGTAAACTATAAAAATAAGGAAATTCAGAACATATTTATTTATCTTCCATTGAATACAATTTAGTTGTTTAAAAAATTGGTACTTTTAAATTTAATTTTCTGGGGCTCCGAGTGTAGTAGAGGAGCTCGGGAAATGAGTAGAATAGGAGGTGGAACCAGTCAGACTCATTGAAATAATGGTCGCATCATCATACTGCGGGGGAAATTATTAATGAATTTTATTTGCAGGTGTTAAACATGTTAAATTTGAACGGTAAATTAATTCAGGGGCCCTCACATATGAGTGATAAGACCTTGCATCTACCTGAAGTGGCCATGCGCTGAGGAGTGGGTGGGTGCCTTTCAACATCCATAAAATACACAGGTCGAACCCCTCTCCTCCCTATGTTAGAACCACTACAGAAAGCTTTACTTACGTGTGTCATTTTTTTTTCAAGCATACGATGTCATACATTTCATGTTATAATATAGTACCAAGTGTATTGGATGTACTATACCTCATTCTGGGTATCCCTTTACGCTTGATTCTCCAGGGTGCACATATTAGAGTAATAAATTAGGCCACTACTACAACACTTTTGTAATAAGAAAACCCTTCTGCTCGATTGACTTGCCTTCCCCATGTAACTTCTCCACTTCTTCAAACATTTACTCAATCAAACAGTTTTTATTTATTTAATGTACACTCGACCCTCAAGTGTCCGTACTTTTTTTTTCTTCCGAATTATCACCCGCGAGTTAAAGAAATGAAATTGTGGTAGCCTAACACTACTAAACTTTGTTGAGGTTAGGCTATATATCCTATGGTACGTCTTGACCTGCCGTCAACAGTCAGGCTAGGCTTTATTTGTTCCCTATAAAGTTCATTATGTATTAATAATAGTGTTTATTCAAATGAAATGTGTAGTGTTCTAAAGTAAATGAAATTGAGATAGCCTAACCCTTTTAGAAAGTTTTAGTGAGGTTATGTATGCTGTCAACCACTTAGTCTAACCTACCTACCACTAGGCTACCCCGTATCAGTGTTAAAATTTTTGGACGTTTCTATTTCCGGACCTGTCTTGGTATCTATTAGTACGAAAACTCGAGGGTCGAGTGTATATTATTTTACGTTAGTTTTCTTTTTTTTTTTTTTTTTTTATCTCAATTCGGTGTTCTCTTAATCATCTGTAAATTTTATTGACTCCATTATTCATTTCTCCTATTTGTTCCTTGATACAACTTATGGACTGCTTACAGTCCTTATGTTACTTTCTATTGAGTTAATTTCTTTTATACTCGTAAATACTATTTTCAATTTATTTTTCACCAAAGATTGTATCAAATGAAACTTTTTTATGCAGAAGAGATTTCAGTTTCTAACTGTTATTTATTTTCCTGTGTATTATATATTTATTTTACATGTATTTTTTTTAGAAAAAATGACAGAAGAGTGTGAGTAACCGGTTTAAACAAATAGGATGTGGTGTTTCTTTTGTAAAACACAAGAACGTGACCAAATCATCATGTGGCCCCATTGGAAAGCTAGAACTGTTGTCAGTTTGAAAATGGCGTGATGGTTTGTTATGGGTAAAAGGTGTCATGAAGCCCCGAGTTCAAGACGACACGTGCCACATGATATGTTGTCTTTCCAGGCGAAAAGAAACGATGCATTTATCTTTGTCACTTTTATTACCTTTGTAAAGAAGCTCTTTTGTGCAATCTAGTAGGTATGTTTATCTCCTTTCGGGATAAATTCATCATTTTGTAATTGGAGTATGTGTAAAGCAAGATTTCTCAAAAACCAAAACAGTTATAATAATGAAATTTAATATTTAAATTCCTGTTACTCCGATACAGAACAGCAAAATTGAGACCAGTGTTACACATTTCGAATGTACTATACATGGAAAAAAATATGCACGAATAAAGTCGCAGTGATTCCGGCTTTTAGTTGGCATTTAATAAGTAAAGGATGCAATTAAAAGCATATATTACTCTTCAGAGCAAAACTTTAATAACCAGCAGTTTATATAACTGATAAAAAAGAGGTAATGGCAATAAAACAAATGAGATCATTTAATTCTTTAGTATGTCAACGCGGAAGCCAATTTAATATAAAACTTAGACTAAATTTAGTGTCAATGAGTTTCATATTATATTTACTTATAGTAAATTTTAGTATAGGCCAAAAATAATGCCAAAAAGAACAATTCTAGAAGAAACTGAGATAGTAACTGAGACGAAAAGTGAATTTACACTGATTTAGTCTTGGAATTGTGATAAACGACTCTGGATTGTATTGATTAAATAAAATACAGTGCAATACATAAAAAGTCAGTTTTATCCAAATTGATTAAACTCAGCGTTAGAAATGTGAGAATGAATATTTCATTGGGAAATAAAGGGTTTCCAATGCATTTTGATCTATCCTACTGCTAGCTATACCGGTAAGAAATCAAAAAAGTTGGGGAATTACTTTTTATAGACCGAACATTTGTATTTGTGTTACTAATAAACGGAATAAAACATATTAAATACTAATATTATTTACGTATTAGTGAGCTCTATGCTGAAGACTTTAAATATCAAATCTACGTCTCAATCCGTAAAAGTTATAAATAGTAAATTGTAAAAAATTGATAGCGTACTACTTAAACTAAATTAAAAATAATTAATTTAAAAGAAAATCTTTTTACTTCGGGGGCACACTATTTTGCAAAATGTGAATTTAATTTGTAGTTTTTAAAGATACACAAACTTTTGGACACAAAGCCACGCAGACATTATCGACAAATTGTCCAAAATACACTTTTGCGACCTCAAAGCAGGTTAATCCTTCAAAATGTCGAAATAAAATTTTTCCATGATCTCTATACTGTACCTATTTTGCTTTCCACATTGATAAAAGTTTAGAGCATATTGGGTTGCGGAGTAGGATCTGATTTGCCTTTGACAGTTCAAGTGCTGTCAAAGATTTCATGTGCTGTTCCACATCATTAGCTCAAAATATTTATTAATAGTGAATAACAACTATTACGGTTCCCAGTGAGGTCAAGCCAACCTTGTAATTTTTCATTCTCTAGAACCAATTTTTCAAACATTGCATTTGAGTCATTGAATAAGAGAAATGCCATTCATATTAATATTATATTATAATTATTGCGTTTTCCGCTTAAATAACTTTTTTGACCTCCACTATTATAGGGCTCTCGTCTTTAATCTATATAGTTTTCAATGCTTAACACTTTTATTTAAAGGAATTTCAATGAAGTCCCATTGATTAGCTTGATTTAAGCATAGTCTCTGCAGTGTTATATATGATTCCATTTTTTATAATGGTAGATGGTCTGAAATTTTTCTTCAAAACCATCAATGGCCTTTTTATTTCTATTACTCACAGTAATATTTATAATTATATCATTTCACAGTTTTTTTTAGGATTGCATTAAACAAATCTAAAGTAAACCAGCGAAGTTTAAACACTGGAAGTACGAATGGTAGATATGAATTAACAATAATTTAATTAGAAAACTAAAAGGGTTGTAAATTATTAAGAGGAACAGATAGATAATACTAGTGAACTTTGGGTCCTAAATAATTAATCTTTACTTTTGATTTTACAAGTGATTGTCTTGAAGTTAGTTATGCAATGACTTCAACCAGGACTGTTTTAAATTTACCCAACTTTTAGTTAATTATCATTTTAAATGTACTGATTCAGAGAGACTCTTGAATGATGTTTAATGCAAACTTTATTTAAAGTTGAACATTAACTACTTCATGAAATTAGATTTATTGGTGTTCAATGCGAATTATAAAAACTTAAAGGATGGGAACCATCCGATAGTAACGGTAAATTTTCAACCTTTTTGAACTGTTGGTCATATTTTTATACATCTTTCGTAAATTATGCAAGATCTTTCATTCAAAGATATTCCTCTTAAAAGCAAGCTAAACAAAAAGAAAATGCTTGAGGCCCTGTTGTTTAGACGATCAGATAATATTAAGGATGAAATTACTGTTTTAAAAAGGAAAGGAAATTGTGAAAGACAAATGGAAAATAACAGAATGCATTCATTCAAATATATATATATTTTTTTTTATTTGGAGTTTGCTTAGAACTAAAACAACTACTGGAATGTGCCTGGTATAAGGCCAAAATGAAACCTCGAGTTTGTGAATTGTGAGTTTGTTTGTCTGAAATCTCTAGTGTTCATGAACACTAGATTTAAACCAGTGTACGGATTTGCCAACAGACCTGTTGTGGGATTGGAAATATGTCATAGATTCAATCAGCGACTTTTAATTGTTGAATTGTTTAATAGACTTCACATGGCAAAACTAAAGATATATTGAAAATAGTACATATATATATATATATATATATATAATTAAATTACACAAAGCACGACACAGAAAAAAGAATAAAAAGAACACTTACAGAATTCAATATTTCGAACTGTTGTTCGTCATCAGGAGTAGACTAGAAGAGAGGAGGAAGTGAGAGAGATCTCCTCACGTCGAAGAACGGAGCGCGAATGAAGCAATGAAGTGTTAAAAAATGAAGCGTATCCTTGTTAAAATATGGTTTGATATATATTGGGCTAACAGGAAAAAAACATGCTTATTCGTATGAAATAACATAAATAAGCTGTTAGAAGACAAGAAGAGTCGAGTGCTGTGTTTCAGTATATCATAATAATTATCATGTAGTTTGACACTCTGACGAAGACGGGAGTTGATGCGAGCTTAATAAGGCACGGAACCTTTTTTTCAATAGGGTAGTGTTTGAATAGTTGGTTTGAAGGAACCTCCCGTGCCTCAGAGAGTCAAATAGAGTCCTAGAATCTTACAAACAGAAAATGTTTGCCATCTTATACGACTTCCAATGGGGTATTGTCAGCTATGAGGATATTGGTTGGGTGTTCATTTATTACACGCAACCAAAAATCGGCTAGGTGTAGAAAATGAACTACTTATGTAGGTTTTCAGCGAGAGAACGAAGCTCTGATTCACCTCAACATAGAATATTCAGATGTCATTTAGTGATTATAATATACTCCCAGGCTTTTATAAAAGTGTTACCTTCCTTGTACCGATTTAAGGTAAACAGTTCCTCAGAGGGCTGAATCCGGTGCAGTTGAGTTCCTGTAAGCAGAGCACTAGTAGGGGTGGAGAATGGACCATGTGGCCACAGTAACTTTAATCCTTAAATAAAGAAGTGAAATAATAAATAGTGCCAATTCAAATCCAACTGTATCCTAAACGTGATAAAAACGCAACATTTTTCAAAATCCCAACTTTGCTAAGAGTTACTTCAAAAAAGAATCTAAAGTTTGTTGTTAATAAGAAGCCTATACTTTGAGCTTGCTTATACTTTTGTGTTGTTTTAGAGTTTTACTACAGATTCTTCTAGTTTTGGCTTCAGTTTGTTTCTTCAGCTGGTCGTAATCACTAACGAAGTCACCTGTCTGATGTACGGCAAAAGGGAAGTATTTTCAAGGATACTAAAATTTGATGGCCAATTAAAAAAGTACATACTATAATTGTTTAGAAAATCTAAGTTATTCCTTTTGGCTATTGTTACTTGTTTTTATTAACCTGCTGTAGATATTTCATCAAGCCTTGTCATTCAAACATGATTGAATTAAATCATAATTCCAAACGCCTTTGTGTAATAAATGTATTTTCACAATTGGTTTCAAAATTAGTAACAGACAAAAAATCCACTTCTGGTTTGTATTTTGACTGTAGCAATCGGTACACCTTTGAGTTGTTTTTTCAATAGAATTTTAACTGCGCCATTTCTGTTTAAAACAGATTTCGTATGATGTTGTGTCACGTCACATTCGCTTTATTTGATATGTGGTATCTTTTCATCTTTTAGGATCAGTTTGCACTTTTTATGAATACCTAGACAATCATACGAACAGTCCAAGAAGGCTGTGCATTGGTTGCTGTTGATCTACTATATTCAGTTTTTGCTAAGATCATTGAAAGTTATTAACGGATTGTGATAACATTTTGATAGCAGTTTGATATACATAGTTCTATTTGTAAATTTAGGAATCTTTGGTTATTTCGATAAATTTATTCAAAAACATATTATTTAAAATGTTTCAGATCTGACAGTAACGTATGCGTTAAAGAACTGACTTACCATGTTTCTGGTTGGTAATGAAAAGTTTTAATGAAGATATAATGATGATCCGTGATCTTCAAGTGATCCAGTTTTACCTGGATTGGAAAGTTTTTACCTTTTAAAATAAAGCGTAGAATCAAAAATAGCTCACGTGGTAAGGCAAATTGAGAAATCAAGGTAATTGTGTCTACTTTGTATTGAGTGACAGTTGAGAGGACAGATTAATTTGAGAGCAGCGCTGCGAGATGTAACTGATGGGACAGTTCCGCTAGATTGACTTATCTGCAGTGGATAGTCAAATGGCCTTGCCGTAGAGTTGTCTGCCCACAGACCTCCCACTCAATAACGTCTTTCACGGCCACTCCACCTATCTCCATTGCCAATTACCATGCTTTTAACAAGTGGGCGCCACCTCATCAACTGTCTTTTCCATTTCATTTTCAATCATACCACAAATGGTGACCAACGTATAAAAAAAAAACAAATAACTTTAACAAGTTTTATATAAATTCCGCAATTACTATATTTTTTGAAATTTGTTATTTTTCTCTTCAAGATTTTTTTCAAAATTTCTAAAATTGATTTGAACAATATTTGGTGCATATCAAAATATTTGTGGATATCAACAAATATTGAGTGATGATGGATATAATGAATAAGCAATCATTATTAATTCACTGAAATTTTGAAAAGAAGTAAGGTCCTTTGGGCACTAGAAGTTACAGTTTCAATTTCATAAACATGAAACTTTGGTGAAATTAAATTTTGGTGGTTGGAAGTTGTAAGAGACATTTATATTGCAGATAGAATCACTTAACGCCCTGCCATGGTAGCGGGTGCTTGCAGTTCCTGGTTTGAATGTAGACCATTTCGGACTTAAGGAGCTTTAGTTTCCAACGACTGTATTGTTTTGGTTTTCATAATTTGTTGTATAACTTGTTTTGATCAATTAAACGTTATTTCTCCCATACATGTGAGTGAATCGTAATGTTAATATCATTATATTCAATTCGATTTAACGGACTGCTTTACCAAGTTGTGTTACAGCTTGTCCAAGTTTTCCTCAATAAATTGAAGGTAAGTTGGTTTACGCTGCGCCAGCCACGGGCGAAGGTGGCCTAACGAGATTCTTGCTGTACTGGTCGTCTGGTGTAAGTGCGCAGCAGTCGGTGGAGGGTCGATGCTTGAGAGGGTGACACAGTTGTTAGGGGAATCCAATATGGCGCTTCTGTATTACCAGTTGCTGCAAAAAGTGATGGATGACCTTTTCAATAAAGACCACGTGCTCTTTCTTACGTCCTCTCCATTAATAACACCCTTCCAGACGACGCTTGCTCAGTTTTTTTTATTTATATTTAACGATTTTTTTCTTAAATACTACCTAGTAAACGATCAGTGAAAACAATGACTTGATTAGTGCGCTGTGATGAATCGCTTCATTTCTCTGAATGAACTACATTCCCTAATGTCTCTATATCGATCGAAATTCATTTAAAACAGGTTTCGTCAAAGATTTTTAGCTATTTTTTGCCATTTAGTACATTCCATAACAAGGATTCCTTCACAGTCTTATAATTGTTAGTTTGTTAATACATTACTCAATTACTTTATGGTTTGAAAAAAAAAATCATTTAGCAAGTTCTTTGGGTCCATTAAGGACTCAAATAATTTCCCTATATCCATTTGGGTTAACATACTCTATAGAATGCGAGTACTTTTTTACTCCTAAAAAAAGTGTTCTCCTAGGACAAATATATACGTTTCAGCTTGTAATACTTCAAAAAATGGTAGTTATAGTATTTCAGTAGAATGATTATTAGGGTTTGATTCTTTTTTAAATTACTATTACCTACGGGAAAATATAACAATTATACGAGCTTGGTTCAACTGTCTGCACACTTTTCTATAGAAGTGTGTGGATAATTCTTCACAGGGAAGAACTCATCGTAAATTAAATCGTAAGCCTTCCTTTATTTCTCTGGGATATCTGAAATCAAACATCACCTGTGTTTTCTGCCCTTTTTATTTGATACGCAATCTTTTTTCATCTGACGTAATTTTGTAACATATCAGATAATTTTCTGCGTAACTGTGATTTTGTAATTGTCTAGGGTTATAAAGTATAGGATTAATATATGAATTTAAACGACGGAAATGTCAAAGAAATCATTTATTGTAGTCAGAAATATAATTTGAAAGCAAAACAAGGTACTTGTTACAACAAATGTTTAAAACAAATAGAGCTATTGATCATACGCAATAATTTTCATAGGGTAGTTTGCGACAGCTAATCTGTCCAGACTAGATAATACGAAAATTACTGACAACTTTCCTGGCCTCCACTCCATTAACAAATTAACTGATTTAAGTGTCATTTGTCATGATATTGCTGTTATTCTAAATGACGACCCACCAAATTATCGACAATTTTTGTGAAGATCTTCCATAGGATTTATGTATGCAATAACGATTTTTCCAAAACCATGCTTGCATAAATATCAACTTTACGCTTTTCCTGTTTTACAAGGGGCAGAAAGGTCAACCATTAAAACGAAGTGATGTAATGTCAACCTGTGCATGTCTATTGCTGTTGGCTAGATAATAACGATATCCATTTTACTGATTTAATTTTTAATGCCGATTGTAACAAAGTAGCTTATGTATGAATATAACAGTTGGGGCCAGGGTTACATAGTTGTTAGCATGCTTTCCTTTATTCTGGGCAACAAGACGTCAAATTAAAAAGCCCTACGACTGGCATAGAAAAACAAATTTGGGGTGAGGTAATTATTCTCTAGCAGGTACAGTGGAATCCCTGTCGAATCAGTGACTTGAATTGGTATTAGGCAATTACACCACAGCCTCAGGTATCGGCACCTTCGTACAAATAGTGTTAATGGGCAGACACTAAACTCTCTTATTTCAGGAAGCAGGTCTGCTATAATAGTGTGTTTACCTAGTATACCAGTGGCTCATTGAATAATTTATTGCTAGCCTGTGGGGCTCTTCCACAAGAGTGGCTCTCCTCTACTGTGTCAGTCGATCCAGTGAGGACCGAGCAGATTATACTGAGTCATTTAGAAATCAGAGAGTGTCCAAGCATACTCCTCCTACCCTCTGAGCCTTTGTTAATAAAAGAAAATCGTAGTATACCACAAAATATGACAAATAAATGTCAGTAGTTTGGCTACCGAAGATTTACGCCGTCATGGTATAAACCATGCTGCATGTGTAAGTCCATTAGGTTACGCAGTTGAAAAAAGGTTGCCTGATTTTCTTCCTCATAAAGAAAACCAGTCGACTTAAATGATCGTTACTGACTGGACCATAGTTGTGCTATCGTGTATCATGGGACGTAATTACTGTTTAATGTAATCTTTTTTACATACAGCAAAACTTATTTTTATCAAAAGCCTTCTTGACGGTCTATATTCGGATATCTTAATTGACTCTAATTTATGGTTCATTTTACTCAGTGTTCATTAGTGAATTCCCTGTTCGTTACTCTTCAAACCGGATGAAATCACTAACCCAGAATGCCACTTGTCAAGCTCTTCAAAGAAAGATATTAATTTCATTCTAGAAATTCCAAATGAATTGAATCATTTGAAACTTCAAGTAATACAAAGTTCTTCAAAGAAAGAATACTTTGATGTTATATTGGTTTTACTTGTGCTTCTGAAGTCTGTTGAGCAAGCTCTTTTAATTGGTTTTAAACATACGTGACAGACATAGCCTTGAACCAACATTGCAGTATGGTATAATAATGCATCTCTAGACATTATTAAACTAACGATAAACTAAAAAAAAAGCAATTATCCTCTTTGGTAGTTTTAATTTTTTTTTTAATTTCAAAAATTTTTTTTCACTTTATTGCATGGTTCTTTCATTTACTGATAATTGGTTGCTAGCAATATTATTACATTTCATTGTACCATTAAAAAAAATCACTGAAATCTAATCCTGGAATATACAGGCTAAAGAATAAAGTATATTCTGAAAAGTTTAGTGTTAACATTAATCAGATTCGTAGGAGTTTAAAAATAGGGTTGAATATTTGAAGTTGGCAATACTGAACTTTACAATGAGTAAGCATATTATGAAACAGATTGACGGCAAACTTAAATTTGAATTTATTTTAATCTAGTGGAGATATATTATCAAACACTGTAGAAAATTATTATTCAATTTAATGACTTTGAAGATTTTGATGTAACTATATCCAGTACCAGTAACAACTGACATAATAATTATGTATTTTAAATCTATTTAGTGGAACAACTGACATAATCATTGTTCCAGAACATTGTGACAAGATGTTTCAAGAATACAAGATTTAATTTTGTTTCTAGAATATTTAAAGTTCATGAATATTTGCCATGTAATACTCAAGTGAAGGCAATGCTAATGCCAAATTTTAAGTGTTGTAGAACCACTAAAGTAGTAGGTTGTAATTAGTAATAGTTTGGCATAAAAAACAGTTGATGTACCTTTCCCATGTTTCAAAATTACTCAAATGCGATAATGTTCTTTTTCATCTTTTTCTCACGAGAAAAATAAGGTAGTCAAATTGTATTATAGTTTGAAAATGTCATTACATTTGTCAAATGCTGGGACTCGTACAGTGTTTACAGTATTCTCGATAGGAATCTACCCACACATACGTAGAACATCGTGGAACATATATTCAGGGGCTCAGCGCTTGTAAATATATAAAATCTACACTTTTTTGTATGAACACTAAGCTTTATAACAGTGCATAATGCTTCTATTGTGATATACTAAAAAAAATTAATAATCGTGTTGTGCCTGTTTTATTATTTCTGTATTTTAAGATATGTGCACTAAATTTTTATGATTAGAAACAAATAAAAATGAATAAAATTAATCAAAATAGATAGCTCAGTATTTCATATAAAAAAAATAGATATGAATGATTATAGCCATGAATTTAGAAAAATGTTTCAAAATTACTATTAATTAAAATACAATTCATAACTGTATCAATGAATAGATCTCCTATACAGGTTATATGGAGAATATCAGGTTATAAAGTGAACAGAAATCTATAGAGAAGTTCTGACTAAAAACACCTACATCACAGATGGGTTAATGCCGTAATGTAAAGAAACATCAACACCATTTTGACGGTTTTATAACAATTCCAAGGGTTTAGATGACATTACAAAAAAAGTTTAATAAAAAAGTTCAGGAAATAGAGTTTTTAATACTGTTTATATTTTTTAATGTGTTTATTATAATTTTTAATGTCTTTTTATTGTTTTCTAAAGCTATTTTTGAAACAATATGAATATAATTATTATTAATGTAAGGAAAAGAAACAGTATGTTTGAACACAATATTGTTTAGAAACATAGTGTCAAACCATTTCATTAGGAAAACACAGTATTCCCTTGAAGTATGATTGTCAAAGGTGAAACTTTCTAGCAGACCTTAAATCTCGAAAAAAAATTAGTGTATACAATATTACCTGGAACAGACGTGAAAAAATTAGGGTTATGACCCAAATTCAGTCAATCGTGTCACTGTTAACTAGTATCTAACCTGACAAACCTAAGGTCTGAAACGAGTTATACATTTATTTAAACTGATAATTAATCAGTTCATAAAAAAAATTAAATTATTGATCAGAAAATTCTTTTTTTTTAACAAAAGCTAATGAAACTCTCTTTAAGATTAAATAATTTACAATTAAAAAAGAAAATAATCTTTTAGGTGAAATAATTGAGAAGGCGTTGGATTGAACTGCAACAACCTAGTCATTCTAAATAGACGCCATTTTCCCCAATTAAGTTGGTTTTACCCTTTAGTGCTTTTATATCAGTTTTATTAATTCATTGTTTATATTAGTTTAACAGCTACTTTATTAAAAAACGACATCTTTATAGTAAGTAAATGTTTTCTTTTAACATAATTTAGAATAGAAATAATTGAAAATATTTAGAGAATGAATTAATAAACACTTCTAACGATTGTCCTGAATTGAAGATCAGATTTCCTTCATTTATAGTTAAAACATTTTTATTACAGTAAATAAAAGTTAAGTACATTACCTATTATATTAAATAACATATTAACTACTTAAATAAATATTAGATTAGAATAAGATTTAAACCTCTTTTTAGTGAAATGCTACGAAGAATTAATCATAAAATGTTTTGAATAAGAATTAAAACAATTATAATTAATTACTCGTTAGACTAACTTAATTTATTAATACACACAGAAGTTTTTTTTTGTTGTATAAAATTTGCTTATTCTGTTTGTCTTACAACAGTCGTACATACATTTGCATTACATTGATTATATAGCAAATATAATAAACCTTTGTGGTATGAAATACCACCAAAAAACTTTGGTTTTACATTTTTCTATTGTAAAAAGGAAACTTCTGATTGTTTCATTATTGAATTCTTAAGCTACATGAACCAGGTTATTTATAAATATATGTTTCATTTATGTATAATATGTATATCATAAATAATAACGCCATACAATTGACATTTTTTTACACTATTTGCGATAATTTTAAAATGCTTTAATATCAGTGTGGAAGCTCATTACTGAACCAAATAGGTATTATTAATTAAATTTTAAATCCTCTATGTATATAATTTTTTCGATTATGTCCATAACTTATCTGTAACAATTATATGTGGTAAAAATTTATAAACAAAAAATGGATTAATGTTATTATATTCTCACAAGCCCTGCAATCATTTATTATGTACACATTTACTCATGATTAAAATAAGGGAAAGAAAATCTACGTCTCAACACAAAAGATGTTAAGTAAGGTCGACCCGTTTTGAATACTTAGTGTTCATCCTCAGGTTTATCTGCCTTTGTGTCGTGGTGTTGAGTGTTCAAGAATGACTCCTAAGTGTTCGAAACACGTCACGTTGGATAAGATCTTTTCTGTGGAAACTTAATTGTTTTATTCCCTTATTTTAATCATAATTATAATCATATTGTTTCAAAACTAGACAGCTTTAGAAAACAATATATAAGAACATATTGTATTAACAATTCTATTCCCTGAACTTTTTTAATAAACATTTTTTTGTAACGTCGTCTAAGCCCTTGGAAATCTTATAAAATCGTCAAAATGGTGTTGATGTTTCTTTACATTACGGCATAACCTGTCTGTGATGTAGGTGTTTTTAGTCAGAAGTTCTCTATAGATTTCTGTTCACTTTATAATGTGATGTTCTTCACATAATCTGTACTGGAGTTCTATTCATTGATACAGTTATGATACGCATTTTAATTATTTGAAATTTTGGAACATTTTTCTAAATTTATGCGTATAATCTCCACTTGTTGATAACTTTTTATCTATTTTTTTTATATATAATCATCTATAATCATAATCTATAATAGTAATATGTAATCTATCATACTAATCCATAATCATTCATAGCTATCTATTTCGATTAAATTTATTAATTTTTATTTGGTTCAAATTTAGTACAAACAAGCAAACTTACCCGTCTTTGATGGCATCAAAAATTCTATTATACTTGGTATTCCAAAATACCATGGAATACCATACCAATTATAATATTATACTAATACTATAATTAGAAATTATAGAATAGTAGAAAATATCATTATTAGTACAGTGTTAAACAAATGCCCCTGTATACAATACATTAGCTGTCTGTCCTTCATGTTCATGGAAGAACAAATAGTAGCAACCTCTGACTCATGAGTAAGTAAACTACAGTTTACCATGTGAGAAAAACTTCCTGCGTTAAATAAAGTTTCCCCTTGTGACTTAGTTAACCTCAATGCGAAATAGACTCTGAAAGGATTTTTGCAATCGCTTCAACGGAAACAAATAGTGGCTCGGAATCAATGGTATGGGTGGTATATGATGTCCGCCACTATGTCATATCTGTGCAGAGCAGAAACTCAGAGGCGTGTCCCGTTTTGCACATTTCCCGAGACACTCAAGTTTCGTAATATGAAATTTGTTACTGCTACTAAATTGCAGCATGATTGGTGCTCCTACTTTAAGTTTTTACTCATGAGCAGGCAGTCCAGAAGAAATAATTTCAGAGTCAAGAAATTCAGTTAGATAATGAACTACTTCCTCATTACTAATCACTCTCTTTACTGACTTTTAAGTTCTATCTTCGGCTTGATATAGCGTAAGAACTGGTTTGTTGATTTTTCCTGCCTGTTCATTAGTAAGGCATGAGCATTGCTCGTTCACAAAGCCATTTATTCTGAATAGATAGTACATCTTTAACTCTGGGAAACATCTTTTCAGTAAGATCAAATACACAGTATATTCATATACGCAAATGAAACTAAAATCGACTAACAATACCCATTTGCAATTGCTGTATATTTTTAAAATAAACATGTCTGTGTAGTTAGCCAAACACGGCTTAAAAGTTCATAACTTCGCTTCATCTTTGAATATTCAGTCCGTTCAAAGCTTAGATTTTAAGTTAGGCATACACAAATCTAGTGTCAAAGTTTTAGCTTGATATGTCTTATGGTGGCTGAGTTTACTTCTGACAAAATTTTGCGGACAAACCGACAGACATTTTTCTAAGGAATTCGGTTTCTAATGTATGAAACGTAAAGAAAACTTGAAATGAGTTAGTTTTAAGCAATGTACAGACAAAATCATTATTTTATTTATATAGATATTTCATCCCTTGAAATACAAAAATAATAAAACAGGTACACCAGTATTGTTATTATTTTTTATGAGTACATAAAATTGCAGGCATTATGCACTGTTAAAAAAATACTAGTATTTTAAGCAAAGTAAAAAATTAATGAACTATTATTTTGATGTTGTTATTCACAATTGCGATACTAGGGCTCGTTGATAGTACTAACAAAACTGCATTACAGATGGCAATATCTAATAGTTTTTTTTTATTTATTTCTTTATTACAACTACCTAACAGGTAACAAGTAATATTGATAAGTGATACATAATAAAATGAAATAAAAGAGTAGAGAGACCTTCCGTTGGTGGTACTCCATTCTAATAGTAACAACTTTTTACTTTACTATAAATATAGTACAGTGATCGTAAAAAAAATCAATCTTGAGATTTTGACGGAACTAGACGTTTTGAATTCTTTAAAGTCGTTTTATGACGTTTTTCGATGATGTCTGTGTGTGTGGGTGGGTATATATCCAAAAGTGTGTGTATATGCTACCGTCCAGAATTTTTCATGGATCAAATTTATATTTTACATCAATATCGGCTTCATAACGTAGATGAACCCTAATGTTTGGCATGTTGGGAAAGTCACTTTTTTGTCAAAATGTGTTTTTAGACAACATTTTTTTCCTCCTTAGCTACTAACTCTAGAGTCTTAATATGTTGGTATTATCAGAGGAGCTACAAATAAGTAACAAAAAATCCTCAGAGTTTTAAAACTAGAGGAAATTTTTTTTTAATAAAATGTACAAATTTTTACTCATCATTCAATCTGAAAGCTTGTGAGGACGATAGAAGCCATACCGTTTAACGGATCAAAATGAATATGAATGAATTATTAATTAAATGAACGGACCCAAAAAAATAGAGTATTATGTGGGGTAAAGAGTTGCGGTAATTTTTTTCAAAATCCCATTAAACAAAGTGCATTAGGGTGAATTTTATGTTGCTCGTTCACGTCATCCTCATACATCCTAAAGAAAAAACTGTATGTTAGAAATGAGTTTTTATCCATAAGAGTTAGGTTACACTATCGTTCAGAGATCCGAATATAACCTATATAAGATGTGACTGCATGTTTCAAACGGGTTATTTTTCATACAACAAAACTCATATAGAAAATTTTTCGTTGAAAATTCCATGTATGAAAAAGTTTATATATACATATTAATGAATACCAGTTAATTCATGTGTAGAATATTCAATAAAAATAATATATATATATATATATATATATATATATATATATATATATATATATACAACTTTAACGTTTTATCAAATTTCTGAATATTTCTAAAAATGAATTAGAACAGGGCATCCAGAATTAAGTCACCTTGTGTAAACATTTTTACAAATTCAATGAACCAGTAAAAAAATGAATGATATATACTGTGAAGATAAGAACTGATGGTATAGTTGAAGGGAATAGTATTATGGGAAGTTTAAAGGCCTTATGTATTTTCTGTATATCTAAAACTCGATTCCTTTGTTTGAAAGTTGAAATATTCTTTTGTTCTTAAGTAAACAGACCTCTATTGGTGGTAGATCAGGTTTGAAATTGGTGGAGATAAAGGTCTGTGGTCATAAGTGTATAATCAAACATACTTGTAACGACTCTTCAGTGATCTCCGTGTCTCCTTTTGAGGACATGATTATTCATGAAGGAACCGATCACGAATAAGATAAACAACATTAATATTTCCTATTTAACTTCTCAATACCTTAAGTACTATATTGAGATCTTAAAACTAATATTTTAGTAACGCTATACATAGTTAACTCAATGTAAAGTACTGGTATGTATCAAATGTACAATTAATATTCATTAGTTTTCTGCGTAATTGTATTCGTATTTAGTGCTGAAGCTCCCTAGGAAGCTTGCTTGAGAAGAGGGAGTAGATGGCACCGGTTGATGACAATATTCATGACCTCTGTTTAGGTTCATCAATCATCGTTCGTTTCCCTTCCTTTTCCTTGCTTTTCTTGAGAGTGATGTTCTCTTCAGTACGTAAATGGCCAGTGAAATCGAACATTTTGACATAATTTTGAGTCAAATTACCTGATTTTTAGAAGATAATAATTTGATTGCACCAGTCAGGAGATCATGTACATCTATACTGGTATACATATCACAATGACATCGAGTGTTGAAATATATAAGTGAGATGTGTTAGTTATTATTATGCGATTTGTCTCCGTAATTTTACTTCTTTTTCTCTTCTACCGTTGTATTAATTAAAATTCTTTTGACTCCTCCATTATAATCTCTATTACGACAGTTGACACATGGTATCTTATTGGGATTGAAACCTCCTATTGTTTTTCGCACCTCTTTATGACGGAAAGACAAGTCGTTTGAGGTCGTGTCATGTCTTCGACAACCCTTTCCATAAACAGTTGATGAGTAGCCTTAACTTCCTTAGTGATATCTTTAAAGATCTGTGATCACGTCTTAAAGTTTTAATCTTAGTTTGAGTGTAAGAACCATCCATATTATTCATTGTGTTTTAAAACGGTTATAGTTTTAGTTTACCCATAACTCCCCCAGGGGAGTAAAGATTTTTCCAATCAAAATTCATCTCTTCCTGAATTTTGGTCTGATACTCTCATTTGTAATCATAATGGATCCATTTAAGACGGCTGAAAGGAGTTTGATGGTTTTTTGTTTGGTAGTAAAGTTTCCTAACTTTTGACTTCTATTCCTGTCAGCACTTTGGTTCACCAGCTGTCATGTTAACTTTCCCGAGACTGTCATTTTATTTATGTGGACTGGGAATAGAGAGGGTCCACAGGCAACAGGAGAATTCCAGTCAAGTTGTAAACGACACTATTTATATATTCTTTAAAGATGTATAATCTCAGTCATGAATATAAATTATTTATATCTTTAATGCAAACCATCTCAAGTATTTGCTTTTGAAAAACCTCCCAATTTGTCAGCTTCATTTGGTAAAGAGTACTTGTCGATTCTTTGATAGCTGGAATCTGACATTTTTAAGTAAAAGAGAATGAAATTGTGGGTTGATAAACTTATTTCAGGTGGACTACCTCTCCATTGATTCATATTCTTAGTCAGGTCAATAAGGCGTTTCGTTTAATACGTTTATTATCAAAGTTGAAATTCTTCTATTTTCAATAGACACTCGGTAGACTGCAACTAGTTTGTAGACTAGTTTGCAGACTAGTTTGCAGACAAAGAAGTTGTTGCTTTAAGTAGTACTCCACATATGTGCCTCTAGGGTTTGTACGCACGTCATACTAATCCATGGACTGACTCACAGCGATAATTCCTTTTCAATCCTTATTATTTTGTATATCTTTTTTACAAGATTTTCATACGCACTGACAAAAAAAATAAAAATCGTTATGCTGAATCTCAAGGCAAACGAAATCCTCATCAGAGAATTGTTCCCGTTTTATAGCTGCATTCTTCTTATAATTATCACTACTGCTGCCATCTTGTATTTACTGGTTTAGGTATAAGTTTTTTAGGCATAAGAAAATCGAGTTGTTTTATTATATCTACGTATATTTAACTTTTGAATGATAGCTATGACTGACTGTTGCTTGCTTTTTGAATGATATCACACAAATGATATGTAATTAATTAACTTCGGTGGATTTATTGGAACATAAATGTATTTAAAAATTTGAGTTTCGACAATATATATTATTCAATTTTCTGTTCAGCATTGTTGTTAGAAGGGGCAGAATTTACTGTTTCCTACGTAATTTCATTTTAAGTTGTTTCCTTTCTTTAAGTGTTTATTAAAAACAACACGATTGTAACACTTATGTTGCGTTTCATTTACTTTGTTTGGACAGTTATTACTATTGTGATCTAAAGCAGGGTTTCCTAAACTGTAGGACACCATGGAGCCCCTGAGCAGGGCAAAGACAATTTCTAAAATAAATAAGAAAAAAAAGAAATTTAAAATTTTAATACTAACTAATAATTTTTGGGGTAAAAAAGGACCAATAATTAAATGTATACAACCATTTAATTTTTCCATATAAAGTATTTGAAAAGGCTTCCGGAGCGCCTAAGCTTCACTCACGGAGACCACTTTGGGAAACCCTGATATAAAGCATACTTAACAAAGGGTAGGAGCAGGCGCTATATGGACCTTTGCATTGTGTTCTTTGTATTTATAGCATCTTAGGATATGATCCTCACGAAAGCAAGTAAGTTTCTGAGAGAACATCTTTTCAAGTACTTAAGAGATTAAGTTCCTTTTTGATGATGATTCTCGGGTCTAAATATATCTGGCTCTCATGGTGTACTAGTCATTATGAGTAGTTTTGCTATACTACCCAGGCTGTTGTTGTTAATCATTCTGCACCATTTTCTAACGTTTCTTAATAGGGATATTATAAAGTGTTAATACTTTATTAGCCTACTGCTTTACTACCTGTTTGGACGAAGTGACTGCATTCTACTTGACACATTTATAAAATGAAGTTTGTCAACTTCAGTCTTATTTTCTAAGTTTCTGCTAATAAAACAGAATTATTTCCTAAAATAATCTCATTTTTTAATACTTACTTGCAGTTGAATAATTATTTCTTTCAATACATTTTTGACATCTTTAGAAATATTATGTTTGCATCGGGTTTAATGATAACAATGTGATTCAATTTAAATTGTTTTGTTTGAATCTTGCTTTTAGATTATCAGCGTGAGTTAGTCCAGCGGGATATCATAATCATGACAGAGACAGCCTTGCTCTAATTATCTCTATCCAACATGCGTTTAAGAAATTCATTCTTTTTGCATTTTAGAAAAAAGTTTTTATCTTTCTGCAACTGAGGAATCACTACTTCTAAGTTATATGTTTAATGTTAATAATAATTTGACAAAAATTTCTTAATTTAGTGAAAACCTAGAATTTAGTCGAATTCATCTATCGCCATCTTAAAAAAATTTAGTGAACCCAAAACTATATATAGCCTTTATAAATCTGTCCTCATCTCAAATATTTGGGTGTCGATGACCCCGGATGCATATCCAGGTACAATAACCACTAGGATTGCGGAGGCGGAGTTTTTTTGACGGAGTCAGAAACAGTATTTTTAAACTGCCTCCAAATTTAATATCAAGTACAATAGTTTTCCAAACTAATTTGCCAGTTTAATTGTTACCGGTTACTCAAGTAAGCCGTTCATCTTATCTGTAAACTCATTCATGTCTTTAATTAACCATTGTGACAATTCTTTTCACCTCTAACATATGGTTAAAGTTAATTATTAATTATTAATTAAAGTTAATCAATTTAGTTTAAAAATCATAGAAACATCTCTAATACCTTGGGTTCAGGGTTACTGTAATTCCATTTTGTGTATTCCACCTCTTTATATCTTCCCTACTGTCAAGTGAAAATAAAAAGTGCTGGGCTATCTCTAGTTTTTGAATTATGTGTATTTATTTTCTCATTTAAATTACATTGACATTGTTCATTGTCGTTCAATCACTGTCACATAGGGATGGGAGGAGTTTCTCGCATTGGGTTACAGCTGTTATCGATACTCATATCGGTCTCTGCAATTTTTTATCTGGATTCCGATACTGGCATTCGTTTACTCCGCATTAATTCCTATATAAACGAAATTACCCACAGGTATATTGCAGTATAAATTGAATGTTATGTAATTCAGAATTATGTAATCTTGTTCAGTAATATACAATTTCATTATTTATAGTCTTTATATAACTGGGTCAAAATCTGTGTGTTTTCCCTTGCCTGGATATTACTATAAACTTTTTTTAATGGGTATTTACCGGAATTTTCCTTGAAATTTAATTGGGCTTCCTGTCCAGATAAATAAAACTTTTTTACCAGTAGGATGTGCGTTCTTTTTTGCTTTACTATAAGTAAAGTATAGTGATCGTGAAAAAATTCGATCTCGAGATTTTGACGGAATTATATGTTTTGAGGTCCCAAAAGCCGTTTTATGAAGTTTTTTCAATGATGTCTGTGTGTGTGTGGGTGGGTGGGTGGGTGAGTGTGTTAGCATTGCTTGTATCCACGCTACGGTCCAGAATCTTTGATGGATCAAGTTTAATTATTTATAACATTATTTAGAATCAAAAAAAAAATTCTTTTAAAAATAAGAAATGAAATTATCCTATATCTTAAATTAAAAATATCTGAAAACGACATTTTTTCTTACATTTTTTGACATTTCAGACAACAACTTTGTAACGTTTTTAAAATACTTAAAATATTTTCAAGTTTTGGATGGGAAACTTTGTCTTAAATCATCAATGGAGAAGGAGGTCAAATAAATTATGTAAGTGATCCACTGGTTATTGGAACAAAAGTGATGTTCTTCTGTAAGAGTAATATCATAATAGGAAGTCTACACTTGCACTTTTCAAAAATGTTATTACTGTTGTAGTTATACTAATCAGTGGTGTGATATACAAAACTAAGTGTGTATATTGATAAGTGGATAAATCACTATCAGTACTACCTCCAGGAATGAAAAACTAATAAACCTTTTCCAATTAGACATTTAAATTATGCCTAAATGGGACATTATTTATTATATACCCAAGAAGATTATTTATATTATGTTTAAATGGGAAATTATACCAAAGAAGTTTGAGAATATATTTACTTACAGCATAGTTCAGGGGTCTCCAAAGTACGGCCCGCCGAGGGTTTTAATCCGGCCCACCGAGCTCTCCTTCAATTGGAGACTTACCGTCTGAGTTACAAATGGAAGTTATAGATTTGCAATCCAATGACATCCTGAAGGACAAATATAAAGAAGGAAATTTAACTGAATTCCACGAATGCCTTCCATCTGACCAATTTGTTTATTTAAGGAAGTTTGACTGTGAATTCATTTCAGTTTTTGGCACTACATATTTGTGTGAGAAGACTTTTTCAAAGATGAAATACACAAAATCCTGCTACAGATCACAGTTGTCTGATGAACATTTGAATGCTTTGTTTGTTATTGAAACCACTCGTTTTGAACCTCAGTTGGACAAAATTTTGTCAGAAATGAAACAATTTCATATTTCCCCAATTGATCGAAGTTAAAAAACATGTTAATTGTTGCTGATATTATATGCATTGTAATTATGTACTGAATAAATAACATTTTTTAATTATTAATTCACTGTTTATTTACATTGCATGTATTTTGGTAAAATAAATAATTTAGAACCTTGACCCGCGAAGCTTTAAAAATTCAGCAATGTGGCCCTCCGCTGGAAAACTTTGGAGACCCCTGGCATAGTTGAATGCAATATTTTCTACACGAAGCTGCGTCATGTGAGTGGTTCTTTAAAAGCATAGTAATTGAATAAACCATCCTCTTTGTGACATGATATATTGATCTAATGATTTCCGGAACTTTTAGGCTCACAAATTCACTTTACTGTCGAAGAGAGGACATGGTAATTCATTTAAAATTTATTTTCAATAGAATTATTTTTGAAGTAAAAGAAAATTATCACTACTAAAACTCAAACGCATTCTCACTGAACATCATTTTAAACCTATTATTACATGAATATTTTGAAAATCATTTCAAGCTAATAACAAGTTTGGTTCATTTGTTATTAGCCACCCATTTTAATTATTCTAAATTAATAACATTTTAATCGTACATTAAGATGGGTTAGGCTAGCTTGCAGTGGCAGTCCTACAAGGAAACACACATAGGACGAACATTGGTCCTTTGTTATGCCACACAATGAAGATTGATTCTAAATTGGGAATCCTAATTTTTGCATAACTCAAGTGTATTTAGAGTAGCAGTTTTAACAAGTATCTGACATCGTACAGGCTCGGCACCAATGGCTTAACATCCACTCCGAGGACGACGTGACCAGATTTATTTACCTCCCACGTGAATAAATCGAGGACCAGAGAGCACGGGTATTGAAACCCGGACTTACCAGTCCAAAGGTGAGCACATTGCCATTGGGCTAACCTGCCCCCCTAATCGGAGATTACATTATTATTAATCTCTAGAAAAACTTTTTTCTAAATGCATGCATATAGGCAACAATTCATAAATTGTCTTTTATATATTAGTATGAATTATATTCATTTTTATTTGATATTTAAATGTCTCCGATCTACTTGAACTTAGCCCAGGTATTTTATAATGCAAAAATGACAGAACAAGTATACCAGTATTTTTATATGACAACGGTCAATTTAAATAATACTACTGAGTAAAAATAAGTGTTATTGGTTTTGCGGAGCCGGAGTGGCCTGCTGGTACTATATAAATAAATTAAATTTGTTTACATTATCCTATGTTAACTTAATGTTTACACTTTTTTGAATGGACATATCAGAAATTAATTTTAACTATACATAAGTATAAAAAGTATATACATGGGGTTTTCATCACACCTAAATTTTTTACAATTATTGGGAATATTTTCAATTTTAATTAATGTTTAACTCAGCTTTCACAAATGTGGACTAGTTGTAGAGTTAAATTTCGTGAACAAATTGGCGTTAGATTTCGTGACAAAATAATAATGGTTTGTGTGAAGCTGAAAAACTGTTGCCTTGACAACAGCACGTTCTGATGTGAAACAAAATAGCAAGAACATATGAAATCAATTGGGCTTATTTAAAATAAATTTAACTGGACCATTTTAAAATAAAATTGCATTGACAAACTGCGTCAATCTGGCTGTTTGTTATATATATATCAATGTAACATGTTACTTCAAGGTAACATGAAGTAGTTTAGACGTCTATTGTTTTTCTTATATAATTTTATATTTTGAATGTGTGAATGTCGATCTGAAAACTTGTTTTAATATTCTGTTTTGCCTGAAGTCTTTAATAATGTTCAGGGATGATAAACGCATAGGTATTTCAATCCCTCCTCATTTATGTTTTTTCAAGACGAAGATATTAGTACTCTCCCCGTCTTCCCTAACCGAATTCTAGTGAACCAACTTAAACTCATTCTGTTTCATCATTTTTAAAATATTATAAATTTA
Source organism: Hermatobates lingyangjiaoensis (assembly GCA_026182355.1). Taxonomy (NCBI): domain Eukaryota; kingdom Metazoa; phylum Arthropoda; class Insecta; order Hemiptera; family Hermatobatidae; genus Hermatobates; species Hermatobates lingyangjiaoensis. The sequence continues at coordinate 372,889 of JAPFBL010001926.1, read as the reverse complement.
TAATTATTTTGGGGCATCATTTAAATTATTAGAAGAATCGTACCTGATTAAGATGGTTTATAACAATGTAAATTTAACTAAAACCTATGTAGCTATTTTTTTGAGTGTTAAAAGTTAGTGTATATCACCAGCAGGTACACACATAAAACTAGTATTTTGATAAAGTGACTATATTATAAATAGTGAATCCAAGGGGCACATGCAATACAGTGGGCATTGTCAGCTAGTTGCTATGATCGAAGACCAAAGGAGTGAGTGAGTTAGCCTTTCGGGCATCATCGGAAATTTGATTGGCATTGTCACACCCATTTGCTGACAGCTGGTAGCCAACGAAAGAAAGAGGTCGTAAAAATTTTACATCAATACATTGGCATCATCGCAGTTTAGTTACATGGTCGATTGCTAGAGTGGTGAACGAGCTAGCCCTTCAGACCTCACCTGAAATGCGGTTCGCATCACAATGAGGGCCTGTTATTAATTGTCAGCTGCCAGGTGATGATGTAGCAATTCCGGCAACCGATGAATATAGTTATCATCGTCACAACCCATCACTGATAGTTGGTGGCCAGCCAGATACGACTGGTCTCCAGGTGATAAATGAATACTTCATCACTACCCGTTACTGGTAACAGGCGGCCAGTGGTAAGCTAATGCACCTTGAATGCAGTTGACATCATCATAACCCGTTACTGATAATTGGTTGTGAGGCAGGTAAGACATATCTCCAGCTGACACATGGAATACGGCAGCATCATCACAGCAGTTACTGATTCTCGGCTGTCAGGGTGATGATATAACAGTTTAGGCAACCTTTGGAATGCAGTTGTCATCACCACAACCAGTTGCTGATAGTTGGTAGCCAGGTCTCCAGCCAGATAGTTAGGTCTCTAGGTGACATTAAGAATACGGTGACATCATCACAATAAGGTTTCTGATGACAGGCGGTCCGTGGTAAGCTAGCGCACCTGGAATGCAGTTGACATCATCGCAGCCCATTCAGCGTGTTCTTCCTCCTTTCACTCACCTCCCCACTATTGCTAATCTCCTGTCTGCTTTGCCACAGCTCTCTCACTGTACCCCATCTCTACATTAATAGGCCATATTTCTTCAGGCTTGACGGATTGGTCAACATTTATCTTTTAACACTTCTTGCTCAAGAAAGTGAATTTAATATATTGTTATTAATACAACAAGATGATGAATTTATTACCACTTAAGGTATATTAATCAATTTCTCCTTAAAAATACACTATGTATCTTTAATTCAGTATATTAAAGTATACCATTGTTTAACAACATAAATACCCATAATAGATTCTGGCATGTTTATTCAGACTATGTGATGACAAAAACTTTCCCCAAGGTACATAAATCATTAAAAGTATTAATTTTTCGGTAATTCTACAGTGTTGACAAATAAACAAATTTTAAATAAAACTTTAAAATAATATTATAGTATTTATATGTAGTTTAAACATAATATTATGAGGAAGTATAGCAATGTATGATTTTTGCTAATTTCTAAGTAATTAGAATTAGATGGTGGCTTAGTCGATAATGTCACCAGCTTGTCTTGGCCACATATTTTTTAGTTCCTTAGTTGTTTGTGTTGTCTATTAGTCTGTTTCACTTGTGGTGGAGTTAATGACCGTTGATGTTGATGTGTCAATAAAAAAATGGAACACTTAAAAATTATATATAATTAAGTTTCTGCACTTGAACCAAATCATAAAAATATAAAAACTCATTATAAATTACATATTTCGACGTATTTTTTAATGCTACTTCTGTTTTCTTTACTCTAAGTGAAGTATTGTAACCATGAAAAAATTGAATGTCGAGATTTTTACAGATTTTCAAATGTTAATGCGTCCTTAATCCATTTTTGAAGTTTTATCGATTATGTTTGTAAGCGTGTTCTTGGGCGGCCGGTTGTGCATATAAGATATAAAGTAAGGGCACGCTAAAAAATTAAATAATACGAAAGAACAACCGTTGTAGTGCGGATGATTCCTATTGTTTTGGGCATTATTGATTAATGGGAAGAGTCCTTTATTTCCTAAAATAGAAAACTATTCTTTATAATTAAATTAGACAACGATTTTGTCTCCTAAATTACCACCTCTAGAAAATTGAAATTCTGTAGTTGTTATGGAATTAATACTAGCCCATTTGAGATATCCTAATGACAGTGATATTGGAACCAGCTATTCAGCTAATTTGAATATGCTCATCTCATGAATCTACAAATTTCTGATGCTTTATTAAGTATTACATTCATATGAATTTTTCAAGATAAAAATTTCATGAGCTTAAAATATTGAAAGAGGAAATATTGCACTAAAAATGGAACTAAATCATATTATTATTCGGAATCGCTGTAGACGTCCGAATGTTTCGGTAATAATCTCTAACCACTAACCTCTATGGCACTAAGAATATTCATTTTGAAACTATTAAGTTGAATCGGCGGTAGCTTGTTAGAGTTACTTTATTTTAGCTATAACTGTTAAAATGATTATAGCCACACTGAAACGAATGGAGTCATTTAATTGATTATTTATTTGTTTGATAACATCTCTACTCCACGATAACCAGATTAAAATAAATCTATTTTTTTTTTATTTTACATAGTCACAACAACGTAAATGAAATATTCCCAGTGACAATGATGAAAGAAGTATACATAAAATCTAAATTTAAAATGATTGTCAACGAGTTCAATAATATATTTACTTATAGTTAAGTTGGGTGTAGGCCACTTCATACTTTTCATTATATTATTGGCAAACGCTGATTTTTAGCAGCAAATGCTTAAAATATCAGACTTTCTGAGGATGAAATCTATATTTATCCTTTACATATGTATCCTTCATCTACCTTTTATATTAAAAATAATTCATCCTTTAGAATTTGCTATTCGGAGGAATATAAATCTTCAGAAAGGTGAGTTTGTAAAATAAATAATAAGACATATTGAATTCTATATAGTTTTACATAGATAGGAATTTTATATGTAAAATGCAAGAAGATCTCTCCTTTTACTTATTTATTTTACAAAAAATTAATTGACCCCAAAAGTGACAGAGTTCATTAGCTGATTCATGGTTCACTGGTAAGAATGACGTCAGAAACGAAATATTTGTCTGACAATGGCAGCTTTCTATTTCAGCAGAAGCGATCAAGGTCATATATATTATGCAAAGTTAATAGTCTGAAGGAAATAATTTGAGTCACATGAATAATTAAACCAGAAAAGAGAGTCTTACTTAGGAAGGTTATTATAAATAATCAGATGTATTCAGTCTCAAAGGATTCTTTGTTGGGTGTTTTATTGGAGATGTCAGGGTGGTCTAACAGGCAGTTCAAGTGGCAATGCGCTCACCTCTAGAATACCCATCCTGGTCTTCCATTTGTTCATGCAGGATGTGGAAAAATTTGGATATGCTGTCCCTTCGAGAGGACGTTAAGCCGTCGGTCTCGAGCCTGTACGTTGTCTGGTAGTCGTTAAAGAACGTTGACCTTAAAACACTTGAATTAGGCAATTTTAGGAGTCCCAATGCAGAATGTTCATTGGGTAGTATCACAAAAGGCCAATGTTCGGCCTATGTGTGGGAACTCCACTGGAACCTAACCTAGCGTGTCAGACCTTTCGAGTAGTGCTGAAAATTCGAGGCTCAAATCTTGGTTATGCTCATATCCCTAGATTTTTTATGCAGAGAATGAGAAATCATTTGCACACCGCATCTGAGAGAGGATCCCTGTTGTAATAAACTTGAGTAAATGAAAATTTAGTGCTCGAGATGTAGAATCAACCTCGTAGTGTGACTATCCCATTAACAAAATGAGTGCCAAATAATAAACTTGACTATGACCTAATCAAGTTCAAAGATTTAACATTGATGCAATTATATATAAGTATGAAAGCATAAACAAAATGATGGTATGTACTGTTAGAGAATATCTGGCCCTAGGTATGAAAACAGATAGGTTTTTCTGTACTGTGCAAAATTGGCTGAACAAAATATCATAACTGGTATACATCAGCATATCTATGTGTCACAGATATATGTTAAAAATAATTGAGTTTTTAAAAATTAGTAAAGAGTGTTTAGCAGGGTTGATATATTTTTAACATTTATTTAATTGAACACTTGAAGTCATTCGTTTAGGTGCAAGTGTTTTATACATTTTTTCATTATTAGTATTCTAATCTAAAATCGGTTAACCTTTTTTGAACTTTCAGTATACCCTTTTATAATACTTTCAAAATTCTCAATATATTATGATTCTAGTAATTGAAAACAATGTATAAAAGAATATACTATGCTTTAAATCTGAAGTGGAATTGACAAAGTAAGGCAAAATTGTTTTTGTTTCCTAAATGCGTTGGAAGTACTTGGATGAACAGTGCGAGAATGTATGAGTTAATTATTGAAAATATTATAAATATGTTAAGTGTTTGCTTATCTTTATGTATTAAGAAGTGTGTGTATGTAGATATTTCTGAATTTGCCCTGGTTATCATAACCTCCCTCACTTATACTCATGTTCACATTGCACCATACATACTATGGTTGTTCGGATCATCGTCATGACGTTGATACCTTTCCTATACTCTCAGTCGTTTGGGGAGAGCGTGAAGGTGTTGGTTCTCGAGCATGTATGATGAGACATACTAGTTAAATGTCCCTACTCTAATAAATTCAAACCTTATGAAATTTAAATCTCTCGATGTTGACCACTCTCGCAATGTGACTCACTAGTAATTACAATAGGCTCCAAATAAGAAATGTGCGCTACTTTCCTCCTTGTACACCATTAAGGTGAACACCCATGAGTGTGGGCGTTGGAAACAGTAGCGACGACATATTCAGGCAACACTGAACGATAAGTAATGCTTTACGATTACAATTTTGGTCATATTTAAACTATCTAATAACATATACTGTTCCTTCTGTGTTGTTTAATACAATCCCATGTTTTCATAAAATTAGTTGTTGATAATCTCAATCTAATTTGTTTTACAATAATGTTTTTGGTACGTGCTGGTTATTTAAATTGTTTTTGGTTTTCTTTCAGGTGAGGCTCTTGAACTCCTCGTCACTAATTATGTGGAGTGAGGTTTACTAATGAACTAACTGCCTGGTGAGTACTTTAATAGAAAAAGTTGTTGCCAGTTTCAATTTTCGTAAATACAATGAAAATATTGCCAAAATTTGAAATAGTAATAAGTTTGAAATTTTCTAATCATTTGTCGAGGGTTGAAAGAGTAGCGTTATGTCTGCATAAAGGATTTCATTGTTTATGCTGTACTGAGATTAAATGCAGTTGATATCAGGTCTGGTGATAGTTCTAACTGTTGAAACAATAACTTCTCTTGTGCAACTATGAATTCTCCTAAGGCTTGAAAAGGTACTCTCCACTGTACACTAGTTGCCGGTGGTGTTCATATTAATTCACAAACTTTCTTAAGTATCAAAGCTTCCACTAACCCACTATTATGCAAAGTGAAACTAAGTTTTCAACTGATATTCAAGTAACTCTATTTGTTCTCAAATTAAATCTATTATTTTGTGAAATATCTGTTTTGTACATTTCCTCTTCTGTTGTACTGATATTGTGATCTTTTAAATCAATGATTAGTACCATCAGCCACAGCCCAAAATTTTGAAAAATTCTTTTGTTGAATATTCAATGTTTCCACACTGTCATTTATATTATGTATGTAGTATGCAGCAGGACGTGTTAGTTTTCCCTAGATCATGTAAAGCGTTGTGCGTCTAATATGAATTCAAACACATTACGCAAGAAATCGAATTAAAAGCTGCTATGAACTGAATACATCTGAGCTAGTTAGATCTGTCCATGACCCATACTTGTGACAACTGAAGTATGTATTTAGAAACGCAGAAAATACACTGTTCCCAGCGTTCACTGCTGAACGAGACTATGTGGGAACTTCCCACGAAGTTTCGTTTAAAGTAATGCACTTAATTTCGTTTAGCAGTGCCACGTTTCCAGATGGTAAAATCCTGAGAAGGTGCTTCCCTTTTTGGTATGAAAATGATAATCAACAACGTATATTATATATATACATTTCGAATAAAATAAAAGGTACGTGTGGACAATAAAAACTTTAACAAATAGGAAAGAACAGAGAAAGTTACTATAGAACTCACTACACTACACTACAGTGAGTTCTGCAGTGACTTTTTTATCAGAAAAAAAAAAGATTAAAATAATGCACCAAAAAAGATGCAACGGTGTAGCTTTTTCAGCCCAGCTTTTTGTAAACACTGTGAATGCTTAACTTCTTATGAGAATTCATATGAAAAAATCAAGTCTGAAGTGAATGGTGTCAGAACGCTATGATGTCGGTGTTATGAAAATAGGAATGAATGTTTGAATTATTTATCGGGGTGGCATTGATTCTATGTACTAGGCCATGCACCTCTGACATAGCCTTTAAGTATTACTGTAATTGCCAAAAATTAGATTTAGAACAGTTTCATTTAAAATCCATTATTAACAAGGGGCTAAAATGATTTTTTTTTATTACTACATTCGGTTAAAAATGGATTTTACACATTAGTGCTGTTGATATAGTGTTTTTGACAAAATAAAATTATGATTGCATTTTTATGCTAAAGTGCATTGGAATTTCATCCCTTGAGTGGAGTTAATTACATTCCTTTGAAAGATTTACTGTAGTGTGAATTCTACAATTCACAAAACCAAGTGATGCTGAGTTTGGGCTTTTTTTACTTACGTTTAGTTCAGATTCAATTTTAATTTCTTTTAAATTGATTTTTCTGTAAATTTAAACCTACTGCTTCTTTAAAAATGTGCGTTCTTTAATGGATTACTCCGGTTGATGTAGTTTTTTTAATAATTTTCTATATCATGAAGCGACTGAATAGATTTTGCGATGCCTGCTGGATTTCTGTCCGGGGCTGACTGTCTCTGCGGTAGGTGAATTGAGCCCTGCCTTAGATCTGTGTGTGTGTGCAAGCGACTGGATGCTGCGCTTGTATTTATGAACATTAGCGACTGTGAGCGTGACCAGCCTGCTACACGAAGTCTTGCCCGGGACCTGCTTACGTAAAAGTGCCTCCAGTAGGTCGCCTCTAACTCTTTTAAATCAAAACGCAATAATCGTGAGCCATGGAGACAGGCTAATGGTTTTCTGCTTGCTTCGACATTTCACCACTCTACCTTGTATTTTCTTGCTGGCTTCAAATATTGACTATTAACAGAGCTCCAGTTTTGTCTTTGAGAAGTAACATACAGTATAGAAAGTTAAAAATTTTGAGTGGTTTACTCTCAGTTGTATTGTAAGTAAACTCATTATCGGAAACAAAGAACGATCAATATAATTAATGGATTTGTTTTAATGTGGATAAACATTTTCCACATTAATTGTTTAGCCATTAATTGTAATAAGAATGTAATTAGTATATTTCTTTAGAACAATTAGAGAGTGAAAGTTATAATTAATACATTTCCTATAATTTAACAACTACAAATATCGTCATAATAAAATCAAAGGAATAATGATATTTAAAAGGTATGAAATTAACAAATTAATGCGTGATAATTGTTCTACTTGTCTCAATTAACAAATTCCCCAGTGTACAACTTTTCTTAATTTATATATATATAAAGTTCTATTTTCTCCTTATTACTATATTTGTTTGTATTTCGTTATAATTCTCTGTGTTATATTTTCAATATGTTTCCTACTCTTAGTATTAAAGCAAATGTAAAGGCTAAGCCTAATCATTAGGGAAAAAAAATAATTGAAATGTACCTGCCTTCTAATATGAAGCAGATGTACCCCATACCCTCACCCACGTCCATCCTATTCCCAGTTAGTTGTACCACAGACACTCACTCTTAGGTTCGTATTGTCTTCCTTATTTTATTTTATTTTTATTTGGTACTATATTTACTGTATACTATAGATAACTCTCTGGTGTCATTGTATTTTTTAGTTAATGCCTCAGGAAGAACACTACGTATTCGAAACGCGTTGTTTATACCATTAAATTTTTATATGCGGAGACCATTTCATTAGCATTTTTCCCTACAATATTTAAAGGGATTTGCAACATGCCCTGCAATCATAATATCGGTCAAAACATTAAATAAAATGAGGGTGACAAGCAATGCAGTTGGTGGCTGCTTTATCAGTTTGCCGTGGCAGTGTTTGCAAATTATATCACTAATTTGTTTTTGATATAATTTGAGACGGTTTATAAAAAATGAAAACATAAAAAGTAAATAATATAGCCAACATTTTAATAAACATTAATATTTCTTTATAGTATTGAATATTTTAATTTGCCTTGTTATGTAAAATCAAAATGGAAATTCTTTATTTAATAGTTTTAAGTATTATAAGTACTGTTATGGGTTAACTGCAAATTTTATGGTTGGTTATTTTCTTTGATATTTTATTTTTTATAGTGCAATTTATCCCAAGGTATATAAGGGTTATGTAATATTTTGTACAGAATTTCTTCCTTTATGAATATTCAGTTTTTTTTTTATTGATTATTATAATTTGAAAATATATTTCCTCCTATTCAATTACTTATTTTGAGATTTATAGATTTCAATACATAAATCCTCGCTTAAGAACGATATCTTTTACCGACAACTCGAAGTCCGATGGACAAAAAAAAAAAAATTCAAATAGTCAAGAATATTCCTACGTAGTTTTATTTAAGTACATGTACAATGTAGATTTATGTACACAAATTATGCATCATTATAAAAGGATATTTGGTATTTTAATGAAATACAATAAAACATCAAATCTTCTTGAAAAGAGAAGAAAGTTAAAAAAATATATCAAGTGAGAATGGGAAGGTCCTTACTAAGAAGAATTACGATAGAAGAGATTCCATGGTAGTGAGATAGACATTAAGTAAACATACAACATGTGTGCATTACCTGGATAATATAACCTACTACGTAGTAGTTTGTCACTTTGCTTACTTGCAAATCTTTGTTTATATGGTCATAGATGTATAGCTAGGGGTTTCAAATGAGTTTGTTTCTTATTTAAATGATAGTATGAAATTAAAGGCTAATGAATCATTGGAAGCAAGTAGTGACTCCATACTGGACGCGCCTTGGACGAAAGATGTGTTTTATAGATTGTATGTTTGTTTAAAAGGGAAATTCTAAAATACATAATATAAAACTTTGTTATCTCGATATGTATATTTTACATTATTATTGTCTTCTTTTTCTCGATGTTTGGTTAAGTTTTAAATAAAAGGACAAATAATACTCCAATATATATATATATACATATATATTGAATTTCAATAATATATGTAAGTTACGCGTGTCCGGGTAATGAATAGGTTTTTTAAAAAAAAGGAATTTAAATAAACTAGCTCGCACGTGATTGAAGACAAGAATCGAGTTTATTAGTCAGCTCCTTCTGTTTATAGGAGAGGCAATGTTGATACGGACTTCAACCCTCTAGTCTCTCGCGGGCCGGCATTACTGCCCCCTCCCAGTCCTTATCAACAATGCTCTCCGTACAAGTGTCTGAGTTATATCATAAAATAACAAAACAAAACTTGACTCTAAACATAAGAAATGAATATAATGTTTTAACATTCAAAAATAAAATGACGTCCACACAAGTAACTGAATTAACATTGTTTATAGAAATTACAGAAATAACAAAAGATGAACTTCTATGATTATTTGTACAAAACAAAAATAACAAAATTAACAAAGGTAAACACACATAACTACACTATATCGTTCGCACCATTGGTGGGATTTTCCTTCTCACCCGTCGCAGTTCCTGAAAATGAACTATTTCCTGTTTCAGGGTGTCCGTTCCTATCCTCCATATCTGTGCTCTGTACCGTGGTAACGTTGCGAGTACTTCGTATGGCCCTACGTATCTTGGGTCCGATTTCCTTCGCTTCTGCCTATTCAGTTTATATACGAAGTCCCCTTCTTGTATCAACCCTACTGTTTCTTCTGCTTTCCTTTGATTATATTGCTTGGTCCATCTTTCTTTTGCTGCTTTGACTCTATTATGTAACCTTTGTGGATCCGCTTCCTTTTTCCGCAATTCAAATGGTGTTGCCTCTGTGGTCGAGTGAATACTACTGTTGTATGCTAGGACCGCTCTGGCCATTGCCACATGACCCTTTATGTTTTTTGCATCAGCCAATAACTGCAAGTGTTCCGTTAGAGTGTTATGTAGTCTCTCTATTGCTCCGTGGGACCTTGGATGACCCGGTGTACACCAATGGGGGTTTATATTGAATTCTTTTAACAGGGTTTTTATTTTAACGTTGTTGAACTCTCGCCCTCTGTCCATATAGATCGTTCTCGGGCAGTCAAACGTGGCCAAATACGACAGCAATGCCTCTTCTGTACTTTCACTTGATTTACTTGTTAGTGGCCATGCTGAGGCTAACTTCGTTAGTCTATCTATTGTTGTTAAATATTTGTTTCCGTCGTATGTAAATATATCAATTTCTAGCTCCTCAAAGGGTCCCTCGGGCGTCTGACTTTGTAATAATGGAGGTACAAGTGGTACTCTTTCATACTTCCTCCTTTTGCATATTTCACAGTCCTTTATCACTTGGGCTATCCTCTTGCCCATTTGGAGCCAGTAATGCGACCTCTGTAGATGTTTAAGGGTCTCTGTGACACCACGATGGTTGGTTTTTCCCCTGTGATAATTTAGGATGACCTCTTTCTGCTGCTCTTCGTCTTCTACCGTTTCTACCTGGTTCTTACAGATTATGAAATGAGCTCCTTGTCTCAGCTCTCTTTCCTGAATTAGTCGGAGTAGTCTATTTTCAAGTTCTTGTGATTCTATAAAGAAATGGTATACCTTTCCTGGCACTGTTAGTTGGTTTATGACTGTACTTAATTGTTCGTTGTTCGCTTTCGTTCCTCCTGTAATAATATTTATTTTTAAGTGGCCATATTTGTGCAATTGGGTGTTTATTATTTCTTCTGTGTCGTCTTTTATAATTATTTGATTTCTCTTGTTGTTTATTATATCCTGACTAATCTCAGCTTCCGGTCCATTTCGTTGTTCTTGGTCTTCATCTGCGTCTGGTGTCCAGTTGGCGAAGAACTCTCGCACGTCCCTGGAGGTACTTGGCTCTCTCGTACTACTTCTCGTAATGACGTTGACGTTTCTGGACAAACAGTCGGCTACTTGATTATCAACGCCCTTTACGTGCTGGACCCTGAAGTTGTATGCAGCTATCCTTTCTTTCCACTTTGCTATCCGGGCTGACGTCTCCTTTAAATTCCCGATCCACATTAGGGGCCTATGATCTGTTCTAATAGTGAACTCAGCCGCAAAAAGGTAGGGTCGGAAATGTTCTACAGTCCACACTATGCCTAACATTTCCCTTTCTATTGTGCTATACCTTTTTTCTGCTGGTGATAATTTTCTGCTGGCGTAGGCTATTGGTCGCTCTCCCTGGATCGTTTCCTGCATCAAGACTCCCCCGACAGCTTCTTGACTGGCATCTGTCATTACAATGAATGGTTTGTTTAGGTCAGGAAATTGGAGCAACAGCGGGCCCCGCAACGCCTTCTTACACTGCTCCACTGCTTCTCTTAGATCTTCTGTTTGTATAAACTTCTTTCCTTTCTTTAAACTGTCCGTCAAGGGGTTCGTGATTGCTGCAAAGTCCTTTACGTACCTTCTATAGAAACCTATCATACCTAGAAAAGCCCTGATGTCTTTGGGTCCCTTTGGATAGGGTAATCGATCTATTGCTTCAACCTTCTTAGGGTCGGGTCTTACTCCTTCACCTGAGATAAGGTGCCCCATAAATCTAACCTCTTTTTGATATAAGCGGGTTTTATCCATCGCTACCTTTAAACCAAAGTCCCTTATTCTTTTCAGCACCCTTGTAACATGTTCCTTATGCTCTTCTATTGACTTACTGAACACTATGATGTCATCCATGTAGATTTGCGTAAAGTCTTCTCCCAGTCCTTCAAGCAGTTCATCCATGAGGCGTTGGAACGTGGAAGGCGCATTCTTTAGGCCAAAGGGCATCCTCAAAAATTCGAAGTGGCCTCTATCGAACGTAAAGGCCGTCTTCTCGATATCTCTCGGGTGCATCCTAATCTGGTGATACCCGGCCTTGAGGTCGAAGGTACTGAATACAGTTGCTCCTGCCATATGGTCGAGTATGTCTTCTATCCTTGGCAGAGGGTATCTTTCAAGCTTAGTGTACTTATTTAACTCTCTAAAATCTACTACCAACCGGTATTTAGGGGGTTTACCCTCCTCGACCTTTTTCGGGACCAGCCAAATAGGGCTCGAAAATTGCGACTTAGACCTCTGTATTATGCCCTGGTCCAGCATTTCCTTTATTTGCTCCTGCATTATCTTTTTCAATTGGTGTGGGTACCTTCTAGGTTTCACGTAAACAACTGTACCTTCAGGGAGTTCTATTTGGTGTTTGACCCTACCTGTAGCTGATAACCTCTGTCCTTCACTATAGAATACTTTTTCAAATTCTTTCATTAATTCACTCACCTGATGTTCTCCTGGTATCACTTTTCCACAGTTTACCGTTATTCTCTTCCCTGGTTTAACTCTCCCTTCCACGAAGTATTTCCTTTTTCCTAGTTTAATGTCCCACTTCCCTCTTTTACACTCAGGTTTTGCATTGATTCTCTCCAAAAAGTCGCACCCTAGAATAACTCCATATTTCTGGGTCTCTAAGTGGGTCACATGCACTTTCATCTCCAAGGTCTCTCCTATTAATTCTCCCATCTCTACCTGTAATTCGCCTACCAGGCTCTTCCTTCCTGCCATGGTGACCAAGGTGCAGTTGCACGGTGTCAGCCCTGAATAATTGTCCATCCTTTTTGCCACTTCATTGTCCATAATTGTGCTATCTGACCCTGTATCTACCAAACACTTAGTCTTCCATTTGGGAAAAAAAAATATAGGGAGCTTACCTCTTATGCTATTCCTCTGTTGCTCGCCTATATACCTCTCGCCTAACCTTCAATCCTTCTTCCTCTTCTCTCGAATAGCGATCCTCCCACCACGAGTCTCTTCCAGTGAAGGCCACTTCCCTCGCTCGTACCAGCGCTCGTGTCGTTCTATCGATGTCTCTTGCTCCGACCCTGTTGACTCTGATGAGCTCCCGTCCTCTGAAGAGCCTTCCCCTTTTTGTCTTCTCCTGCCCCACATCTTCTCCCGCCGGGTTGTGTTAACTTCCATGGGCTCATCTCTTGGTGTTGGTCTATACTGTTTCGTTCGTGGTCTCTCCTTGCGATATAAATACGGACACTCTCGCGCGAAGTGACCGAGTTCACCACACTCCCAACATCCTCTTCTTACTAGCTTCTCTCTTCGCGTGTAGCCTCCCACTGCCTCATAGCTGTTCCTCCTGGCTTGAGATCTTCTCTCTTCAAAACGTCCCCGTGGCTTCCTCTCCTGTGAATACCTCCCTTGTCCTCGATCTTCATAGGCTCTTGCTCTGAATTGCCTATCCTGAGGTACTCTCCTCCTGGTCACAACTGCCCATCCTCCTTCTGACTTCCCTCTGTATATAACACCGTTATCTTCTCGGTCCATTTCTTCCTCCCGGATGGCATTAATTGTCTCCTCGAGACTAGTGGGCTTCATGATACGGAGGGCCATTCTCACTCGTTCTGGAGCTGCCTTGAGGAGAATTTCACTGGCTATCTCTTCATATATCGTCGTTCTCCATTTCGCTTCTTGACTGTCTGTGCACTTTTCATTTATCTTCATAGTTAATTTCCTTGTCGCATCCCCCAATTTTTAGCGCACTTCTAGCTACAGGCTTTGCGGCTCCAGCATATCTGTCCTTAAGGGCTGCTCGCACCGCACTCCACTCCGCACAAAACGTAAGTCCTAACTCCAGCATCACCGTAAGGCTGACCCTGGCGAGGAAGTAGGTCTTGATGTTCTTGTCTGTAGCTGGGTCTAGTTGAGTTGTGACTAACTGCTCGTTGATGGAGTCCATTCTCTCTATGAACAAGTCCAACTCTCGAGCATCACCCTCGAACCTCTTTATCGAATCTAATAGGTTCATCAGGTACCCTGCTTTTGCTACTCTCGCTTGTTCTATTTTCACTGCGAGCCTAACATCGGCTCCTGTTGTCTGTTTACTCGTCATGTTGGTTTCTACACTGGACACAACACTACACTATTAAACAGTTGGCGAATTATCCCGGGTTTCGGCACCAGTTACGCGTGTCCGGGTAATGAATAGGTTTTTAAAAAAAAAAGGAATTTAAATAAACTAGCTCGCACGTGATTGAAGACAAGAATCGAGTTTATTAGTCAGCTCCTTCTGTTTATAGGAGAGGCAATGTTGATACGGACTTCAACCCTCTAGTCTCTCGCGGGCCGGCGTCTCTCGCGGGCCGGCATTACTTGTATTTAAAATTTTAAATTAAAATTCAATAATATATGCTTGAAAGAGTACTTGCTGCCGAAATACACTAATATATATATATATATATATATATATATATATATATATATATATTGGAAAATATATATCCGGAAAAGAACAAAAGTTAAAATCGGCATAATTTTTAATAAAACATGTTTGATTGAAGGTCTGCTCCCAAAATACACACACACACACACACACACACACACACACACACATATATATATATATATATATATCAATGATCAAACCACAATATGAACTGGTAAAACATGACTAAGATCTTTCAACTGTAACAAGCAGTCTTCGTCAGAGTCAAAAACCCAACTGTTGAGTTTTTGACTCTGACGATGACCGCCTGTTACAGTTGAAAGATCTCAGTCATGTTTTCCCAGTTCATATTGTGGTTTGATCATTGATTGTTATTTCATGTGTTTATGTGAAAACTTTATATAGATATTTGGGAAGCAGGATTCTGTTAAGGCGTTCACATTTAAATTCTTTACTTACTTCTTTTCTTCGTACTATTTTTATGGATAACTTTTCTTTCTTTCTTATTTCTACTTTCCATTTATCAGGTACCGAGTAACTCACCAACATGTTTACTGTTGAATTCAATTTATTCTTAAAAGACTGAAAAAACAAACAAAAACCAACGATTTTGTCCTCTCATTAGAATATCTGAGAATGTAACCAAACATCGTAATAAAATCATCGTAAATGTCACCAATGTCCCTAGTGTCACCGTGATCTCCAACTCTTCTTGCTGTCTGTGGTGTAATTGACCCGGATATAGTTCAATATCTTGGAAAAGCTTGCTGTTTGCTTATTCATGTTTGTCCCTTTATCTATGATATTCAGACCTTCCATTATTATTAGCCTGCTCTTGTACTTTTCTTGATAGACTACCTTTGAGATACTTGTTATAATTTCTCAGGTCAGTGTAAGTTTGTGGGTATTGAAAATATAGTCTTTAGAAAATGCTGCTATCAAATGCTTGATGAGTCATCTAGATATAGTTTAATAGCAACTATGCTACTAATGACAGTAGATAAATTATGTTTAATTAATGCTGATTTTATAATGTTACTTTTATTAGTTACCTTACATGAACTATTTGCTTGTTATGTTCCCACTTCATTGAATGATTATACTGGTTAGTATATTGGATTAAAAAACTGGATGATCCTTTTCTCCTAACACTGCTGGCGTTCTTTAATTCTTATTTTAAAGCCCTTCTAGTTTGGGCAGGGTTGCAAGGTTACAATACATGCATGACATTTTTGGAAAAGGGCTTCATGATTACTCATCGAATGCTTTATCAAACAATTTTTTTCAACTCTGAAAGTTGTTAGGAGAGTTTTAAATAAATAATAATAGAAGGTAACCCTGTTACCATCATTCTTATAGAAAGAAATTAGAAGGGAAATTGTTTCATAAAGCATTGGGTTCGTAGTAATGAAGGAGGAGACATTTCTTGCATGCAATGCAAACGCAATTACATAGGACAAACTGGTAAAAGCTTTAAAACAAAAATAAAACATCATATTATTATAAAAATCCGTCATATCGATTCTGTTGTAAATGAGTGTTGTAGCCACCCAACCAGATTTGCACTTTGTGCATCTTAATGTGGATTTGTAGATGCACAAGTCCACTTGAAGAAGCACAATGTGCGAAACCAGCCTGGTGGCCGCAACACGGATTCACGAGGTATGAAGGATTTTATAACAATATCATGTTTACTAACCTCTGTATTAACAATTTGCTTGTATTTAAAAATAAAACAATGCCAGTATTGTATTGGAAAAAATAACCATTCCGTGCTTTCTTTGTATGTATGTACTAACCATTTTAATCTTTTTATGGACTGGGAACATGCAAAGAAATAGTTTTCTACGAAGAAAAAATAATTTGTTAGTATTATTCCTAACAAATATTATTGACTGATATTTCAACGGGGCTAAATGTGACTGGTTGCTCTAGTGAAAGGTAACAAAGTGTCCCTAGAGAGAGTGCCGAGGCGGGTCCTATCGACACCAACGTCTATCAAATGCCTATTTGGTTTTAATTCCACTTCATGCGGGACTTATCCCAGAAATAACATTGATAATTACCCTCAACTTGAATCCATTTACTTTTCAAATGCTTTTTTGAATTTCTTTTTTTTTCTCCGATATCAAAATTGATAGAGTTTAGTGTAAGAAATAAATGTCAGGGCGAAATTCGTGTTTCCTTGAGCCATCTGTCAGTATGTGATGCTTACACTTATTTGGATATCAAAGATAATATATACCTTATTTTATAACAACTAGTTTCAAGTGGTGATTTCTCCTTTATTAGTCATTATAATAGAGAAAAATGTAATATTGACCGGCTGTGTTTGGTTTAAAGAAACGCAGCAAAGTACTTTGTTTTCATCTGTGTTTATATTCTGAATTTAACATCTCCATAATCACATAAATAATTTATTTTATATCGATCAATACTTTTGTTTTTATCAGAAAGGTACTTCTTGTTGGACCAGAATATCTACCAACGACAATAGGTGTATGCCTGCGTATAGTTCTCGTTGTAGACAGCATTATTAATGTGGAATTATTGCGCTACTATAATTGGAAACGCTATTATTGTATACGATAGCCTTATTCATCGACGTTGTAAACATCTTTTGTTTTGAGATTTGGTGTTTCCCCTCATTCTATCATGACTAAATAGCACACAGTAAATGATCTTATAACTCATGAGCACGTAGTATATAATCTTGTATTGTACAATATTGAGTTCTATGGTCTACTATGTTGATTAACCAGTCACCTCATTGAGTAGTTTCAGCGTTCATATGGTCTTACAGGTCATATCTTTACTGCTCCCAGTCAGATGTTATGGGTGTTTACAGGAAAATTCTTTCGTGGCTTCAGGTGGATATGTTTGGGTTGGGCAGGAGGGTATTTTTCTAGTGATTGTAATCGAAGAGAGTTAATGAGGGTGGCGTTCCTAACACAGATCATGCTTTTCTGCCGTATAAATGGACCCTGGTTATAAGGCGAGGGCACTTATTCCCTACAAACTGGATTTGGATCTTATTGATCTTGCAGCATTTTAACCAGAACATGCATAGATAACAGTTGAATCAATGACGATTTGTAATCTCTCATGATGATTCAGAAGTAATTAGTTATTTTAAAATGAAATGAATTAGTCTCGATGAAGAGTTACTGAAGATCGGATTAAATTAATTGTTAAAAATCTGTAAGAGGTGTGTTATGTTTCATTAACTGTAACGGTGTTTTTGTAAAAAGTCGTCTCTCTGAAATGGGTGTCACCAATTCTGTAACATATCACGTATGCTGACACTGCCAACATGATCGAATTATAGATAAATGAAATATCCTGCTGAATACTGAAATAAGCTCCATCTCCAGAGATTACTGGGTTATAGGTTATAACCATTCCATCATATATTACCTACTTCCTTGTTTCTCTCCAACTTTTTATCGTTTGCCTTCAGTGCTATTAATCAATTCCCTTTCAGATAAAAGAACTCATCAACATTGATAACTTTTGAAAACTTATTTTCAAGTTTTATTTTGAAAATATTATTTCGACATTGTTAATCTGCTGTGACATAAAAAACTTTGGATATGAATCCCAAATAACAAAACATACATAGGAATGTTTCAACTATCGTATATTCAAAATATTCATCATTTAATGAGTTAAAATGATTTTCCATTGCCATTGGTAATTCTATATGAAAGTCTATATTAATAACTCGTATGATTTCTATACATTTTGGAAAAATCCATCTGAATGTTTTATAAAATAATCGATAAACTAGAGATAATTAATGTTGTACTTTAAATTAATTTAAAGTTATTATTATAACTGATGATTCTAGTCATAATCATCAAGAAATAAATTTGATACGAACATTTTTAATGATATATCATGCATCAATGGTGTGATATATAAAAAGTAGCATATATATTGATAAGTGGATCAATCACTATCTGTACTACCTACATGAATGAAGGACTAATAAACATCTCCCAATTAGGCATGTATATTTTGCCTAAATGGTGCATTATATATTATATTCCCAAGAAGTATGATATTAAGTTTACTTATTGCAATGCTGAGTGTAGACCATTCTGCCTATTTTTCAGCCATAATAGGAATATTTTCAAGTTTTAAATGGAAAAAATTGTCTTTAATATTTAATGTAGAAGGAGGTCAGGTAAACTATGTAAGCTCACTTGCTATTAGAACAAAAGCCATGTTCCCTTGTAAGAGACTATTTCGTAACACGAAATCTACATTTTTGATTTTCAAAAATGTTATTACTGTTGCAGTTGTACTAATGATATTATATGCATCAGTAGTGTGATATACAAAAATGAGCATATATATTGGAAAGTGGATCAATCACTCTGTACTACCTCCAGGAATGAATGACTAATAAACATCTCTCGTTTAGACATTTATATTATGCCTAAATTGGACATTATATATTATATACCAAAGAAGTATGATATTATGTTTACTTATAGTAAAGTTAAGTATAGGCCACTCCAGATTTTTAAATTTTTAATTGTTTATGTCTGTTGCAAAAATTAAAAAAATCTGGTCCAAATGTAGGTAAACACTGTATGAAA
The DNA here is from genome assembly GCA_026182355.1 of Hermatobates lingyangjiaoensis. Lineage (NCBI taxonomy): Eukaryota > Metazoa > Arthropoda > Insecta > Hemiptera > Hermatobatidae > Hermatobates > Hermatobates lingyangjiaoensis. The sequence goes on along the minus strand of JAPFBL010001926.1, from coordinate 353,769 downwards.
TATATTTATGCTTCAGTTGTATCACATTGTGCCCATTAGAACAATGTTATTTAGCCTATGTTAGTGAACATTTTATATTTTCAACCATGTAAAGGTCTTAATCGCTAGAGGTGGTCAGTTGAAAACCAAAAATGTGTTTTCCAGACAAACCAATGATAATATTCTATGAATAGTAATGAATTTCAACTTATAAAGAGTTATCAGATGGAAAAAACTATTTTTTTTTAAATCTTCTAGTCTTGTTCAGTTTTTTTTTTTGGAGTTCACTATCGTTCTGAATGGTTTACATTTGAATTGCCAGTTGTCGTTTTTATGTAATTGTGTGCATAAACAAAACCAACCTATGCAGGGATAATAATTGTTTCCTTTGTTTTTGTTGGTTTACTGATGGAGCGTGAACAAGAATGCAAAAAGAGTGATATTTGCAGGAAGAGAGTTTCTCAAGGGGACTTTGGAGAGCGCAGCTACAGGATTGCAATTACATTGCAAGTGAAAGTGGTTGGTCGTTACGTAAAATCCGGCTCATTGCTTTGAGTCTAAATGTCAGACTTGATCGACTCCAAACAACACTGCCGCCTTAACTGTATGACCACAGCTTCAATTATCAATGCAAATATTGCTTTAGTGCATCCAATCATGTGACTGAAACTTACAACACTGATTCACATTCGTTATGGACGAAAGAGTTTGACCATAACTTATATAACAAATTGATTGAAATATGTTTTAAACCTAAGATTTGAATACAAGTTCAGTTGTGATGGATACAATTATATTTATATGTCTCTCGTTTCATGTTAGACTTATCTTTTTAATCTTCAAAGGAATATTGAGTACCTTGTCGATATTTAGTGCTTAGTTAACTTAGTTGAATAAAGTATTTAAGATCTTTTCCATATTAGACTTTGAGGTATTATTTTAAGTATTGTGGTACGTTTATTTATATGTATTGTTTTGTTACTCCACTAGGGAATATGGGTTCCTTGTAGTTGTTTAGCGCTTAGTTAACTTCGGTTAACGGTTTGTTTTGTCAATCTAATCAAGACAACCTGTTTATAAGTTTTGTGACCGAGAACTTGATCTGGTTGCGCGATATACTAGTACTGATGCGTGGTGGCTGCCTCCGCGAAGTCCACCGAAGGGCTAAAAGCCAAAAGGCTGTAAGTGCACACTAAGGTTGAAACAAGGGAGCCAGGTTAGTTCAGTGGTTAACGTACTCACCTTTGAACTGGTAGGTGCAGGGTTCGATACCCACCTGGCCCTCGATTTATTCACGTGGGAGGTGAATAAATCTGAATACGCCATCCCTTGGAGAGGACGTTAGAGCTGTCGGTCCCGAGCCTGTGAGATGCCAGGTACTCATTAAAGATCCCTACTCTAAATACACTTGAGTTAGGCAAAATTTAGGACTTCCAATGTTGAATCACCGATCAAACAAAAGAACCTTAAATGATTGACGTTTTTAGCCGCTAGGGGATCGTTTTAAACAAAAAAAAATATAAGGTTGAAACTTGATACAAGTATTGAACCAGCTTTAATGACGTGTCTTTAAGGAAAGGATCATTAGTAAAATCATCCAGTAAAATACGTTGCTGCCTTATTATTTAGCAGCATTATACAAGACCGGTAAAATTTTCTATCCGTTATATACTGTCTATAATGTCAATTATGATTTAAAGTTTTTTAAATATGAAGGTTATTTAAAAAAAATACATATATTTGTTATTATCGTTGAAGATTATTTGTTCCATTGAATATAAAACCAGTTATTAGAATAATTAGCTATCATAGTCTTAAATTTTCCATCTTACTTCGTCAGTTTTAGAATAGTTCCATCTCACTGATGTAATCTCTGCCAATTTAAATAATAATACATAATAATGGGCAACATTAATAAACACGGATATTACTAAACCTAATCAGTTGGTATAAGTGAAATAGGAAACAATTGGTCTCGTAAATTGGGAAAATTTACCGGTATTGTGGTTAACATTTTTAGTAAATAGTTCTTTGATTCATATCTCAAATATCATACAAGACGTAGGATTTACCAAAACGTAAATTACCTGACTAAAGGTTAGCTGCAAAAGTCGTTGGCTGAAAACAGCATATGTTAATGTTTTAGTACATTCTGAAATTGTTTTGTTTTATTTAATGTTCAAACAACTTAAGGGATGTGTAAACAACATATCCTTAAATAAGATATTCTTATTCTAGAGTATATATACTCTCTCTCTCTCTCTCTCTCTCTCTCTCTCTCTCTCTCTCTCTATATATATATATATATATATATATATATATATATATATATATAATATATATATAAACTAAAATTTAAAAAGAACACATAGAAAAGAAATCACTGAACTCACTACTATATTTCGATGTCCTCGTCTTCAGGAATAGATGTCAAATATTAAGAAAAAGGGAAATGAAGACGTAAAAGTAGTAAGGAAGCAAAAAGAAGGTAGGTATTAAAAACAGGTAAGAAAGGAGAGATAAACACAGGAAATGAAAGTGGCCTGTGCACAACAACAAAACTTCAAAGGCGGTGAAATGTTCACAAGTGACAATTAGATGAAACGATTCTTCGAACTGAATAAACTAGAATTTAAAAAGAACACATAGAAAAGAAATCACTGAACTCAGTGATACATACATATATATATGTATATGTTCTATACACATTTGTGTAAGTTGGTAGCAGTGCTTTATTCAAAGGTATTATGTTAAATAACACCACATATTTGACTTGTATCTCCTTGTTGCTTAGTTTCTCCAATTTTTGCTCTTTTTCTACATACATTCTTGGACCACATTATTCATTTTACATTATTTTTATTTATCAGGGTTTGTACTAGCATTAGTACACCTGAAGCTAACATTTCGTCAATATTTCTAGACATCTTCAAGAAATCAATAGAAAATTAATTACAATAATATATTCTGATATTAGTTCTTATTAATTAATATTAATAATAATATTAATTCTTATTTTTTCATGATATTATAATGATGTAGTTTTAACTGTATTGCTAATTATTAGCATGCATTTATTCTGTATTGTTACTAACAATAAATTTAATAGTAAAGTTAATTCTACATGTATTGTAGCATTAATATATATTAATTCTGTATTGCTGCAGCCCTGCAGATGCTTGGAAATATAAGCAAAACGATGGCCTCATGTGTTTTTGTTTGTTTGACACTAGAACAAACCTCCTTAAAAAAAGGTAGTATATATGAAGTTCAAAGTATATAAAAATCATATAGAAATTAAAAACACACACTTACAGTTTCTAACTAAAATTAGAGACTGTAAGTGTGTGTTCTTTTATTTCTATATGTTTCTCTATCTACATTGAACTTTATTTGTCCATTTCGGATGGTATTTTTATCGAAAATTTGACACATATATATATATATATATATATATATATATATTGTGTGTGTGTGTGTGTGTGTGTCTGTGTATATTTTGGGAACAAACGTTCATTCAGACATGTTTCATTATATAGTCTACTAATCTTCATTTTCGTTCGTTTACTAGCTAACTTCTCCAGTTTTATAAAACGAGCTTTCACCTTTTTGATACTAAGAACAACAATTCTCAAAACAATTTATTGCTAAGATCCATTACATTTTACTTGTTTACTAAAACTTATATGCAAAATCCAAATTATATGTACGTATTTAAATTGGATTTTGTAACGTTTTGTAGACTAGTAATAACGAAATGGATCTTAGTATTAAATCATTTGGAGAATTGTTGTTCTTGGTAGCTGAGAGGTGAAAACTAGTTTTAGAAAACTGGAGAAGTTAGCTAGAAAACACAGGAAAATGGAGGTTATCAAATTGTATATTGAAATTTATTAATCCTCTGCATATGTGTATAGTCTGTGTATAGAGGATCTTTTGATATATTTAAGTAAGATCTAAGGATTTTTTTTTTGGGTTTACATGATGTTTAGAAGCACTTTTGGTAAAAGCAGTGTAGGATGGCAGCAGGAGGAGTACTACCCTGCCAGCTCTAATATATGCCGGCTTAAACTCCCCAGCCCACCACCATGACGTGAAAGTGAAGAGCATATGTCATACTCTCATTCGCCATATTCAAATCACAACTGTCATGTCAATCATGAGTCACTTTGCTCCAGGCGAATTCCATCCACAAACCCTCAACTTTTCAATAATATCTCTGAATTCTTTTTCTATTACTTTATGTACTGAATGTATACTCCACGTACTATACTCCACGATCATTTATAAACTATTACCATATACAGGTTGCTGCTCTGTTTGAAAATAATGTAAAGTAATGTAGTACATAAATTCTCTTTCTGTTTCTCTGTTTTTTCGACGACTTCAAAAAGAGTACAAATCCTAATTCAATTTCGCCACGTTAATTATTTCTTGTTCTTATCTACTGTTTTTATAGTTTGTTATTCAACTGTCAGTAATGGAAATTTCTTGAAAAAAATTAATTTTAATGCAATTTTATTTAAATAACATGTATATGTATTTCGATTAAAAAATCGACATGTAAATATATGTTATTTTGTGAAGTTTAGGTGATTCGATTAGGTGAAGAAAGGATATTGGATAACTGTCTCCTTCATAAATATATATATATTTGTAAAAGTTGGAAGCAGTCCTTCATTTAAACATATATTGTTAAATAACGCGATTGTTTAATGAAGAGACGAGGAAGGAATTCCGGAAACAAGAGAAATTGTGTAAGAAACAGATACAAGCCAAATATGGGGCGTTATTTAACTATATATATATACTCTATTAGAGAAATGATGGGACCAGCAATTAATAGCGTAATCAAGAGAAGTAGTCTTAGGAAGTTTTCTAGGGAGATCTGTATGATTACTGAGTTACTACTTATATATTTCAGTTTCAGGTCGACAAATAATACACACAAACATTTTACTTATAAACGAGCATCAAAATATTCAGTTTGTAAGGCGTGATTGATTTTACATAGCAACTTAAACTAATCTACCGGAGCGAAGCGGGTCCAACAGTTAGTAAAACTATAAAAACTAGATCCTGACTTACGAGTAATTGCCTCACTGTGACCCCGAAACACAATCTTTTTTTCTTTTGACAATTCAGTTGCAATGGCCTGACCGTCCTTCTCTAGTAGCTATTTCTCATATTTCTTCCCTCCTCTTTACACGTCAGTGATTCAGAAATGAAATTTACAACAAGTACACAGTCTATCACAAATCGTGAATAATGAATTTAATTAAAACAATTTTCGGAGTTGGTGCTAAATTACCCAATTATAATAACATAACATTAATGTAACATTATAATAAAGTAACGTAACATTAGTACTAAACGCCTTGATATGGTCAATGATCAGTCGTAAGATAATTAGTCGTAAGATCAGTCAAGAAATTATAACCAGTATGTTAAATATACAACACTCATTAACGGATATCATTAATAAAAGCACTAAATTTAATGATAGAATTAGTGTTGATACTGAATAGAATATCAATAGAGAAGTAGAGCTTAGACAGTAATACTGTCACTGTATTTATTTATCATTTTAGTATGATAATAAGAGCATAACAGATTGAAATCAAATATTGTGTCATTTCAAAAATGGTTATTGATTATATTGCTCTAATGAATATTTTTTTTATTGAATTCTGGGTTTTTAATAATATTAATGTAAGCAAATATTACAAATAATTACAGGTCAAGGTTAATTGTTCTGTAATGTTATAGTGCCGTTTGGGGGGTCCCAATATATAGTATCAGAGTGGTAACGTGCTTGCCTCTAGACTGGTCGATCGGGGGTTCAATACCCACTCTGGTCCTCAGTTTATTCACGGTGGAGGTGATTCAATCCGAGTACGTCGTCCTTCCGAGGGGATTTTGACTGTCGGTCCCAAGTCTGTGCTATGTCAGGTACTTGCTAAAGATCCATACTCTAAATGTACTTGAGTTAGGCAAAATTGAGGACTCCCAGTCTAGAATGTTCATTATGTGACATCACAAAGGGTCAATGTTTGGTCTTGTGATATACTACTGCAGCCTAACTTATACTACCGTTTGTGATTATTTGAAATTGATGAAACATTTATGCTAGACAAGCCAGTTAAAGAAAAATAAGTGAACAATATTAAGTTTATGGAATAAGCAGGTGATTGAAAAAAAATCGTTTCTGTTTGAAAATAAATTACAGCTATGTACACTGATGCAGTACAGCCCAAAATCAGTGCAGCACTTTCGTATGCCAAGGATCACATTTCTGACACATTTTATCATGTCCCTTTACATCATGCGACTTGGAGAGGGATTACATGATTTTCTATTCATATTTACATGCACACTTCCAGATATCAAAAATGGATTCAGTGGACTTTAAAACGTGTAAATTGGTCTATAACTCAAATTATTATATGTTACTTCCTCTTTTGTAAAAAATGTACAATTACAGATAGTGAATGTGGAGCTAGGTGCGAGCTTATCAAACTTGGTTTGTTTCATATTCAAATGCCCACACACATATAGGTTTTTATCTTTTATTGCTGCTTTAGGGGCAGAAAATGTGGCTTATTTTTTATTTGTTATCAATGATACTAATGGTTGAGTCGCATCATCGGTAATCGTAAATTTTGCCTAACTCAAGTAGATTTAGTAGGGACCTTTAACCAGTACTTGGTATCATACAGGCTCGGGATCCATGGCTTCGATAGACACATGCTCAGATTTTTTCATCTCCTGTGTGAAGAAATCGATGCCAGAGTGAGAATAGAACAACTAGCCCAGAGGCGAAAACGCAAGTCACGGGGCTAGCTTACGAGTATCATACTTAGACTTACGATACATCCAATTTTTTTTATGCATCAGCATCATTGTTAATGTATATATAGAATGTATGCATTATAAATAAATATTATATACCTATGATACCTATGATTTAGATTTAAATGTTTTTGTACTTTTTATTCTTTATATGACACAAGTAGTATATTAGTAAATTAGAAGAAAAGTTTGGGGAGAAACTAGTGCAAATTAATGGCAGAAGTGTGAGAGTCACTTGTTAGACCTTAATGGTGGTGTGCCACCAACACGTTGAGTCCGCAGAGCCGTCATTTCCATTTCAATTAGCTTTCTAATGAACAGAGCTCATTTGTTTTGTAGTCAAAATACAAATAGCTTGATGTCATTTGTTGGCGAATTTCTATCAGAACAAATTGAATCCATGGCTTTTGATTCATTGTTAATGAATCAGAGTTTGAATAGTTGTACACTGTTTTGATGCCTGTGTCTCAAGGTGAAAGGCCTGATGGATAAATCGACTGCGGATCAACAATAGCTCGTCCTTTTAGTATTGATCAAAATCACTCGCACAAACCACTTTAATTCTACTTTTCTAATTAGTGTTTTTTTACTTTAAGGATTGTGTTAATTACCAAACCAATATTGAGTAGGTACTACCTGTACGATATAATCGTCATTGATGCAAATAAGAAATGGAAAACTTTCCCAAGTAATAATATATAAATAGTACTTAAAAGGTGCCTAAAGAAAAATTAATTGAGTTTTATAGATTGAAACTTTAAAATTTACTACTCATTTTATTTTCTTCTACTATTCTTTCATTAATTCAGTTATTTTACTATTTCTGTTATTGTTTTAAGTTAATTATTGTATTTTATTACAGATGAAGAAGCTTTTAAACATCTGTCTATCTTGTTTCTAAAGACGTATGGTTATTCAGCTGGGGAACTTGTTAAGTTTCTGTATATTTATAATTTTATTGTAGTATAAAAAGCTAATGAAATAGTCTCCGCATATAGAAATTTAATTGTATAAACATCGCGTTTCGAACACATCCCTGCTGACATTGTAATTATTTTAGTTAATGCCTGAAGAAGAACACTGTGTTCGAAACGAATTTTTTTGTACGATTAAATTTCTATGTGTGGAGACCATTTCATTAGCTTTTTACCCTACAATGAGTAAATACCACATAATTACTGATTGCACTACCTAATGTAGTTCGTTATATGTATAATAAATAAGGTCATTATAAATGTAAGGATTTTAGCAATTGATTTATTAAAACTACTTATGGGCAAATAGATGTTGGGAAAAAAGGCAAAGAGACAGATAAGAGACAAAGATGACTAAGATAGTAAAAACAGTTAAAAAATGAAATAAATATATTTTATGAATAGCACTAAAAGAAAAAAAATATATTTATACATGCAGTAGTTAACTGGATAGATTATGGAACAGGCAAAATCGATGCAAGAATATAAATACAGATAACCATTAGTGTCACTCGGAGAAATGAACGTGAAAGATCGTAGCTGGACAAATGAGGAAGAAAAATGATAAAATAAGATATTATATTTTCCTTTAAATTATATTTAATATTTTCAGTTTGATCTGAATAAATATGGACATTGGCCAGAACAGGTAGGGTTACTTGTGAACGTTTGAGCTTTTGTTTAGATTCTAAACAAAACAGTGGTTCCCAACCTTTTTCCATTTCAACTTCACCATAATTTTTGCGACCCCACAAGAAAACGAGACTAAATTTTTAATCTTATTATTTCATGAAAGAGAAAATTTTTAACATCATTAAAGCATATAAGTATTAATAATACGATAATATAGTTAGAGTAAACTTTGTTTTATTAAAGCTAGAATATAATTAGGTTTTTATGTAGCCTATACCTTGTTCAAAATAAACAATTGCTTTATCAGACACACCATGTATAGTTGAATGCTCATTATACAAGTAACACAAGCTTTGTTTTGATAAGTAATGGTATTCTTAATGAGATGGTTGGTACTGTTTGTCCAAGACCAACTTTTCAATCCGGGGTGATGTTTGGATACAGCACATCGGAGGTCATCTTCAGCATGGAGTTTGCTTCTTAGTTTCGATTGTATAAGAAGTAGAGATGAAAAGGTCACTTCACACATATATGTCGAGGGAAAAGGCATGAGAATCCTAAGCATAGCTTCAGCTAAATCTGGATACAGAGGTATCTGCTTTATCCAAAATTGACTGAGTGTTAGGGACTCAAAGTCAGTCTTCGCACAGTCACTGTTGATGATATCAATGAAATCATCTTGATATCTTTCGAGAACATTTTCAACTTTTGCATCAAATGGTTTCTGAAGTAAGGTATGGGATATAGGCAGCTCTTCTGGAAAATATCGAGACAGTTCATCTTTCAAAGTTTCTAAGTGTTGGGTCAGCAAACTTTGAAAACTGTTGCTGAAAAGATAAGATTCATTTTCTTCAACAAATGCATTTAGTGTGGGGAACATGTACAAATTTCTCTTTTTTATCCTTGATAGCCAAAGACTCAGCTTCATTTGAAAGGCAGCTATTTTTTCCGAAAAATCAAGAACGGTGGCATTTTCTCCTTGAAGTGACAGGTTAAGGGAATTTAAAATGGTAAAGAAATCCACTAAGTAAGCAGTTTTTGCTAGGTTACCCTTATCACCAAAGAAATTGAAAAGTTCTGTTTTACCTTGTTGGAACAAGAATTCTGTCACCTCAGTATTCAACTCAAAAAATCTTTGTAAAACTTTTCCCTTTGAAAGCCACCTTACCTCAGTGTGTAATAGAAGAACTTCATGTTTGGAATCCATTTGTTGGCAAAGTTTTGCAATCAAACGACTATTCAGTGCACTTGACTTAATGAAGTTGACTGCTTTAACAACTGACTGTATAACAGTTTTTAAATCTTTTGGGAATGTCTTTGAAGCTAGTACTTGACGATGTATCATGCAGTGAACCCCTACAGCTTGTGGAGAAACGTTCTTTACCATTTGCTGAAATCCAGATCTACAGCCTAGCATAGAAGGTGCACCATCTGTACAAATGCCAGCAACATTTTTCCACTTCAGTTCATGTTCTTTTAGAAATGACCCTATTTTTTCGAATATATCAGTGCTTTTTGTTGTTGTTTCTAATGGCTTACAAAAGAGAAATTCATCCTTGAAATTATCATTATTAATATATCGCACATAAACTAACAACTGTGCAAGATTAGCTACATCTGTTGACTCATCAACTTGTAATGTGAAAAGACCAAGTGGAGAAGTCTTTATTTCGTTTGTAACTTGAGTAAGAATATTGAGAGAAGCATGTGATGAACAATGTCATTTCTACATGGCAAAATTAATTCTTCGCCAATAACATGCAGTTTTTTTGCTTTAGCAATCCTCAAAGACACAATGTATGATGCCATTAAAGCACCTTTTCCTTTTCTTTGGAAAGATCCATAACAATCAAGACGAGCTTTTTTCAGTTGCTCAGACTTACTCTTGAAAAAACTTGGGTTTTTATTTATGAAATTTGGATGTTTAGATTCCAAATGACGTCTTAATTTATTTGGCTTCATAGATTCCTCTGACAGCACTTCACTACACTACACACATTGAGGTATTTCTTTTCCAACTGACAAAATGTAGGTAAAGCCAAAGTTAATGTAGTCCTCCATATATTTCCTTTTTCTTTTGTTATTTGCCATGGCAATTTATTCACCCCTGCAATCAAGAATAATTTATAAATTATTAAGAAAATATAAAATTTAAATGAACTGCAAATTTTCTACTTGCGTGAAAGACAAACCAAGAGAGAGAGAGAGAGGAGGAGGAATATGCATAAAAAGGAAAATAGAGAAAAATGCTAATATATACCAAGGAAATTAAAATTTTAAATAATAGCTCATGATAACTTAATTAGTAATTCAAACACCAAATAACTATATTACACTGAGAAATTAAATTCCTTCTAACTTCATAATACAAAATCAAAAGTCAAATAAGTCGTCAAAATATTAATCATCAAGCATTAAAAAAAAAACACATGATTTAATCTAATATAATTTTGATTACAATAAAACTGGGTTACATACTCACAAGTATTCGCTCAATCAGATCAGCAGTAGATTGAACTCCAGTCATCAATTTTAGAATCTTGGTATGTATGAGTTGTTGGAAGAGGCAGAGTTGTGAATGAGACGAAGGTTTTGTATGTACTGAATTTTTTATTCACAAAACTGGGTATATTTAAGGAGCTAATTGGACGGAAAAGAATCATGTTACAATGGCCAATCAGAAAGGCATAAGACATTTAGGTACAATTTGACAAATAGTGACCATACGGGTCAAATTGGTAAATGAAGGATTAATATCATGGATTAGTGGTCAGAATGGTTTGCTGGGTTAATTAAAGTATTAACTGGGAGCTGACTGATGTTCTTGTTGATAATGCTATTTATACCCGAAATTGAGAGGCAGGCAGGGATTGCCGACGATCTTTAATCACCTCGCACATCTTTGACAGTCACTAATAGTGTACAAGTGACCGCTCAAGTTAATCCTAGCATTAGAAAAGGGAATTTAGAAAGGGAATAATCCAATTTGTGTACTTTCATTTTAAGCGGTTGTCTTTAGTCATTTCGGATTTAGATTTATATATACTCGGATAATCTTTTCATTTAATTAGACGATTATTTAGCAGTTGGCTGGTAAGTGCTAAATTATCTTCTAATTTAGATGTCTTCATGACCCAAAGAAAATTGTTTGCCGACCCCAATTGGGGTCGCGACCCCTGGGTTGGGAACCCCTGGTTTAGAATATATATGGAGAAGAACATCAAAAACCTTCAATTGTGGTTCACTTCTTTTATTGTTGTGAATGAAATATACAGAATGAAATATAGGTACATCCTATCTACCACTTTGACATTTTTTACCACATGTTCTTTGAGGTAGCATTTCTTATTTTTTTTTTGTTGGAAATAATGTAACTGGTGCTGGTATTATGGGCTATGACAAAAGAGTAACAAGTGTTCTTTGCGAAATATTGATTTATGAAACAATAAAGTAAAGGAGTATTCGTCTAAAGATTAGATGGCGCAAATGACGTAAATGGTGCAGTCAGGAAGAGCTGTGATGATGAAACTCTAAGCGGCTATATGCAGTAGAATAGGTAATGCTTTATTATATAACACATTCAAAATATGTTCCTAGACAGAAAAATATGTGGTAGCAGTAAAAAAATAAGTTTACATATCTCAACTCAACATATTTCAACAGGAATGAAAAATTAAAAAACCTTTTCCATTTACACATTTATATTATACCTAAATAAGACATTATAAATTATATACCCAAGAAGTTTGATATTAAGTTTACTTATAGTAAAGTTTAGTGTAGGCCACTCCAGATTTTTACTTTACTATAAATAAAGTATAGTGATCGTGAAAAAATTCGATCTCGAGATTTTGACGGAATTACATGTTTTGAGGTACCAGAAGTCGTTTTATGACGTTTTTACGATGATGTCTGTGTGTGTGTGGGTGGGTGGGTGGGTGCGTGTGTTAGCATTGCTTGTTACCACGCTACGGTCCAGAATCTTTGATGGATCAACTTGATATTTTACACAAAATGGGCCCCATAAAGACGAAGATCCCTATTGTTTGGGAAGAATTATGCATGATGGGAAAGTCACTTTTTTTGCCGAAAACCGTTTTTTTTTTTAACATTTATTTCTCCTAAACTGATAGCCCTCGAGTTTTGAAATTTTGACATTATCTTTGAGGTTTCAAATGCAACAAACGAAAAATATATTCAGAATTTTAAAACAACAGGAAATATTTTTTTTTCAATAAAATGTAAAAATTTTGACTTATAATTCAATCTCAAACCTTGTGAGAGCGATACAAGCCATACTGTTTGACGGACAAGAATGAAACTATGCCTATAAATAGAACATTATGTGGAGAATGAGTTGAGATATTTTTTTCTAATATTACATTCGCTAAATGGGCGTTACAGTACGATTTGTGTTTTCAGAAAATGATTCTTTGACGCTAAACGGCTCGTTAAAAAATAATGAAAATTTGACCAAAAATGGAACAAAAAATTAGCAATTCACAAAAAAAATTTATGAAGTTTCAATTACGGGAAAGAGCAATAATGATATAAAAACTGTTTGTTTATTCTAGACTAAGAGATCACCTGCTATACTTGTCGAATTTTTTGTATTTTTTTACATTGTTTACATTGACTTAGAAATTTATTGAGCGAATCCACTGAGATAAAATTGATGTTTCTAATGGAAAAATGAAAATATATTATTGACTTATAAGAGATGTAAGAGGAATAATATTGTGCAGGTAAATGATAACACTCATTAAAAAAAAAATTATATATATGTTATTTGACAAAGGGGAAGGAAAATGATCTTATTAAATACTAAGAAGCCATAAAATTCCCAGTATAATAATTCTGTTAAAAACCAAAAATGTAAAAGATAATTCAAAATATAAATCTTTCGTTTAGAGATTAATAACTGTAATTATCGTACATCTTTAATTAACAAATCAGCTTAAAACAACATTTTCTTCGCTGTTTAAGATGTTTTTCAGAGAAAAAAAGGGTATTTTACTGTTTCAAATTTGAAAATTTTACATTAATATTCAATGTAGAAGGATGTCAAGTAAACGATGTAAGAAATCTACTGGCTATTTGAACAATAGCCATGTTCTCTTGTAGGATAATATTTCGTTTCAAGAAATGTTTACATTGGTTTTTCAAAAATGTTATTACTGCTGTAGTTATACTAATGAAATTATTTGCAAATAATAAATTATTTGTGATGTACAAAAATAAGCTTATAAATTCATATGTCCTTCAATCACTATCTGTAGTACCTCACGAATGCAATGCTAATAATTATATCCCATTTAGATATTTATGTTATGCTTAAATGATACGTTATGTTTTATATACTCAAGAAATTTGACATTAAGTTACTTATAGTAAAGTAGAGTGTAGGCCACTCCAGATTTTTTTTTCTTTATTTATACTTCACAATATAAAAATACTTGTTTTACTAAAACTAGTGTTAAGATTGTAATGTTTGTTTCGAAAACTATCATTTGGGGCCATTCACGTGCTTTACTATTCTCAGAGGTGGAAATGATTTGATATTTGACACCCGTTTTGGTTAAGAGCGAGTCACATTGTCTGGTGTATTGTACATCGTATGTTCTGAATTTTGCCAATTCAATTTTACTGGAATAGAGATCTTTAATGAGTGTCTGACATCGTAGGGGCTCGAGTCGGGTGGAGTGATAATTTATGTATAGTTGTGTCGGTGGTAGTTGGTTTGCGGTATATTTGAAAGCTGAGTTAGTCTTTAGTTTTTCCTATTAGTTAAGTCTATGAAGTTTAATTTGTCATTTGTTTCTATTTCGTGGGTGAACTTGATTTTGTTGTTTAGTGAGTTGAGATAATTCTTTATGTCTATTATATTTTGGTTACTAGGGTTATTGACTATTAGGAAGGAGTCATCAACATATCTGCAATAGTAAACAACGTTAAATTTTTACTTAAGAACATTTGCATAGACCTTTTAGAGTTCTTGGAGGAAAATTTCTGAAAGTATCGCAGATGTTGGATGTCCCATTCCTAGGTCATCATTTGCTTTGTAGAAATCATTGTTAAATCTGAAGTAGTTCTGTTTGACAGTTGTTTTAGTTAGTTTTATTAGTTCTTCTGTACTATTGTCATGTTCATGTACATTAGTTATTTCGCGTATGATATTAAGTGTTTCTGTGACGGGAACAGAAGTGTATAAGTTTTCAATGTCGAATGAAACAAGTTTGGTTTGTGCGTTTATTGTTATGTCTTTCACTTTGTTTATTAGGTCAACCATGTTTTTGATGTTGTAGGTGTTCGGTAGCATAACCTTATCTTTTAATATTTTTGACTTGTTTGGATATTTTATAAGCCGGTGCATTCCTATTGTTTATTACGGGTCTAATTGGGCTATTTTCCTTGTGTAATTTAATTTGGGCTTTTAGTTGTGGTGCCTTTGGGTTCATATTAATAAACTTATATGTTTCACTTGGTTTTATCAGCGTGGGGGAGTTATTAATGATGGTTCTTATTTCAATTTGGAATTTTTTTTTTCGGATCGGTTTGAAGTTTCTCGTAGCTATTATTCTCGATAAATTCTCTTGTTTTTTTGATATAGTCGGATTTATTTATTATAATTTTGCCAATTCAATTTTACTGCAATAGGGATCTTTAATGAGTGTCTGGCATCGTAGGGGCTCCAGTCGTATCGCTTTACATCCTCTAATTTATATCAACGCACACATTTCTCTATCCCTCACCTGATAATTGCGACTCTTGGTCTAAATTCAAAACTCTAGTTGTCAGTTGAAAGACAAACACAAACTAGATCAACCCGTAGTCAAACCTTTAATTATTGAATGTATTCATATTCATTGACAATGTGAAAGTTACGATTAATACCAGATTATGCCGTAATAAAAAAATCATTACTTGTCTGAACAAACATGGAAAGTATTTAATGATACTATACCACTTTGAGATGTTCAAAATCTGTTACCAAACCTGTTAGCATAGATGTTTAAAATAATTGCCTTACAATTAGAATAACGGTATGTTATTAAAGTGACTGTTATATAACAAAAAATAGGCGCAATTAAGAAAAATTAATATTTCTCAGTTAATTGGTAAAAGGAGAATGTAATATGAGAGTGCACACTAGCAGTTTACCTTCAGTGAAGGCCATTGGTTGTATTGAGCATTAGAAGACTGTCTTGGCAAACATATCCGTTAGTGTATTTAATGCCGATCGGCTGTACCGGCAAGGCTGCGCTGCTGACGTTGAAAGCTTGACGTTTTCTATTCTGTATGTGTATTGAATGATGTTTCTGCCGAGTAATAACTACTAAGTGGAATGATAACAGTTGAAAAGATTCTTCAGTTTTAAAGTATGATGTTCAGACAATCATGGGCTAACACTCAACTGAATCACTTAATCTATTAAGGTGATCCTAAACGTTTACCAATACTTCTAGCACAGCAGGTTGGTATGTATCTTTAGAAAACCATTAAGTAAACTCAACAGGCAATCGGGATCAAGGTGTTACTTGAATCAATTTGAGTTGTTCCAGAAGCCATACCAGAACTGCTGCATATCTGCTTGGTATTTTAACCAATATGAACTTGTTCTTGCACTAGTTTTAATATCTGATATTTTTTCAGCAAATCGTTAAGTAACCACAACAAACAATCTGGATCAAAATGTTCTTGAATCACTGAATCACTTTGAGTTGTCCCAAATCTCACACCAAACTTCTCAGCATAATAGGTTGGTATATCGTGAGGATCAAAGTAACTCCAGATTTCTGATAAGGAATTTTTGAAAACACCTAAACACAGTGATTCCAGTTTCATGTGATTCCACTCATTCCTGTCGTATCCTTTCTCATTTCCAAACAATTTTCCCTCCGTTATGAGCTCGAGTTATATAAAGGCGTGCTTGGCATTCTTCATTTCTTCTGGCTTCTTAGGCATCCAGACGTCATACCACTGTCTCTACTTCCCCATCTGCCTTGGGTCTAGCCTCCAATATTCTTTGCCGGTCCAGCAGTAGGCTTCTAGTTTCTAATAGAACCACTCAAACTACTCCTGACTCGCTGGATGGTCTTTTACCAAAAAGAAAAGTCCACATCTCGTTATATGATTGAACTCCAAGAATTGATAATGGTCTTGCTTCTCGGTTGATCACTTTGACTGCCAGAGACTCCAGCTATCAACCCACAAATGACGGACGCTTGTTAATTCTGACAAAAGAAAGTCGGCGAATACTTTCTCTTGTACTTGTTTGACAGCTATTTGTCTGTGAAAGGCAATTCTCCGGCCTCCTTGTCAAAGTCACATTTGTGTCAAGGTTAGTACCAGCCAATTGTAATGCAATTACAAAAAAAAACTACTTCATAATTCTTATATTTAAATATTAAATAAAGTTGAAAAAACCGTAAAAGCTTAAACAGAACAATTCACTTTCTAAACTATATTATTTATGAAACCTTGATGGGAGTGCTTGATTCGAATACCATTACTTTATTCAATTGAAAGGCCTGAGACATTTATTTCTATGGTTTTACTTTTTCCTTGTGGTTTAAACTTCATTGATTGCACCACGTATTTATTTGTCACATATATATATACAGAAAAATTACATAATATAACTTTAAATACCTACACAACTTTATAATATAACTTTAAATTACACAAAACAAGACACGGAAAAAAGATAAAATACGCACTTACTAAATTCAATATTTCGAATGTTCTTCGTAATCAGGAGAAGACTACAAGAACTAGACTCGCGTTCCTTGAACGTCGGGAGATTTCTCTCACTTCGTCGTCTATTATAGTCTTCTCCTGATGACGAAAAACAGTTCGAAATGTTGAATTTAGTAAGTGTGCATTTTATCTTTTTTCTGTGTTGTGTTTTGTGTAATTAAAGTTTTATAGTACATGTGGACCGTTTCTTGAATTTAGTATATATATATATCTAAATATATAATTAATAATTATTATTATTATATAACTAAATAATTGTTAACTATCGAAAAAAGCAATAAAGTACAACTAACTTGAATATTTTTATCTTTTTGGTCGTTGTTAACAAAGGAACTAGTGTTCGAAGAGACTTCAGTAAAATCATTTAGATTAGACTTTACTTAGCTAGTAGTGTTTTTGAATAGTAATGAAGGGTATACCAAAAGGCCGAGAAAATCACAAAATTAAGGAAAAACCTGATTTTAATCAAAATAGTTTTGTGCTTAACAACCCTTTGCTCTATCGACCTCTAATACTTCTTCTGATAATAACAAAACAACAGGTTTTTTTTTTGTATAAGCTTTCATTTATTTTCTTGGAGACGGATAGTCAGTGTCGAATATAAGTTACTTCTTCTTTTGGTGATGATAATGGTTGTCTAAATGTATGTACCATTGACCTTAAGAATAGCTTCATTTTGTATTGGGCCTCAAGTGCTCTTATGAACGGTAAGTAAGCTGGTGTGGTGAATGAGCCTTCCATAATAAAATGACTACTTTGCACTGCACATCATTTGTTGTTCCATCTTTATGGATGCCATTATTTATTCTCTATGTTATCCGGTTTAGTTAGCAACATGTTCAGGTACATATATACACTTACTGGAAAATCTAGACATTAAGGAATGCCTGCCTTAAATAAGTAAATTTGCATTGGAAAGACAGTGATGGAATAGATGAGGTCTTTGAAGAAGCAAAATGTTTACTTAATGAAGACAGGAGTGGTGTAATTGACTGATGTAATGAAGAGACAGATTGGGTGGTAATGGCTGAGGTGGAGGCGGCTTGGGTGTTGACATGGTGATTAGGCTGTAGTGGGTGAATGAAGGTGTTGAACCTGAAGCAGAGATAAGATCTGGCCTGTGGCATCAGGTGCCCTGCACCTGCCTTGTAATCGGCTTCCTATCTCAACCCTGATACTGCCTTCGCTCTCCTTCCCGACACCTACTCCCTTGTGTTTGTCTTTCTTCCTTGCTTACCCGCAAGAGGCAGGTCTGAGGCTAGTATTTAAAGTGAAAAGGAGAAAATTTATTACGAAAAATGAAAATAAATATTTGAATGAGGATAAAATTGGAGTCCATTGAAAATTGTTCAAAACCTTCATCAGACTGAACAATGTGATAAAAACTGACCTGTAAGAAAAAGGCAACTGAAAAAAGCGAAAACTAGCGTACATGGCTTATATCAAGTTTAAGACAATGAAGAAAGAAAAACTAGTGAGCGTTTAGAGAACGAAACTGATAATTTCACACATTAGTCTCGATTCGAGAAAGCTCTACGTTAACTAGTGATCACGACTAAGATCAAACGTGACATGAAGAAGATGACTAGAAGGGAAGATAACTGGAGAAGGAAACTGAAAACTGGGGACAGGTGTAAATATGGGAAGGAACTACGAAAACCATTCTCCATTATCTACATTTGAGACTGTCGGAAGAAAAACTAGTGGGAAGCATTAGTTTTTCTTATGAAGAAGTATGAAAATGAAAATTGAAGCAGTCAAGAAAGAATGTATAGATAGGAAGGTAAAGAAAAGTGAAGAAGGAATAAACAGGAGGAAAGAGAGATGGAAAGTCGAAATAAGGGAAAATCGAAAAGGCATTGGCGGAGGTCTTGAGAAAGCTTGATCCTCGGAGTGGCGTGCACTCTTTTTCTCGAGCATGCAGTGTAACCGGAACAGTGTAATAACCTCCCACGAGAGGTTGATGCGAATCGGAAGGTTTGTCAATTATTCTTGTTGGGTGTTTCTTTGCAGCACAGTAATTACGTTCTCTTGAATTTTGTTTCACTATAAACTAAGCCCATACAGTAATTCAGCACATCGGGATAATATGGGGTAATATCCCGATGGGCACAGCATATAGGAGTAATTCAAGAACCTACTACCATTAAGACTTTTCGCTGAAGCAAAATCACATCTGAGTCAAGCGTGATTTGTTGCATATTCAGTTATATTGTTCAGTGAAAGAAGCAAATAAATTATTCATTAAACTAAGATGTTGCATAGATTTTTTTCTTTTAATGATATCTCCCATCGATAGTATTATTTTATAGAATATAAAATGGTACCTTTAATGTGTGTTTAAAGTTTACCTCAACCTTAGCACAACTCATTTTAAATACAACCTTCATGGAAAAGTCAGTTATGACCTAGTGGAGTGTTTTACATGTGGACTAAAGGTTTATGGTGTAAACCTCAACCCTCGAAGTCAAAGACATTTTAAGGTTTCGATTCATATTCACTTTCGCAGCTTTTGTCGAAGCTATGTGCCTATTATAACTGAATTCTAATTATCAGATATGTATTCAGCATCCCTTATCACTTATTTTTGAGTACATACTCCAATCAGCACGTTAATGTATTGCGTGAGAAGTCAGTCATACTCGTCCACTATAGACTACTCAAAGGGGCTAATCTTGTAACTTACGGGATTAAAAAAAAAATAAAGCATAAATATCGAAAATGAAATGAAATGTGACCAACCAGCAGACGTGGTCCTCAATAGATTAATTTGTGTATTAAATTACAGTTATATTTTGTTCATTTCGTACTCTGAGTCCTAGTTAGAAGAACTATTAACTTTACTAGCTTTCAATATTTTGAAATTTAAACTTGACATTTAAAAATACGATTGATTTTTTTTTTTTTTGGCTTCCAATTGAAGTATAGAGTAAAGTATTACGATCAAATAGAATTTTCAGTATAGGTACACATATTGAGGTCCTCTGAGTCCAATTAAATATGGTTTCTCAAATTGATTTGTTTGTGTTTGAGTAGGATAGCTCAACACCGAACTGGGATTAATCACCAAAAGTCATATTTTGGTTCCTGTGAGCCAGCACCAAAAATTAAATTTTAAGGATGATTTTATCTGAAAATAGATCGTTCTTTTTGCGACTTGGTAGAAATTTGTCTACAAAATTTTGATTAAAATAGTTGTGGATCTGGATTTTTAGTTGATGTTTAATACAAAGGGTGCGTTGTTTAGGGTTTATGTATGTGTGTGAGTGTGCTTAAGAACTTTTCTTAAGGTCTGATACAAACGCAGGTCTTATACTTATTTAGGAACATAAAATATGATATTTCGAAACCTAATATGAAAATTAAAGGAAAATAAAAGATAATTTTATTTATAGCCAACTTTACTACAAACTAGTTTTCAGCCTCATAGATGTTCAGTTTAAACAACTGATTGATGCTAATGTGGCTAGATGAAAAAGTAAATGCTCTTTTTCTATGTAATAATTATGGATCTTGAATTTATTTCGAAGTAATGCCTTAAACTTAATATGCAGTTAGAATTATTTTTCCATATCAATTCTCTATTTTATGAAATGTAGTCCAATAATGCAAAGGTAAATAAATAGTGATGGGAATGCTTTGTTTGTTCTGTTTCAATACAGGTCTAACATGGGCTTCTGTTTGCCCATGAAAGGCCTGCAGTTTTTATCGTCCTTGTAAAACTCTCTTTGTATCTGTTTGTTTGCTTTTCACTTCAAAAGGCTTTATTAATCCTGATGAAATTTTACAAATGGATTGTGGTTGACCCCAGCAAAGTTTTAGGTGGTTCAAATTGATTGCAGGTCAAAGAGATAATATTTCATTGAATACATAATACATATTTGTCTTTAACTGCTATTAATTCATATTTAATCACGTCTGTGAACGACTGGGCAAAAAATAATTATAAAGTAATTGTATTTAAGTAACATATATATTTCCTTTCTTTATGTTATCCTAGGTTAGGTCATGCTGAATTCCTTCAAATTGCCACATGCTCCGTCATTAGTGTTAGATTCGTGGTTCCTGACCCAGGAAGGGTAGCCTCTTTAGAGAGGCGATTTGTGAGACGCAGTATCTTCTCGGGAGGTTGCCTGCGGAGCAACAAGGTGGAGCTAAACCCTCGACTTACCATTGGGTAAGATCCATCAGTTGGAGGTGGACTTAAAAACTGGAAGTGCCCATTTACCATGTGAGGCCTGGTCGGTCCCTGGTTAATGGGCACTTCCCATCGGGGAGACGAATCCCTTAGGATACTAGGGCAGTCCAAATGAAACTCTGAACACATAGAAATAAGACGAGCAATCAATATGATATGAAGTAAACGAGTTTCTGAAACTGTTCAATCTTTTCAACTGGAAGGTAAACCATTAGTAGACTTCAGGTACCCGTTGAAAACTAAAACAACCGGGCAATTTACTTAAAAACTATCTGAAAATAGTCGATGTGTAAAGTGTGATTGATTTAACAGTGTAAGGTATAAAAGCAATATACGTCAGCACAACTTAGTAAATAGGTAGTAGTATAATAGTTTTGTGACATTCAGAGTTGTGAAATTCCAGTTCTCAGTGATTCGTAGTACAGGGAAGAACAATTCGTTACTATGTATGCATGAACTACTGCATACTATACTTGTGCATGCTATACTTGTAACGTGTCAGTTCTTCTAACCATTGAATTAATGTTGGCTTTCATTACATCGCTATTGGCCATAGACATGTTGAAAAAACTGGTTTCTACTAGATCAGTGAGGTTAAGCAACACTGGGCGTGGCCTCTACGTGGATGTGTGACAGACACCACGTGCCGTTGACACCTCCTGGGACTGTATCCTACCTACCTACCCATGGTGGATTGATTCCGAATCCATAATGAGCCGCACTTTCGTCCCATGAATAGCACGAAAGCATAAATGTTTGGGCATTGGTAGAAAAAGCTCTCAAACACGCAAGACTATAACGAAACTGTAAAAATGTTATCTGTCGAAATCAAAACAACAAATAATTTGTGAAAAACTGGAATTATCATCATGATTGTATTATCCTAATTTGATAATTATGTACAAACAAAATAGATAAATCAAAAAGTTTAAACTATAAAAGCTTAAGTCTAAAATTATTGAACTGTTTTTTCGAGGAGCTCTTTTGTTGTTACAAACGGTAATTGAGCTCAAAGAAATGAAAACATTAAATTATATGGTTGCATTCTAAAATTAAAAACAAAATTGTTCTGCCTGTTAAGCATGAAACACCTCGACTGATAATGTTGTTTAAATGCATACCATCTTATTCAGATTGGTTGAGTTCATGTTGCTTGCTTGTGTTAATTTTCCAGCTGTTGAGTCCACTGTATGTGTAAAGCCATGTAATTAATTTTAAAATTGATCCCTATTAATTTATTTGAAATTAATTGGAATAATTATATTACGAAATAAGAGTAAAGTTTGTTTGTTTCCAACGCCTAAGTTTGTACGCTTTCACCTTAAGTAATGTTCTAGGGGCAGAAAGTGTATCTATTTAAGTACAATAAATAATAGATAATTATTATCTATTGTTCACTAAGACTCTATATATCTAAGCTTATTACTCAGGATACCAGTATATGAGTTAATCTTATTCAATCTGTGATAATATGATTGAACAAGTTCATCTACACTTTTTTATGTTAAAATTTTTATTTTTAAATTTTCGAAAATGTTGTCAGTAATTCGGGCTATATATATATGTATATTAAAATTAATGATGCGTTTGTTTGTGGAAGTTGTTTGTTAATTACTTTGAAATACGAAAAATATTTCATTTTGAATCATTTGGTTTCATTAATACTAAGCTGGCTCTAAAGTGGTGAAGTAAACAGTAATTTACTGGCTAATGATGTGCAGTGTATTAAGGAATGGTCCCCGTCTCACATGAATACCGATACGTAGAATAACGGCCTGGATTTCCCCGCTGTTGTGCCACGGGTTTCCCCAGTCGATGCTAGTTTTTATTTCTAAGACGTCTGCATTGCTTCATCTTTATCTAAACCAGAAGACTGTTGCAACAACATGACTAACTGTGTCCTTTACCCTTGTCATTTATACTCGTTACCTTGATTTTTCTAACACTGAAATGTAAAAAAATAACAATAAAACTCATTTCTTTACTTCATTAATCCTTTTTATAATTCTATTAACCATCACTTCCAAACTTTCGACCAAGGAAATCTTCTTCAGGTGTGTAACTACTTTTTAAAGAAAATGTAGTTTAAAGACTGCATTGCACTATTTTAAACTTCATGTAAACTCTCAACAATCAATTTAAAATAGTTCAGTGCAGTTCCTCAAACAATTTATTTAAATAAAAGTTATTTTGTGCATCCTTTGAAGTATGCCAATTGTTGGTCGTCATTTTGATGTTTTTGTTTAAATTGGAAATAAAGCAATCTTGTCATCGTCGTTTTGTTCAACTTAAGGAACTCCATATTCTGGATGAAGTTGAATAAACTTTGGTTTTTCAAAAACTTCCAGAAAAGTTATATATTTCAGCCCACGATATATGGTCATCCACAGGCTAAAAAATAAATACAATCTACATAAACCAACTCATTATAACATTACACCTGCTTTACACTTTTCCATGTCAATATTATTATGCAGTTTTTGTGAAGTTTAACCGTAAGTTAAGTAGTAACACTACTTCAATATTCAGTGAAACAGTATTACTACTCATTGAGTATTACAACTACATATACTTTAATAATATTTATGAAAGAGCGGTATCTTAGAAATGCTGCTACATTTAAAAAGCAGAGTTCAGCGTGGTTTCTTGTTATAGCTATATCATCTCATTCTTGCCAGAGGCAGCTTACTCGAACATGATTGACTGGCATAGTCACATGTTGAAGAAACCAAAGCACTGGGCTTTCGCTTGTTTGCATATCACAGTCATCAGGCTATCGGTTGCTCTAGAAACTAGATGCCTGTGTGAAAACAAGAAGTTTATTCTTTAGACTTCATTCTTTCCCCTCTATATAAAGTTCAGAGATTTATTATTATTCATATTTCTTTTACACTAATATATATTCAAATATTTAGAACCTTTAAAGTGTCAAATTGGTCTAATTTTTAATACATGTAAATGTTTATTTAATATATACTTAAATATGCATGTAAACACTTATAAATGTACATAAATAGTTTATATATATATATATATGTCATAATCTTGTATGGTTATATTTATTTAAAAAATTTATACATTTTTAAAAGATTTTATAATAAATCTGTGAAAACGATCTATTAGTTAATTGGTTTATTGTTATTAGATTTATTGTAAGTCAAATACGATTATTCTAATAGACATGAGTGAGGCAGTACACAAATAATGAGTGGGGAATCATTATCAAAATCAACCTGATAATGACAAGTTGACAATATCTAAAAGGGTGCGAAAAGTGAAAACTCTACCCAGGGACAGTAGAAACATGTAAATGTGAGTTTTAGAAAAAAAAAAGTTAATTTTTCTAAAATAATAATTGATAATTACCAATTTAGTTTTTTTTCTAAATTTAATATTATTTAATCCAATAAATGTACTAATGTTTCCGCACTCAATTCAGATGTCACTCCTATTACGTTCGAGCAATTAAATTTTTCACTCCCTTGTGGTTTTACTCTGCAGCTAAGTATCTGAAGAAACTAGGTTGAGTATTGCAAGGTTATCTGAACTAAAATGCGCATTTTCAGATGTTTTCTAAGAATGGAAAACAACATAATGGTTATGGGATACCAGAACCAAAGTGCAGAACTGGTATGTTGCACAGCGAAGAGGGTGTGGTAGCGCAGACTTGTCGACTAAATAGCTACTTAAACTGCGCGGTTCAACTAGTGGGTGAATTCTTTAGATACAATGTCAAACGTGAAAAAATGTTTCTTTTTCTTTCAACACCAGCATTATAGACTTTCAGTAAAACCTTGTTCTAGAGGACGAAAATGTAATTTATTTAGTATTTGACTCTTGCTTCGGATCTGGGTAATCCACTTTACCGGGTTGATTCTGTAACAAGTAGTTTATCAGTTTATCTCATCGTCCAGGCCATCAGTGTATGTGTAGACATCTACATATATGAATATACATATATATAAACTCAAAAATTGTTATTGACCTCTTCTATTCTATTCACAGTTTTGTTATTGAGGGCTAGGTCAAATAAAAGAAAATAAACTCCTTTCTAGGCCGACGTTTCGATGTATTTGTACATCATCTTCAGGGCTAAAATTAGAGTAAGACTATAATACATTTATCAAAACAATCTACAACTCACATAGAGAAATAACACACATTTTAATATAAATGTAGGTTAATTTATATAGGTTATATAAAATAACCTTTTGTATGTATCTGTTGGTCTTAACAAAAATGTGTGTTAGTTCTCTATGTGAGTTGTAGATTGTTTTGATAAATGTATTATAGTCTTACTCTAATTTTAGCCCTGAAGATGATGTACAAATACATCGAAACGTCGGCCTAGAAAGGAGTTTATTTTCTTTTATTTGACCTAGCCCTCAATAACAAAACAGTGAATATATATATATATATATATATATATATATATATATATATATATATATATATATATATGAATTAAACCCTTAGGACTGAAGGCAAAGACAAACAAGAAGCAGGAAGACAAGGAGAGACACACACCATATTTTATCAAAATCAATTTTCAAGTGCATACAAAACAGATAAACGTATATTGAAAGAAATTATGAAGGCCAACACTGCATGTGTAAAGCCCCACGACAGACTGAAAATTAGCATATACTACAAGAACTTGAGTACAACTAATTTAATCTTAAAAAATGACCTCTGTGTGAAACCACAATTGCAGCGCACCGATGTAGTGTATAGATATTGCTGCAAAATAGGAGACTGCGAACTCCTAAACTCTACATACATCGGTGCAACAACCACAACTTTATCTAGACGCCTCACGATGCACCTAGCTGCAGGATGACCTAAGGACCATACCTAAGAAAGGTTACATAAAGTGAAGTTGACCAGGGACATTCTTACAAACAACACTGAAATATTATATCAAGAAAGAGATCATGGCAGATTAGGTATTATAGAGGCCCTGAATATATTGGAAATGAGGCCCAGTATAAATAATCAAACTGCAAGTTTTGCAAACGTATTGAAGTTGCACATGGGACAGTTACAACCTCAACAAATAGGGAATTTAACAAGGGCAGAAGAAACTGAAGACTCACCTGTGGACATATAACAGGAATTGCAACCTGCCAGTGTTAATGTTTACTTTATATTTCTATCGTGTTACTTTTAGTGTTAAAATTAAGTTTTAGATAAAATTGTTATATAGTTTTTTTAAAATACTATGGATATGTGTTCAAAAATAACCCTGTAGATTGTCAAAGAAGACTGAAACGTCAGTAATAATAAATACGATTAAAAATGGACAGAAAATCATATGGTGAGTTAATATACCTAGTTCCTGGAGAATTTAAAGGACTAGTTGGAAAAGAAATCCAAAAAACTGATCACGACAAAAGTAGGCAGAAAATTTAATCTCACATGTTTAAATGAAGGACTGTTCCCCAAATATACGAATATATATATATATATATATATATATATATATATATATATATAAAACTAAAGTGAGTAACAAAAGAAAAGTTTGTATATATATACAAACCTTTAAACTTGAGTATTAAAGAGAAGTATGCTATATGTTAATAATGCTACGAAAAAAAGCAGGATAATGTAAGAAATCGTGTTGACACCCTTAAAGAGCAGTTAATGTATGCTGCTGTTGGATTGCATCTTTTAGAACTAAAAAAGTACAGATGTTGACTTTAGGTTTCCTTAATACTGTAATCTTTGCTTGGTCATGAATCATTCAGAAATTCCCATCGCTAAGCTTCAGTTTTTTTTCTAGAATATCATGGAACCCTGTTGATTTGTTAGGTTAAGATAAAATTGGACACGAGGTCACGGAAGAAATGTCGTGATTGCCGTGAAAGATCTCTTGATACAGCGCAGCATATTTTAAGTAGGGTGCAGCTTGCAGAAGACTGTGTGATGAGACCACGGACTTCTTAAACTGCAAGCATTTGATCGACAAGCCAGGTGCTCGGATAACAATTTTTTTCTCATGAAAAAAGATATTTATTCTTAAGAAATTTTACGAAAATAAGTTTATTGAATGATAAATGAATGACTGATTTATTAGAGCATTGTTTGATTATATATCAATAGCTGAATCTGATAGAGTGTCAATGTTAAACCAGATTTCTTAACGGCTACTATACAAGTTAATAGAGAATTATTGCCAAACACATGAACCTAGGATATCATTGCTCCACGAATTCACTTTTAATGATCTCATATAATGACGGCTTAAAGTTGCTAAAAAGAGAGAATAACTCAGTATACAGGAATGTTTGGGTCTGTAATGTATGCAAATGAATGACACTGACTTAGCTATGCTTTATGTGAACTTAATATATACCCAATTGTTACGTTAATGAGGTCATATATAATGCTTGACCTAGAGGTATATATAACCAATCAATTTGTGATGCCTGACTGTCTGATTGAGAGAGCCAAAATAGATAGATAATGGTTATTTCTTGATGTTAATTATTGATAATAAGGATTTTCGTTAGCAGTTTCGGCTTGCGACTCCAAAGCAGTATTAAATTTCGAGATATTGACTAATATCGTAAACTTCTCCAACCGAAAAAAGAGTTGTGTTATAATTTTACACGTATAGAATTATAAAAAAAATATTTTTTTTCATTCAAACGTATTTAACTATTTTCTTACGAATTGGTTCATTTTAAACTAACAGAAGTTTATTTGAAATTCCTGTTAATGATAGATCTCTCTATCATGATAATCACATCCACTCATACTTGAATGCTCTATTTTATAAGAAAGCTGAATGGCTTGTATGAAGCAATTTCAAATGTCATTTTAAATAGCTTAGACGATGATTTAACACAGCGCATTGTCATACCTGACCTACGTTCATGCAGTTAATGTTATGGACCTGGGTGTTAGACAAATGAAATGCAGCGGATAATTACAGGAGCCAGCTTGGCAGTCGACCAAACAAAGAGTGCATGCACTCCTGCTGCCTTCTGACGTAACATGGAGACTCTTAAATCGTGTACGTCTTGCACCTTATATAATTGAGTCGGTTCTTTATATAAGTCTTCTGTATTACTGCAACAGTGGTTCATCTCGCAGCAGTCATCGGTGCACTTCCCGTTATATGCAATGAAGCTTGAAACAAATTACAATAATATTATAAAATCTGTTTTCTTTACAGAACAACTCATTCAAAATAGTGGCTAATTTTTTTCAAGGAAATATCCTGAGAGGCTAAAACCTGTAAGCTAAAAATTATGTTTTCCTTTGATGTCGTATTAAATATAACATATTTGTATAGTTAATAGCAGGCTATCCCAGCATGGATGAGCGAACAATAATTTTATGTGAAAACACCTGAATTTTTCGGTAGAATTCTGGAATTCCGCGGAATCCATTTAGGGAACCTCTGATCCATAATGCTGATACCTCATGACCATGGTCATGGTTGTACCATCTTCTAACACCCGGGGGTTAGGTGTGGTCCTTTAGTAACATATTTGCTACTAATACTGAAGTTTTTTAAATCGAATCCTGGTCATCAGAATAAATTTTTTGTGTGTAAAATTGAATCTTGTACACACTATCTCCTGGAAAAGAACTAAATCAACCAGTCCATAACCTGTTTGATACCAGGTGTTTTGTTAAAAAACCCTAAACTAACAAAAAGTTAGGCACATTTGAGGTCTACCGTTGTAGATCCAACCCTTCGATAACTGAAAAGTATCGTGGCTCGTACATAACTAAAATGACTTCGAAATTTTCTCACCTGGAACACCGCTGAAGCCGAAAACATATTACTACGGTTGTAGATGATGCATTGTAAGCCCTACATTTCTCATATACTCGGAAAAAGTTGTGTAAATGGCTTCCAATTCATACACTCATATACAATTAATAGATGACACTTTGCCAGTAGTCTAACTTGAAATGATCGATACACATCTAAGCTGTGGGGAAGCCCCTTCATCTTCTGCGTCGTGAAAAGTAATTTGTATAACAAAATGCCATTTATTTACAGTTTCATTAAAGCATAACTGTCGATATATATCTTAGAACGATCAAGAAAGTTTCTCAAAGCTTGCACAAAATCCTTTTTTGAAAGTAAGATGACTTATGCGTTCCTTGATATATTGGTTTGTTGATTAATTGTCCCTCACTATTGCATTTTGTCTCTGCAATATTAAGTATCTTGACAGTTAGTGGTAAAGACAGGTGGAGAGAAACTTGATGATTTAGTACTATCCATTATTTTGGTATCAGAATAACTTATTTAGACTCAGTTTCAGAGATTTACAGTTAAGGCGTTAAAAAATTATCTAATGTAAACTGATGTTTGTAATTCAAGTTGGCAATTTTACAAAAAAAAAAATCTGGAGTGGCCTACACTCTACTTTACTATAAGTAACTCAATGTCAAATTTCTTGAGTATATAAAACATAACGTATCATTTAAGCATAACATAAATATCTCAATGGGATATAATTATTAGCATTGCATTCGTGAGGTAGTACAGATAGTGATTGAAGGAGATATCAATTTATAAGCTTATTTTTGTACATCACAAATAATTTATTATTTGCAAATAATTTCATGAGTTTATACTCATGACAGTGAGTCACAGTATTAGATTATTAGTGACACTATACAGTAGTATAGTGTTTATACTACAGCAGTACTACATTTTTGAAAAACCAATGTGAACATTTCTTGAAACGAAATATTATCCTACAAGAGAACATGGCTATTGTTCAAATAGCCAGTAGATTTCTTACATTGTTTACTTGACATCCTTCTACATTGAATATTAATGTAAAATTTTCAAATTTGAAACAGTAAAATACCCTTTTTTTCTCTGAAAAACATCTTAAACAGCGAAGAAAATGTTGTTTTAAGCTGATTTGTTAATTAAAGATGTACGATAATTACAGTTATTAATCTCTAAACGAAAGATTTATATTTTGAATTATCTTTTACATTTTTGGTTTTTAACAGAATTATTATACTGGGAATTTTATGGCTTCTTAGTATTTAATAAGATCATTTTCCTTCCCCTTTGTCAAATAACATATATATAATTTTTTTTTTAATGAGTGTTATCATTTACCTGCACAATATTATTCCTCTTACATCTCTTATAAGTCAATAATATATTTTCATTTTTCCATTAGAAACATCAATTTTATCTCAGTGGATTCGCTCAATAAATTTCTAAGTCAATGTAAACAATGTAAAAAAATACAAAAAATTCGACAAGTATAGCAGGTGATCTCTTAGTCTAGAATAAACAAACAGTTTTTATATCGTTATTGCTCTTTCCCGTAATTGAAACTTCATAAATTTTTTTTGTGAATTGCTAATTTTTTGTTCCATTTTTGGTCAAATTTTCATTATTTTTTAACGAGCCGTTTAGCGTCAAAGAATCATTTTCTGAAAACACAAATCGTACTGTAACGCCCATTTAGCGAATGTAATATTAGAAAAAAATATCTCAACTCATTCTCCACATAATGTTCTATTTATAGGCATAGTTTCATTCTTGTCCGTCAAACAGTATGGCTTGTATCGCTCTCACAAGGTTCGAGATTGAATTATAAGTCAAAATTTTTACATTTTATTGAAAAAAAATATTTCCTGTTGTCTTAAAATTCTGAATATATTTTTCGTTTGTTGCACTTGTAACTTCAAAGATAATGTCAAAATTTCAAAACTCTAGGGTTATCAGTTTAGGAGAAATAAATGTTTTAAAAAAAACGGTTTTTGGCAAAAAAAGTGACTTTCCCATCATGCATAATTCTTCCCAAACAATAGGGATCTTCGTCTAAATGGGGCCCATTTTTGTGTAAAATATCAACTTGATCCATCAAAGATTCTGGACCGTAGCGTGGTAACAAGCAATGCTAACACACGCACCCACCCACGCACCCACCAACCCACCCACCCACCCACCCACACACACACAGACATCATCGTAAAAACGTCATAAAACGACTTCTGGTACCTCAAAACATGTAATTCCGTCAAAATCTCGAGATCGAATTTTTTCACGATCACTATACTTTACTTATAGTAAAGTAAAAATATAAAAACGCAAAACAAGCTCCTGAAAAACAGATTTTCTAGAATATTCTAGAAAAATTGACTTGAATTGAAAGTATCTTAAAAAAAAAACTTAAAACTTTTGTTTTTTATTATTTACAAAGATTCTTTTCAGTTGAGGTGTCAAACATGCTGTGAGTCAGCACCGACCTGAAAGGTGGTCAAACCGGGCCTGCTTCATGAAAGTTCAAAAATACCTATGATTCATCATGTTGGTGTTCACTAACTATAAACTTCTAAATCTAGCATTCAACTAGGTGTTGACGTATTGTATATATTGTTTTTGATTCTTGAAGGAGAGGGAGAGAGAGAGAGAGAGAGTGTGTGTGTGTGTGAGAGAGAGCATTTCCTTTTTTCAGTTGCAGACACCTTTATTAGTAGATTCATTGAGTTGGCACTGTCATACTTGCATATACTAGGGAGCAGTATAGCAAGTTATGAACTGAGAAGGTACAGTAGTTATGTTTCAAAATAAATTTCAAGATTACTACAAAATGTTTGAAAAATGGAATTAAATTATAGTAGGTTCCGTGTCTGGTGATGGTTTTATTTTGTAAAAAAATTGAAAAATGTTTAAGAATGAAAAATAATATATTAATAATGAATTAGGAAAGTTATAATTAATTGTAGATTATATTATTATTGTAGTGAA
This sequence comes from Hermatobates lingyangjiaoensis, assembly GCA_026182355.1. NCBI lineage: Eukaryota > Metazoa > Arthropoda > Insecta > Hemiptera > Hermatobatidae > Hermatobates > Hermatobates lingyangjiaoensis. Next base: position 321,620 of record JAPFBL010001926.1, on the reverse strand, counting down.
ACGGCCCACTTGGGTTCAGTTCGTTTGTATGCAGCCCCAGACGAAAATGAGTCCTCTCCCTTGCTTTTCACCTTCACTCGACCTGTCTCTCTTATCGCTGCTGAGCTAGTTTTCCTCAGTCTGTTGAGTGACTTCATCTCCCCGTCTACATACTGGTCTTCATATCCTTCTATTCCTGTGAGGCTACTCAGGATTGGTCCAGTCCTTCTGCGTTTATACTGATGCATTCCTTTGACTTTATTCATTAATTGAATAATTTCATTAATTTCCTAAATATATATTTTGATGTTTAAAAAATTCATACCAATAAGGTGTTAATCATAAATTAAGGATAAACAATAATAACAAGTTAGTTTAATTATAGTAATGGTCAAAGACTGTGTGATATACACAATTTTGCAATTTGAAACAGAATTTTGTAAGTTTTGAAGAGAATTGTGACTAAAAAGTTGTATGTTTTTTTTCCCCAACACAGTAACCCTCCATTGGGACCGTATATTTACAATGTCTTCTCTTATAGATTACACATTTATCACAATCTGAATATATCTTATATCTAATTTTATAAAATATATCTTATTAATTAATTGAAAATATATCCTATTTCAACTTTACCTATAACGTCAAGTAATATTTGTGCGCACTTAAATTAAGAGTAAGAAACCTTTTTTTCCAACAATAAATTAGACACAAACTAAATTAGTTATAATAGTTATTTGATTTATACTTCTAATGGTAGTCCAGCTTAATAATCAAGTAAGAATTTTATAAGTCGTACATGTCTAAATCTATATTATTCACTAATTTCTGGAAGGGTTCACTGTGTCTTTTCACAATTTCACTGTGTTCCTCGGGCAGTGTACCACCTGAGGTCAGCACCTCTCTGACAAGGTCTACTCTTATTCCTTCCAAGAGTTAACACTCAAACAACAAGTGTTTCCATGTTTGACAAGCCGACCCATAAAAGCAAGCAGAGCTTTGTACAATTTTAAAGCGGCTCAGATGCTCATTACTTCCCACGCCCGCTGAGCATCTGAGTCATCCTGTGCGACATCTTCACATCAGACATGATACGCAGTTGTAGAGTGGGAAAGAAGCTGTATGTAAGAGAAAAAAACTTAATTTCATTTAATTAAGAAAGTAGAATGAAAGTGTTTGTTAAAAAAAAGAATGATGTATATAATGTGAAGATTAAAGTCCAGCCGTTTCTGTAAAAATCTATAGAGTAGGAAATAATAGAAAGATCAGTGAAGAAAGTTGAGATAACAGGTTGTGGATAGCCAAAAGGTAAAGGTATGAAATAAAAGAAACAAACAGTGTAAAGTAAGTGTAAACAATAGGAAGAATATAGTTTTAAATTTATGAAAAGAAGTGGATGAAGTAGAGAGAAGTGAAGAAGTAAAGAGAGGTGGTGGCCGGTGTGGGTTATGTGAAGGCCGTCGGCTACATAACAGATCCGGGTGGACTTTCTAATCTGCCGGCCTTAGTCGGCCCAGTGAAAGGACTCCTCTGAGCACAGCATTCACTTTGCCTTCAGATTATCCCCTAGAAAGTTTGTCTCATCTCCTTTAAAGCGCTTTAATCTTTCCCACACCTTTTGTTACACAGTATAAATATATTCACTAATCTCGGGAGCGATTCCCATTTTAATCTTGATGAATGGTTTCCAAAGAATTGTTATTAAATCTTTAGTTGTCACGTAATTTCCATTCAGTATTCCCTAGAGACTCAGATGGTGACCCCCTTGCTTTCCAATAACCCCCCCCCCCCCTCTTCAATTTTTACATCATCACCTTATTGTACTTCTAGCAAAGAGAGAGAATATTAAACAAGTAAATCTATAGATTAAGGTGGCCTCAGAGAGGATTTATCATCTATCTGATAGCATGTGCTGTTATGGATACAATAATATTTTCATGAATATATAAGAAACTCTTTGACGGGTGATTTGACTAAATTGGATGTCTAAATATTATCCTTTGCTAGACACAATTTTCAGAAATGTGTTTCATGGGAATAATCTTTCACCTCAATAGAAAAACAGGTTTACAAGAGCCCACATTGAGTTGAAATTATATTAGGTTATAATAAAAAATGTGTGAGTTATCTCTGATAAGAGACCTGTCATTTTCGTGTATCATGGTGTGCGAGTGTAACGCTATTTTTGTCAAAAAGTTGCAAGTGGCCTCCCCTGACAAATGTTTATGACTTTTGAAATATTAAAACTTCGTTTGCAGATCTACAGTTGGTATACTTTATAATAAGAGCTGTTTGGTTATTTACCATGATCGTATAGAGTTCGTTTTTTGTATTCTGAATATCATGCTACGTTCGTAGCCATTATTACACAAATCAAGAATTTAGGATTATAAGGAGAGGTTTATTAAAGTGGAGGGTTTTTTATTGAAAGTGAAAATTTACTTGTATTAATTGTCAAATTTACAATTTACGATATCTAATATAAATAAGTTGTTGTCTGTTTATTTCTTATCAAACTTCACCTAGGGTTTTAGAGTTTGATCCTCTTTAAGCTTATATATTCTGAAACTGCAAGGACTGCACTACTTTTAAATATATTTTTCATTTATCTTTAACACTATTAACTTGCATACTGATGTCAAAATTACGATTATTTTTAACAACCTCCCTACATAAGAAGGTATTAAACAAAACAAAATATGTATATCAACTAACATGACCAGAATTATATGGTTGACAATTAGATCATATCTATAGCTCAATATGTAAAGGCTATAACCAATAAAGTACATAACAAATTACTAGCAAAATACGGATTAAAATATTTGGAAAAGGGTAACTTTAAAAGAGTATAAATCGGAAAGGTGGTTACAAATTTTATCCTTTACAACTTTTATTTGACAAATTTTTCTCTTTTACTTCAACTAATACCTCCAAAAATAAAAAAAACTGTAAGAGTGTAAAGTCGGCGTTTGACATCTATCTATGAATTGAGTACTAGGTATATGAATTGAAGTACATTGAACTTATAAATTGAGTACTAGGTGTATGAGGATATTCCTTGAAGGATGGCCTAACTATGAGCTAAATTCCTATAAGAGTATTCTCTGTAGAAAGGGTTTATAAACTATGTCATTACGTCCAAATTAAAGAGCACCAGATGTATGATATTTCTCTAGGAAGTACTAATAAACTATAAACTTACTTGTAATTTAAAGCTAGAGAGTGTGGGGTGCCATGATATTCCTCTCGATTGTATATGTGCTGTGAACTTACTTCTAATATAAAGCCAGAGATAAAATATAAATAAAGTAAAAGTATATTCCCTCTGAAATAAACTAAAAGGGTAAGATTTGTGATAGTTCTGGAATATTTCTTGTAAGAAAAGTTCAGTGAAGACCTTTCTACGCTTCTTTTTCTTTTATAACTAATCGTAACAAAAACTTGTCTTGTTTTTCTATAAATATTTAGCTGAAATATTGCTTACTTTTTTACTTTACTATAAGTAAAGTATAGTGATCGTGAAAAAATTTGATTTCGAGATTTTGACAGAATTATATGTTTTGAGGTCCCGAAAGTTTTATGAAGTTTTTTCGATGATGTCTGTGTGTGTGTGGGTGGGTGGGTGGGAGAGTGTGTCAGCATTGCTTGTTACCACGCTATGGTCCAGAATTTTTGATGGATCAAGTTGATCTTTTACACAAAAATGGGCCTCATAGGGTAGAAGATCCCTATTGTTTGGGAAGAATTATACATGATGGGAAAGTCACTTTTTTTGCCAAACACCGTTTTTTAGAAAACATTTATTTCTCCTAAACTGATAACCCTAGAGTTTTGAAATTTTGACATTATCTTTGAGGTTTCAAATGCAACAAACGAAAAATATAATCAGAATTTTAAAACAATGGAAAATATTTTTTTTTTATAAAATGTAACAATTTTGATTTATAATTCAATCTCAAAACTTGTGAGAGTGATACTAGCCATATCGTTTGACGGATCAAAATGAAACTATGCTTAAAAATAGAATTTTTGATATTTTTTTCTTACAATGTTTACATTGACTTAGAAATTTTTTGAGCAAATCCACTGAGATAAAATTGATATTTATAAAGGAACAATTTAAATAGTTTATTGACTTATACCAGATGTAAGAGGAATAATATTGTTACATGTAAAAAAATCACCGCCAATTAACACAAATAAATTACCTTTGTCTTCCATGGCATGATGGATATGTCTCATAAAATGCTTTAATAAATCAATATATTGCACTCTTGAGCAAAACTTAATATCAGTTACAATTACATTATCATTGTGAATGTAGTACCTTTCCAGGATATTTAAATGTGATGAATGACTCTTCCTCAAGAAAGAGGACTTATGTTTGTTGAGAAATATCCAGTTTTTTTTTACAATTCAAGTCTAATAGTTCATATTTATTATTTTCTAAAATTAGAAGCTACCAACTATAAAAGATTTAAATTATATTGAATAGCTGCCTTTGACTTCGATTTGAGTATGTAATTTGGCTAATTACTATTATATTATTTCTCAATATACATTCATAGCAAACTTATAACAGAGTACAGGAGGCAGGAAAAGGACAACACTCACTCAGGAAAAATTCGTATATATGTAATTTGACAAAGTGGAAGGAATATGATCTTATTAAATACTAAGAAGCCATAAAATTCCCAGTATAATAATTCTATAAAAAACCAAAAATGTAAAAGGTAATTCAAAATTGAAATCTTTCGTTTAGAGATTAACAAATGTAATTATCGTACATCTTTAATTATAAATCATCTTAAAACAACATTTTTTCTTCGCTGTTTATGATGTTTTTCAGAGAAAAAAAAGGGTATTTTCCTGTTTTAAATTTGAAAATTTTACTTTAATATTCAATGTAGAAGGATGTAAAGTAAACGTTGTAAGAAATCCACTGCCTATTTGAACAAAAGCCATGTTCTCTTGTAGGAGAATATTTCGTTTCAAGAAATGTTCACTTTGGTTTTTCAAAAATGTTATTACTGCTGTAGTTATACTAATGAAATTATTTGCATCAGCTGTGTGATGTAAAAATAAAAAGCTTATATTTTGATATAAAAGCTTATATATTGATATAAAATCTTATATATTGATATGTCCTTCAATCACTATCTGTACTACTTCAGGAATGAAGACTAATAATCATATCCCATTTAAATGTTTACATTATGCTTAAATGAGACGTTATACATTATATACTCAAGAAATTTGATATTACGTTACTTATAGTAAAGTTGAGTGTAGGACACTCCAGATTTTATTATAAATGTATTATAATTAACAGAAATCTTACGACCCACCGGGTGGCTAGAATAGTTGGTACGCCACTGCAGGTTTCCTAACAAATAATAGACTTAGCTTCCTTAGCCTGATGCTACTCTATAAAGTCAAGCCTAGTAAAGTTCCATTGAGAAACAGAATAGTTTTAATAGTAAAACAATAAAATCTTACATGGACTCCATGGAATTTTCATAGACAAGTTTAAATAAAAACATCTAAAGGATATGATATTACCAATTAAGAAGATGGAGTGACAGCGTATCATAGAAAAAAAAAAGAATACGATAAATGACTTTAAATTACTTCAAGTTTTAAGTTTCGAGAAGAGGTTATCTCTCTAGCCGTTGTCGTGAGGTAAACTGAATGAAAGAAAAATGCCTGGTTAATGGATTGTCTAGCCACGTTGGTTTTAGGATGAGATTTCCTTTCAGCCTCCGTGGTTGGGATGTTAAATTGTGTTTCAAATTACTACTCACTATGATGAATCAAGGCAGTCCTAATACTGTATGAGACAAAAAGAACTAGAGCTACTCCAACAGTGCATCCAGGATGACCAACTTGAGATGCAATTACATTCGACATAAATGACTTCAAAAGAAAACTCCACACGAAACTGTCTATTTTTCATATTCAGTTACTGACACAATACTAAGAGTATTAAACATAATTAAATGACTGATGGAAAACCATCAAATTAAATTGAATAATATCCTTTTGAGCTATGCTATATATTGTATCGCTTGACACGAAGTGTTAAACAAAGGAAAAACAACTTTATAGTGTCTGAATTACAAAAATGAACACCTGTGATAAAGTATGATTTATTTTGCTGAGTTAGTTGTAGGAGTACATCGGTATCAATCACTACAGAAACTCGTACAATTTTAGGGTGTAAATGAAAACAGTGATATAATTTTAGTGTTATGGTTACATGAGACTTATTTTGATACACAATATATTATTACGGTGTGCCCTTTTTGGTACATAAGCTAGACATCTGCATAAAACTTAAGAACATAGCTGAAAAGAATCATTAAGGTTTTTCTTTGTTTTATATTTGCTGTGACATTAAACTGTTCAATGTTGAAGCAATGCTTTCAAAGAATTTTTTTTTTTATTTTTATATAAATTATGTTCCTTTTTCATGCTGATAATATTAAACTATCTTAATTTCCTTTTTCAAAATACCTTAAAGATTGTTTATATATAAATAATTAGAAAATAAAGTTTATATTAAATTTGTCCAAGGATAAAAACAAAGATAACTACTGATCTAACGGCCAATGACCCTCGAAAATATTTGTGCAATACTGCTCACATTGTTAGATAATAAAGTCAGTTAATGTTTGTTAAATCTACGGTGAATAGTTTTATGGCTTTGTATTAGAATAGTTCCATATAATGGGAGAAAACATTGTAACTATTGGTTTTAAGCAATTCCCTTCTCTGTTAAAGCTGCTCTTACTGGCCTTTTAGAGTGAGAGAAAAGTTTCTTTGTTCCAATCGGACGTCTGATGTAAAGCTTGATAATCTATCTAAAGATTATATTGGATACGAATATTTCTGGTATTTAAAATGCAACCTTTATAAAACGAACGCACTTGTTCTGAATAGTCTAGAGAAATGGTGGAATAGTAACAGCCTGAACACGTGTAAGTCATGATGGCTCCAATATCCACGTTATAGACAGACCCGTAGGTGTCATGGATGTCACCATTGATTTATGTATGCAACATGAGTGGATTGTAGAACTGAACTCAGTTAGCTTATTTGTGGGATGGGCTCTAAAAGACTGCTGCATAGAATACCTCCTGTACTTGTTGGTTTGACCTCCCTCTCTTCTCTCTCTTTGTAACGGTTGGGAAAAAATTAGATGCTGTAGGTGTGTGTATTTATTTTCTTTTTTTTCAATGCCTAGATAACAGAACAAAATACAATAAATTATCAAAAACGTACGAAATGTGACTGCGGGCTTAACGATAAACTTTACTTCTTTTATGATATTTCGGTCAGGAAGTCAAGACCACAATCTATTCATTTTGTTTGGAGATTGTCAGCAACCAAAAGACCCAATGTCATCAAAATTTGTATAACTGTAAATATTCAAAAACTTTTTCAAAGCTGTGAAGTACCGTATTTCATAAATCTTTCGGTCCACGGCATGACCTATTCTTTGTAATCACTGAATGTTGCCTCACTTGTAGTCTATCGTTGACATTTTTCCGTCGGTCCTTGAATGCTCATTTATGCATTTTGCAATCACGTAATGCATTGAGGCTGGACATTTCGTTTACTTGTCGATTAATAGTTTCTCCTAATATGTTGATTGCTATCAAACACAAAATCACTAAAAGCATTTTACAGTTGCTTGGCTAACTAATTGTTTAAAATATTTTGAACTGGTATTATTTAGTATAAAGCAATAATACAAAGTCAAATTTTGTCGTTTAACGCACCAGACATTCCGAGAGGTATGCGTGGGCGTTTTAAAGTCATGTAACATTCAATTAGCAAAGGATATTTGGAAGATACTTTCTAAAGAAGCTTCGTACAAATAAATTTGGAGGAAGCAAACGAATATACAGCAACAATATTTAGTGATGAAGACATCTTGATCAGTAATGAGAATTACAATAACATTATCTTATATTGCAAGAACAATAAACCATGTTTTTGTTATAAAATATGTTTACTTCTCAAATTCGTTTACTTGTTTCCAATTTACTTATATGTATATATTTAAATAAGTTACCCATTTGCTTTGTAATATAGCTATTTGTTAATTATTATTTTTGAATAATTTTTTGTTTTGTCGATCTATCAATATGATTGTAAGGATAGTGGAAAATTCGGAATTCAGAATTTTATTTGAATCTGGAAACTGTCTAGATCAGGGTTTGGCAAACTTTTCACCCATCTTCATAGAATATTTGTCTTTTTATCGACCCCTCCCCCCTACCCCTAATTTATCACAGATATGGAAAAGTTATAAATGTGAGATATATAGAACAAACATATATCTCTAATCGTAGTCTACAGTCTCCCAGGCTATATACTGAAATAATAAACAGTCTTCATTGAAATAAAATAAAAAAGAATAGAAAAATTGAATATAATATGGGTTAACCTGCCTGTCAATAGAGAAGTTTAATAGTATATTGATAGTAATGCGTAAGAAGCATTTATCGTTGAAAATTTGGCAGGAAATTAATTACATAAAATTACTATGGAAATACTTGATATACTTTTATTAAACCTGTAACATGAAAAATATATTAACTTACCTTTTCATTGATGAACTTGGTATTTATGAGAAGGATATATTTGATAAGCTACAGCGAGATTGCTAATCATGGGATCGATAAATTAATATCCCCCCACCGATGTTCGCAGTGTAACGTGTTTATTTTCACGAGAAGTTTTTCCAGAATCTGCAGCCTGTTGTAATTACTGGAGGAGCGACCGCTGTTTTTGTTTTATATAAGCTACCGGTCCTATAAGCTAGGTCCATTCTACCATGCTACTGGCATTCTGTCAATATTAGGAAAAAAATATCACAAATGAAACACGTTCAATGGAAAATGAGAGGTCACTCAAACTTTATCAAAAAAAGAGACAAACATTGTCCATTCACAGCATAATGATATGCAAAAGAACTGTTCAATGTAGAGCTATTTGACTGAAACAAAGCACTACAGCGCAACAAAATTCATTAAGCGTTAAAAAATAAAACACACTGGTATATTGATTAAAAGTCATCATAAAAGAGTATACTGTGCAAAGCATGATTGATTTAACAAGAAAAGTTATAAAAGTAATCTATAAACCCTTCTTGGTCCAACAGTTAGTCAGAAGGGAGTAAACAAAGCCTTCGCTTATTTTTAATTTCATGACATGTACTGCAGCTTGAGTAAACATTCAATCTCAGTTTGTCGTTCGTTTAAAATAATCAGGATTTTAAACAAATCTTTAAATTACCATATTATTTTCAAAGCTTTAATCAATACACTTGTACAAAAAGTAGGTTCAGGTTGAATATTCTAAAAGTTGTTTATAAAACTGTTTTTAACTCGATAAACAGATGGAAAAGCAAATAAAATTCAATAGTAGTGAATAGGAATATTATTCTTCACTATTTTTCATGACGTTGCTTGGAATAGCGCATAACGTCGTCTTCATTCCGTTCATTAAGATTTTTCTACATCCACCTATTCCTAATATTCTCTTTCGAAATATTATTTGGCACTATTCAACATGTTGAATATTTACCCACGAAAGTACGGTACTATATGTACTCATTATTGAAAATGATACCAAAGTTAGCTTATACCTGTTTCTTAATAAGTTTCTAAATTTTTCTAAATAACACTCTCGTTATTTTGTGTACACACTAAAGTACATGTCCTATTGTCGACATGTTTCGAATGATCAACATTCATCAACAGGACGAAAAATAAATTCTAGAGTGAATTATCTGGATTATATACACAGAAAAGATAGAAGGGATTGTTTTCTTTCATGTTTAAGAAAAGCTGGGCGTTAATACTAAGGGGTGAGTGGCCTCTCGGCCTGAGTCACTACCTGGAAGGGTTTCTGGATGCCCTTGATGTGAATTAAACAGCCTCAAAATATAGCTACTGTTTTCGACTTGAATATTTAGGAGTGGCTTCAATTTTTGGATTAATGAAGCCTCTAAAATTCTTAATTTATGGTGTTATTTTCTTTTTTTATTACTTTACTGTAAGTAAAGTATAGTGATCGTGAAAAAATTCGATCTCGAGATTTTGACAGAATTACATGTTTTGAGGTCCCAGAAGTCGTTTTATGAAGTTTTTTCGATGATGTCTGTGTGTGTGTTGGTGGGTGGGTGAGTGTGTTACATTGCTTGTTACCACGCTACGGTCCAGAATCTTTGATGGATCAAGTAGATATTTTACAAAAAATGCGCCTCATAGGGAAGAAGGTCCCTATTGTTTTGGGAAGAATTATACATGATGGGAAAGTCACTTTTTTTGCCAAAAACCGTTTTTTAGAAAACATTTATTTCTCCTAAACTGATAACCCTAGAGTTTTGAAATTTTGACATTATCTTTAAGGTTACAAATGGAACAAACGAAAATATATTCAGAATTTTAAAACAACTGGAAATATTTTTTTTTCAATAAAATGTAAAAATTTTGACTTATAATTCAATCTCAAACCTTGTGAGAGCAATACAAGCCATACTGTTTGACGGATCAAAATGAAACTATGCCTAAGAATAGAACGTTATGTGGCAAAATTACGTCAAAATTACATTCGCTAAAGGGGCGTTACAGTACAATTTCTGTTTTCAGAAAATGTTTTTTGACGCTAAACGGCTCATTAAAAAATAATGAAAATTTGACCGAAAATGGAACAAAAAATTAGGAATTCATAAAAAAAAATCTGGAGTGGCCTACACTCAACTTTACTATAAGTAACCTAATATCAAATTTCTTGAGTATATAATATATAACGTCTCATTTAAGCATAATGTAAACATTTAAATGGGATATGATTATTAGTCTTCATTCCTGAGGTAGTACAGATAGTGATTGAAGGACATATCAATATATAAGCTTTTATTTTTGTACATCACACAGCTGATGCAAATAATTTCATTAGTAATACAGCAGTAATAACATTTTGAAAAACCAAAGTGAACATTTCTTGAAACGAAATATTCTCCTACAAGAGAACATGGCTTTTGTTCAAATAGCCAGTGGATTTCTTACATAGTTAACTTGACATCCTTCTACACTGAATATTAAAGTAAAATTTTAAAATTTAAAACAGGAAAATACCCTTTTTTTTCTCTGAAAAACATCATAAACAGCTAAGAAAATAATGTTTTATGGTGATTTATAATTAAAGATGTACGATAATTACATTTATTAATCTTTAAACGAAAGATTTCAATTTTGAATTACCTTTTACATTTTTTGTTTTGTAAAAAGTTTACAAGATAAGTTCACCAGATAAATTAAAACCTAACTGGGTATGTTGATCTCTATCTCTACTGTACGACTTAGAAGGGATCCTGGGCTAATGGTTTAGATAGTAAACTAAGTCACGCCCATAGATATTGCAGGATCGTTATAGACTGTAACACAAGATTCCACATATTTATAGTCGAACCCGTTATTTTGTCATATACAAGCCAGTCACAATCATCATCGTTTCGCTGATAGGAATAAATTAACGAGATACACAATTGAAACCTTTGCCATATGAAATTAAACCATCAGTGGGGACTTTTTGTAGACCCTAGGGTTGCTCTGATTGTTGGGGAGAGATAGTCTATGGTCACGAAAAGCTTAGGATTTGAGGGTTTGCCAATTAATCCATAACCTGGTGTGTCAATGCAATATAGCATTCAAAGATGGTTATCTTAAATCGTTATTTAAAACAAACATCATGAGAGAAGGACACATCAGAAAAAGTTTGTTTGTCTTAGATTCCATCATATGTTTGTCTAATAGAAATAAATAACTATGATTGTAATGTATTTATGTATTTACATCTGTACTACAGTTGTAATTAGTGAAACAATTTCGCTTAGTAATTTATCTATATTGATTAAAGTTTTTGAAGTGACTCTTCTAGTTGACAGAATACATAACTTTTCAATGATTTCCTGAGATCTTGCTGGCAGTTGATGGTGAGTTGAGGTTAAAGTTAAACCATAAGTTGATTTGTGTTCTTTGAGGAGGATGAGGAAAATTTAAATTAATGGAGTTGATTTTGAAATAAAATTCAAGTACAGAGTTGAGACAATTTGTTGTAAACTTTAAAATTTAATTTCTTAAAATGTAAAGTTCGTATTGTTTGTTAGTATAAGAACTGTTATATTGAAAATCCTATAACAACCTTTTTTATGGATCGAACTGGTGTAATTTATGCAAACAATTAACCCATGGTGCTGAGTGGTGCCATAAACTGATCTGTTTACGGTTTGGAGGAAGAATGTTTGAAATCGATCTTTTTGTGGCATGAAAAATAAGAATACGAAATTACTAGTTTTGATCTCACGATCAATATTCAAAGTAAGCGTATCAGATTGTTTGAAAAAGAAATTTAGATACACGTAAAAACGGCGTCCATTAAACCATGGAGTTGGTTTTGGACGAAAACGTTAGCAGTGCTGGGTGGTCTAGAAGTAGCGGGTTAAGCACCCACTCAGCTGAACGTGGGCGCTCGCCTCGCTCAACTTTGCTTATTGTTATCTCCGTGATTTGCATTTCAAGGGAAAACAGCGCATCAATCCATCCTCGGATTTTATTTTGAAATACAAAGGCATTACACTGAGTGATGACATATTATCTTTAACAATCCTTGACTCATTTGATTCTCTTAAAACGGTATTTTGTACTTATATATCGCTTTGACTATGCCCTTATGCAACAATTCATCGGTTAGTTTCAGAACTGCCGCCTGTATGACTGACTCTGACTGTATTCAACTCTATATTAGCTGTTCGTACAAAAAAAAAAATAAAATAATTTCACTTTAGCTAGTATTTTATTTGACACCATCCATTCATGATTTCGCTTAGTCAGTTATCGTTGCATGTAATGTAATAAAAATACTTCAATGGTTGTTCATTCCTGCACGCAAACCTTGTTGCCCTTGGCTCTACTTTCACTTGATTGCAGATAACATCGAGGCATGCTATTTAGTATCATGATAGATTTTTTGTTAATTCACGGAAGGATAGATATATCACTTATTCGAATTACCATCATTATCAGCCTAATGAATTGTCACACTTGCCTTGTCTATTCTAACCACTTCAATCTTATCATATTATTACCATACTTTTTTATTTAAATGCCACGTACTAATCTTCTACAGTTACTTTACTGTTTGTTTTTGCTTTCAGCTGATATAACTGTTAAAACTGCTCATAACACTCTTTAGGATCTCAAAACCTCATTCAACAGGAGTAATAAATGTTTTCTGTTTTACTGTTCAAGTGAGACCATACCTAAAAATTATTCTTGCAATAGACTTCTACCTGAAAGTATCAGTAAATTACTTTTACGCTACAATAAATTATAAACAGTTTGTTGTTTGAGGGCAGACTATAATGACTATTTCTTAAATGTATCATTAACCATATTTGTTCTATTTATGTATAAATGGATTGATTAGTAACACAGAGGAAAGAGCAATTACCAATACAAATCATTGGCAATGAATATGGGTCAATCGTTTATCACGCAAATAAAATTACTCGTGTTGGGTAAATATGATTATCTCAATATACTGCATTTTATGACAACTAAAAGGTTATAAAGTGTAATTGACTCTATAAAAGATCTGAGTAACAGTAAACGTTAATATTCGTCTTACAGATTGCGGTCGCGGAAAATAAAATTCTAGTTCATCTTGTTAATGCAATGAAATATATTCTGTGCTCAGTGTCCAGGTTGTCTATTTGCCGAAGACAAAGGTGCCCTAAGCAAAGGAACTGTTACGGACCTAGGCAAAATAAGACAGTCAAATGAGGAAATCAGTGAAGCAGGTATTCAGGTGACAAAGAAGTAAAATCATGGGCATTTAAGAAAATCCCAGTTATCAGAGTTCTGAGAGAGGTAAAACATTTGGCATTGCGAAAAAAGACCTTCGTCCATTAAGCAACTATTAGAGCGTAAAAAAATTAAGACAATAGTCTACTAGGAAATCAGTTCTTATAGGCCTTGTATAGCATGACCTTGGTGAACTCAGCAGGACCCTAAGTCTATGGGTGAACTAGGACTTGGAGGTAGTAAGAAGATTTTTGGGGCACGTGAAGCATAAGTGCTTCGGGCTCTGTGAGAATAGGCCTTTGATGCACTGTTTCATGTCGTATGTCAAATAAACACTTAACCTGCTTCCATAATTCACAGAGTAATATTTACTTGTAGCTCTATTTCGCAACATTTAATTTGTATAACAAAACAACGAACATTATTTTTAAAAATAAGTTAATTTTTTTAGTTTATGAAAGCCTTTAAAAATATTGTTTAATACTCAAAAAATATTTATATAAATTGTGGTTGTTTTATATATAGCGCAATATATATATTTACAATTACAACACGGCAGAAGACACAATTTCCAACTCTAAGTGTAATCTTTAAACCTTAGTTAGTGGCTTTAAAATCTTTAAACATTTTCCTTGAAAATAAAATAATCTCGTAGGTGCATGTAAGATGTTGTTGCCGTGTAGGTTGTTCATTAGTTTTTCCTTGGTCCTATTGTATTCCACTTTTCCAATAAATATTTATAAACATTTTGGTTGAAGATACTTCTTTCATTAAAATTGTATTACTTTAAATATACTATATATACCAATAGTTTTAAGCTAAGTTTATCCAGATCTAGTAATGTTATTAAATTTACTTCCTGGTTTATCTAAATAATCATTTTTAGCATAGCTATGGTGTTGATTTTGTGAATAAGTTTGCAGTTTAAGAATCACAAGATATTGTTTCTTTAAAATAAGTATATCAGCATCTATGGTTATTAAAGCAATCTCAAGGAGTTTCAACAGAAAATCTATGCGGCATAAACACAAAAGGGTTGGGAGATTCGGACCCATAAGTATTTGGCTGGGAAAGTCACCTGACTGGTCTAGCCATTTGTCAGTCAAGCCTCAGAAACTAATACGCATTTGTAAAACCGTTTTATCCAGTAGGCACTATATGTTCAATAGCTATAGTTTTAATATTCATGAATAAATATATCAATTTTTCAATCCCTCTGTTACAATAGACCCTGCAGGTTAGAAGGCCCGGTATAGTAAGTAATGTGAATATTAAATGACTGATGAAGAGATTATATTTCCTATTGCACTATGAGGTGTTGGTGTATAAAATCCGGAAGCAGATTACCAATCCATAAACAAGAACAAAGGTTCTTATCGATCGTCTAAGAGAAAACCTTGTGTTTTGAAGAGAGTTGTTTCTAATCGTTTGCAGTATTTAAAGATAGCTCAAGTTTCTCTTGCAAAAATAAACAGTAGATATTTGACTCATAAACAATTGATATTTAATTTTGTTTGGGGATTAAATTATTTAAAACTATCTACTGTTTGTTTATGTAATGGCATTTCTTAATCCGTTTTTAAAAAACCACACTAAGCTGATAATTTGGAATTACTAAAATTTGAAATAACTAGTCGTTAATGACGTCAACAATTCCGTAGTGATGCTCAAGGGATCACTGAGTGTCACGAAGGTCCAAACAACTATTATTCATCACTTTAGATTTATGTAGTATAAAATACAAGAAATATGTCTCGGATATCCTCAATGTTCTGTAAAGTATTTTTTATCTTATGAAAACACATGAAATTTTAAATGAAATTCATGAACCTGAGGTGTTTCAAAATCAAGAGTATATTCTATTAGTTGTGGATTCAGATACTAGTCGAAGCCGAATACCAATATTTCAGCTAAATCTTCAGTAACTGATCGATGCCCTTTTAATAGAGGCTACAGGATTCTAGCTAACCAGCTGCTGCTCTCCAAAAAACACAGAAGAAGATACTTCTTCTCATACAGTGACAAGGTGGAAGATTACCCTAGTGCTTATCCAGTCATGGGTTTGGAATTACGGTGACTACGATGTTGACTCTACATAGGCTCATACCCATCCTTATTGTACTGAGCTGGTTTTCGTGTATTGTTACTTCCTAGTAAACATGGCTCAGTTTTAACAAAGTTCAACTATAATACAGGTACCCGGGTCCTCTGAGCCCGGAGTAACGGACACGTTCTCCTGTTTGAGTAGCGTATGGCAGTCCTACAACTATTACGCCATAGTTGGAATTTGGTCATCCTTAAGAGGTCATATTTGTAAAACATAGTGTCACTCCCGTGGCCTATTTAGAACATAAACTAAAACATTTGGTCCTTTTCATTGTTTTCAGCATAAGCCGAGAGATAAATATGTATATATTTATTAATCATAAGCAATTTAACTAACTTTAATGCTCAGATTCTATCTGAGTATGACTTTACTTTTATTTAGCTGAATTCCAAAAGTTTATTTTAAACATTGACCAAAAAATCGGAATTGATTTCTTTTTGCTTAACTGTATGTTGTAGGTCAAAGTAGCATAATGATTTCAAACAAATATTTTTAGAAGAAACACCTTATTTTACACCAAAAGATGGCAGAATAATATTAAATTGTCCACACGATATTTACTGCCTTGAATGTGTAAAGAAACTTTACTATGAAAATTTACGAAGTTACTTTACAGGTTTGGTAACAAACCTATGTTTCATACGATGTTTTGTTTCTATATTAAAGGAAGTTTGCAATAATAGTTGATCTATTGCATCTTCAGTTGCAGTCCTATGAAGAGATCCCTTCGGATCCCTTGCCGTAACCTCTCCATGAAATGGTTCAACTATTCAAGTCACTTAATAATATGTTTACCAAGGTGTGTTTTATACGATGTTTTGTTTCAATTTTAGATCGGCTTTGTAATAGTAGTTAACGGACATCTCCAGTAGCAATCCTTAGAAGAGATCCTTTCGGCGTGACCATGACCTCGATTTCAATATCTTCTTTGATAACACTTGCGTGTCGTCTGCCACTATCAAAGCAGTAATTCCCTTAGGCCAGTAGTGATCTAGATCCATTGTTCCATGAAGAACATTTTGGCTCCGCTTGCTCGAGCGTGCAAATAAACAACGTTCAGTCCTCCCTCCAGCTAGCACCTTCTTTTCCCACAACAAAACCACTAATTTAGACCCTTAGTTTTGGCTCACTGATTATAACCACTCCTTATATTCAATTCTTTCTATTCTAATATACTTCCTTGACCATTTTTTGATAACCTAACGGATATACGTTTCCAAATGGCGTCGGTAATAAGTATTACAATTTCTTCATCAAGTAGCTGTTCGTTTCTCCTTCATAGATATAATATAGGTAAAATTGACATTACTTTTCAATAAAGTTACCTTTTTCTGAAAGTTCCTGGGACACCGCTTATCCCTCTCTCAAATGGCAGTTTATCGAGTCACCTATTACAACAATTCAATAAAAATAAATATTTCATATTCCGTTATCTTTTAAATATTTTATTAACAGAACTATTTTAGACAAATAAACTTGTAAATAATCCTACTTCTGTACTTGGAAATTTTAATTCAAAACTGTGAAGTTACTTAAGTTACAAGAGTCTGCGAAGATTGTCTGGTCTAGATAACAGGACATCAGTCATCATCATCTGAATTTTAGAATTTTATTCATATATGATCAATCAAATCACATTTTTTTTATATGAAATAGGAAAACTCTTAAAACGCTTGCTTCACTTCTTGATTACCGTGATAAATCAGTAATACATATGCGTAATTAAGATATTTTTATACTAGACAACCCAAATTACCTTATCAGTTAACTCTTTGGCTCTCCTAAGAAGCAATGCTCTTATTCTTACTTTAAATAATAATAGTTCCTAGTATTTTCAGAATCGTTCCCTTTTTTGTTTTAAATGTAGGTATTAAGGTCGTTAGATTTTACGTACAAGTACGAGGGCGGATTGATAAGTCACTTTTTGAATTTCCCTTCGTAGTTACTACAAATGCAGCAGTGCTGCCGTCATCTGTAATCCATTAGTGGACAACTATCTAATTATGAGCCAGCTACCACGTGCAGTCGGTGTTTGTTAGCCATTCAAAGCAGACAACCTCGTGTATTTTTACAAAAATGGAAAAAAATGAATTTTGTGTCCTGATTAAGCATTACTTTTTACGAAAAAAACCATCACTGAAACTAAGGAAACTATTGATAAATACTACGGGTACTTGGCACCATCAATTTCAATGGTTAAGAAGTGGTTTACAGAGTTCCGTTGTCGTCGTACCAGCAGTAGTAACGCCAAACGTTCAGATCGACCAAAAGAAATGATCACCCCGGAAACCGTCGATAAAATCCATGAAATGATATTGGATGATCGGAGAATGAAAGTGCGAGAGTTGGCTCATGCTGTTGGCATCTCAACTGAACGGGTTCATCATATTTTACACGAATATTTGAACATAAAAAAACTCTCAGCGTGATGGGTCACACTTAACCATAAGCGCAATCGTGTGACCATTTCAAAAGAGTGTTTAGCGATGTTCAGCCGTAATGAAATTCGGACAAATTTTTGCGCCGTTTTGTTACTGTGGAAAAATATGGATCCATCACAACACACCAGAGACCAAGGAACAATCGAAACAGTGGGTTGCTGTGGGCGAACGTGGACCAAAGAAAGCCAAACAGAGTCTGTCAGTCAACACGATCATGGCCACAATTTTTTGGGATGCACGTGGTGTCATTCACATCGATTACCTCGAGAAAGGTAAAACGATCACCAACGAATATTATTCAAAGCTTTTGAACAGATTAGACGTTAATTTGAAGCAAAAACGGCCGCATTTGGCAAAGAAGAAAGTGCTGTTCCAGCAAGGCAATGCACGTGTGCACACTTGTCTAGTCACATTGGCCAAAATCCACGAATTGGGATACGAACTGCTAACCCATCCAGCATATTCTCCTGATTTAGCCCCCTGCGACTATTTTCTGTTTCCAATCCTAAAGAAATGAGTCGAATGAAGAAGTCATTACCGAAACAAACGCGTATTTGAGAGCTTTGAGAAAACGTATTATTTTGAGGGAACAAAAAAAATTAGAAAAGACTGGGCTAAATGTATCGAGCTAAAAGGTGAGCATGTAAAAAATAAAATGTTTCTTTCCCGAAAAATTTTGTTTTATTCAAAAAGTCACGGACTTATCAAACTGCTCTCGTATTTCAATCAGAGTATAACATTTATGCATTGAGAGTTGATTCTATAAAGGTTATTAAAGATGCAGTTGAAGTTTGCTGAGTAGCTGTGTTATACGAATTGAATAGTACAATTGAAACCATATTTGAATTTTTTTGGTATAAATAGAAAATGTTGTACAGACATTGGAGAAGACTGAGGTAAAGCCATCTGTTCTGAAAGCGTATTCGATAGCCAGTCACTGAAGGTGTCCTTTTCAATACGAGTAAGGCAATGTTAAAGACTCGATGCAGCCACGCAGTGATGTTTTCTTTAAAAGTGCAATAGACATCAAATAACATATGTCTATGTGAAGTTTACAAAACATATGGGAAACTTGGGAGTGCAATAGCATTGGTTATGAGAACTGGATTTTGGTTCTAACAACAACATAAAAGAGATATTAATAAAAATATACTCTATGGGCAGTGGTCTTGGATTGTTGATAAGTGCCTGTTATTCCTCGTCTAAGGTTCAAGAAACGCGACTGTTAGGTGCCTAGATTTAGTTACCTGCAAATTGATCAATTCTACTGGAACAGATAGTAGTGCTCTAGCTTACCACTTGTTTCCAACCAGGCCAGCTGGTGGAGAAAGAGTGCTTCCTTTACACATAGTTACTGAAGATATCTAGCCAAACTCATCCAAACATCACTTTAGAACCACAGTCTCAACGAGAACAATTCTGTTTGACGGCAAACGCGTGAATGCATTGGGGCTGTACCTGTCTTCGAGTCAAATTGTAGCCGGAGTCCATACTCAATGTGCACTCGACTCAGTGAACCCATAAAGGCTGGTGTACTTTTGGTGGGGGGTATATCTAATTTGGCCATTTTTGAGTATTCTGCGTTTACTCAGAGGGACTCCTCAGTACGAGACTGACTTGAGAATGAAGAGGTCTTTCTCCCTTAAGTCGGGGGCCCTGAACTCCTTTTTCTATACTAATAATAATAATAATACATTATTAATGTATTAATAATAATTATTATTATCAATTGTACTATTAATAATAATACGTACATAGTAATATTCTGTGCGTATAGTATAAGTGTGAAAATAAATAGAACATACGATCTGAAGTGAATGGGAATATGTTTAACTTCCACCATATCCATCTTTGTCCAATCAGATAACTCGTCATTACGTTCTAAGACTCAGTGTTGGTCATCAGCACTTTGCTAACAGCGCAGTTCTACCTTCTGATACTAATTTATATATTTCAAAAAATACTCTAAATTAAAAACGGAAAAGTTTTTTATGGTGTAGTTAATTAATTTTGATTATGTTATTGAATACTTGAATTTTCAGCTTTGAAGTGTCTTTGATTTTATAATGGCCACCTCTATTTGTGCATTATAT
The DNA here is from genome assembly GCA_026182355.1 of Hermatobates lingyangjiaoensis. Classification (NCBI taxonomy): domain Eukaryota; kingdom Metazoa; phylum Arthropoda; class Insecta; order Hemiptera; family Hermatobatidae; genus Hermatobates; species Hermatobates lingyangjiaoensis. Next base: position 301,117 of record JAPFBL010001926.1, on the reverse strand, counting down.
TTCTTTATTTAGGGAAGACTGAATGATTTTGTTGTGGCCTTATGCAAGATTTCATTTAGTTTAGTAGGGAATAATCAGAATCTTTGTCACAAGATCAATTATTTCTTTAAAAGTTGTTTTATCTAGAAGAGTTGCTTACTTCCTCTTTATAGGTAGAAGCTACTGTAAATGGATTTATTGAAAGTTTTCTTTTAAACGATTTTGATTTTTCACTAATGGCAACGGGCTGCCTGTTCTGGTCTATACTATTACGGCCATCGGACTATGCCTTGCCCGTCAGTCAAAGCAATATACTGAGAAATCTCAAAATGTCTTGTAATATATTTTCTAAGCCCCACAAGTTATATTGCATGTGATTTAATGGGCAATTTGAAAAAAAAAAAACATTTCTGAAAGAATGTGATTGCACTAAAATAAATTTCAATGAATTGATTTTTTATTATACATTTCTTTTTTTTTCTAAAATGATGCTTCGTTTATGTTTACCATTATTTCTAGGTATTTTGACTATTTTATCCATATGATCCACTTGTACTATATTTGCTTTCCACACAGCCTCACTTTCCAGTGTGGCACTCCTCACTATGATAAGCACGTTGTTACAGGGAAAATGTGTTATCGCCCAGTGGAAGGTTAAAACATACGACAATAACGGGGTTAGACAGACCTTTGAAACCCACTACTTTAATGCACTGTCATAAACTAGTTCATATAATTTTGTTTTTCTTTATTAATGAATTATTTTTAACATATCTTGATAATGGATAGAGAATAATTATACAAATAAAAATACAAGTTGAATTTCTTGCTGAGGTAGAAAAAATGAAGCACCTGATGGTTCTGTATGGATACAGTGACAGGATGACGGGGCTATTTGCGAAGTGGTGAAGATACGCAGTCTGTGTTCCGTTAGAGGCTGTATCGCAGACTGTCCTCTTCCGGTCCAACATCCGCTCACCACTTCCTTGTTCCTTCATGACCCACATTAATTAAACAATAATCTTTTGTCATGTTAAAATATACGTATCCACAAGGACATCCACACCTCCACTTTTAATGAGCTTATGGGTACTCAACGACTTAAGAAAATGGTGGCTTTTTATTTACCTTCCTTCAGGCGCTTCATCGAGGTAGTCATTACGGTTATCTATAATTCAATAAAAATCACAAATATGGAAGGAACAGATGTAAAAAGTACAACAACAACAAAATTTGTGTACAAAAATTGTACACAAATACGCCCATACTCTAGGCGTCTGGAGGACTGGGGCATTTTACTCAGATACCTGTATACCAAAACGAATGGTCACTCTCAATCTGTGATTAAGGCCCAAACAAATTTTTAAATAGGTATCGACATATTACTAAATATATTTATATACAATCTCAAGGAATCTTTTTAATGACCCCAAATGTGTACTGTTAGTTACCTCAGAGGCAGCAGGATTTGACAGTATTTTCAATGGGACTCTTTCTTTCATTAGTAAGAGGAAGTCCTCCAATAAATATGTCAATATGAGTACTACTCCACATAAAAGGCAAAGAAGGCGACGCACCTGCTAAGTGGAAACTGTGTTAATCAGTGTGCCCAACCCTCAGCGTGACTTTTCGTAGAGATATCTGGGCATGCTTTAGCAGTCTCTATTAGGGAAAATATATTTCGAATGATGAAGAACACCTTCTCCTTGTTGTACTTCACATATTCCATATATTATGTTAACTTAAAGTCCATATTATAACTATCTGAGAAATCCTTTAACTATACTCTCAATGGTTATAGTTTATCTTACACTTCTTCATGTCTATAAAAACTAATTGATATCATTTATGTATTTTTTGCAGTGATACATAATTACCAATTATAGTCAAGGAAAAGATGAAGGAAATAAAAGAGTTTAAGTTTTGAACTAATGTAATATACGAACTGAATTTAGGACTTTTGTTTCCTTCCTTCATGAACAATTTACGTAAAGTTGAAATAGAAGGATACTAACTTCAAAATTATCACAATATTCACAATATAAGTCTCCTTATAATAAACTTTTGTATAAGATATGTTTGTATAATGAATACTTAGTTGGGTTTACAATTTTGATATTGAGTTGCAAATGGAAATAGACGTTTTGATACTTGCGTGTGTGTGTTTATGTATGTATGTTTGTGATGCCTGCGTGTTTGAGTGATTGAGTTTTTTTTACTCACAACACTAGGAGATTATTTATGTTAACATGTGAAGTGTGTATGTTTGTTTCAAAAAGAAAGTTACTTGTTAGGTTTAAAAGAAAACAGTAAGCTGGGTACCAACATTGCTCCTCACTAGTTACTTCAGGAAAAATTTGTTTTTCTGAGATTTACTAACAACTGCTTACTCAATATGGATTTGATTTAAACCACTATGGCTCTGGCTTTTTAGGTGACATTTATTGCGAATAGATATATACTGCGTTTCGCGGTGAAATTGTCTCTCAAGGTAAAAAGTTTAGAAAACTAAGAAAACAAATTTGATTCAGTGGCGTAGGGGCAAGTACCAGGTGGCGGCATTTTCAGGGGTTAAAAATAGGAAAAAACATCAAAATAATACCAAATTAACAAAAATCTGAAATTTTATGCCAAAACTTACGACCACCCAAGGTGGCAAAAATAGTTGCTACGCCACTGATTTGATTAACTTGTATGGACAAATGCCGAAAAAATAGATAATATATTGAATCTGATCACCATTGATGACATTCCTATTAAACTAGTAGTCCCAATCAGTGAGCTCAATATTTGGTTTATAAGAAGTTTTAAAAGTAAAGTGACGTCTGTGTTTCTACTAGACCTCCTGGTCAGAAATTAACAAAGTTTACTCATAAGCAACGAATAAACAGAATATCTGATTATATCATTCATTTCAGTGATAGTTATAAATTTTAAATTGATATTTATTAGTATTGACTGTTAATATTCCTATTAGTAATTTATGTTAAACTTTATGGACAAGATGTATTAATTTATTTCAAGAATTTAATTCAATTTTTCTAATCTCTTGCATTTGTAATGACCTAAATGAAAGTCACGTGCGGTCTCAGGCAGATTTTTTCTATAAACTTTCATTATAAATCCTTTACTGAAGCAAACAAACCCCATCAATGATGTATATTGATGAAAACAGGTGTTCGGTTCTTTCTGGATGATGACAGGTAAATATGTCAAGTTGGACAGAATCGGTGAGACAGATTAGAAATGCATAGGATCCACACGCGCTCTCACGAACTTTCATTTTGTGAGATAACCTTCTCACAAGTATAACCTTCTGTCCCGTCACTTTCAATCGGTATACATGCATTTCAAACATAAACCTAAACATGTGTTATCCTAAACTAAAGCTCTTTCATGAAAATTCATGATATTTGGGTTTTACAGGTTACTTTAATGATCTTTTTAGAAAATCATTTCGTAAAATATAGTGAAATTAGCTTTAAAATTAGTTTGTCACTGAAGTAATAGTAAAGAAATTTGAAACATATTCCAGGTTAGTGATTACAATTTCATTCATTAAAATAAAACAATTTTAGAAGCTTTAATTTATTGAGAAGTTTTAATGGTATAATCTGTGTTGAGTTTGTGGGCAGGAAGAATAAAAAGTCTGGCTTGTTTTAAAGTGTTTCTAACGATATGTGGTATCAGAGTTGAAGTGTAAGACGTGTGTCGTCCCTTGAACTAAGAGGTTATAAAGTAGGATTGTTGTACTGTAGAAATGAACCTTTTCATTCGAATGCACTTAACTCCGTACATATTCAATCCTTGTATTTGTTTCCAAAGCTCACACATAGGTCTTTTTACTTTTAGTGTTCTATATGTGGAATGTATTACTCATTTCATACTTGGCTCCCATTTTAGTTGACAGGTCGTATTACTACTTTTTCTATGCTGGAAGTCGTAATGTTTTCTCCTCAAGATTTTTGGAGTGGGGATGTTTCACGAGTATCTGACATCGTAGAGTAGGGTTGTCCAAAGTTTAGCCCGCGGGCTGCATGTGGCCCGCGACCCCCTTCAATGCTGCCCGCGGCCTCTTCTAGAAAACTTTTAAAAATTAGTATATTTAGACATCTATTGAGTTATATTCGAAAAAAGTTGTTATTAAGCAAAGCTGCACTGCCAATCACTCAATTTTGGCCTCCTCTTTCTGAAGAGCATTATCCTAATTTACGCCGTTTTGGATTGCACTTGCTGTCAATGTTTGGCAGTATCTATCTTTGTGGAGCAGCATTTTCCGCAATGAAGTAGGTTAAATCCAAAGAGAGGAATCTACTTAATCAAACATCTCTCGAAGCTTGCCTTCGTTTAGCCTAAACATCAGATGACATTGACACAAAGAAGCTGGCTTCCAAAATGCATGCACACCCATCCCACTGAATTTTAAGTAAACTGAACCGTTTTACGTACTTCCTTAAATATTTTTAACGAATATATTTAAGGGTTGATTCTTATCCATACTTGTCAATTATTTTTTTATGATAATATATGTTTTTATGATAAATATAAAAATTCATTTACATGTACATGTTTAACTTTACATCTGGTATTGCGGCCCGCGATCTAATTTCCTTGCCCATGCGGCCCGCGTCCCCATAAAGTTTGGACAACCCTGTCGTAGAGGGATGGCGTGCTCAACTTTTCCATCCCATGCTCGAACATTCTAGAGCCAGGAGCAAGGTTCTCCCCTGCAGTCTCAGTATGCAAAAGACAAGCGAGCTACCAGTTATGTATGAGATATGTATTTAATATTTCAACGCTCTATGACTTTAATAAAAAAATTATTCATAATTGAAGAAGTTCTGAATGAAGTATCCGAACTAACTTGTCAACTAAGTGTAGTCTAATATAGAGGTGCTCTAGGAAGTGTTGACGTGATTCAGCTACATAATCAAATGGCATCACAGAGTTAGTTCGTTAAGTTATCTTGTCTTTCATCGCAATAATAAAACAAATGTTAATTAGGTTACTCTTAAATTCCTATTATGTAAATAGCGTTTAATTATTGTTTCCTCTTTAACCTGCCATTGGACCCTCTAAGATCATTTCCAACCTTATATCCGAACCGTTATTTTCGTTAGCCTAGTACTGCTTCAGACCCTAATAATTACGGTATGATTGTATCAATCTAATTGAAGTTTTCCAATCATCGCAGCAGATAATAAAGTACAAAGACGTTCTACCGGCCAATGACCATAGCCAAGTTCAATTCACGGGTATCCATTGCATCACCGATGCTAAGCAAAACTGGCTTGGAAAATTCTTGGATGGGTGAATGCAATATGTTCTTTGTGACACTTGGGTGGTAATATTTCTCACCCTAGGTAATATATATATTTAATTTAATTTTCTCCCCTTGATAGGCACAAAAGGAGTAGTACCTAAAAGTCTGGAAGTGTCTGAATTATTGTTTTCATTGAAGTTGTTTTTTTTTTAAATTTTCCGACCCTATTATTATCAAGTATCTATTTTGATGACAACTTAAGTCAAAATGTATCATTTATTTGCTAGTTACTATTTATTATGTATTTAATCGAAGAAGCAATATCAGAATGCCTCAAAAGAAATTAAGGTCCTTCTTTTAAAATTAGATGAAGAATTAATTAATTAATTAAGCAAACAAGTTAATTACTTGCATAAAAAAGCAATTGTACCTATTTGTTTAGACATTTTGTTGAAGTTCATTATTATGACAGACTTTTTTTTTTATTTTGCTATTTTTCTTATGTGGTGATTTTTGTTTCAGGTTTGTTTCTCCAAATTGAATGTGTTTCTCTCTGAATATTCGAGGCATCTTCTATGTGGTATTGATTTATTTTTCTTTTATTATTCAATAAATAAAAATATACTTCAGTTCGTGTAAACCATGAATTGATGGACTGACATAGCCCACTTAAGCAAAGTTAATGTAATATTCGGTGTGTGCAATAGTAGGTGATAAACATTTTTAAAACCATAGGTTCGTTGTATTAAATCCTAAACAACGATAAAATGTGTTTACTGCCGATTTAATAGGGTAAAATATTTGACATTAACATTTATATTCCATTATCAGACATAAATGAAGTGCTACTTGGTTATACATAGAGTCAACAAACAACACCGAGTGTATATTTAAGAAAATTAAAACCTACATAACTTTCAAAATAACTGACTGATTAGGAACTATCCATCTGAAGTTTACCATTTTGCTTTGATAGAATAAAAAATTCAATTTTTAGAATAAAAATATAATTATCATAAATATCGTTACCACCCCCTTACCAAATGTTATTACTTAGTATCCTTTCTCCCATGGTTCTATGGGGCATAAATTAAATGGTTGTCAATAAAAAAATATGGTTTTTTTTTATTAATTGTTAAAGCTACATAATACCGCGGTTATTGTTTCCTGGTCCAGAATTACATAAATCCGTGATAGCTGGTATGGGTTATTCACATGTTTTGGATCTCTTTTAAGAGGCAGTCTTGAAACTTAAATTGAAGTAAATCTTGAAGTTGGATAACGTAACTAACTGGTCGTGTGTGACGACATTTAATAGACAAATAAGATGAATTGTGTACTTGAATTCAACTCTATACTCTCTTCCGTGGAATTAACAACCTTTGTCTGGAGACATTGTCCATTGTACTTACCGCCCTTACAAAATACTATTACTGAGTCTCCCTCCTCCCATGCTCCTATGGATATAAATTATTTTGCAACATCCTTTTTGAGCAATATGAAATAAACAACTCTATGCAAATTACGACAATTCTAGGTATATCTACGGACACTGATTTCTATTCGCTTCCATAGTTACTAGAATATTTTACTGACACTAAGTTCATTTCTTTTCCACAATTATCTGGAGTTTTATTAAATCAATCTAATTCTAGAACCTTCTAAACAGTTCTATTCACTTCACAATTTTCTAAAATGTTTACTGACACTGAGGAAATATTCTCTTCTTGCCACAATTTTCTAGAAGGGTTTTAGTAGTTTTGTTCGTCCGTAATATTTTCTAGAAGATTCTACCAGCGCTGACTTCTATTCACTTCAACAATTTTCTAAAATGTTTTTCTAACACTGAGTTCTATTTTATTGTATATTTTTCTAGAAAATTCTTTACAGAACTCTAATTTGACGAATTCTATTCGTCGCTAAAAACTTCTAGAAAGTTCTATATGGTTCTAGTAAACAAAACATGATTTCGAATGTCTCTAGGACTTTTAACAGTCAGACTAATAAATATAGTTCCCAGGGATTAATCAATCCGAGAAATCAATGTATTGATCACCGATTGGCTTGTTTGAATATGTTTCGCATTTCTCACAGCCAAAGCGATATGGGTGGGCTACCTTTTAACTTGGACGGCAGGGTTTCACTGTCACCAACGACTCAGTAAATATCGATCTGACGCTAATATCTCAAGTTATTGATTAATTTACATACTTATCAATTAATTATTAATCAATTATAATTATTAACTATTTAGTCACTTCCATCACTGTCCCTTGAGTTGTTAGGGAAGTGTAACAAACAATTTTTTTTGTTTTTCAGACAACAAGCTGTGTGAGTTCTTTCGTTGAATTGCCTTTATATCTATTACTCTTTACATGCGCATACACTCACACACACACACACATATATAATATATATATATATATAATGAATTAAAAAAGAAGATAGCACACAGATAGACAAATGAATAATTCACTTCTATATTTTTCGACATCGTTGTCATCAGGAGGCGAAGAGTCCCGCAGGAAGGTAGAGCGGCGACTCATATATATATATATTCTTATAATCATAACTTTTCGTATGACGACTTCATCTTGTTGGAACACTATGAACGACTCTCATACAGGCAATATGCTATATTTATTATTTTGAAGCTGAAGGCATTAGACTCATTTAAAACATCTTCCAGATTCTTGAGAGAAATCAATGTTACAAAACTACAAACGAAGGAAATGAAGGAATCAATGTTACAAAACTACAAATTTAAATACTGAAGGGAAATAAATATTTTACCCGTAGCTTTTCTAAGACGTTTCGTGTGGCACGTTTTTAGTTAAATGATATTATTTGCTTAGGATGTACTCGTCAGATAGTTATCGTGACAAAACGGTTTGGATTGGCTGGAATTCGCTGTCTTTATTCAAAGCAACTTTCTCCAGGAATTCATGATTAATGCTTAGCTAATCGGTCTGATGCCGCACTAACAGCGCCTCTCAACTTGCTTTTATACTTACAAAAGGTACCCAAACTTTAAGACCTTTGGTTTTTTTATCAGGAATAAAAGTCAGTGTGTATAAATATTGAAGAATTTCCTCCTTATAAAGAGGTGTACATTTCTGAGTCCTGCCTAATAAAGAGTTCAATGAAAATTAAGATGACTTGTGATCGAAAGACCGTAATTTCGTTTACACATTCCAATATAGTTTCTTTATTCAAATATATTATAAAGAGTAACTGGGAAATAATTTTGTATTTTGACTCCAATCGTCATCGAAAGAAAGACTTGATAATAATCGGGGTGAAAATTGCATATCTAATAGTATCAATTATTTATTGCAATATTAGTCTTCTGATCAGTCTGTCGGAATATGTATTATTCTATAAAGATGATTGATGATGCTGCAATAACTTGTTCTGCGATGTTGTAGTCAGATAAGTTCAAAAGACCCTTCGTTCTGTCGTGCTTCCTCCGATGTGTAAGTAGCCAGGAGGGGGTTGCACAGTAATTATCCAGCAGGGTTGCGACTCCAATGATTTTTGGTCCAGTAAGATGATGGTGGGGGAAGGTTATCTGCGGGTATCCGGTGGTCCATTGAGACGGCAGTGCCTAGTTCATTGACTCTCTTAGAGAGCGAGCAGCCCTCCCGAGTTAGTTGACCTTCTGGCAGCGAGTGAGTGACCTCGGTATTCGGCTCCGTTCGCTCTTTGTCGGCTCCTTCCGTCCCCCTCCCTCAGAGGAGTTGATTTCCAACTCAGTCCGAGAGCAGCATTCATCGTGTTAAAAGCTCCTCGCGCCTTGTGTCTACTATTCTGTTAACACTATTTTGCCTGCTTACCGCTTTTAATCTTCTAGACTTTGGACAGCAGTGCTGTGTATATCTTGTGATTGTGTTGCCAATACTAATTTCCCTCACTCTCATTGAAGCAAGCGACAACAATAAAATTATTCTTCTCACCAGCGACCAGAGTACAGCGTAAGTACTTAGACTTGATTTTCTTTTTAGTGCATGCAGTACAATGAGTGGACAGATTGAGCGAAGCGAAGCTTGCAGTTCATGCAGGAATTCTCCTGAAGGCATCCGTGCCATTTTCACAGTACAGTTATCCTCCCCACCTCCCGCTGCATTCTTCCCAGAATCCCCCTCCTCACTGTCGTTCCATTACTGTCACAATAGCCACTTTCTTACTCTTACTGTCTCATTTAATTGAACACCTTTTTCTATCAGGCATGTTTCCTTTGGTTTATCCTTGGAACTCATTTTTTCACCAAACCACGAACAACTCCATATGGCTTGAGTGCTGAAAAGTCTTAGAAAAAGAAAGAAACCGTTTTTATTTTAAAGCAACACAACATTCCTCCTGCATTTTAAAAACTACCTGTTTGTTTTGTGCTGGTATTCACAGAACTGATTATAATTGTGCCTGTTCATTTTTAAACTGAACACATTCTGTATGGTTAAATTACACATACTGGACCTGTTTCTCATTTTCTTTGAATAAACTGAAAGTAAGTTTTAATGTCTGCCCTTCAAGACGAACTTCTTTTGAGGCCTTGATGTATACATCAGGTGGAATTTAGCATTATCTGACTTAAAAGAACTGACCTAGCTTTTTTCTACATGCAGTAAACAGAAGATTTTTTGTGTAACCTTTCCGGTCAGAATATTAAATTTACTACCCTCAAAATGTTTGCGCCTTGTTTGCTGTCATGGCATTCATAAATTGATGTCCATTCCGATAATCGAATGAGTTATTTTGACTAATTATTGTAAATTGCGTCTATAAGTGTAACTAACATTTTCCTCTTTAGTTAACTATATTTTCTAATGTACCGATATATATTTATAAATTTTTACGAATTGAGTTATTTTGATGAATAAATAATGAAGTATGACGCCAAGTTAGTTTCATTCAGTAAAACAACATATTTTTAATGTTGCAACGTAGTAAATAATGCTCTAACAAATGTGTTAGTGAATTATAAGGTGAGAGTAGGAATCTTACACGGATATACTTCTACTTCGAAATTATTGATGATGTTTCCAAAATAAAATGAAGTTTCATTACACTGCAGTACATTTTATGCACTGTTATTCCTTAGGTTTGTCCAAAAAAACAAAGTAATAGAATAGGTAATGTTTATAATAGTTTTTAAGTTCAATATGATGGATTTGTGCATTGTTATGTAATAAGTTAATGTTATGATTTGTATTCTAGCTAAACATGAAGAAGATCACTACAGGGTAAGCTGGAGCACAAAGGGTGTTTTGTAATAAAGCTATGTTTATGTGGATGCTTTCCCAATGGTACAATTTATGAGTAACTGACTGTACAGTCGCAGAATGTAGTTGAGAGGCATTTCCTCGTCTGTGCACTTTTGTACATGAGTACTATTTGACTCGTACTCATACTCGCACTGACTCATACAGAGACCACCAGTTATTGAGTTGCTCACTAGCGTGGGGTCACGAAAAATCTTTCTGTGACTATTACATTACATTTGTCCAATCTAAAACACTTTTGGTCATTTTCTTACGTTTTCATTATTTTTACTCATTCGAGTAATTATAATTTTTTTTTGTGTATTTAAAGCGGTTTCAACTTTTATCCCACTTATTGGAACCAGAAGTGCAAAATAATTTCTTAAAATAGACAACTTTGAAAGATTGAACATAAATATTACGAAGTAAGTAGAAAAAGAAGCAGATGTAGGTAGTTCGAAAGTTGGGCTTTGTACTTACTAGCTGTCGTTTCTGATCATTTTTTTTATTCAAACGAGAATTAGTGAAAATAGAAATGGTTGAGCTGGTGCTTCTTGTCAGACATAAATTTAGGAAGAAGGAATTGAGGGAATTAAAACATATATGCAAGCTGTGTGATAAAAGTCCTTTGAACATAACAAGAAATTTCGAAAAAGGAACTATGTCATTATTTCCTAAAGAAACATATTGTACGGCCTTTCAGAGGAAAAAAAATGGTTGGTCCCAGATGTTTTTGCACTCTCCTTCCCTCTATCCCATCACTATCCAGAGTCAACGTAATATTATAGTCTTAGAGATTGTTGGTAACAATTAAAGAAGAATGTACCATTTTACCTCGTAATTTGTCTTCCCTATTCGACCTGCTTTATTCACTTTGCATAATGAACGTGAAGGTCCGAAATCCGGTCGAGTAGGAGGAATTTACGAAGTAGGACGACACATTTTCTTTAAATGATATCTCAGTTATTCGGTAGTACTATAAATATTCTGAGGAATGAAGAATCTCGTTAAAGGGCTATTTTGTCAAACGGTTATGAGGGTTAGTGTTATAGAACATGCCATTTACACCTTATACAGCTTTAAAACTTAAACAAGTTCAGTTTTTTGTTTAATCAATCTCATATGAACGCAAAAGACATCTCGTTCTACATGTTAAGTAAAATAAACATAATTGTGGGCAGTTTTATGAATATATATATATTTATGCTTGCATGATCGGTGAAATAATTGTCGAAGCAGGCCTCCCCTTCCAGTACTCTAGTTTGAAACTGTTTGAAAATAAAAAATAATGCAGTTATGAAAACTAAGGAGTAATATCATTTGTAAGGATTCCTTTAATTAAAAATACAATCCCAAATTGGTATAATTTGTGGTCGGTGTCAATATTTTAAAATTGATTATTTGTTTGAATGTTAGCTGAAATTGCTGAGTATAAAGTCAAAGAACAAATTTAGCTGCCCCACAAAGCGCACCCGAGACTACTGTAGGAGCATTTCTTCTTTGATACTTCTTAGCTCCATGGTTTCTTCAAGGGCCCTGGTGAGTCCTTCCAACCTTCCCCCTCCTCCCACGGGGACACATTGATAATGATTTAAGGTATTTCAGAAATGTAAAGAATTCTTTTTAGCTTGTTACGATATGTTGTGTACTCGACTGGTTTTTTTCTCCTCTAGTGTTAGAAGGAGATAGCTCTTGAAGTGGTTAAGATCTAAATCTGGTTGGGCATATGTATCAATGATAGTGGAAGACGCATTATTGGGGTGCCTAAATCTCCCTGTAATAACTCTTTATAAAGCTGGATTTTTAATGGTAGGATTTAATTCGTTGAATACTATTTGTTACTTTCTTTATATTCTGACGGTAATAGCAGTAGCTGACTGGAGTTAATTAGAATACTTAATCCTTAGGTGTGTTATTGAAATGAAGCTAATTCTGTTTGATATGTTATATAAGCTATCAGTCTTACTTCTTTATAACTCACTTTATAGATTATTCAAGATCTTTTTTACATGCTTCAAGAATAACAGGCCACATGTTTCGTTTATTTAACTTACTTTTCTGCTAGTTAGTAATAATCTCAATAATACTATTTTATATATTTAATTTCAAATCCATTTTCCTTGCTACTGTAGACCTTCCTTGTTTTTTAAATTTATAATTAAAATAAATAAAACTGTGAAATAGTGTTTTATTTTTAAGTTGTATAATACAAATATGTAATTAATTTGTACTTAAACTTTCTACAAAGATCATAAGTTCTTGGGATGGGCAAAAGAAATAAGGCCCCTAGATTTCAAATGTGAGCCACCACGCTTATCAGGACCTGTGAAGCCAGTTAAAATGTTCAGAACTATATTGAATCTCGTACTGAGATAACACATATCTATGAATATAGGATTCTTGTATTTGGGAAGACTATACGGATATATAAATTCTTAGACTTATTGTTTATACAAAAATAATTAATGCTTACAGTTTTAGGCTCTCTATATATTTTTGAATAATTCAAATTGATAATGGGAAAACATTTTAAAGCTTTTTTAAATCACCATTTTCCCAATTTGCGTTAATTTTATTCTGGTATACAGTACTTTACAGTACAGTATTTTATAGGAAATTACCAAACGTGTTTAGGATGTTTATCAGATGTCAATGAGTAATTATTATTTTATTTTGCACTGTTTCTTTTGGCGTGTCTGTTTCTTATTACGAGTTGTTAGGTCAGGTATGGTTTAGTGGTCGAATGGAGGTCGTTTGTAACTTTGGAATGAACTTAGTAGCTTTGAGCTCTCTGTTCTTCGGTCCCGAGTGTTTAAGATACAGGTATTTGTTTAAGAGCCGGGCTGTAATGGAATTGAATAATGCGATACTTTTCTAGGGTTCCCCATGTAGAAGCAACCCGGTAATGTAGCTGATGTGTAACAACACGAATGGCAAGTGACAAATGCGCCCCACTTTCCACTCCTTGAACTCGGGACTACTACAGGTGAAAGTCTAACAAAACTCTGTACGACGATCAAAACATGTTATATTCCATTAATGAAATATCTCTTTTTTTTTACTTTTATACATTTATGATATTCAAATAATGTCTAAATATAATATATTTTGTTAATTTAATATCAATTTTCTTGATTATTCCAGGCATTTTTACTTGTTCGGAATATAACCTCCCAGGCAAGGGAGGTCTAGAATGTTTCGTCATTTAGTTCTGTTTACATTAACATTAGCAGGTTTCTAGAACATTCTACATTTTTCTGCATAATTACTTTAATTTTAGTATATTTAATTTTTTTTCTTGTTATTTTCTTATCTTACATGGTCTTATCATTTATAATGCTTTTAAAAAATGTAAATTCACAATAACTTTATGATAAATAACATAAATGTAAAGCGATTCAGTTTTTATTATTATTATTATTATTATTTGAGGGTTACTATAGCACTGCGTCTTAAAAAAAAAACTATTGTACATCGTCTCTTCTGTACTAAAGTACCCCACCAGTTAGCTTTAACGCTTCCAAGAAGTTCAGTACTGTCTCTGGTTCCAGCGATAAAAGTTTTTCTATGGGTTTGTTGAGTGCCCCAAAGCACCTACCTCAGTGCAGCAATGTTGACAGTCAGCCAGCAGTTGCAAGGTGTTTCTTCTTCTTCTTCTTTGCAAAATCTGCATAAACCATCATTGATAATGTCAATTCAGGCTCCCTATGTTTCGGGAGAAAGCAACGTCCTTTCTCCTTCTTCAGGACGGTCTTCTTTGGGCCCTTAGGTGCACTTTGGGAGGTTGGCTTCGCCTAGTTAGCACTTTTGGACCCTCTGCTCTTCCGGAGGATGGTCTCCGGACTTCCTTCTTCTTAGTATCATATAGGGAGAAATCCCTGTATATCTATCGGTGGTATTTTGTCCGCTGCGGCAGAGCACCGCATACCGGAGTAAGGCTACTTACTCAAAGGGGTTGCCTGGTACCCTTGAGGCTCCGTTCATAATACAGTAACCCCTGGGTTACAGCTTTTATCAAGCACGTCATCCCTCGGAGAGGATGCTAAACCGTTGGTCCGAAACCCGTACGATTCCAGGTACAAAGTTAAAGATCCCTACTCTAAATACACTTGAGTTTGGCAAATTTAGGACTCCCAGTGTAGAATCAACAGGTAATATGGCTCTCCCATTACTAAAGTGGTTACCAAATAATAAATGAGGCACAATTTCCGCCCCTAGAACAATACTAAAGGGTGAAAGCCTTATAAGTGTTGGACATTGTAAAACGAGCAAACTATATTAACCTGTACAATATCAGCATCTAATAAATGTTTAAAGTAAATAATCATGTATGTTATACATTATGACTCCTTCAAATAGTTGTGAGTTGGTACAACTGAAGGAACATAATTAAATTAAAATACCTAGACTCCTCCTAGTATTCTTTAAGATTTACATGACTAATTGAGTTGAACCTACATCTATTCTAATCCTATACTACCTTTTGTGTTAATTTCTTTTCCACTTCTTGGATATAGTGCTCAGTTAAAAAAGTAATCTTTTGTAAGTGATGACGGAGCTCTTACGCCATTCGCTTTTCAAAGTGTTTTATTGATCAGTTAAAACCGTACCACATGTCCATTAACACATCGCTTTGAAGAAACATTCTTTACCATGTCATAAATCTCACATGTTTTTCTACTTTTATTTATAACAGCCAAGAAAGACTTGCTTTGAATATAAACCACAACTTTCTATTGTCTTCTATTACATATTTTTCTTTTACTCGATATAACATCTATCTATTAACCGATTCTTCATAATTAGTTGAGTTAAAGGAGTGAAAAGTAATAATATTCATTATATTATTGATTTTTATTGTTCTGGTAATATAATGAACTATTGGAACAACTTGTCCTATATTCCAACCAATTAAAAAAAATATCGTTCAATTTGTTTAAATATAATTTTTCTGTACGGCTTGAGTAATTAACAGCACTGTATGGGATTTCCGTCCAGGTCAGTGGGTTGTGTGAAATTATTGTAAATATGTTTGTCTTTTTAGTTCAGTTACTGGTACCCTAAGTCCTAGGCAAGTGTTGTTTGTATATTCACTGTGTGAGATTACTGTCTACGTCAGTGGGCTGAGTAAATATATAATGTTCTGGTCTTTTCGTTCAGTTACTATATCATAATACACAGGACTAGGACTCCGGCCTGTGACAGAGACCAGAGTTCTATATGGTAGCAATGTATGAGTTCTCTGTCCAGCTTAGTGTCTTGTAGATATTTATTGTATGTGCATCTTTCAGTTCAGTTAGAGGCACCTAACACTTAGCCAAGAGTTCTGTTTGTCAACACTGTATGTCATTACTGTCGACGTCAGTTTTACTGTATATAAATATTATGTTTGGGTCTTGTTGATTACTATTAGTATGCACCCAGAGCCATTTTGCCTGACCAGAGCGTTGTGTGGCAATACTGAGTGAGCCTCAGTGCAGAACCACTGTCCTGCGTGACAAAGCTATGGACATGACCTGTTGTACAGTTACTGAAACAATAGCGTACTCAAACTGAAATTAACATTCGTAATTTGCCTTTCTATAATTGTAAATTCAATAGTTTTGTTTGCTCGTGAATGCACATTTCCTAAAAGTTATAATCTTTAATATAGAATGTGTTGTTTTACACTTTGAACTATTTCGTCGACCATATGGTGAGAAGGGATAAATACCACTATTGGTTTGTAGGGTCTTTTTATACCAATATTCCATATACCATATATTGCTAAAGTTGTTTTTATACTACATTAATATTGTATAAAACTTGGAATGTGTCTGAGGAGATGTTAGTGGAATCGTAAAAATGGTAAAAAGAACTGGAAAATCCTTTATAATTTAGATGTAGACGAATATAACAAAATAGATGTGGTGTTAGGTTTAGGAAAGAACCTAAATCAATTAGGCCATTGATTATTAGTACAAATTTGGAATTCATAATTTCTCAAATCTGTGAGATTATATGGATATCAGAATAATACGTATTTCTTGTTTATGGATTGGCTGTTTAGGTAAAGTGAATAAGGTGGTTGGGAGTGACTGGGCTGTGGAGGAGGGGTGAATTGTTGGAGTGCGTGCTGGGTCCGACAGCCGTTGCTGTGCGGGTGCCTTACATAACTGGCGAGTAGCCACTCTAGCGATGTGAACCCCTCCCGGCATCTTGCCCAACCGCCGTAATTATCCTTCTCATTACCCGCCTTCGATATTTCTTGCAAAACTAACACAATCGCACTCTGTCGCAACCTCGCAGCAAGTATCTAAACTCATTCCCACAGAGCTGCCTCGTAAGACCCAATTCATATCCACAACTTACTATTCGCGGCTTGCTTTCTGTCTCTCTCACCCTCTCATACCATCTGCATCAACCAGAAAACTGCGAGTTGTTTATATTATTAATATACTGCATCAGTATCAGATACACATAAATTATAACAAGATTTGACAATAAAGACAATAGAAATGAATATCTTTCAAGTTGGGCCAGGTTGGTTCAATGGTTAACGTACTCACCTCTGAACTGATAGGACCGGGGTTCTAACCCTACCTGGCCCTCGATTTATTCATGCGGGAGGTGAATAAATCTGAGCACGTCGTCCCTCGGAGACGTTAAGGACGTTAAACCGTCGGTCTCGATCCTGTACGATGTCAGGTACTCATTAAAGATCACTACTCTTGAATATACACTTGAATTAGACAAATTTAGGACTCCCACTGTAGAATCAATCTTCATTGTGTGGTTTCACAAAGGGCCAATGCTCGGCTTTTGTGTGTTCCCTTGTGGAACTGCAACTTAACCTAATATCTTTTAACCAAAGCAAGTGGTCTTCGTCAGAGCCTCACTGATACGAGACTGATACTAGTATCAGTGAGACTCTCACGAATATCACTTGTTTTTGTTGAAAGATCTTAGTCATTTTTCCTATTTTCCTACTGTGGTTTAAACGTTAATATATACATATGTATACTTTGGGAATAGATTTTCCTTTATGCATGTTTCATTTATTTCTTGTTTATTATTGCTTTAAAATATTTTATTCAACTACCACAATTCACCTAACTTTTTTTTCCTCTTGAATTCCATTTTTCCACAAATACAACTGAGTAAAGTAAATTAAACATTGAAATATCCTACATGTTTTTGGTCTGCTCTAACCATCTTTAGAGACAATAAGAGGCCATATTTAGCGCCATTTAAACTTATAAGATACCTGTTTAAAATAATTTCATATATAGTCTTCCATCTTAATTAATTTGTACATTTTTTGTAAATAGAAGAAGGCTACATATTATACCACATAACTTGTTAGGGTAGAGACAAGTGTCTATATACCTCCTTTTGCCTAACCTTCTATTTACAAAAATATTCAAATCAATTAAGATATTTGTATGTTATATTTGTATAAAATGTTTTAAATATGTAATTTATAAATTCAAATGATGATAAATCTAATCATCCTCAATGTTCCCTGATGATGGACACAGCAGACTGATCCATATAGTAGATTTCAATGTTTAGTTTATTCTGTATTATTTATGACAAATTGGACAGTATCAGGAGAAGAATATCCAGTATGGCTGCCTAGAAGAGATTTTTGCAGTATTTACATAAATTTAATTTCGTTTTTCTGCTCTTACTCTTTTTCATTTGATTTATTGTCCTTGTGAACTGTTTTAGTTATGATGTTTACATTGGTATGACATTTTCATCATGTATGACACCAATAACAGGAAAAAACAATAAAACACAGGAAAAACATACTTTTTTTTAGTGGCAAATAATTATCACAGAATGTGTTAAATCTGAACACAAAATATAGTCCAGTGGGGTCTATTGGAAATTTTTTTATTTATTAAATGACTGTTTAACGCAACTTGTTACCGCTTTTACCAATTGTTCTTTAATGCGATATAAACAAAGGAGGAAGGGAAAGAAAACGTTGTGGCTCACCAATTGTATTTTTCTCTGTATAAACATTTTGAAGATATGAATTAATATTATTTGAATTTATTGAAATTTTTAAAATGTATTATTTACTTCAGGTACTTATTTCAGGTATTTACATCATTTAATGTTATGATTATTCTCTTAAAAGGATATAAAAAAAAACTTAACGCTAGAAACCTTTGAAATAAACTAAAATAATTTAGGAGTGTTTAGTTTTGTCAGTAGTTAGGTTTCAGTGAATCACAAAGTTTAGGTAACTCTTGTGTGATTCAGCGTGTGACTCATACTCGTAGCTAGTTCACCTAATTAGTTTCAAAACGCCTGCCCAAACCTTTACGCAAGGCGAACTCATCGTTAGGCACGATTCATTGATGACTGAATCATCAGATCTAATGATTCGATGTTAAAGAACTTCAGGACATATATATATTCTCTAATTGTTCTTGGACTCTTAATTCAATACAGTATTTAAAACTTTGTTTGGGGGCTAGATCTTGGATCTAGCCCTCAAAAAAGTTATCAAATACTGTGTACATAAATACGAGGACATTGAAATGTAGTGGCGGGTTTCAGTAATTTCATTTCTTTGTGTTATTTGGAAAATTCTAGTTTATATATGTGTTCTAACGTAGTGCAATCACTTATTATGTGGTCTTTACTCGTTATAGAGTACAAAGTTAATGAAATGGTCTCTTCATATAAAAATTTAAATGAGGAAGAACACTGCGTGTTCGAAACGCGTTGTTTATACCATTAAATTTTTGTATGTGGAGACAATTTCATTAACTTTTTACCCTACAATTATATATATATACAAAACTAAAGTTTATCGGGACTCGGTCAGTTCTTCAGGTTCAAATTAAACTCTCATTGCCAACGTTTCGGTCTTTATTTTAAAACCTTTTTCATAGGCAGAAGTATGAATTTTGAAACAGAAAAACTAAGTATTACATTACAAATTATTTTACAAAGCGTTTGTTAACAATGTGTGGTTGAAAGATCTTAATTTTTTTTCTAATTTCTTCCTGTGGTTTGGACTTTGTTTTTTGTTTCATATGTTTATTGTGAAATCTTGTTTATATATAAACGTTTAAACGACAGTAAAAACAAATCAGAAATGTCACTAATGTCTTTCAACGAAAAGACTGATTGATTTCGACAGTCTGACTCACAAGGGTGAGTGTGCTCAGTACGAGTGAGACTCTGATTATAGAGTCGCTTATGTTTATTGCCACTCTTCTGCATATATACACATTAAATTTAAAGTTAGTAAAGAATCACAAAGAATAGGAAAACATATAAGAGTGAGTACTGTTTTTCCTTACATTTCTATGTCATTACTAATTTTCAGATATTACTGTCTCTTTCGGATTGTTTTCGCAAGATTCATTCTATATATAATTAGAAAAACAAGAAATATATATAAAAAACAAGAAAAAGTTTGTTAGAGCAACTTATCAAACTCTGTTTTACATATATATACTTATGGTTAAAAAAAAGTAACTTGAACAGAAATTGTAGAGTACCAGTTACTATTCAATATTTTGACCTATTTAGGAACTTCATCAGATAAGTGTTATATTTAGAAATGTATATTAGATTCTCCTATTTGATGTAATTTCTATATACTGATTTAAAATTTATAAAGAAAGGACCGCTAATTTTTGAAGTTTAAATCAAACTGTGAAGGTTGTCGTTACGTTTTTATTTAAAACCTCCTTCTTAGGAATAAGCATAATTATAAAGAAGAAAACTGTGAAGTATTACATTAGAAGTTTTAAATTAATTCGTTAAAGAATGGAATTATTGAATATTAGTGATACCTGTACATCTTGATTAAACACAGTCACTCATACCTTTTTAATTTCACACTGAAGTGTAAAAATTAACCTCTTTTCTGTGTGGTTTTTCAGTAATTTCACTTATATATAATCAAACAAATTGGATCCCTAATAATGGGTACCTGAATATCATGGCCTCTTGATCATACTGGTGTTTCTTCCTCTGTAACGTAAGGTTTTTTTCTTTTGTATTTGGGTATTTTAATCTCTATTGTTTTCTATATTTTATTTAAATTTTGCCCTTTGATGATCATTATAAGATTTTAATTAAGAGTTAAAAGTTTTAATTTACTAAGAGTTACAAAGTTTGTTTAATTCTGCATTGTTTCTGGAGACCACGGAATCTTTTTTTATGGACATTGTGAACTACATTAAATGTTAGGCAATTTCATTATCCAAAGTGTCTAATGAGTTATGTATAAAGTTTCGATTTTTTCTCCAGAACACCTCTGTAGGCTACCGAGGACGAGATCGACTGCAGGTTGATCCTCTAGTGCAGCAGCCTAGTATATTTTCATGAAGGGTTGCCTGCAAATGCAGGATTGCCTCAGAGTCCCAGAGACTGGTCGCCGTGACGTAACTCTGATCCTGAAGGATGCATTCCTCGGCTACTCGCCGATCTGACGCAATCGCCACCTCTTAGATAATCTCATACAAAATTTTCCTGCCTCCCTCGCCTCTTAATACATTGCTGATTCATCGCTTCGTGACTTCTACTTTCTTGGCCCGCATTATGTATCCTTTTAAATCTCTCCCTACAAACACTCTGCCCTCGATTTTATCCGATGACTATCTGGCAACAAACTTTTTCACTTTCAACGCTTCTCCCTTCGCTTTTCACCAACAATGTAATGAACTCAGTAGTTCCGTGTCATGCCTTAATTCATTCATTTACATTCAAACTGCTAAATTCAATTCACTTGCTTACGTTCTCACACTCTTTTGTGTGTAACAATTTTTGTTCGTGACTCAATTCAGTGATCCTATCTCTATAATCTTATTTTATTTCTTCGTCCATTCTAACACTGTGCTTGTTGGCTTAACAAATTAAATAGCTTTCTTCAATAGCTAATCAATCAAGATTGGTAATCCGAGCATCTAAGTGCATATAATATTACACTCCATGGTAATTTCCATTCACATTAATGCAATATATGCTTATAAATGTACTTGAATTGAATTCCTGGTCACCTTTCCGAGTAGATTTGCAAGTAACTTCTAATATCCAATCATAGTTTGTTTACCAACTGTTATAAAGAAAATATTTCTCTAATTAATGATGCAAGTAATAGGAGCCCGATTTCTCGATAGCTATGAACTCCAGATGATTCAAAAATAAGAGGGAGCCTCAGGGTTCTAATTTTGGAATCTATTGTAAGTGATTTTACCTCCTCAATTTATCTTATGATCTTAACATTTTTAAAATTGTCGATTCTTCCTCTATAGAATATACAATAGTTAGTGAATATACAATCAAATTTTAATTATTAATTATTTGTGTGTTTTCAATAGATTGAAACTAAATATATGTATTGTTATTAATACGCTACTATAGAAGTTAGTATGTATAATTATAATATTGGTAGACACTATTTAGAAAAGCTTTGCTTAGCCTTGAGTGTTTATTTGGACCCATCTTAATATTTAAAACACTATTAACAACCTGACTTTAGATTTTATCAATATTCTCGCTAAGCATTCCATAAAACCACTCAAAGTATTCTTTTGTCAGGTGAATATTAGAATTGGCATCGTTAATATGGTTTCTTCATTAATGTTGTTTCATCAGTGGCTAAGGACATAGTCATGTTGAAGACACTGGGCCCCGTTAGGCCGCTGAAGTTGAGGATTGTTGGGTGTGGTCAGCACTTGAATGAGTTCAAACATACCACGCACCGTTGGCGCCCCCGGTAATGTGGCTTTCCCGTAATATAGTCAAAGCACTGAGCCATACTTTCACCCTTTGTACAACCCGAAAGCCATCAGTCCTTTATAACGGTGTGTTTACAAGAAAAAAAGTTCATACTTCCACCAGCCATATAAAACTCTTTCTAACTGTTTAATATATTGGGTACCAAAACACTCTCTGTATGTTACAGAGACGTGCATACCTAAGCCGTAAAATCTGGAATAGAACTAATGGGTTAAGGATGGGAGTGAGAAGAATAATACAATTATCAAGTATTTTCTCTTTCTATCCATCTATCTATCTCGTAGAAGAGTTTTTTTACTTATATCCTATATCTATTGTATAAAAGATATGAAAACCTTTTTTGTAATTTGTTCAAATACATTTTTACATTTCTGTTTTCTTGCCAGAGTTACTTCAATATCCTTTGTTTGATATATGCCACATCAGTGTGCTGCAACTTTCACAACTGCATTTAATGGACTGATGCTGTAATTCAATTTGGACTCGCTGTCGGTTATTAACTCATACGTTTCTTCAGATAACTTTTTCGTTCCCAACACAATGTTGTACTTAAAGTTAACGACTCAAGTCATGAAATGTGATTTGTAAGAGACATCCTTTATGGTTGGCACTTAATGTTCTTTATAACGCTTGTATCCTTGGGACAGTAATCATTCCTTGTCGCAGCCATGCAGATAATTAAATTTTTCATGAGTTCTTGCGTTGTAACGTGATGATGACTTGAATAAGCATTCGACGTAACCCGGAGTAGTATGATACTTAAAGATGCAAAGCCATCTGAGAGCGGATTCTATTCACTTGACGAACATGATTGCACATGATAAAAGTATGCTAAAAGTAATGCAAGTGGGTAGTAATAATTACTGACATGTACAGTGGTGTGCGAACGCGGAGGTGCCCGAGGCATGTATGCTCACTAATATACAACTACAAGGTCCAGCGGACTGTAAACTATTATATATGTAAATCTAATGATCGAACCACAATATGAAAATGGGAAAAAGATGATTCAATAATATTTCTTAACAACATTGATTTTTCATAGGTAATAAATTTAGCTCGTGTCCAATCAAAATAACCTATATAAAAAGAAAAAAAATTGTATGAGATAAACAGTAAATCAAAATAAACGAATTCTTTTATCAGTGGAAGTCATTTAATTCTTTTGGTCACATGGTTACAACATATAAAATATGTATAACACACTTTAACGTTGAAAAAATGATCCTGAACGGACTACAAAGGCTCAGAAATGAATTGAACGAATAGAGAAACACGCAAGCTATAATTTTCGGTTGACCCGTTGAACTAAAAATTAAAAGTTGTGACTGCGCATTCTTTATTCATTTATGAATGTATATTTTTATTATGTATCCTTGTCTCCGCTCCCTCACTATGTTGACTACACTAATTGAGGGCCTCTTTAATGAGACTTCAGTCGTCAGCTGTCTGCAGTGCGACTCAAATCTATCTTTTGCTGATGACAAGGCAATGTAAATATGGTAGTGAGTTTCTGTGATTGCATTTATGTGTTTTTTCTGTGAATCTAGTATATATATCTAACATCGAACAGCCTGTTATCAATGCAGTTGCCCACTAAAACACGAATAGGAGTGTTGAAATTTTAAAACTGTCATATCTCCTTCTGTTTTCGTACCCATCTTCAGTAGTTGTTCATCTGTACCTATGCACACCACTGTATTTACGTGTTTTTGCTCGGCCATATAGATACTAGTATCATTGAAATGCCTTTGAAAAAAAAATTAGACTATTTGAGACCACTAAAAAAATGTTCAGAACTGATCTTATAGCATTATCAGAACCCTCATGAGGGTAAGAGCCTCATTTTATACCTTTTATGGAGTCGTTAATAATAACCATCAGAAAAACTAGCATACAATGAATATTTAATACAAATCATATGGGAACATTTAATTATGATGGCTCAAAAGTGGAATCAAGATATTTCTCTGAATAAACGATACATTAATAGAATTTCTTTAAAAAAAATATTTCATTGTTTAAACAACTGAATATGTACTTTAAAAAACACAAGTACTAAGAGGTCATACTTCTTATTGTGAAAGTTACAGATAAATAAAGAAAAAAATGTAATATAACTTTTGTACTTTTAATGCGAACAAATAATCACACGGTATAAGAAAGTAAGAAAAATTATGGAAAAGATTTCCACTTGGAAAACAGACAGTAAATATTTTGCTGCTTATAAAATATTTCCCTATTACTTAGTTCCTGATTGTTGTAAAGTTGTGTGATTGTTTCTATTTTATCTCTACTATTTTGTGTAGATTTTAGTTTTTCGATTGAAGTTGGTTGTGTGGGGAAATCAAAGATATCTTAATGGTAACATTGTAGTGGTTGGTAGGTAGGTGTTTTAGGGCACTGGAGGCTGAGAGAAAGCTTGTTACACGACTACTTCCTCACACACAGTGTACTAGCCAGCCACAAGGTCGACTGCCGTTACGACGCCGGATAGCGGATGGTGCCGTCCTGTCCCTTGGCTCTCTTGCCAATCATGATATTGTCACTTCAAGTGAGCCATTGTTATCTAGTCACTCTCCCTCTGCGCCGCTGTTATTTACCCCATCTCTCTGTTCAAGCCTCTGTCGCTCTCTTCAGGTCGCCAACCTAAAACACCGCTGCTCGCTCATTGACCCAAATCCCAAGACGTATATATATATATATATATAATATATATATATATTATAATATACACTATAATATTATATATTATATATATATATATATATATATATATATATATATATATTATAATATACGAGGTGTGTAAATAAAGTAGTGAGACTGGCAACGTCGCTTTCGATCTGGCAACGCTGGAGACGCGTGGCCTTGAGTAGCGTCAGGTGCACGTGTGATGCGCCTCCAGTATGAATCTGAACTCGCCACAGTCATTTGTTTGTCCGTAGCGTTGGTTTTCGTGAAATGGTTTTTTCTTGAGCGTTTTAAAAATGAGTGACCTCAAAGTTGAGCAGCGGTGTGCAATCAAATTTTGCTTCAGACTTGGACATAATGCAACCGAAACTTTTGAAAAACTTCAGGAGGCCTATGGAGAACGTGTTTTATCAAGGGCACAGGTTTTTCGGTGGTTTAAGGAATTTTCAAAAGGAAGAGAGTCGATTGAAGATGAACCACGAAGCGGAAGGCCTTCAAGTGCAAACACCGATGAAAATGTCAACAGAGTACGGAACCTTGTGCGTTCAGATCGACGCTTGACAGTCAGAATGATCGGGGAACAGTTGAATTTGAATCACACCTCCGTTCATTACATTTTGACCAATGAATTGGAGATGAGACAAGTGGGTGTTGCATCACGACAACGCGCCCTGTCACACTGCCATCTCAATAAACGAGTTTTTGGCCAGTAAAAACATTCCTGTTGCTCCTCAGCCTCCTTATTCACCTGACTTGAGTCCTTGTGACTTTTTCCTCTTCCCGAGATTGAAAAATCACCTCAAGGGAACTCATTTCGGGACACTACAAAACATACAAACTGCTGTAACCGACCAGCTGAAGGCCATTCCAGAATCCGAGTTCCAGCAATGCTACAATGATTGGAAGGACCGTCTCCAGCGCTGTGTGGCTTCCGAAGGGAACTATTTTGAAGGTGACAATATCACATTGTAATTATATTTGAATAGAAAATTTAAAAAAAATTAGTCTCACTGCTTTATTTACACACCTCGTAGACTGAAACATAACAAAAGACTCACTTTTCAATATTTCGACCGTAAAGGCGGTCGTCCTCAGGAGAAAAAGTGAATTGACAAAGGGACGACAGTGAACTCATATAGATGTATATATATATATTAGAAATTAATTAAGGAAATTAGCAACTTGAAGAGAAAATAGAGTAAAGCTGTAATAAATGAGATAAAATATAATAACGTTAAGTTACTACCAAGGTGTGCCAAAGTTGGGTTTCAAACTGAAACTCTTAAATTGACATCAATTGAGACTATGTACCTTTTTTAGAATTTATACGTAAAAACATTGTTTATAGGTGAGAGTGTGTTAATCTGATGAATGGGTCCGATAACGGTTATATTTCGACTGACTGAGGATTCATGATTTTTTATGCATTAACTTGATGGTTCATAAACTTCCATCACACTGGGTGCAGTTCAAATGGTGGGCACTGTTACTAGAGTTGCTGGAAGAAAATATTAATACGATAAATGCCGGGATTAAAACAAGAAGCCAAAAATGTAGCCAAGATATTGAAGGGACAACCACGACTTTCACATTGTTGCATACTTGTATATCTGTATGAATGTATATTAGATAAAGTTTCAGTCTACTGCTTGCAGTTCTATATAGAGTGAAGGCGTAATCCCTTCAATTTTGACAACACGGCGGAGACTTCTCGATTAGAAGACTCCCTGAAGCGGGCTAAAACAACGGAGAGCCAAATATAGACGAAGGGAGTGTCAGTGTAGACCAACTAATGTTCCTTGTCAACCCTGTTTTCTAAGGTAGTGTAAGCCCACCAAATTTATTGGGATGAGGACAGCTGTAATTTTAACAACGAGATTTACATCTACAAAAATTTATTCTACCTCTATTCCCGGTTTTGATGTCTCTGTTTAAAGAGCACGTCGGTCATTAGCCTGGTCGAAGTCAGGTACTTGTTAATGATCCATACTCTAAATACACTTGAGTAAGGTAAAAATTAGGACTAGCAATTTAGAATATTCTTTGTGTGGTATCACAAACACCCTATTGTTGGGCTATTGTGTTCTTTCGTGGGGCAGGGACTGCAAGCTAACCTTATCGTCAACTGTGAGTTCAATCTTTGTCTTATTTTATTATTTTACTCTTTGTCTGTTTTTATATTTTTCTTTGAATACTAATTTTGCAAATATTTATTTTATGAATGATTACAGAATTTGACCTCAGTTCATAGTTATTGATTTCACAATTGATGCCAACTTAAAAACATTGTAACTTGATTGGTCATGCACGATGCTTTTGACTTTGGTAATATAACCACTCTGACCACTTCTCAATCCTCTGAAAACTGGAAATGTCGTTTTAATTTCACTTGTTTCTTATTCTCTACTGAACCAATTTCATTATCCTAAGAACTAATGACTGTTGACTATGGAAGTAAAGAACTTCTCCCACTATACTATCCTCAAGGTCTCTATTTAACTAGCAGCTTTTAAGGACATTGCAAGGAAAAGAAATACCTAAAATTTGTATCAATGATTTGATTAAATGGTCGCACCTTTTTAGGTTTTTAGATAATGGCCAACCTCCTTCCAGACAATGGTGTAATAACAGGTGGAACTAAAGGACTGAATCATTTGGTATAATTTGGTGACGAAATAGATGTCTCAGAAGTTAGACGAAGTGAATGTATGGTCGTTGCAATTTAGCTTAACACGGATTTCAGCCTTTTCATTGAGTACACTTAGACTGTCGCAAGTATTGCATTAGTGTTGCCTGAAAGTGAAGCTTTGTGACGAATTAAACCGCTAACCATTTTAGAATGGACTTTTTTGTTTATTTCTATTGTACTCAGTAGTAGTTATTAGGTAAAAAAATCTTTAAGTTTTAAATAATGAAATAGTTATAACTATAGTTAATTTTGCTGTTTTAATAAATTAAAAGGTAGTGATATATACCCATTAGCTTTTAATGGTCAATATAAAAACAGACCAAGAGCAAAATAAAAACAACATTTTCACTGAATGAACTGAAACCAAATCTTTAGCTTGGTAAAGTAGACGCATGTATATTTCGTTACACATACATATTGAGTTCTTACTAGGAGTAATAATTATTTTATTTTATTGCAATTTATTTTTGCCACTTCTTTAGAAATTTGTAGCATTGTGTATTTGATGTAAATGTTTTTTAATCAGTTTCATTCCACTATTTTCGCAATACTATGTTATATATTGCACACTACCAAAGAAAGTAGTAGACTAGATACTGTATTAAAGATATAACATAGTCCTTGTGATGGATTCTTATAGTGCTGTGATGATAGAAAATCAATGCTAGATGCCATATAATAGGCTACTTTTTGTGGGATTATACTGTTTTCAATGACTTTCTAATATGATTATATCATCAGTATTTAGTTCTCTTCTTGTTGGTATTCTATTCCTTATTCCTTAAACAGTTATAAGTATCTCAGCAGATTCTTTGTAACTTTGTTCAATTGCTGGTCTCCATGAAATAAATATCACATACTTAGAGGATTCAAAGTTCTGGTTGTTAATTATGTTATATTTTCTACAGAGCAGTTTTAATCCAATGATAGTCATTCTGAGCAGATATTTCTTAATGGACTATTATATATTCCATCATCACTTTCACTTTACTTAAAGTTTATTCATATTTCAAACTAATTGCCAATAATTTAGTTTGTTATTTTGCAATTAGTGTTTTATTTCGTAAACCAGTCTATTTTTCAATTGTCAGTTGAAGTTAATTTAAGCATTCGGAATAGTGCCAGAAAGAAAACAATGTAATATTCAGACAACAAGAGCAATTCATTTTTATGTCAAACTTGTATCATTCCATTGGTTTTTGCTATTTAAACACTTGTTTGTCCACTGTTACATGCCCACAGCTGTCCGTCTAATGCATGCCTTGGAGAGTGAAAGCGTGCATTTAGGTAGTAGGTAAATTTAGTTGGGACAAAACTGTTGGGATTGTTGCGAGGTGCCCAGAGCAGCGCTCTTGTTTACATTGTTATTCCTGTCTCTCTTGAGAGCTCTGCACGCTCCCAAGTAAAAATAGTTTTCCAACGTCCAACTTACTCTCCTTCAGTCGGCAATGATCACAGCACAAGACTTGTTATATCATTTCCATTGTCGGAAATGAGAGTTCCATTAACAATGAATTATTTAAAACCAGTTTTGCTGGGGGAAAGTTATTAAAAATATGTTGATACAAGTCCTCCACTAACTCTTGCCATTTCTACCAAGATACTGTTACTCCGACTAGTTGGTCTGTCGTATTTTTTTAAAACATACTACTGCTATACTACGCCAACTATTGGCATTTATTCCATCAGGTACTACTGTCCCAACGAGGTGAATGGAATGGAAAATTCTTTATTAGGGGAGTACTGCCAATTTACAAAGTTCAGGGTTAGCCGCACGGGGTGACACTAAGTGTCACCCACCGGGCTTTTTCCCCTATGTATCTTACAAACTAATAACTTAATCCTAAGTCTTATGCTTACAATGTATCTCACCTCTCACTGTACTCTAATGTAGGCAGTTATAATAATTTGATAATAATAATAGTGAAAATAGTAATAATGATAACAATAATAATATAATAATTATAGTAATAATAATTAAAGTAGTAATAATAGTAATATGATGATACTTATAACAATAACAGCACTAATAGCAATTGAAATAATAACAACAATAATAATATAATATAATAATTATATTATATATTACAACAATAATTATAAATAATATAATATGGCAATAAGGAAATATTAATTATGATAGTAATATATAATAATTCTTTGGGGGGGGGGGGGGGGGGAGGTGAAATGCATTTACGCACATTCTGCTGGGCTCCCAGTAAACCAAATACCAACTAAAACAACCCCTTTTCTTCTTGGACACTAGCCTGGAAGTGTTTCACACATTACCTCAGGCAATATATAATTAATAGTGCTATTAATGACAATAATATTTATGAAAACTACAAACTAGCTTAGTCATATTGTCATAGATAGACTCCCTGTCAAGTCCTCTGGGTCTTCCTCCACAGCCGAAGCCATAGTTCCTCTCAGCAGCAGATCCTTTTCATAACGAGGTGACCTGTGGTATTTGTTCAAAACATGGTGTTGCTATTACACTTAACTCTGAACATTTCTGCCATCCAGTGCGTCTCTCACCTGTTGACTTTACCAATTATATAAAATATGGTGAATATCTTTCAGCTTTCTGTATAATTACCAAAATGTAAGCTCATAAATGTTACTTTGTTTGCAAACACTTTGAAACATTTGTCAGGTTTACTTACTTTGATTGGCGCCAGACGTGGTGGTCTAGTAGTGTAGAGCGATTGCTGCTAGACGTAGATGATTCGGATTTGGTCTACAAATTCTTCTATAGATCTCTTGTGTGGGAGATGTAAAAGCTAAAGTGTGGTCTCCTCAAAGTGATGTTGAACTACTGATGTACTTTAATAAAAGTGAGTATGAGAAAATTCAAAATGTTCGTTGTTAAATCAACAGGTGTGGGGTACTTTCGAGACTGACGAATTGGATTGATCCATTGGTGAACTGGTTTTTCAAACCTACTACACAATTTCAACTATTTCCTCAAGCTCTTATTAATGAACTAGCAAACGTACCCGTCTTTGACGGAATCAAAAATTCTATTATACTTGGTATTCCAAAATATCAATTATGGTATATTACTAATGCTATAATTAGAAATTATAGAATAGTAGAAAATACCATTATTAGTACAGTGTTAAACAAATGCCTCTGTATGCACTACATTAGC
Organism: Hermatobates lingyangjiaoensis; assembly: GCA_026182355.1. NCBI lineage: Eukaryota > Metazoa > Arthropoda > Insecta > Hemiptera > Hermatobatidae > Hermatobates > Hermatobates lingyangjiaoensis. Next base: position 270,320 of record JAPFBL010001926.1, on the reverse strand, counting down.
TGTCTGTCCTTCAGGTTCATGGAAGAACAAACAGTTGAAACCTCTGACTCTTGAGCAAGTAAACTACAGTTGACCATGTGAGAAAAACTTGGTCTCGCTAACTTGAATTCCTGCGTTAGATAAAGTCTCCCTTTGCGACTTAGTTAACGTCATTGCGAAATAGACTCTGACGGGACTTTGCAATCATTTCAACGGAAACAGACAGTGGCTCGGAATCAATGGTATGCGTGTATACACACAGACTCCCCAATACCACATCCAGTCATTATTTCCGCCTCTATGGCATATCTGTGTAGAGCACGAACTCAGAGTCGTCTCCCGTTGCACAGTTTTGGGGCACTCATGTTTCGTAACATGAAATTTGTTACGGCTACTAAATTGCAGCATCATTGGTGCTCCTACTTTAAGTTTTTACTCATGAGCGGGCTATCCAGGAGAAATGAATTCAGAGTCAAGAAATTCAGATAGATAATGAACTGCTTCTTCATCACTAATCCAATCTCTTTACTGACTGGTAAGTTCTTTCCTCGGTATGATTTAGCGTTAGAACTTGTTTGTTGATTTTTCCTGCCTGTTCATATAAAGAGTTGAGAAGTGCTCGTTTACAAAACATTTATTCTTAATAGATAGTACATCCTCAACTCTGTGAAACACCATTTCAATGATGTCAAATACGCAATCTTTATAAATAAAATAATGATTTTGTCTGTACAATGCTTAGAACTGACTCATTTCAAGTTTTCTTTACGTTTCATACATTGGAGAAACCGAATCCACCCTTAGAAAAATTTCTGTCGGTTTGTCTGTTTGTCCGCAAAACTTTGTTACAGGTAAACTCAGCTACCAAGAGACATATAAAGCTGAAACGTTTACAGTAGATTTGTGTAGGTCTAACTTAAAATATAGGCTATGAATTGATTGGAAATTCAACGTAGAAGTGAAGTTATGGACGTTTAACGCAAAAATGTTTGTCACAAGTAAACTCAGCCACCATAAGACATAGCGAGCTGAAACATTGACACTGGATTTGTGTGTGCCTAAATTAAAATATGGGCTCTAAATAGATTATTAATTCAGTACAGAAGCGAAGTTATGGGGCTTTTAGCTGTATTTTCCTAACTTTACAGACAAGTTTGTTTTGAAAATACACAGGTGTGGCAAGTAGGTATTGTTAGTTGATTTTAATTTCAATTGAGCATATGAATATATTGCGTATTTGACATCTTTGAAAAGGTACCAGAGTTTCCCAGAGTTGAGGATGTACTATCTAATACGAATAAATAGTTTTGTAAACGAGCAATTCTCAACTCTTAATATGAACAGGCATGAGAAATCAACAAAGTTCTTACGCTATATGAAGCCGAGGAAAGAACTTACAAGTCAGTAAAGAGATTGGATTAGTGATGAAGAAGCAGTTCATTATCTAATTGAATTTCTTGACTCTGAATTTATTTCTCCTGGACTGCCTGCTCATGAGTAAAAACTTAAAGTAGGAGCACCAATGATGCTGCAATTTATAGCAGTAACAAATTTGATGTTACGAAACATGAGTGACCCAAAATATGTGCAACGGGATACGACTCTGAGTTCGTGCTCTACACAGATATGCCATAGAGGCGGAAATAATGACTGGATGTGGTATTGGGGAGTCTGTGTGTATACCACGCATACCATTGATTCCGAGCCACTGTCTGTTTCCATTCAAATGATTGCAAGGTCCCCTTAGAGTCTATTTCGCAATGACGTTAACTAAGTCGCAAAGGGAGACTTTATCTAACGCAGGAATTCAAGTTAGCGAAACCAAGTTTTTCTCACATGGTCAATGTAGTTTACTTGCTCAATAGTCAGAGGTTTCAACTGTTTGTTCTTCCATGAACCTGAAGGACAGACAGCTAATGTAGTGTATACAGAGGCATTTGTTTAACACTGTACTAATAATGGTGTTTTCTACTATTCTATAATTTCTAATTATAGTATTATTATAATACTATAATTGATATTTTGGAATACCAAGAATAATAGAATTTTTGATTCCGTCAAAGACGGGTACATTTGCTAGTGTATTCATAAGCTCAATTGAAATTAAAATCAACTAACAATACCTACTTGACACACCTGTGTATTTTCAAAACAAACTTCTGTGTGAAGTTAGGAAAATACAGCTAAAAGCCCCATAACTTCGCTTCTGTACTGAATTATCAATCTATTTAGAGTTCATATTTTAAGTTAGGCATACACAAATCCAGTGTCAATGTTTCAGCTCGCTATGTCTTATGGTGGCTGAGTTTACTTGTGACAAACATTTTTGCGTTAAACGTCCATAACTTCACTTCTACGTTGAATTTCCAATCAATTCATAGCCTATATTTTAAGTTAGACCTACACAAATCTACTGTAAAAGTTTCAGCTTTATATGTCTTATGGTAGCTGAGTTTACTTGTGACAAAGTTTTGCGGACAAACAGACAAACCGACAGAAATTTTTCTAAGGGTGGATTCGGTTTCACCAATGTATGAAACGTAAAAAAAACTTCAAATGAGTCAGTTCTAAGCAATGTACAGACAAAATCATTATTTTATTTATATAGATTAATGATTACTTCTCCCTATTGGTTGCCTGGAATTTTGATTTTAATTATTGTGCATAAGAATGTATAAATCCTAATATTAAAAACCGAGAAGTCCTTTGGTGGATGGTATTTGTTTGGGTGAGATCTAGGAGTTTGGAAGTACAGACTAAGTAGACATTTTTTGTGCATTGAGGAAGAGTCCAAAGAATTGGTGCATGCTCAGAAAATGTGTATTGCACTTTGCAATCTAAAAGGTGGAAGTATGTAGGTAGAACAAAATGAAGGAATTAATGTTAACTACTTTTTATAAAATAAATAAAAAACACAAATATGACTGTCTGAAACCATTTGCTTCTTACAATTATGGTCTTCAAATAATTTTTCGTGTAATATTATGGTATTGAAGCCATCAATGATTGGAGATTAAGTTATTTAAAACACCTTAGAGAATCGAAAATTGATTATTCTTATCTTTGCTGCTTCAATTCACAGTTCAGCTGTATACTTGGTTCTCTAAGGATTGAGTCATTACTGTATCAAGCTGATGTAGTGATTATCTGCTTGCTGCTGGTTTCTGGAGATTCTGAGCTTCTAGCTCGCTAGAAGGAATAGTTGGCCGTATATCGATCGACAGCATGTCTGTACCATGTCATATCTTATTTGGAGATATAAGCACTCTATTCGATGATGTGCTTTTCCTTGGTCTGGGCTGCAGAGGTGAGTAGACCCGCTGAGGCGCGCTGTAAAGGCGAGTCGTGGAGTGGCTGAGGCAGCCTGAGGCACGTGGAATCTAGGCTTCTAGGCCATCGCCGGCAGGCTCGCATTCCTCGCTTCCTATCCCCACTCTCTAGCTTTCTTCGCTTCTTCCTTCCCAGGCTCATTCAGCCTCCCACACACACACACACACACACACACACACACACACACCTGCTGCCCACTTTCCAGTAACCACTCTCATCTCTTTTCCCAATCACAAGTGCTCTTGTATGTACTCTTTACTCACCACTAATTGCATTTCCTGCTCATTTCTCCGGCCTCTTCTGAACCCACTTTGCAGTCATTCGTAGTCATCAGCCTGAAAGTTTAAATGATAGAAGCCAATGATATGCGCAATAGAATTCTCAAATGCACCTATCGAATCACTTTAATTCCTAAAATTGCTTTTGATTAAACAACCGTTTCTCAAAATGTTGTGTCTAAAGGTAGCCAGCTGTCCTCAAAAGCAAATAAAATTAGTTTTTATTTTCTTAGAAACTACGTGTTTTTCATCTTTTCCATGTCCAAGGTGGAGCACAGACGTTCGCGACCAACAATGGTACTTCTAATGTTTCAAACTGAATGAGAGATACAGACTATTATGTTAAAGACATACATCCCCACATACCAAAATATGTAGGTCCTACAAATAATTTTTTGGTTTTCTGAAAGTTATGATATATATAACTGTTGAAATAAACATCTGAAACAAAGAAATACTGTCTTTCATTTTTTCTTTTTAAAAATTGTCACTGGACTTCTTTACGTTTGTTTTTGTGTTCTTTTATATTTTTTAATGTCACATATATATAATCTTCTCTCCTGATGACAGTTAACCCAAAATTTAGAGACTTTAAGTGTGTTTTTCTATTTACTGTGTACCAACAGTTTACTTTGAAACGTTTGTTGTCCTTTGTGGACCGTTTCCTGTATGATAATATATATATATATAATTATATAATAAAATATATATATATTATATAAATCCCCTCTCAAAGGTTTAATTATTAATAATATGCGATGTATTCTGAAACTTGATTGACGCCTACTTTCAATTCGTGTTATTGCCGTCAATATGGTTGTGACGTGAGCTGTTCTACTGACGCATTGAAGCAATGTCTGTGACTGTATAGTGTAGTCTCCATTAGTGGTTTTAATTGGAATAATGGATTTTTAAAAAGGTAACTTGCATGTTGTTTGCAGGAATTCAAATTTGCTAGTAGAGCTGCAAACTCATTTACCTTACCACAATGCCTTTATAAAATACCTACTTACTTAGTTGTTGCTTATATAACACTTGAAGGATAATCTACAAGTTAAATGCATATCTTCACACTACTGATCGGTTGGGTCAACCTCCTGTTATGTCAACTTTTAATTCTCTTTTTATGGATTTTTAAATATTTTTATAAATACTTGTTATATACTCGTACTGTAGCTCATTTACTTTTTAATAATATTGAATAACCATTCCCTGATATGGTTTTACGACCTTGTATGCTTCAACATTTCGACTCTGGAAGAACAATATTCTACATCCAATTAGTATAGAACTCAAGTAATCTATTCACTACTGAATACTGTTTGTTTTCCAACGCCCATACTTATAATTTTTTCTCCTTTTAGTGCTGTTCTAGGGGTGGAAACTCTGGCTCTTTATTATTTGACACCAATTTTAGTAATAGGAGAGCTACATTACCTGTCGATTATACTTTGGGACTCCTTGCCCAAATTTATTTATGCTAGAGGTCATACATGAAATCTTAGAGGCTTGGGACCGACGACTGAACGTCTTCTCTGAGGGACGACGCACTCACGTCCATTCACCTCCTGCTTGAATAAATCAAGGGTCAGAGTGGGTATGAACCCTGAATCTACCTGTCCAGATGTGAGTACGTTACCGCTGGGCTAACCTAGCCCCCCCCCCCCCCCCCACCTAACTGTTGTTAGGTTACAACCTACTGTTGCAATGATACACAAACTTCCTTATGGTTTTAAGATTTTGATGATGTATTGCTCCATTGTACGGATCATGGACCACCTACTTCTTGGTACCATTAAGTCGCTATCCTCTTCCTGTAAGCTAAGTTTTGACTCTATATCTGTAGATATACTCTAATACGACTTCTTTCATTATTCATTTTTATTATGCTGTGTAGTACGGCTCATCTAAGTTTCACTATAAACTAAAATAGCAAGTGTACTTTTTTGTTTTTGTATTTTTCGCTTATTGTATGTGTAAGTTTCAAATGCGATTGCGACAGACTTGCACTTTGCAAGTGACACAGAAATTAGGAAAATAAAAGAAAAGTCGTCGAAGAAAAGTATGATTTTTGTCATCAATTTTTTATTGGCACTAATATGTAGATGTTATGCTCTCTAAACAAACCTTAAAACAGAAACGTAATTTGCATTATTTTAAGGGCTGCTACATGTAAGTGTTACATTACAGTTTAACGTAAGACAAAAAGCGATCTTGCGAGGCAATTGCCTAAACACACTCACTCCGTGAGGGTGACGTAACCCTTGTCTATTGTTTCTGTCTTCGAGAATTTTCTTTCCTAGTCCAGTTCGTTCTTGTACACTGACTTCATTTAATTACTAGTACTACACTTACTTTTAACTTCCCTATTGCAATCTTTCCTTCTCCATCTGTTTTACGTCACTTTCTCAGTCTTGATATATCTTCAGTCTTTTTTTTTTAAATAAACTACCGGTCAACATTTTCTTCTTTGTAAATAAAATTCTACTTATTTTCTTTTGAAATCTTGGTCTTAGTTTTCAACTCGGCTGAATAGCAAACATATCATCTGATCCCATTTCTTAGACGAGACTATTTGGAGTAAAAATAAACTTGCTTCTGGAGTCTATTCTGGCATATTAGGGTAACTGACGTTGCATACCTTGTTCTTAAGTCTTGAATGGACGAAACTCTGAAGTTGTTAAAGACACACTAAAGACAATGTTGCAGGCTTACAATGAGGCAATCATCAAAATGGTTGGTCATGCTCATGACCTTGGTGATGTTAATAAAAGAAGTAATATAAAAGCCTTGGAGCTTTCAAATTTTGAAAAAAAGATTTATAATAAAATAATGTTATGAAAAATTGTCTTTGCTTTTTGAAGATAACAAATGATTTAATTATTTTACTTCGTTTAAATATATCAAGTTATAAAGTAAAGGAATATATTGTTTCTTGTTCTTTTTTTTAAAAAAAAAATAGGACTTAATTAGAATTGGTTGCATTAATTCTTAACACACACTAAAATATATTATGACTAGACAACCTATTAGTATTCATATTGATTTTTATTGTTATCTACGTTCTTTGAAGGAGATTAATTTGTCGGTAATTAAATTTTTTCAGAGTATTACACCCGTAATCAATGGTCTAAAATAGATTTAGCTTGTAGATCACTTATTTATTGCCCCTTATAGCATTAAATTTAATAAAGCGCACAAGTTAATTTTCATTTTATCATATAGGTTTGAAGTTAGGTTAAGATGTAAGAGGACAGGTTAGCACAGTGGTTAACGCACTCGCATCTAAACTGATAGGACCGGGGTTCGATCCGCTCCTGGCCCTTTATATATTATTGCGGGAGTTGAATAAATCTGAGCACGTCGTCCCTCAGAGGATGTCCCGAGCCTGTACGATGTAAGGTACTCGTTAGAGATCCCTACTCTAAATACACTTGAGTTGGGCAAAATTTAGGACTCCCACTGTAGAATCAATCTTCATTGTGTGTATCACAAAGGGCCAATTCTCGGCAAACGTGTGTTCCCTGGTGGTATTGCCACTGCAACCTAAACTAACCTAGGCCAAGAAGTAAACGTAGAAAAGTTGTGATGATTTACATTTAGGATTTTGTTCCTTTACTATATTTTTGAAATTGGATGTAGTAGTGAATGTAATTAATCTATATTTTTGATTTAGTTTAATTTATACACAAAAGTCCATGTCTTTTGTTATTTAACAGGAGATAAGTCGTAACACAGTGGGAATAGTGTAATGTTAGTCATGTACTCTCAAAGTGTTTCTTCAGTGAGTTCGATACCTTTACTCAAGGTAGATTAAAGATGGGATTGGAGTTACTGTATGTGGCAGTATTCATTAGAGCAATGCTGGGAGTGGTAGGTGGGCGTGGAGAGGAGATTATCACCTTGTTAAAGTCTTTAAACCACTCTTTCCTTGATCACGCGATGTGACTTACTGTAAATGACCACCTTCTCTTCCTGCATATCATTCTAGAATCAAGTCAGTAGAACCATTCTTGTTAACCTGAGTTCAGGGTGTACCAATGTACGTCGACGTTTAAAAACGACTATGGATGAACATAAGCAATGTTACATAAAAAAAAGTACTGTCTTCTGTTAACATTCTTTGATTTCATGGACAATATTGCATAACAGTTCAGACATAAGGAAAAATAACGGATGCGGACTAAAACTGAAACATAAAATGTTTTTACTCAAAAAATAATCTCCATCACTTGCAATAATTGTATATAAACTTAAATTTATTACAAATCTAAAAAAATAAGATATAGAAATAATGATTTTCTCATAAATTGGAGTATTAGAGTAAAAAAATTGGGGTGTTATCAGTCTACGGACTGAAAGAATGACTAGAGCAAAGCTGAACAGCAAACCTAATCAATTCAGTGCTTGTTTTGTGGATTTGTTGAATGAAATTAACAAATCATTAAGGCAAATTTCTTTTTTTTCTTCAGGGAATAGTAATACCCAGAATTCCGAAATTCCTGCACATATTTATATAAATTTGTGAATGCCTTCACCTTCATTCCAAACTCTACTTGTTTGCTATATTAGCGTTCCTAGGTCTTTCGAATATAAACGCATGTTATATTGAACCGGACCGATGAGAGCTTTTTTGCTGCATGCTGTAAGGACACAGCCGTCGAAGATTAGGATTTTCTACCTCTCAGAATAAACCTAAGGTGGACCTTGCAGAGGTGGGCTTCTACGGCATCTTATTATAACCACCTAAATCCTATCCTAATTAATGCCTACAATGGGTGGGTGTTTATACCAAAAACTGAAAATTCTGATGACTATATCTTCTCACTTCCCATTGTTCCTAACTCCACCTGCATACCATAATGCATCCCACGTGGTTCAACTCCTCCTGATCGCTTCATGTCACCTGAAAAAGAGTCCTCCATGTTTAAAAAATATTGATGTATACAAATTTGAATATTGAGACAGGATTTACTTTCCCAACATTCCGTGTTATCCTTTTAAAACGGATTTCTTACCCATTTCAGACTGGCACTCATATCCGTTGTTTATTTGTATTATCAACGAACTCTTGATTTGTGGAGTAAGATTTATTTCAGTGTGGTTGAAGAAAACATTAAGAAGTTAAAATAGGTTACATGAATTTTTATTCCTGGATTATATTCAGGGAGCGAAATACTCTGAATGAAGAATTAAAGAGATTTTCCGTCGACATTTGCTTAAATTATGACCCATAGAGTCTAAATCCACCCACCTTAACCCAACTCTTGTTAGTCCTCTTTAGTAAAATTATTATTCATTCTCCACCTGTACACTAGGACCAGCCACGCTATAATTATCAGTCGTTTAATGGGTTGAGTTCTATTTCGTTAACTTTAGATATTCTTAACAAGGTCCTAAAAGCATAAAGACCTCTAGCCCTTGAAACTTGTTCAAACTGCACTGAGTAAAAAATAAATTATATTGAAAAAAACTTGTTTTTTTTATTTTTACGATTTCTCACCATTTCCAGTTCATTTTTTCTAATCCAAGTTCCATTTACCACCTCAAATTCTAGCTATAAAAAAATAGGAATTGTTTTTTACCTAGTAAATGGCTTTACATAAAAAGGAAACATATATAATCAAATTGATCAACAAAATCAACCAATCAATCTGCTTGATATTACTAAATTATTAAAATATGATTTTAGCTTTTTGATTGCACATAAATTTTAGATCAAAAGTTAACAACAGCAAACATGTTTTAAAAGTTATTGCTTATATCCCTTGAGAAGACCTGTCCTTTGTCGAATGCTCGGAAGTAATGTTCATAGAACATAGAACAGAATAAAACCGAAGTAAAAGAAATATATTTAATTTGCAATACATTTTAAAGTTTCCAGTAATTTATGGGTCTGCAGTATATAATTCAAATATTTTTTTTTCAAATAATCTGTAATGTTGACAAGGGAATGGATAAAAGTGCTTGATTCTTACATGTACTGCTAAAACAGCTATCACAAATGTAAAAAATGGCCTTATTGCAGTAATTTTATGACGCATAAACGATCGGAACTATTATAAGTGCTATTCGTTAGTAATGATTAAACATACTTTTTTTCTAGCTTTCAAAAAGTGAGTGTGATACGGAGAAAAAACCAGTCAATTTGTGTATGGTGTTAGTATGTTTGTTGTTATATATTTAAAAGAAAATCAGAGGCATATGGAATGATTATTATTTTGACTGTTTCGGTAAGTGCAAAAGGCGTGAATTGTTCTGTGGTGATCACACTTGTTATATTGTTGCTGAAAGCATAAGAGGAATATGGTCATTGGGTTTTTTTAAATTTTAATTCACATTGACGTGTATATTTTAGTATCTTGGATTTGATAATTTCTAATGAGCCAGGAGGCATGATGTCTGTTGATTCAATGCTGACATGCCCTTTGTTGCTGGCAGAGATAGTTGTTGATTCCGTAATGGTGGCATTAGGGTTCTTGTTTCCTTGATATTTTCAATTTGTGGCTACCTATTTCAGAGAGATTCCTTTAGTTAACAGGGTCTTATTGGTTGCTTGCTTAGGGGCCTTCTCCCCTACGCTATCACAAGGGCTCTCACCCCTCTGTCTATTCCTGTCGCCTTCACGGTCGTAACTTACGGACGACTAACTTCACTATAAGTCCTGTACCTCCGTCTTAACTAACACTACGGCTCACTTCCATGTTTCCCCTGCAGTATATAATTTCTATACTTCAAATAGAGTTACAACCAACATACTGATAATATTACATCAAAGTAATGTTAATTGGTGAATATTGAAATAAACAAAACTGAAGTATGCATTTATTCATTATTCCTAACGGGTAATTACAGAAAGTCGATAAAATGCCCTCTTGTCTCTTACTGTTATCCAAAATACTAGGCCTATTTTTCAGTTCGTACGAATCCTGTTTTGTAGATCATATGTAACCTCCAATTACCTTAATCAAACTCAATTCGTATTGATTGACCAATCAATTCAAATCAATGTGATAATGTTAGGCATTGTTTTTTTTATGATATCCCCATGTATGTGAATGAGTGTACATCCAATAACCTTATGGCATCGTTACTGCTCAAAGCACTTGATAAACAATTATGAAATTATATTACTATAACATTACAATGCATCATGTCGCCACTTTGTTTATAAAATATATAGATGAAGGGTTGTAAATGAATGTTTAAATTAAAGTCGATTTAAAATAATAGAATGTTTAGTTTTGTTAGTTTCGTAATAAATGTACACAACATTGGAATGAAAGCTAGAAGAAATACATTCTGTTTTATTACATTGAGCCATAAAGTACAATAATTACATAAGTACAATAATATATATATTAATAATATTAATATTAACGACAGGGTGACTGTCGTCCTTCCGTCAGTTCACTTCTTCTCCTGAGAACGACCGCCATTACAGTCGAAATATTGAAAAGTGAGTCTTTGTTATGTTTCTGTCTATGAGTCTCAGTTTATTTTGAGTATATTATATATATATATATATATATATATATATATATATATATATATATATATATATATATATATATTTCAGATAAACACGTGAAATAACAATCAATGATCAAACCACAATATGAGATGGGAAAACAAGACTAAGATCTTTCAACCGTAACAAGCGGTCTTCGTCAGAGTCAGTTGGGTTTTTGACTCTGACGAAGACAGCTTGTTACGGTTGAAAGATCTTAGTCTTGTTTTCCCATTTTCATAGTAGTTTGATCATTGATATATTAATATATATACGTCTAAACCACTGCAAGAGATTAGAAGTCTTACAGATTAAACCAATCAGAAATTTCTGATTTCTCACTGTGGTTCGAACATTCATTTTTATTACACATAGGTATTGAAAACTCTTGTTTTATATATATTTACATATTTTAAAAACGGAAAGAAACACGAATGATAACTTGACAGTAAGACTCACTTTCAGTATTCCAAACCCTTTAAACAGTTGTCCTCAGGAAAGGAACTAATATGGTAAGAAGTTGAAAGCACTCAATGTTTCTGTTATTGGCTTTCGTCTTCTCGACGTACTACATTTTTTCCTGAGGGTAATCGTTTAAAAGGTCGAAATATTGAAAGTGATCCTAGTGTCAAGTTTTCATTGTGTTTATTCAAAGTATATTTTAGATTTAAATCTGAATTCATTTGATTTTATGTTTATATTCTCTACGTTGATATTTCATATAAGCTAAGGTCTATGTATATATCGAATTTTATAATGGTTTGTAAGATGCAGCGTCATAAATTTGTTGGATTTGCTTGAAATCACAATTTTTTTTTTAGATATTTTTTTTTATATATTCGCTAGGATAGCAAGTTATTATTTCACACAAACACAATAATAATTAGAAAATAAAATGATATTTATTGTAAAAAAGTCAGTTATAACATTTGTTTGTCTATTACAAACAATAGGAAGTTTTAAAAAGATATTTTGTTTGTTTTAATTGTTTAAAAAATTATTAAAAATAATTTAATTGTTTGTTTTAAAACAAGATAAATATAATTTCAATGTGAGCTGGTAAAGAATGATGGGAAAGGAATGGTTGTTTGCTTACCGGTGAGGTTAAAAGCAATTGCTTTAAATACTGCGGGCTTTACTTTCATCGTTACAATTTAAAGAATTACCTCCGTTGATTGAAAGCATTTCAATATTCAATTTCCACGTAGAGCCTAAGATTCTAATGGCTTCACTGTCATGAATTACTTATCTAACTGATAACTAGACAAAGCAGCTATCTGTTGCATTGTAGATAGTCATGAATTGCTTAGTAGTAGCGCTATGAAGAAGCCACTACAACTACAAAGAATCTCAAGTTTTTAAATAGTTGTAGCTGGATGATTAAGCATTTTTCATGTGGAAAATAAGTATTTTAAAGAGGTAGTAATATCTTTTGATAAAGAACTAAATATTAAATTAAACACACTTTAATACATTTGTGTATTAACGCTCTTCTCTCTCTTAGGGCAGTTTCTATCCTTTCCTTTTAGTGGATGTCTGTTTTAATATGTATATATATTTGTAAATTATGGTAGCAGTCCTTCTTTATAATATACAAAATCGAAAATGACACCAAACTTAGCCCATGCCTGTTTCATAACAAGTTGCTGAATTTTTCTAAATAACTCTCTTATTATTTATACAGTAAAGTATTTTTCCTATAATCGACATGTTTTGAATCATCAATGCTCGTATTCAGGACGTGAATAACTTCTTGGGTTAATTCACCCAAGAATTTTCTAAATAGCCTGAGTGTTATTTAGAAAAATGGAAGACTTGTTAGGAAACAGGTATGAGCTACGTTTAATATAATTTTTAATTATATATATATATACATAAAGATTTTACACAAGCATGGATAAGCATGGATTATTTGATTTTATTATATATATATATTATATATATATATATATATATATATATTATATATATATTCGTTGTGAGTCTTTTGTGTGTATCTTTATTTGTTTTTTCTCTTTCATGTGTTAACATATATATATATATATATATATATATATATATATATTCACATATAGTAAACAATATTTCACAGTAAACATGTGAAATAAAGATCATCGGCTAAACAACAGTAAAAAAATAAGGAATGAGATCAATATCCTTCAACCTAACGACGCCAGAGCCACACTCAAACTGATCTTTATATATGTATATAAAAGTTAATTTATTATTGAGAAATACCAAAATAAAATAAACATTCGAGTTTCAAGATAATTTCTGCTTGACATGATCTTCAGCACAAATGAGGTGAAATGATTGAAAAGGATGATTGCAGGTCGTTTCTGCAATATATTTGTACAATTTTGTAGCAGATCATTGAATACATAGATATATTATTAAAGATATAACCGTACTTTAATGACACGTGTTCCTTCATCAACTTTTCGATTTCTCTATATAAACTCTCTTGTTATTTCGCTTGGAGAAAATATTTTATTTCCAGCATTTAACATGTTTCAAGTGTTCACTACTCATCATTAGGAGGTAAATCTTCTTATTTTCTAAATTTTCATATATTTAAGTAGGTGTGGAGGTCAAGGAGGTGGAAGTTAAGAGTATAAGAGGACATATTTGTTATATATATACCTGTAAATTAGGTAAGTAGTTTAAGGGATTAACTCAAAAAGTCTTCCCTGTACTTAATTGGATGCAAATAATTTTAACATTTTGTCAATCTTGTCTACTTTAATAAGTATAATTCGCTTATGTTTTTGTATAATGAGGGTTCCGTAATTTTTAGTCTCTGACGATTACTTTCTTTTTTAAATAATGTTGTTGTCAGTATTTCTCTCACTAACTTGGAGTTTCGCTTATGTTCCTTATGGTTTTTAGTGCTCCAGCTATTAGCTGTATTGTAAGTCTCACTTACAATGGTCATTACAACTTACTTTTGGTGGGTTTCACAGTCCCCATAATCACATTCATATTCATAGACTATATTTGTTTCCTTCAGTGGAGATCTCTTCTTTTGATGATTTCTTATAAATACACTGTTAACTGTTGGATGATACGAGTAATTGTACTTACTTTATCATTTCTATTTTTGCATCTTTATTTTCTTTGGTTATAGTTTTCAATACCTTTTCATCTAATTTGTATATTTAGACAACACATTAATCATAATTTCATATGAAAAACGCAAAAAAATGTTTGGAAAGATTTTTAAAAAAATATCTACAATCAATTCAAATGTATATTTGATAGTTTGTATTTGATAGTTTGATTCTAACAAATTTCGGATTCGCTTAAAAGATTTCGCGCATACGCAGCAATAAGCAAGTAAAAAGTCTATACGAGTATTAAACAAAAAAAAGTCAGTCAGATTAACTCTTACTATTTTATTATTTCTTGTTCCACCTGTCAATACGTTTCGGGCTGCTAGTCTCTTATGTTCTTACTGTAGTCTGTTATTACAGTCTTATGAGCAAAGATTGTAATAAATTGAAACGTTGGTTTAAAAAGATCGATTTGAGCTTAAAAACAATGGAACATACAATGGAAGTAGATTTATAAAATAGATGCTTATTTACGAGAAGAGAAAGGCTTTTCTCTTAGGAGTCGCTTCTTTTTTTTACAAAATCTACCAGTGAAAACATATAATACTTTATAGCAACAATTTAAAACAAGGAAGACAGGGTAGAACCAAATGATTTAACAAATTGGATATTTTGAATCAGAGTTCATGGTTAGGTTGGGATTCAAAGTTAAATAACGAAAAACCTTACCTGCCTAAAGCATCTTAGTCCTAGTTCTGAATCTCCTACTGTGCTTTAGACTTTGACTTTTGTTTCATGTGTGTACTGTGAAATCTTGATTTCGAGTATTAACAACTTTTTCCAGTCAATTATAAAAATTTTATTAAAACAAACAAGGAAAATTTAAGGGCCAAAAACCATGTAGAGAGAAATAAAGAAAGGTATATCTACACATTAAGAAGTTTGTGACTGATCTCTAATTTATGTGTCGGGGTATATAATCTCTTGTAAGGTAACACATCATCAATCAAAAAAGGAAAACTGTTTCAGTAATTGACTGAAGATGTTTGTAAACATTAGTGATTTAACTCAGAATGGAAACCTTTTCAATATTGAAGTTAGTTGTTCCAAGAGGTGAAACGGGAAAAATATTTTTTTATACATAACTATACGAAAAAATTGCCAGGAAAATTAGAAAAAAACAGAAATTTGCTGTCTGATAATTTCAATTATTGTTGGAATAGCATAAAGGACGGATCAGGCCCGTCATACAGCCTTAGGGCTGACCATTTCCACCTTCTTCAAGCAATGAGCCCAGTAAGACAGTATGAAACCATATTTAATAGATATTACAAAGTACCTGTTATGTGTGAAGTTTGTTGTTAGTTATGTTTCTTTAAATTGGAGGTTTTAGTAAAAGTTATTTTCTTTTCTTTAATAACCAATCTACTAATATCACTGATTTGTCGAAATATAAATGATAAGAGTTTTAATGGGGTTGGCAGGAGTGGTTTGTGTGGAGGGAGCGTGTGCTCTGTCATTATCGACAGCGTGCCGAAGGTGCGATACGCCCAGAGAAATGCCCCCATCTGGCGGGTAATTGGGCCTGCGATGCCGATTGTTTTCGAGAAAGTAGAAAATACCCAAATACCCCTTCACCTGCTCCCTTCCCTTGCACTCTCCTCTACAGAGCGCAACTTTCTGTTTTTTTCCTTTTTTGGCTTTTCCTCACCAATTTTTTCGTGGAGTCATGTGTACAAAATCACTGATCGTGTTTTAGTGAAGGCTTTGTTTGAGTCTTATACGTTGTTTATAAATATTGTTTTATCTTTTACTAATTTCTAAAAGAGAACCGTGTTATTTTTAAAATGGATCATCAAGTGTTTCCAAGAGGAGTAGGAAGAAACCCTTGTCATGGTCGGTACTCTTTGTAGTTATGCAATAATCACATTGCATTATTAAGTGTAAATAAATCTAAGTTAGTAAACTCCGTAATAAAAAGAATTTAACAATCTCAACTAGAGTTGAATATGACACCCAAGTAGATTATTTGATAACTTGAGCATTTGATTTTCTGTCAATTTGGAAAGTCAAACTACTGAGACACATGATCTGATTTACCCTAGATCAGTATATGGCTGTTATTTGATGTTGGATGATCCTCTATTATTCAAAAATTATTGTCTTGAATCTGGGATTGGTCGAACTTCAGGGTTTTGGTAGGACAGTCATATGGGTTTGGCAAAAAACACACACGCACACACATACTCAGTCCAATGCTAGTCTAAAAATACAGAACTAATTGAACCCCGACGCGTCATCATAGAAGAATGCTGAATAACTATGAAATGATGTAACTCGAAAGACAAATTCTTGCACTCCGAAAGTAACATAACAAAAGTGTGTTCGGTAAAGTTTTTGACGTTTAGTAATGATATTAAGAGTACATAATCTGAAGAAGAGCTATGTAATTTATAGAACCCAATAAAACTATCAAAACTGTTAATAAATTTAAGCTGTCACCATAATGTATGTAATATATGGTAGCATATAATATCAAATCAGCATAAAATAATAATGTCAATTGTTGTTGTGTGTGATGCAGTAAGCGATATAAGTACTGCGTCAATAATTCCTCGCGACAGGGGAACTAACTGTGCCTGATGTAGAAAACACACCCCTGTATGTACGTTTCGTTTATCGCACTCAGCACGCTCTGATTGTCCATGATAGCTGTAGGCTGTAGATCATCACTTGGCCTTGATATCTGTGTTGCTGCAAACTTCGTATCATTAGTAATGACTTGTGACTGCTGTGATTTTATTGTAATTTTCTACATAACATGATAGAATTAATGCGCACATTATGTATTTAGATGTATAACATGTCTATTATTTTTTTCGTGTATTTTGTCGTACAACATTAGTACTCATTACTATTGTTGCAATGCAATTATAGTCGCAAGAGAAGCATTTCACAAAACTGAATTGTAACTTGAAATACTGTAACCTACTACTCATAGATTTCATTGTGAAGAGAATCAAGTTATCATAGTCTATTTTTTAATAATAAGTTATGATTTTTTCAAGTCATACTTGAATTTTCCACAAGCAGAATGAATATATGTATATGAAATTTGCAGAATCTTTTAACTATAATTATGTAGTCTTTGATTTGTCAATGTGCCATTTGTTCGTTAAGTGTTGATAGTTTTAACTGTTTGAACCTCCAACCTTGAATACTGATACCCCACACACATACGGCCACATCTACCTTTAGAAAACCACACAGTACCTACTATGCACCTTGTTACTTGAGGTCACCCTCTCAAAATGAGACGTGCAGCATTACTTCTTGTCAACCTTACTAGACTAACAAGAACTATCTCATTCTATTGAAGTGTAATCTTGCCTATTTAGACTTAATTATTTGATTAATTTTTGGTATTGTTATTGCATTTAGGATTTCAGAAATACATGAAAATTTATTTTACACTTTAATTTGTAATGCTATTTTTTCAAAACATCCAAGTTTATCAAGATTTGTAATAGTATCTTGTAACGCCTTCTGTAAAATTTGACATTAAATTCAACTTTCTAAATTTTAATACTTTAAGTAATAACTTCATCATCACACAGACTCTAGTGCATGTTTTTCCTTTGTTTATGTTACTTTAATAACTTTCAACTATTGCAGTCCATTTGATCGTTTTCACAACTTAGAAGTATATTATATATTATATATTATATATATATATATATATATATATATATATATATTATATATAATATATATTATATATATATATATATGCACTTCCTGTAACTGCGTTTACCGTTTGGAGTGTACTCGATGTGATGCTTTTTACGTTGGCTTGGCTTCAACCAAGCTGAGCCTGCGTATGAACAATCACAGGGCGTCCGTTGGTCAGCGCAGAGACCTACCCATAGCTATCCATGCTAATTCCCATGACCTCCCTTTCAATGATTGTTTCAGGGTACAAATCCTCAAACAAATCCCCGAGTCTAATCCCCATGTCACCCTTAGAGCTTCCGAAGAGGCATTCATATGCCTCCTTGGGGCTCGTTCTCCTCCTGGTCTCAACCTGTACCGTTAATTATTTTTTATTTTATTTTTTTATTATTATTATTATTATTATTATTATTATTATTTTATTATTATTATTTTATTATTATTATTTTATTATTATTATTTATTTTTTATTATTATTATTTCGTATTTTATATATTTTTTATCTTGTTTTCTAAATAAATATTGGAAGAATTTCTATTTTTCCTCTCCTCCGCTGGGGAGCAGCATTGCGGTGGTTCCACGAGTTACTCTGGAGGCCAGTAGTAGTTTGCTTCTCAACGCGAGTACTTCGCACTTCTTCCCGATGACGACGGATGTCGAAATATCGAAGTGAGTTCTGTAGTGTCTTTCTGTGTTCTTTTCTATGTGTTAAAGTGTATATATATATATATATATATATATATAATGAAGTTATGTATTTATTTTCAATTCTAAACCTGTTGGCTTTTTAAGTTTAACAATATTTCAAAAATACCTGAGAAATCTCATGAATATTTTCCAAGGCATTTTGTCAATTCTAACTGTAAATAATTCATGATTTAATTATTTAGTTAGATAGTCACCTTGAGTTTTATTACGTCTCCAAGAAACGTGATACTTTCTGCTTCGTTTCTTTAATTTAATTAACTGTTAATAAGATTATATTATTCATCAGACGAGATTATTTTTTAGTTATTTATTTATAATAGTATAATTAAAGTTGTGGTTTTTGATTGCAGGTAAGTTGAGATGCCATTTCTTTTTCATCCTCTTTTCTTCGTCTTGGTTTATTGTAAGTATATCTTTCTTTTATGTTTTTTTGTTTCTTTCTCAAATATGGTAATGCCATATGTTTTTAATAAATTCGTCCTTTACACTATCGAACTGTGGAAACAACAATATTCTTAAAATTACATTTAATGCTTCTACTGTCAGGAAACATGTCATTTTTCATAATTTGACGACGTAAAACGATAACTCCTATTACTTACTGCGTTGTATGATACATATAATTCTTCGGTATAGAATCGTGAAATCACACATAAGAGAGTATATGAGAGAATCTGCTGAGGACGATTACTGGGCTAAAGACCTGCATTTTGCTTTGTAATTTCGTATAGGTTACAGGCAGTTTATATGGTTTCAGTTATTAGTGTAGATAAATAGCAGATTTTCCTTAAGACATATTTCATTGAAGTTAACCGCAGTCTCAGCATTCACAATCTTCTGACTGAGACATTCGATGTTTCCAAGTAATTTCCCTCTATCAGTGGTTAATTAAAATAGGAGTTGACCATGTGACACGCTGTTATTACATTTTTAACCCGGCCTACAACCTTCCTTATTCTTCTTTGTTATTACATCCTTTTGTTATTATTTCTTATTTATCCGTCCGTTTAATATGTTTCCCTCTTTTCTGTTTGCACATAAGACAGTATTTTCTTAGAATTCCTCTTCTCCTTAATACATCTACTTTTGCTTCTTTCCTTTTTTGATAATTTCAACGAAATTAGTTGAGTGGAAAAAACTTGTTTTTTTTTTATTTTTTCCAACACTGAATATGTTTGTTGTATTATTTACTACAGTACGGCCAGTTCATTATTTGCTCACTGCTCAAAGACAGCAGTGTGAGTGTCACTATAGCTAGGATTAATTAAGTCATAAAGTTTCTGAAGATGGCGCTATGTCAGTAATTAATGTGTTCAAAGTCCTGAGGCTTATAATAAAAGTTATCTCAAATTAGCATATGCAAGTATAACTTAGAATTCATACACATTTTTTTTTTAAAAAAAAATTGTTGACCCTATGCTAATGCATAGTTCTGAGAATTACGCGATTCGATAGATGCAGTCATGATTTCTGTTACCAGATTTATTGGGAATGAAGTTACATTCGTCAAATGAATGAGTTTTTAGTGGTATATAAGTATCCAGGTTCAGGATGCAGGAGCCTTTCTAATTACCATTGCATTGCTCAGCTCTATCGTTCACAATTGACGGTAATTTTAATTGCTCCTCGGACTTAAATTAATTTGAAAGCTTAAATTAATTTTTGTTTTTAGCTAAGAAATATTAACTTTATCTTGGCGGCGAAGTCAAAGTCGGTGTCCAATTTTTTTTACCGCCTTCAAAACCAATCTCCGGAGGCAGAAATTTCTAAAAAATTTTACAGTCATCCATGTCAAATGTCAAATCGTATCCTCACAGAAGGTAGTAAAATATTTTATTAAGATTATATATTTATAACATTATATTATAAACGGTACCTATTTCAGTATCACTTTGTAATACAATGTGTTTTCGTGGACCGTCAGTAATATTAATAAATCATGACTAAATCATAGTAATAAATTCAAAAATGGGACTAAGATCTTTCTACCAAAATGAATGATCTTCAAACAGGCTGAAGAAGACAATTGTTTTTGTGGAAACATATTTATCCCATTTTTGAATTTCTTACTGCGGTTTACAGTATATTTTTACTCCACGTATTTACCGTGAAGTCTTGCTTTACATATGTGAAGTCAGTACTTAACGACCTTGTAGAAACATATTTTCCTGTTAACGGTAGTAGTAGAAGAGCCTTTCGTCTGTTGTTCTCTCAATAGGTTTTTCTCTGTAATAATTTCATGTAAAATATTTTGCAAGGCAGGTGAATATTTTCATTTTCTAATTGTACCTGGCATTATTGAAGATGTAATTTTTGTTACATATAGTTTGTAAACTTATATTTTGTTTTTGATTAGGTTTTAAACGTTCGTCCACAGTCTGTTTTACGAGATCTGATCACAATATCAATATCACAATAACATATCATTCAGGGAGTTATAGGTAAATAAAATAGAAAAGTACGACCACGAATCGAGGATTCTTTCATTATAATGTATACTTTTCCTGCTAAGTGATCTGTTGACATAAAAAACTGTAATATTTGAACAGTAATATATTGTTGATTTTCAAAGAAGATCAGTAATTGCCCTAAATTTAACGAACATTCATATTTAATGTTGTGAAATCTAATGTATAATAAATAATAAATCCTTTCGTAAAATTAATTTGTTTGTTTTTCGTAGCTTTATCTAAGAACAAGAAGAAACTGGAAAACTGAGTTCCCAAACAATAATTTATTGTTTTTACTATTACTTTTGTTTAATTGTAGAAAGTTTTGATAGCACTCCATTTGTAGGAACTTATGAAAACTCAATTCAATAGCTTTGCATGGACGATAAAACTCCATTATACGAATTATTTATTTCACAAATTTGACTGAATTTATTCATACATTAGGTATGTTTATATTTTTTGAACTGTACCTTGAATTTTCCCATCCTGAGGTTGGTATAAGGAGAAATATAATGTTTAACGCGATTGCATGACAAAGTGATGATCTTGTGGATATCTCGAACTGACCCAAGTTCGAACGAAAAAATAATACATTTTTGGTGGGGTTTAATTCCTCTCATATCGGTAATTATCATAAATTGTATATAGGTACATAGAATTTGTTATCTTCAGTGTACTCTGCATTGCCAAATTCTATTATTTTGGATGAAATTACACAGTTTATTTCACGTTGACGCAGGAAAGGTTTTTTAATTCTGTTTTGCATTTTTCTACTTTGCTTACATTTTAGTATTCATCACTGAGTCAATGGAAGTTTTTTAACAGAAATTATTATTGAGAAATCCAATTTCAATAATAAATATTTTTCCATTCTCTTTCTTCATTTTTTAAATCTCCAAAAGTTTATTTAAATAAGTTTTCATGATGCTTCCTTTCTCAACAAAGGGAATGCTATTGCCAAATTGTCTTCTAAGTTTATAAAAAAAATAGATAATTAATTGTAAATGAAACTGTAAAGGCAGAGATTTGATGCCAGTAGTTCGTAACGTGTGATGTGAAGTAAATGAGATTCAGGAACAGATCGAAACAGAGCTATCCGATTAGACTATAACTATTTATGTAGCAACAACTAGCCGACTTCAATTACTTGTTCAAGACTGAAATGTGCAGGCATTTTACTGAAACCGGCATATTTTACTAAACTATCCGGTCGGATATAATCGGGTATGACAGTTGGTTCGGTATATTATTTTTTCCTTCAATTAAAATTGGAATCTGTTATGCCTAGTTTTTAGGGAATAGGTAGCTAATAGTTTTTAAGGGTCAACGCTCTATAATTTTTTTATAACAGCAATTGTTTTCCCTCAGTTTTGTAAAGAATTAACTTTGGACTCTTAACTTGCAAGTCTACAAGTTTTGAAAACGATTTAAGAACAGGAAACGTTTGTGCCAAATTCGTCTTTGACTGGTTAAACTTGGAACAAAGAGGTCATGTGTGGATGGCTGCCAGAACTGCTCACTCCCATGGGACTGTCGCGGCCTTTAGCCGATCACCGTTACCTCTCCCCCATCGTCCTATTTATTTATTGTTTTCTTTTGTGAGACTTACTTCCGACCTTGCCTATCGCACCTTTAAATGCCAAAATAAACATTAAGTAACTTTAAATACATATTCAGTATCTATGTGTTTTTTGTGTTATGTCTATGTGGAGACTGAGGCGAGTAATGGACCACGTCAGAGTCTTAAACTGAATGAAACAGACAAACTAAGTATTATTTACTACCGAGGATTGTATGTATTATAAGTGCATGTATGTGCAAAATATCACAATACTGCCTTATATTCAAATAATTTTCAAAAAAAAAAGGGGGGGGATGTACACCATTGAACCAAAAAAGGGGTTCATCCTGTGAACTATTTCATCAGAATATATGTTAATATATTCCATCCAAACTAATGTTAATTAACTTACTAATTAAGGATACTTGAAGAAATATTTAGACAGTGCTCTAAAAAGGTAAGTACAATATAGAGGTACTTCGGAAAACGATAACATAAAAACATTAATAACTCAAAAACTCTAGTATTAATATAATGAAGAATGTAGAGCTGAGAAATGAATGTTTTAGAGATTTATAAAAAGAATGAGGAATCATTAACCTTGAGGTAATATAGTTTTAGCAATATCTTGTCAAAGGCCAATTATCAGTAATCTATTTAGAACCAATGGTCCCAATATCAAGGATTTGAAACTAAAAGACTCAATCTGGAGTTTGGGTACACGACATGGGGAGGTTATAGGTCCGCGAAAACTCACATCGTCTGGCAATTTGCAATACAAGAAAAGTGTAATGCATCTTCGACAGTGATGTTAAAAGTTTACACAGAACTGGGTCAACAATTTAAAGTGACTAGGAAAGAAAAATAATGATCAACAGAACACCGACCATTTTTAAAGAAGACAATTTTCGATAACGAAACCCGTATAAGGGAGGGTGGGAAATGTCTAAATAAACCTTGAACTACCGTCAAACCATTCTTGTGTATTAAAGAATTTTCCTTTTCATTTAATGTTGGTTCATGTAACGATGATGACTAAAGCATGGTAGCAACATTTTTACATCTAACATAGGCAATGCTTCGACTGTTTTGACTTACACACGAAGAAATACTTTCTAAAATACGAAAAAGTATGGAAAACGCAAATTCTACCTTATTTGGTGCGAGTAGGATCATTAAATGTTCATTTTGACTAAAACTAAAAGGTAACCAGGAGAACAGAAGAAAACACTTAGAGTAATTGACAAATTGACTCTTAGTTCGTCACAAGGAGAAAGTTGGAGAGGAGAAAAGAGAGTTGTAATCAAGTTAGAGGAGGAGGGATATGTGCAACTTTGTTTAGGTACTTATGTTTTTTCGTAATAGCTATCTCTTTATTTGTTTCTTTATATTATTCCTTCTGTTATTATTGGCATTTTTGTTTCTGTGACGTCGTAATCCTCCAACAGCCTCAAGACTTGAGAGGTCCTTAGTTGAACCTAACATTTCATTTCTTTATTAGCTACAACAAATTTTAACGTAAAATATAAAACTATTTTGTAATTCTTTATGTTTCTTTAAAAATAAGAGAATTTTTTGAGACGAAAGTTCTTTTGCTGACTTTTAATGTAATCTCTCTTTTGTGCTATTTGTAAAAAATGAGATGCAGATGTAGAAAACTATTGTTTTATTTTTACTACTTTTTACTGTTTTTTTAGATATATATGTTAATAAATTATTTCAGAATATAGTGATTTTATTTTTTGTAAAGGTATTATGGCATTCTGTTTTCACCAATAAGTCTATGTCACAGAGACGTGGGTTCGACTCCCATAATGCAAGCTTAGATTTTTTTTATGAGAAACTTGTGTTAATGTAATGACTGTATATGTTGATTAATGCTCAAACTTTTGTTTTTCTTTTTCCAATAAATACATTTAAATAGGTACTGCCATTCAAAAAGAAATTTTTAAAGAGAGTGGGGTATTTTAGGGTCCTTGTCAGGGTCTTACAACTCTTTGAAATCTGTATACTGATACAATCGGCTCCCATAATGCCGCCAAATGTTGAGAGTAATATTATAATTGTCAAATCCATTTTGCTAGTCAAAACTTCAAAAATACATTTTTAAAAAAAAATTCTTTTCTATTATTAAAGAAAATATTTGTGGTGTATATCAATACAAAAAAAAGTTCAAGCTATTGATATTTTTAAAATATTTAAAGAGCAGAATCCAGCCGGTAATTTTTCCAGCTCGGAGAACTGAGTCAGTTTTTATACAATTTACGTGTTGGTAGATGTAACAACTTTTTTGTGGCACATTTGAGTAAGCGAAGTGCCAATGAAATCGACCTAAAATTGTCTGTTGTTTCTAAAATGCTATCATCCAATCTTTCTGGTGTGTCAAATTCTGCTCTTCGTGATGTGTTATCAACTCCTCAACGTAGTTGACCTCGAACTGTCGACGGAAACACCATCTCTGAGTGCTATTTTCCTGTATTACTCCCTTGTTTTGTTCTCTGTTTCAATTGCGGCATTTTCCCTCTTAATTACATTATCAATATTATGAATACTACTGAGGGGAAATGACATTAAAACTGGAGGACAAAAACTGGAACTTAGTAGAAAAACCTTGATTTCTCCATGAATTGAAAAGCATTTTACTAAGAAGGGTCTATTGTAATGTCTTAATAAAGTAATCAAGATGAATTAGAGCCTAATGAATTATTGACGAATGTGAATGTTTTAATTTCAGTTGAGACATCCTAATCTACTAGTTAGAAAACTACCGCGAATTCACTGACCCCTACTGGCTTGCCAAACGAGATGTCTTGGTAATAAAGACTTGTTAAACTCACTTCTTAGACCATATGACTCGAAATTGGCGCAAACTTACAAATGGTTAATTACTAACTGCCGAAAACTACCAGGAAAGCAGAACAAACTCAAAGAGAACCTGCTGTATGCAGGGACTATCTCTTTGGTCAATGAGGCCAGAGATATCAGGCATGAAAGCAATTATTTCAATTTTATAACAGCTTCTTTAAAACGATTATTATATCCCGGAAATATAATTTATGGTTGTATTGTCCTTCTTGTTTAAATGTAAATTGGTAGTGTACTTCAGTTTAACAGAAAGAAAATTAAACTGTGAAGTTTCTAACAAAAGTTGTTCATTAAATAAAGTGCTTTTAAACAAAATTAATTAAATATTAGTTATTTCTCCCAACGATGATTTAACTATGTTTAATTAATTGATTGGACTTTTACTGTAAAATTTTAATCATTACACTGTATTGTAGTGGATCTAATGTAATATTTATAATGAACTCTTTCAGATATTTAATTAAATCAGGACAAAGGCTTTTGGTTTGGATCTATTGTTAAAATTGTTTCAGATAAGTTGTAGAGTTCTACAAGGGCTAGGGACTCGGGTTTTAGTTCATTGGTGCCATTTTAACCCGGTATGCAGTTCTCCAAGATGTGATCTTTTCCTCGCGACATTTCTCGATGTCGGTTCTTCAGTAAAATTAGTAGGCATTACGTAATTCTTTGTGCTATTATTCCTTATTTTTATTTCTAACATTTTATTCTTCTACAAATTCCCTTATACAGTCTAGAATTGTGATATTGCATTTGTAATGCTATAATATATTGTAATTTTCGTGTTTGGTGTTTTTGCGTGTTTGTTTATGTTGTTAGATTGCTTAGGTTGAATTGGACTGTAGTAAACTAAACATTACTCAGAACAGAAGAAAATACTATGATTAATATATATCAAAAACTGCGAACAGCTGTTTGTCATGGATCAGCAGAAGATGAAATGGGAGAGTATTCTGTCACGTATATGGAAGTCAAGTCAAAGAAACGTTGACTTTCTTCATATCCCTAACTGGAAACATCTGTTTTGCTCGTCTTCTCTTCCGATGACGATTTGTTGCTTGATATGGTATATAGATTGTAGTTAGTGTTTGCTATTTACTGCGATTTGTGTAACTTTTAAATTCCGTAATTATAAATACGTTGCTAAACTTAAAATTAATGCAATAAAACTCCAGTTTTGTTCATTATGATGTTTTTGGGATACTAAGTGGTGTGTTGAAGAGTCGACAGACATCGTGTATATGAACAATATTTGTTAAATCTCAGACTGACAGTCTTGCAATTACATTGGCAGAATTGGAGAGATCCGTCTGCTCGGGAAGCAGACAGTAAACCTTACTGGAGTTATTAAATTACAGTTATGTAACATAACAAAGAGTCAGCTCGTGTCTGTTTGTTTGTTATCAAACTCCGCCTACAGTTTTAAAAATAGCTCCTTATACCGTATTTCTTCCGAAAGGAGATGAACCAGACTGCTTGGAAATGTATGTCTTATATGTGGCTTAATGACTTTGCATACAATGCACTATTTTTGATCGATTTAATCAACGTATTATGTATGTATTACTTATAAACAATATGTACTGTTAATTACAGCTTTAAGGGTTCTATGAGATCGATTTTTTGACTCTATCTATGTCTAAATCTGTAATTTTTAAAGGTATTGAAGAATAAATAAATATGAGTATATAACAAAATATTAACATTAAAATATTTTATTAACAAGTGACTTAAGAGAAATTTTGAAGCCTATTAAAACTTTTAATTTGAAACATTTGTCCATGTGATGCCATTTAACGTCTCAAACTCTTAAAAAAGAGGTGCAAATCGGCGTTATTTGTAGAATTTTATCAGTCGCATGCCTATGATGTAGGTGCTCTTACTATATTAGATTTATATTAACTTTTTTATGTTTAATATGTGAAAATGTTTCATTTTCTACAGTTGTTACAGTGTTGAAAATAAGAACTGCAGTTAATAAATAGTAATTGATTCGGACGCCTCAGTTGCATGCTTTTTACCTTTAGTGCTGTTCTAGAGGTAGATTGGTTCAATAGAACCAATCCTAGTTATGAGTGAGCCACATCACTGGATTAATAGTTAATGTTAATAATTATTCTTTTTAAAATGTATATAAGATTAAATTCATGAAGTATTCTTTATCTATTAGTTTTCTTATACTACTATTTCTTTTCTTCTTTTATTTTAAGAAATTTTATTTCCTTTGATATTCAGCCAACATAGTCTACCATGTAGATGTGATGAAATATGTAGAGCAGTGCTTTAAACAGACAAGTCAGTTTAAGGTTGTTTTCACCCTAGCATGGGCTGGGAGGGCTGATTGTAGAGATGTAAGTTCAATCTCAAACTCTTCGCAACGCGCTTTATAACACTCTTTGCCGGCTAGCCAACAGCCTCTAATTATACGTAAAAGTACTAATAACGACAGTCGATGTCATTTTCTGACTGCTAACATCAGCCTGTGCAGCATTACATTAGGGTCGATGTAAAGGGTTCTCGCGTAGGGCTTGCTGAAGGTCCAAGGAGTGGCTCGAACAGGCCTAAGGAAAGCCACGCCCATTGGAGTGAGTCATTGCCTCAGGAGCTCCTTCTCCAGGCACGTCGTCAGCTCAGCACCCATGGAATGTCAACCAAGCCTCGCCCAACACTGTCACCTCAATTGTACTTCTTCTTTATACAGTTATGCATGCGCCTTGAAGCATTTCTAGTCTTATAACCAAAGTAAGGTCTCATGTCTCCCAGTCTGGAGTTTTATTCTTAGAGAGGCTAATGATGATAATATTGCTCATTAATATGATTCATACAGAGGGGTCCAAAAATTAACGTGCTATAAACTTTTTTAGCCTCATATCAGTCCTTCTTGAACCTTGCTGAAACTTTGGTGATTGCTAGTTAATTAAGTTTAATAACATTCTACGTAAACGTGGGTGTATTTAGATTTTCATTCAAAATTCTAAAGCTTATAATACAGATGACAACTCTGTCCTTTTCTTGGGAGAGAGGATCAAGAGGTTCATATCATCCCGGCCAACTCTAGTGTGCATGTTTTTGATGACTTTCGATAACTTTTGGTTTTTTCTTAGGAAGCTGGAAGAAGTTGAACAAACCGATAACTCGGATGTCCTCTGGGAAGATTTCCTTGAGTTCCATTACGGTCCAGGAAGTCTTTACGTATACCTTACCTAAAAGTAACTCCAAATACATTGTAGAGATTATGGTCTCTGCCTCCTCCAAATCAGTCTCAGAATGACGATCTATTTCACTTAATTTCGAATATTCAGTAGTCGAAACTTAGATATTAACCCACAAAATTTATGTTACTTTTATGTTAATATGTTTGGAATTGGTCCAAAAGTGATCATTGAACTGAAAGAAGCATGCTGGAGTACGTTTGAGTTGGTCGGTTTGTAAAGACATGAGTTCTTGCTGTTCCTAAGAAAAGCGCAGAGCTTAATGAAAGTCATCTCGAACACGTGGAGTAGAATAAAAGTAAAAACCAATGACTAAGTTACATAGGCTGTATTAGAACTCAATAAACTGGTATGAGCAAAGTTCCATTTATTCTTGTATAAAAGGATCTATTGAGCTTATAGATATTTGGGGCCTTTTGTTTTTTGTGTCTCCATTTAAATAAGTTTATAGTGTTGTGCAATAAAAAAGTCTTTTTTCGTGAATAGCTA
This sequence comes from Hermatobates lingyangjiaoensis, assembly GCA_026182355.1. Lineage (NCBI taxonomy): Eukaryota > Metazoa > Arthropoda > Insecta > Hemiptera > Hermatobatidae > Hermatobates > Hermatobates lingyangjiaoensis. The sequence continues at coordinate 241,153 of JAPFBL010001926.1, read as the reverse complement.
CTTATAGTTGACGTAGAGTTTACTGTCTCCTCATTTCTCGATAGGTAGACAACACCACCTAAGGACTATTATATAACTGAAAACTTTTTATTTTTATAAAAACTCATTACATATGTGAACCGACTTTTTCTTCGGCTCTTATAAACAAAATAGGCTATGTTTTCCATTTGCATTTGTCTGTGATGCTATTGTTCTGTGATTTCATTCCGTACCCCGATGTCAATTATTAGTTAAAATAACCGGGTCATTAAATGTAATTATAAAACGATAAGCGTCATACTGTGAATAATAGTAGAACGAGTTCAAACCTTGAACAAATGAAAATAAGAAGATTTGTCTTTGTATTGCAAAAGTGAAAATATTTCGTTTTATACTGCTGAAAGAATATTTATAAGTCTACTCACATTTACTGCATAATTAATTAATTTAACTGTTTGGATCTACTATAGTTTGAAGGATTTCCACATTTTGATGAAATCAAGTAACTTTTTTTATTCCAAAGGAATACCAATAATTTTTAATTTCCTTTTCCCTTTCTCCAATTACCAAATGGAGAAATTTGAAATTATTTAAAAAAATTGAAATGTTGCGAATGTTTTTTGCTTGAGTAGTATCTAGTACAGTAGTAAGTGAACTTTGCAACCTGTACTGCTACTTTTTGGTCAAATAAAATGGTTGTGATCTATACATAACAAAATTATAAGAACTGATGGTTAGGTTATTGTATTATCATATATTGAATCTTAGTGATAACTAGGTGTCCTCATTTACTTTGAACGGTGTTGTGTGTGAATTTTTGTTGAAATCCGTCAGCATAATGACAAACTGGATCTAAATACCTTTGTTACTGCAAAAATAAAATCAGCATAGTAATAATATTAAGATTTACTCTTGGTTTCAGTTTAATTTTGTAAAATCTGATATCACTGTATTTAATCGCTGCCAACAGTCCTATAAAAACAGTGTTTTTATTTACCCGTCAATGTTATGAATTCTGTTAAAACGGTGCGTTGTATGCATTGCTAACAAAATACCAAAAAACTGGCTTTTATTGTATATACAAACGGTTGTCCACGATGGGTGTTCATAAGCCGGTATGGCAGCGGCCTTGGATGATGCCATCGAAAGGAACGAAAAAACAAAAGAAAGATGCGCAAAGATGTTTAGATAGGAAGGAACAAAAGAAGGGAATGATGTGGAGGAGGGGCGGAAGAGGCAGGAAATTCCCTCAGTCCGTGAAGATAACTCCATCTGAGCAAGTTTGTTCCCAGAGACGTCCCAACAAAGCAATCGCTTCTTTCTATTGTGCCATTCATTCTTTCTTATTAGCCTCCAATACACAACTTTACTCACACTTATCATGAACAGATCAAAACTTTCCAAAAGGAAACATTGCATCTCTTTTGTGCATTAACAAAGTGCACCACGCTCTATTTCACTCATCGACTCTCTAGCCAGACTTCCTTTTGAATGGTTCGCACAGATTTTGAATATTTTATGATTGCCTCGGTCAGTTTTCGTCATTGTTTTGTGAAGTTAAATTTGGTAATTGACTGCACAAAGCATAGTCATATATGTCAAACTTGCATATATGTAGAAATTTATAGCAAAAATATAGGGTGCAAAAAAGTGGTATTTGAAAAGGGTGTAATGTGCAGGAAAGGACAATAGTCTAGGGAGGGATATTTTTATGTTCACCGTCTCTGAACCAGCGCGCTTGGTTTCCTTCTCTTACCTCTCCGGAGACGGTTCAAACCGAAAATTAGAGACTGTAAGTGTGTGCTTTTGATTTCTCTATGTTTCTATTTCTCATTCAACTATATACATAAAGTTCAATATAGATAAAGAAACATAGATACATTTAGATTTATTTATATTTCTATATCGTTTTGGATCGGTTTTTCATTGTAAATGTGTGTGTATAATTTATTATTTCATGAAAACAACGGAATAAAGTTAAACTGCAAATTATAATAGCTGTGGAAGTAGTATTTGTAGTTAACAAACCTCGTCTACTGTGATGAGAGGGTCTCTAGTTAGAGATTGTTAGTTTACCTCTATTTTAGTCAGTTGGATGCATTGAAGGTTATAAAACTGTTATTTACACTGGGACGTTTTTTTTAAGTTTGTCGTCAAAACACGGTGTTTGCCTGCCTCATCTTTATTGGATAAGGTTCTAGAAACAGTTTTGTAAACACTCTCAGTGACGCATTCAACTGTCAAGATACTTTGGGATTGGGAGAAAACAAGCTTGTGACGGATGATTTTAAAAAGAGCAAAACACGTGATTGACTAAAGAAAGGAGTCAGCCTAGTGGGAGTGTCGCAGCCCAGCGAAACCATGACGCATATCTTAATTGAGTGTCGTACCGTAATTATGTTATTGTATGGAAATGAAGCCTTGAACCAGGAGGTTAGCAAGTTGAGCACAATGATTGGCTTGGAATAACATTAACCGTGTTACTTTGCCTGGGCCTGACTTTCTTTTGATTGAAATGTCAGCGGAAAGCTCACTGGGCCAATATCAAGGCTCTCAGATCATTTTATGATGTTTGTGAACATTTTAAAGAAAACAAAAATATTTCAAAATAGAATTGCACAGGTTTAAGCTAATCACAGACTATGATTAGTTCATGCCCACTTTGAGCTTAGCCCATATAGAAGACAAAATAAAGTTGTACCATCCATTGGAGAGGATGCCATATATCTTCTTTGAAATCTAGTGAAATACCAAAGAGCAAGGTTTCTCTTCAACATACAACCTAAGCGATTCATTTCCATTTTCAGAGCTGTTCCGTTGGCGGAAAATTGTAGCTAAAATTGTCTCTCTCCAGTTAATTAGAGTTGGAATTCTGTGGTCAAAAATAATTGTCTTCTCCGAAGAGCATCTGAAGAAGAAGTAGGAAAATATAATATAAATATAGCAGAAGATCTAAATTTATTATTGAATTTGTACATGACATTAAAGAAAGTTATGGCTGATAGGTAAGCTATAACTCGTAGATACGTCACAGATGTGCAGATACTAATGTTTAGATGTAATGTCTAATGTAATATTACAACATGTAATATACTATATGGAGCAAGCTAAAAAAAAAAAAACAAACTTAATGCTTAGATAAACATTTTTAATTGATTAATTTTGATTTACATTTTTTATTTCGTACATTAATAAATTTACGAGTAATAAATTTATACCAGTAATAAATTTGTGGAATTATTTTTCCTCGTCATTAAAAGTATGAAAATTGCTTATTATTATTTTTACTGCTGTTATCATGATAAGATGCGTCTCGAAGTTTGGAGTAGTGCCAAAGTCAGAGTAACAAGTCTAGAACATTTCCTTATTTTAATTTGTTTTTGACAAACTTTTTCTCTGACCTTGAAATTTTTGTAAATTTATTTTATTCTTTATTTTCAAGTTACAAGGGTCATTCAATAATTTAAGTGACAAAACTGGAGTGGAGGAAAAACACTTGGTAGGTCAAGTGTGTTACTTTAGGACTTTAAGTTGGGCTGATGTGCCCTTATCATTTGTTGGGTCAGCATTGGTTTGATTATACCTTAAAATTGGTGAGTTTACTTGAACACCCATTTTAATCCGGTATTATTATCATAAAAGGGAAAAAAATATTTTTTTTTCTAAGGAGTATAGTTTATGTTTCATAAATATAGGACAAAGGTGATGTTAGTATTTCACCTACTATTACCTTATATTTTAATATAAACGTTTTTCTGCGTTCTGCCTAAGAAAATTATTGCTAGCCTTACAGTGCCTTGTCTGTTATTAGAGCAGTTGGAAGTATTCTGATGCTGTTATATTGGCGAAGTATTGGTGTGTTGTACCTGATTACTCCTGACGGAACGATGAGCTACATACTGTATTCACCTGTAATCACCAACATTGCAATTATAAAAGAAAATTTTGGTCCTCCGAAAGAAAGACACCTTGCGTTTGGTAATATTTTCATTTCAGTGTCATAGTATTCCACAAAGTTGTGATTTCAAATATTATTATTTGATAACTACCTTTTAAAGCTTACAAAATTCCCCAATGCACTGATTCATTTTGTTATTAGTCTGATATTAATGACTTACATTTGCAAGTCTTATATCCAATAATTTTTGAAATAAATAACGGATAAGCATTATGAAATAACATTGCACTCCTTCCCAATCGTTGTGATTGGATGTAAATATGTCATTGTTAGTGCAACATTGTTTTTCCAGTGTTCTCATTGTTAAGAAACACATTGTGTCAAAACATTATGGAATAGTGAATTTACTCCAGTGATCGGAACACTGGCTGGAAAACAATGCCACAAATAATAGAAAATATTCTCAAAAAGAAGCATTTATACGAAATATCTGCTAAATATAAGTTTCGTTGAAGTTTACCTAGTCTGGTTTTCTTCATCTTACGTCAGATGTTTTCCTCCTTTCTACAACTTTTCTGTGAACCGGAGATATTGGATGTAAAGGGTGGTCCAAAATGATCTGACACATTTGTAGGCTTAATAAAAGCCAAACATAATAAATCATTTGAAAAAAAACTTTTATTTTCTGAATGTACATATAATGCCATTTATACCAAAATCTATTTATATATTTGATAAGCTTTTTTTATTTATTTTCAAAATATCCTAAAACATTTAATGCGCACTAAAAATATATACAGTTAGTAACTCAGTATATCGATGAAATTAAGTATACTAATTGGTTAATTTTATTAAAAAGGTTACATATTTTTATGAGTATTTATGAGTATTATGAGTATTTAGTGAGTAGTGTAGTACCAATATGTTTGTTTAATTAAGTTAGCAATTTTACTTCTACTGCTAAATTGCTTCTTTGTCATTGAAAAGAAGTCTCTCATTTTCATGGGAGGAAATAATTGATATTTCACTGCAGCTTTACTATTTTGCAGCTAGTACAAATCGTGTTCGGTATTTCTCGAAACCATCGGAAAATTTCAACGTGGTACTTGTAATCTAATTTGAATTATTAATAATTTTTTTTTCTAAATGTTGGGTCCATTTCTGCTTTCAAGATCTCCACGTTTCGGGGTTTGTGGGCTTATACACCTCTGTAGTATAATTCTGATAGTCACGAATTAAAGATTATTCTATGAAGGCAGATTATCTTTTGTTGGATCGTATTTAGTAGTTGATAATGTGTACAGGCTTATTGATAAGTGAACGATATTAATGAAATTAGGAATATATAGGGTTTTAATGAAGATTGGGAGGTGTGAGCTATTCAAGCCGTGATGTATAATTGTTAAGAGACACTGTGGCTGCATACTTGACTGAGATCGTGTGTGTTCTCAATGAAGTGGTTGCTAGGGTCGCCGGAGCGTGCCCTCTGAGGGCACCGGAAAGGCTCTGCGGCGGTGTCCGCTGCGTTGCATCACTGGCCTCTCTGTCTGATAGCGATCGCTTCTTATCTTGTTAATGTGCTTCCTGCCCCTCTTCCGTCCCGCCCTCTCCTTGCCCTTTCATGCCACTCCATGCACCTTCACCTTCCACTAAAAGTCCCTTGAGTCATTCAACATCATTCATTTAGCCATTCAAAAGTTTTTCTAGCGGTTCTCATATTTACTAATTTCTTTTCTCTATTCTGATATACTGTTCGAATGAAAATATTGTGTACACTTTATTGATCATGTAATGATTTATTATATGACTGTACTTAAGAATAATAGTATTGCTTTAGATTTTGTTGATTGTAATTATAATTGATGCATATGTTTCACTATTTAAATCTTCAAATTTGATTAATTATAATTATAATAATTATGTATGTGTCAGTATATGTGCCAACATACACAATAATCAGATAAGGTACAAACTTATTGTATTTTGTTATAGGCCCAAGAGTGAAATATACACGTACCAGTTATGTACATCTATAGAAACACTCTTTAATTTTCTAGGAATTTTTGTCTTTTTTTTAGTAACATCCGATTCCACGCTGATTCAAACAAACATCAAATACGTTGATGCAGTTTCTCTAAAAAAAATTGGAATTAGTTCTTCTGGGAAAAATGACTCGTTGAAAACTGGAACAGTCAGGCATTATACTTAAAGCCCATTATAGAAACATTCAGCGTGAAAGGCGTTGATTGATTGATATACTAGTACAAGTTATACATACAACGTATCTATCCGAGGGAAGCCGAGTGCAACAGCTAGTTAATAGATTTTTTCTAGTTGAAAATGTAGCAACGTTGATTCATTTGGGGTATAATACATATAAAACACTGTCAAGTGCTGTCTGTGTGCTGGCGCCAAGTAAAATGATATCGATTGAACTTGGGTGTGTACAGAGATAGAATAAAAATTAAATCGCGGTATTCAAATAACAAATTTTTATAAAACTAAAAAGTTTAATATTTTAACACATATTTATGATTAACTAAATCCAAAGGAATGACATTACAACTAATCAATAGATCCAAATTACAAATATATAAAACAATTTATTAATTATTAATGTGATTATAATTTTTTTATTTTTCCACATGTTATAGATTTTCCATTATGTTCGAAATTATCTATTGCAATCCTTTTCTGAAATTCTTGTTTTAAGATCAAAAATAATGTATTAATAAGATTTCTTCAGTCATGTGATATAATTATATTCATTTTATTACTGTGCATTATATTCTGCGCTATTGCCAGTCGGTAAAGTTAAGTAGTGTGATTAAATTTGTATGAGCGAAGCAAATATGAAGTGATGGGTTGAGAAGACTGCATTTGTGAACTGCATTTCATTTGCATTAATGTGATTCCTTAATACTGGGGGCCCTTGAGCTGGCAGTCGGGTCCACGCCATCAATATGAAAAATTCTATTATTGATTTGTCTTGAGGTTGTTGAAAACATATGTGTATACCTTATCTGTTTATTATCCCAGAAATATAGACATCCAGCGAGACTTAAGATTAATAGTCAATCGAGTGAATTATTCATTGATTGACCAGCAATGAATAATTCACTCTAAAATGAATAATAAGATGAATAATTCACTCAAAGAACTACCGCGAATTCATTGATGCCTCTGATCCCCATTGAGTTACCAATTCAGATGACTTCCAATACTTATGAACTCAGTGCTAAACCACAGGGTCACCAAAGAGACACAAACTAACAGACTGTTACTAACGGACGAAAACTACTAATCATTAAAGTAGAATATACTAGCAAGCATGTAGAGGTCTCCGTCTTAGAACGGCTTAAATCGAACTACTAAATACTCGGACAATATATAGCTCAAAAGGATGTTTGGCGGAAGACAATCACGATTTCAACACAGATATTAAGTAAAATGTTCCAGGACCACAGTGATGTTACGTCAGTCTGTTCTAGAAGCCGAAGTAAGCCTGATTTCTTATTTTCCATCCCTTTTAGGTATTACATTTAGCTATTATCTGGTTGACAACACCACTCTACAGTTTATCTTACGAGTGTTTTGTAGTAGGGACCTTTAACGAGTTACCGGTGTTGTACAGGCTCGGTTCCGACGGCTTGACATTCTCTTTGTTAGACGTCGTGCACAAGATTTCCAATGATCCACAAGATCTTACTGTGACTAATATTTTAAGCTTAATTGCCAGTAATAACAGAAAGAACTTTCCCACTAACGTCAGTTCCCAATATTATGTAGAATGTACTTACATTTTTATTTTATTCTTTTTTGTTATATATTCAGAGAGTTTTGTAAGTTTTCAGAGTGATCTACATTAAATATTTCGATTCAGTTGGTAGGGAGAGTTTCTGTCTACTCTTCATTAAGATAACAGCAGTTCAAGGAGTAGAGCGTCATGAAATATACAGCAGTGGTAGTTACACAAACAATTCACGTTCAACATAACAAGATGATAACTCTGTGATATTGTATTAATTATGGACACGAAGACTGTGTGAAAATTAGGATATTTGTAAAAGTCTTCAGAGGTGACTATCAGCAAACATGCAAACAATGTAAACATCGAGTTTGGCTTATAGTTCTATCCAGCTGTTTAAACTTGACATGTGTTGTTATAAAACTATTATTACAGTCAATAACATATCATTTTTTATCCATCAATCTGTCAGACCATTGTATAAAAACCTGTCTTAAATCATCAGTAATTTTTCTTTGATTATATCAAATTTTATTTAACTTCCTTTTTCCACCTTTAGTGTTCTCTAATTCTCTTTTTAGTACAACCTTGATATCTAGAATTTCCAGAGGCAAAAAGAATAATTTTTTCAACAAAAACTACGGAAATTATAGAGAAAATTTAAAAAATCATTATATCATTTATGAATTAAATTTCTTAAATTCTTAATATGATTTGTTTGGAAAAAAAATAGTACAAACCAAATAATCAAATAAATACGTTTTGTACTAACGAGGCGTTTCGAACACGGAATATTCTATCGTTCAGAACAACGATTCTGATGGTTGAAAAGCACTTGAGTTGTACTAATTTCAAAATTGCTTTGGTATTTACCGATTTGGAGCTAATGACATCCAAATAATCAGATTGTTTTCACATTTTAATAAGAAATATCGTTAACTGAAGGCTGCTTCCATTGGAGAATATTTTAAATTACCTGGTACACAATCACAATTGGAGTAATAAAGTTTCAAAAAACTCCACAGGTAAGGACATGTCATGATATTACCTGTATCTTCAAGTAATGATTTTTAATACACTATGAATGTCTACAAATTATAACAACATTATCTTTTTTAGTAGATATATTAATTCGTTTTAAGGACATAATGTTTATTTTATCTTCACTTTTCCGGATCGTTCTGTTCCGAATTGAGTTGTACTGCTGTATTTGAGGTAACAGTTTATCTGCTTATAACTTGGTAACTTCGCAAATTGTGTTTTTACCTATTATGTTTTTTTCTTACACTGCAGTATAGATTAGAATATATTTCCGTTCGTAACTTCGGATCAAATGTAAACACGTGTCCTTTGGCAGACTCGCATAGAGGACCTATTATTGAAGAGACAGATGCTGCGTTATCAGACGAGCGGATCAGCACACGTTATCTGGAGCACAGTCAATTCTGTGGACTGATCAACTGCTTCATCAGTGGATTTCATATCGCCATGCGGCTTGCTTAGTCAACACCCCTCTCTTTCACTTCGCCCTATTAATAACACTTAAGGGCATTCCTCTTCCCAGTCGGCCACGCACGCAATGGCCTTTCATTCAGGTCACTGCTGACCTGTCCACTTCTGCAACAGGCTTTCTACTTTCAAATCATTTAATTATTATATTTTCTAAACCTGAGAGCCCATTTTTGATACTCTATAATGCAAGTTGGTATGTTTGCGTGTGCCCGTTGGTTGGGTATGAATAGATTTTTCTAACCATACTACAGGGTGACATTGTTTAATACAATGTCAAACATAATTTCTCCTTGGTTGGTTAGGAGAAAAGCTAGGAATTTTCTGTTCAAAATCATGAGAAGAATAATTTTTTTGTTCAGATAAAAATTGTATAAATGTCACTCATAGGAAGAGATATTTTTTTAAGTAAAAGAGACCACCTCTGACTACTGGTCAAACTCGTTTACATTTCCGTTGTTGCGCTGTTAACTGAATTATAGTGATTAGTAAATTGCGAAGTTATAGTAATTGTTGGTAATTGGTAATTTCGTATACAGCAGTCTCGTCATTCAACGTTTTTCACCTTTCTAACAACTTTCCCATGATCAAGAGTCGACTGAAAAAAAGTTCTCCTTGGGCATGTATACAAGACCCATAACTAGAAATAAAAGAACAGATAAAGTACATATACAGTGTTAAGATAACAGATTAAATTAATGTCGACTAAGTAACTGTATTTTTATGTTATGTATACTTTTCAGTTATATTATGTTTTCATGTTTATTTTTACTACTATGCCGATTTCCTACTTCTAAAAAGTTAAGCCGTCTATATTTGAAGACATTTTTTGTATATGTGGTTAGTGGCACTTGAACAAGGTATCGAGAAGGCTATAGAAGAAGTGGATCTGCCTTATTTGTTTGTAGTCATTACATCATTAGACTTTTTTTTTATTTATATATATGTTAACTAATATGTTGTTAAATGATGGATTAGAAGTTGACATATGTTATAAAGAAAGAAGTAACTGGGAGATATTGTTGTATAATAGTGGGAGAGTAGACACCCTGGAGCTCTAGCAAAGTCATGTTATCCATTAATATTCATTTTAAAGTGGGAACAGTGCAGCCCAGCTATTGAGTTACATTAGATTCACTACAACTAAGCAACCTAAGGGTGCGACCCTCCATGTTTCTCTGGGACTGCTGAAGGTACTACTGTGCTACAATAATACACTAATATCAAAGGATTTAACACTTGCCCAAAACTCAAATTTATATATCCGAAATAGTGAATTAAATATAGTGCCCAGTTGGAAGATTCTGCTATTGATTCGTTAATGAGAAGTAAATAATCTAACGACCAAATGAAGAGTAATCGCTCAGTCAGATGACTGTTATTACTTTCCACCCACCCAGTAGGGTCGACCCAAAAAAAACCATTGTGGACTGTAGAGCAGAATGCATGTGCAGCATACGGCATTACTCCAAATAAAAAAAAAGCACTGCGTCAGTTGTTGGCTAACCATAAAACATAATCAATATGCTAGTGAGACATTTTCTATATATTTATTCCAATATATTTATAAGTATTTAACTACAATATAAAGTAGCACAATAGTATTATTTTGATAACTATTCTCGTCCGAATTGAAGAGCTGTGACATCATTGATTCTTACGGCTACTATACCCTTTATTGACTGCGAGATCTTAGTTCTTTAAATGTTCACTGTACTTTAAACTTTTTTTATGCATGTATATTTACTTCACTTTGGTTTGAGGTTGATGTGAATAACGAAATGTTTTATATTATTATACGGTGGTTTTTATTTATTGTGATTACATGTATAAATAGTGAAATTTTCGTAACTCTAATGCAAAGAGTTTTATAACTTATACTGACTTATTTTTTGTGTAAATGTTGTACCCGTTCTTTTGAAGTAGGTATCGAGCAAAGTTCACAGAGGGAGGAATAATTAGTTGCCGTTATGCAGAGCGAAATATGAGTTGCTTTTTTTTTACAAGGACAATTGTACACATTTCAATCTTATGGTAGGATATTTGTTTTTATTGGGCAAAACTGGCTACTCTACGCGATATTGCTTCTATTTGGCTGTGCTTAGTCGTAATGGCGGGGAAGCAGACGACTATCTGGGCACGGTAATTGTCGAGGGCCACTCTGGAGTGTCGTAAAACGCCTAAATGTGGTGGACTGGCTTTGCTTCTGATCTACAATTTGGGATTCTATCTGTATTCACGTCGCTTCCTTACACAGAATTTAAAATTATTTTAAAGACGAACCAATTCCGGCTTGTAGATTCTTATACATAAATAAAGTAAAAGGAGGAAAAGAAAAGTTTCTGACATTAAGGAAAGTTTTAATCATTCTAACCTCATGTGCAATTTTTATTATTGTGCTAAATTTTTCTGTAGTCATTTATTCTAATAACCGAGTAAATGTGCTCCAAGAAACTGAATTTTATGTTTAAACATCCGTTGTCATCAGGTGTTGAAGGGGGTTAGCGTGTATATGCTTGTCTGAGTAATAAACCTCTAAGATGGTCCAAACATTGAAAAGAAAGGTTATATTTTGTTTCCTGCTTTCTTTTTCTTTTGCTCTAAGATGGTCCAAACATTGAAAAGAAAGGTTATATTTTGTTTCCTGCTTTCTTTTTCTTTTGCTCTGTTAATTGCAAATTATGTATATATCAACCCCCAACTGAGTTGGGGTTTTGACTCTGACGAAAACCGCTTGTTGCGGTTGAAAGATCTTAGCCTTGTTTTCCCATTTCATATTGTGGTTTGATCATTGATTGTTATTTCACGTGTTTATGTGAAATCTTTATATATCTATATATATATATATATATATATATATATTGGTAAATTTTGGTAGCAGTCCCTCCTGTAAACATACATTGTTAAAAATCTGACCATATTTTGCTGAAACTTGTTTCTTACTAAGTTTTTCAAGTTTTCTAAATAGAGTTCTTGTCACTATATCCACAGTATACAATATTCTTCCGATAGTCGACATGTTACATGAGTCCATGTTTCTGCTGTCCTCAGCCATTATCAAGACATAAATGAGTTTTGAAATAATTTGTTCCTTTATATAAGAGAAGTAAAATTCGTTGAGAAGGTTGGGGATTAAAGTTGTTTGTCTAAATTCATTGGGTTGAGTGACCTGGTTAGGGGTTTGTTGCCTCTACCTGGAGAGGTCCCACTTGACCTGGGGTTGATTTAAATAGTTTTAATATTTTCTCACTATTTTCCAACTGGATGTTAATATATGGCTTCGTTTTCTGTATGAGTATGGCTTCTGTTATTTTGAGTCTATGCTGGTCCTGTTCTTTTTTTATTATTCTGGTTCCTTCGACAAGCGCTTCTCTGGTTAGCTTTGTATGGTGGACTTGCTCTGTGTGTTTTTTGGGGGCTCCGGATATCAAGTGCATGGTCAGTCTTCTAGAGAGTGTAGTAGTAGTCATTCCAATGTATGAGCGTTTTTGGGTTTCACAGTCCCCATAGTTGCATTGGTACTCATACACTAGATTTGTTTCCTTCAGTGGAGAGTTTTTGCAGCGGCTGTTATTAGTCATAAAAAGGCTACTTATTGTAGGGCTCTTATAATAAGTAACCAGTGAGACTCTATCATTTTCATTTTTGCACTTTGTGTTGTTTCTTATGATGTCCTTCAGTATCCTTTCATCAATTTTATGCTTGTCAGAATATTGGTTCCTGTAGTATATTTTATGTATGGTTCCAGCTGTTTTCTCAATTCCTTTCCTGTTTTCCCTTGTGTGTAGATATTCCTTCAGAATTTTGTCAAATTTTCCATTTGAATAACCGTTATTGACAAATGCCTGTTTGGTCCTGTTGATATTGGTGTGGAAAATCTCCCAGTTTGAAGCTATTTTGTAGGTCCTGTGTACTAGGGCTTTTATTGTTGAGTCTTTGTAGCGTTGCGGGCATTCACTATGGGCATTGAGGTAGTTGGAAGTATTAGATGATTTGATATGTACTGAAGTTTCCACCATTCCATTTTGTATATTGATATTTACATCCAAGAAATTGATTTTCTTGTTTATGGATCTCTCTATTGTAAATTTTAATACTGACTCTTCTTCAAAGGCATTTTTCAGGGCTTCGATCTGTTCCATGCTGTTTGCTATGACAAAACAATCATCAACATACCTGCAGTAAATCTGAGGCTAACTATTATATGTGTCATGTAGAAAACAATGTCATGAAGAACAGGCCAGAAATTAAGCCTCAGATTTACTGCAGGTATGTTGATGATTGTTTTGTCATAGCAAACAGCATGGAACAGATCGAAGCCCTGAAAAATGCCTTTGAAGAAGAGTCAGTATTAAAATTTACAATAGAGAGATCCATAAACAAGAAAATCAATTTCTTGGATGTAAATATCAATATACAAAATGGAATGGTGGAAACTTCAGTACATATCAAATCATCTAATACTTCCAACTACCTCAATGCCCATAGTGAATGCCCGCAACGCTACAAAGACTCAACAATAAAAGCCCTAGTACACAGGACCTACAAAATAGCTTCAAACTGGGAGATTTTCCACACCAATATCAACAGGACCAAACAGGCATTTGTCAATAACGGTTATTCAAATGGAAAATTTGACAAAATTCTGAAGGAATATCTACACACAAGGGAAAACAGGAAAGGAATTGAGAAAACAGCTGGAACCATACATAAAATATACTACAGGAACCAATATTCTGACAAGCATAAAATTGATGAAAGGATACTGAAGGACATCATAAGAAACAACACAAAGTGCAAAAATGAAAATGATAGAGTCTCACTGGTTACTTATTATAAGAGCCCTACAATAAGTAGCCTTTTTATGACTAATAACAGCCGCTGCAAAAACTCTCCACTGAAGGAAACAAATCTAGTGTATGAGTACCAATGCAACTATGGGGACTGTGAAACCCAAAAACGCTCATACATTGGAATGACTACTACTACACTCTCTAGAAGACTGACCATGCACTTGATATCCGGAGCCCCCAAAAAACACACAGAGCAAGTCCACCATACAAAGCTAACCAGAGAAGCGCTTGTCGAAGGAACCAGAATAATAAAAAAAGAACAGGACCAGCATAGACTCAAAATAACAGAAGCCATACTCATACAGAAAACGAAGCCATATATTAACATCCAGTTGGAAAATAGTGAGAAAATATTAAAACTATTTAAATCAACCCAGGTCAAGTGGGACCTCTCCAGGTAGAGGCAACAAACCCCTAACCAGGTCACTCAACCCAATGAATTTAGACAAACAACTTTAATCCCCAACCTTCTCAACGAATTTTACTTCTCTTATATAAAGGAACAAATTATTTCAAAACTCATTTATGTCTTGATAATGGCTGAGGACAGCAGAAACATGGACTCATGTAACATGTCGACTATCGGAAGAATATTGTATACTGTGGATATAGTGACAAGAACTCTATTTAGAAAACTTGAAAAACTTAGTAAGAAACAAGTTTCAGCAAAATATGGTCAGATTTTTAACAATATATATATATATATTATTTGAAAATGACAATCCAAATACACATTTGAATATTTTTAAATCACTGAGAGCACACAAATGTTGATAAAAATGTTATATAATTGATATTTCGAACCACAGTTCATCCTCAAGAGTAGATCAGAAGTGTAGATCAAGGGCAGGAGGGCTGGTATTTCAGTTGAAGTTTTCTGTATAGAGTTATACTAACTCGAGAAATATTTCAAACCAAAATGTTTAGTATATAGATATATAACTACTTCTACTTACCTACCTACGTAGTACACATATACTCTTGACAAGAGTTTGGGGGGAAAAAAACTAATTTTCCCATTACATATACATCATGGCAAATGTGATAATCTTTTCTCATGTACAAGGGTTTTTATTTATATATTGTAGGTTTCTGTTTATAAAAACGCGTATATAAACTACTGAAAGTACATTTTTAATTTAGTAAGAAGAAATGGAATTATATTAAAGATATGTTTCAGAGAATGAGTTTTCAGGTTCTCAGTTTGGAACTGTTTTTACATTTTTTTGTAATTCTTTAAGTGTTTTTTCGATATTTCTTTCTGTATTTTCAAAGATTCTAAGTATATTTGATATTATTAAAGAAGGGATATCGGTTTTTCGTTTCACAAAGTTTTATTTGAGTTGATCTGCTCTCCATTACCTTTACTTGTTGTTCTGCGCTTTACTGTTCTGTTATAATTGAACTGAGTTTGATTTAAGTACGAGCCAAGGCAAACCAGTGGTGAAAGTTAACCGAACCCGTTTCGTGAGAATCCAGCTCTTATGCAGTTGTTCAATTATAACTCTTTTAATGACGCCAATTGAAGTCGATCAGCCTTGTGCTTAAATATCATATCAGATTTGAAAATAAAACAGAAAAAAACGTATTGGGATGAAAGGGTCTTCGGCAAGGTCGTTTTAATCAAGGCCATTGGACCACAGCCTTGGTTTGCGATTTTAAAGTCAATTTTCTACATCGCATTTAGATTTGAGCATTTCAGGTGAGTTTTCTACGAGTTGAACTGTCGTCATTAGCAATGCTTGCAAGCAATTAAACAAATAACGATGAATCTGAATGACAAAAAGTAATGTTTATTATTTAATAAACAGTAAATTTCGTTATCTTTTATAATATAAAATTGTTACCTTTAACAAATTTATAATGTAAAAGATATAATATAAATGTTGTATATACTAGACGTTAACATGTAGCACATCAACCATTATAGTTATTTGAGTAAACATATTTCTGCTCTCAGTCTAATTAATTCTGAACGAGCTATTCTAGTTGACGGGATATTTGAAAACTACTCACTCCTAATAATCACAAACTTTTGGAAGAAAACTGATTTCAATAGCATTACAAAAAATATTAATTTTTTGTAATAGACTGTTGAAATAATTCTTTACTGTCTGTCTGTTTTGTTTCTATAATTCATTTTATATAAAATCAGAGATACTTATTTTATTGAATGTTAGAAAAGATTTCGTTTACCACAAAGTCGTTTATCCTGATGCACTTGAATTACACAAACGGCTCAGTTATATTTTAGAAAACAGTAGTTGTTATTAACTTTCAATCATAGATTATATATACAGGACTTTGAAACATAAAGCACCAACAATGTGTGCTGTTAAAGGGAAGTCTGTGACTCACATATTTCGATCTGATGACGAAATCGAAGTAATGGTTTTTCGAAGTAATCGAAGTAAATGAGTTTTTGTCATATCTTTTATGTGTGCTCTTTCTATTAATTTAGTTTATATGTAATTATTTTCTGAAATAATTTGGAATACAGCCTGAATTGCAATTGAAACCAGATTGAAACAATATAAAACTGAGCAATTCAAATTGGTGAGATTTAATTTAATCAAAAATATAATTGACATTTTAAGATGTCTTACTCGAATGAATATTTAATTCCTTTCCCAAAATAACCAAAATGTTGATTATTTTTTTTTTTTATACGAAATGATAAGAGTGTGGTTGTATGCCAAAGGGTGGCAGAGAGGAGAGCGGTAACTAAGGCTTATTCTGTTGAGGTTGGTCGGGAGACTGGGTACTACCCCTCCCTGATCGATCCGTCTAGACTGTAGACGTCCATCTCTCACCCTCAGAGCTCATTGATCTCCTCCCTTGTACAACCCCATTCTACACACTTCCCTACTACTCCGTGCAAAATATTTAGAGCTTACGTTGACACATACTATGGAATATTACTTCATTGTAGTAAACAGAATGATTGTGGGGTACAGATCTTCATGTAGATATATCATGTTAAAGTGTAGCGCAGCTTTGACATTTGTCACTTCGTGGCTATTCTGTTCCAGTCTCCTGACTATTCTTCTTTGAGTGGCAAGTCGTTCGGAGAGGGATTAACAGTCCATGGGACATAGATAAACACATTTCGATGTATAATCATATTTTCTTTCGTCAAAATGCATACTGAATACAATCGATTCAAATAACATGTCATCAGACCATACATACATTAAGCTTCACATCCATTAATTATCCTTCTCTAATTAATTTATTTCTTATGAACGTTTTTCCTGTTTTATGCATGGCTACAATATTAGCATTATAAACAAAAAACTGGTAATACTTTTAACCTATTTTTAAATTAATCTAAAATGTTGTAAAATGCATAATTAATAATGTTCAATTAATTAGACAATTGTTCTTTTCTTTTTAGTAAGTACGGGGGAATTTTGAAAGTTCGGACAAGAAGATAATGCTAATATTGAATGTTCTTGGTAAATTGTAAGTTTAGATGTCTCCTAGGATATGAAATCTGTGAAAAGATCAGAACTGAAAACGTATTGTGGGTGTGGAGCTAGAGTTACTAGAAACATAAAAAGTGTAAGACAAGGACAGAAAAAAATACGTACTATTTTTTTATTTTTTTTTTACTTAAGATTTGATTACTATATAACATATCGTTGGCATTTATTTTTAAACTCCTTATAAATGGATAATATGTCCACTTTCGGCCATCTGAGGAATAATTGTATATTCTGCATATGGCCAATAGGAGATATATTTTAATATGGCCAATACAGTAAAGTGTGTTTGTAGAGGTTCTTTTCTCCCGTTTAGGACCCTGAGGAGAGGAGAGAGATCGGTTAGCTACCACTCGAATCATTGGAGTGCTTCAGCAAATAGTCGTGCCCAACAAGCGTTCTAAAGGTGAACACACTAGTACTGCAGTGTAAACCAAGGAACACGACCCCTAGTGTAGCCTAGGTGCTCTCACCTCTTCTCCCCAATGATGTTCCTGTATTGCCCTACCACCATCGTAGTAGGGCAATACAGGAACAAGAGTAGTAGGGCAACACAATACATATTCTAAGTTCATTCCCTCCTCACTAATAATTAAGTGGTTTCTGCATATTGATGTTATGTTGCTGCTTAATTAAAAAAATTAATATCAATCATTAATTACTGAACATAATTAACACCAACTCCTACCTTTATCTACATCGAAGAAAATATATTAGAATCTAGATGACTAGCAGTAATATAAAGATAAAAATAGTTCTAATAGAAATAGACCTGAAATATCCAAATATCTATTTATGGAAATCAATGTTGTTTAAGATTTCGAAAAGAATGAAAACTTAAGGTTTATAGGAAGCTGTGAAAAAGCTTGCTCGCATATGCCCACTTTCATATGGTATTTTTATTTATGTTTACAGTTTTTTTTACGTGACTTTAAGAAAGCCGATATTGTAATTCCGGATTCTTAAATGGTTATATTAAAGTACTTCTGTTCAAATACTGAAATAATATTCAAAGCGGTTTAAGATTTCTTAAAGGAAATTCTTAACTTTTCTAATGTGATCGTTTTGTCCTCTCATGGAATTAAGGCCAACATAACTCTTTCACTAGTTTAGTAGTAATAATATATTTCTCGAATGTAGATAACAAGACAATTATGTTGATTAAACACGTTACAGAGGAATTCGACTATAATGGTTCCCTGTAAGATCTTATGTTTAAAGTTACCTATAGGTCAATCTTTAGATATTTGTCATCAACAGAAGAAGTAGTGAAAGATCAAGCACTGACAGAGACTCTGAAGAGCCTTGCTTTTCTTTTCCTGTTGATGGCGAATGTTGACATATTGATGCTAGTAATTTTGTTCTCTTTTATTCTTCTGTACTTAGTATATTGTAATCTTTAATAGTTCGTTTATTTTATGTATAAATCACAGTTTTCTTCTATTTACAAAATCATTTTTTGAGGTGATTCACATCTTGCGAAAGCTTATCTTAGTAGAAGCCTAACTGACACAAAAAGCATCACATTGAATGCAGTCAAGTCGGTAGATGCAGTTGCCTTAAATGCATTAAAATGTGGTAGGAATTGTGGTGTGGTAGAAGTGAAAGAAGGCCTGGGGTAATAAAGGATATTTGACTTCTTCGATGGCTGCATGGTTCCATTCTCTTAACATAATCAGTTGGCTTGAGTGACATATTGGAATAGATGCTCTTCAATTGTGGAGGTTTCTAGTAAGAAATTGATCGGAGATCATTAAATATGAATGAAGTAGAAGAAGAAAAATATAGAAAAAAATAACCTCCTTAATAACAGTGTCACGTTCATGGAAACCCGGAAAAAAGTAGTAACGAAAAAAGGAGAATCACTTGAACCCTTCCTGAGAATAAACCGGTGAGGAAATAAGATTATCATCTTAGACGAATAATGTCTAATCAAAACATATTAGTCGTGAATATTGGCAACGGAGCATTAACTATCTGTGAAGGGCTGATAACTATGGTGTCGAGAGAATTATTGTCATAGATTTTTTTATTTAGTTTTTAATCGCATTCATTTATTTTATTTGAATTGTTAATCATATAAATGGTTATAATCGGCTTTTAATAATATATAAACAAGTTTTAAGTAATTAATAGGTGAGGGCGTAGCTTTGATGTTGGAAGATATTAAAAGAAATGTTTAGGCCAACCTCATATGATTCCTGAACGTAAGAAGAACCAACTTCGGTAAACACTAAAACTATAAGAATTACTAGATTTAAAAAAAATAAACTGGATTGGCTTTGAGTGCTTGTTTTGTTTCCAACTGATGAAGCCAGTACATAAAGTCAGGAGATAGGGAATGAGTATTAATTATTGTTAACTTGCACATGCTAAATAACTTGTCTGAACATAATTGTTTTAAATATTTTGGTTTAATATAATATTGGTGCTATCTTTAGGAGGCATGCATTCGTTGATATAGTTTTGATTTGTCTTAATGACTTTAAATATTACCTTTATGCTGATTATCATCAGTAAATTACTGCATAAATTATATACGATTGTTGATTTTTCGTGAAAATAGTTTGAATGTTTTGGCGCTTATCACAGTATGTTTACTGTCATATTGGAAGGTGAAATTGAGAAAATAACCGGTGGACTCAAACAAATGTTCAGATTGCTTGTTTGGCACTTCCGTGTTTGGTTTAAGTGAATCACTGATGTATAACTTAGTAAAAAAAGGACAAAACGACCAACAGGATAGAAAGTTGAGAGATTGTTCAATGGGGTTGAGAATTGGTCGGTGACGAGGGCCTCGGCGTCTCCCTGAGAGGGTGCGGCACCCCACTGACTTTCTTCACCTGTCAGAGAAAGCCATTCCTTCACAATGTCAAAGACCTACTTGTCATTCACCAACTTCTCTTCACGACTCCTATTCATCTTTCCTTTGACAAATTACCGCTTATTTTTCACATGAGCTCAAGTCAATTAACTGTTTGAAATATATTGGTTGGTTCGCTAATTAGCTTGCGAACATCATTTCACTAACTTCTATCCAATGACCTTTATTAAACGATCCCATTCGTTAGAACAGTGCAAAGTTTGACATGATATTTAAACACTACCCGGTTACATAAATGATACCATAAAAAATATGTTAATAGTTTTGGCGGAACGTGGACAGATTTCTACTGAACTATTTCTCAAGCATCATGATTACACTTGGAAATTTTGATTTATTCATAAAACACACGAAGTTAACCAGACCTGTCACTTATCCATCTTGTTCTTGTTTTGCATTCAAATATTCATTAGTACTTTTTTCTTTATCTCAAATGAATTGTTTTTACTTCGGATTCTTGAACCAATTTTCATAGAATATTTATTATTGGTCTTTAATCAGTGTTTGACTTACCTTTATGAAAATAATATTTAATTTTTACCATTTTTACAGCACTATTTAGTTTAAAGCACTTGATATGGATAGCCGAACAGTAGTACAGTACTTTTTGATTCAATGTAAAAACAAATGTTAACAAACAAATAGTATGGGTGGGGGTGGTATCAGAGAATTAAATAAAACTACCAAAATAACCAAAAACTACCAAACCACCAAATAACAGCGTGGTACATGAACATACATACCTGCCTTTGATTCAGCTCTTAAAATCTCACTGTGTTTCACGAGTATCGCCATATCCCTCCACCACTAGTCTAGCATCACTGGACAGATACTCCATGTAGAATCTAGAGTAGTGAGTATTGGAGAAGGACTCTTTGAGTAGAAAGGATTTATATTGGCTTTGAGTTCATTGACCTGTAGACATCAACAGCAGCATCACCTTTTCGTATTCAATTATTCACTGAAGAAAACAATTGTGTAACGGATGTTTCGCTAGCTTTCTTGATAGGAAACCACTAAAATAATTGTAGTTTTCATTTATATCCTAATTTCATATTTGTTAGTTTTGATTGTAGAAAGCTATTTTTATGAAAGAATACATCTTAATATTTGTTTATCTTGATTAGTCATTATAATATTTTTCATTTAGTGAATAATGTTAAACGGAGCAAAATCAAAGTCGACGAACCATTCCTGGGAAGCTCATTGGTGAAATTTTAGTTTCACTTATTAGATTAATAAGTTGTTAATCTAGGACATTAATATATTAATGAATAGAACCGTTGTCTTAGCAAAAACATGAAAGTTAATCTTATGAAACGTAAAATAACGTGGAATATTTGAATCATTAGTTGTGCAATCCGTAATTGTGTGGTATTTACTCATTCTGAGGTAAAATGGATAAACCAACAAAAGTCTCCACACAAATGAATTTCACTCTAATTTTTGTAACTAATTAGATATAATTTGTATTATAGTGTCTTCCTGATGATGAACACAAAGTGTTCGAAACGCGTTGAATAAAACTTCATTTGTGTGGAGACTTTTGTTGGTTTATCCATTTTACCTCAGAATGGAATATTTGCCGTCATACTCAATTTTCATTGAGTATGTGGCTTTAATTAAAGAAACTGCATTCAGCTCTTCTGGAATGTCGTGGAAGGAGTGGCGGCTGTTAATGGAGGCGCCACCGCACCCAGTACTGAGGGAGGCGGGAACAGAAAGGGGCAGTGAGGTGCAAATCAAGAAATGGAAAGTTTAATGACCTCAATAAAAATATAATAGCTGCTTGGATCTCTACATCAGTACCAGGTGTCCATAAAGTTCGTGTGCACTCATACAGCATTATAACTTTTTAGGTATTATATATTAAAATTATCTTTTAAAATATTAGATAAAACACAATTTTGCAGTGGAATCTACAGTAGAAGGTTCCACCGTAGAATGATTTATATAACCGACTTCTTGAAGTATTTTTCTTCAGTAATACTGAACAGGATTCAGAAATACTACCATTTTAATAAAATATTACGTAGATATTGTAGCAGCTTAGTATAATTGCTTTATACTTTATCTAATCTCTCCGACCAGCCAATTTTAAAAGAACCTCTTTCTATGCCCCACTTGAAAGAAAAGGAATTGCTTTCCATTCACTTCAGTGATAAGATTCTATTCAAACATCCTTTTTGTCTTTTGTATGTTCTAGTTTGCAGGGACTCGTTGTCTTTTCTAGGATGTCTTGGATCCAGCCACTTAAAACTTATCTATATATATAAAAATGAATGTATGTCTGTCTGTTTGTACTCGATAGATTCAAAAACCATACATCCAATCGCCGTGAAAATTTAGGAAATTATTAGGTATATCCCCGGGAAGGTTTATATAAAGTTTTTTAAAAATCAGAGTTGTGGTTCAGGTAATATCACAAAAATATTATAATAGATAAGGTTTGCTGTATAACCTGTTTGTTTACATTTTGACATTAATTGGTAATGGTGACTGCAGGTAGGTTGTTCTTTATGATAATATTTCCACATACTTTGTTCAATTGGAAATAACCACGTACCAGAAATTTTATTATTGTTTTCAGATTGATATTAAAGACAATTATTGTAATTTTATATGGGTTTCTTATTAACTTTAACAAAGCTTTAGTTATTATCAATAGTTTATAATTAAATTTTTATATCTAATTGGTTTAACTTAATAACTAAATAGCGTTTTACAACGCTAAAGGGGCGTTACAGTACGATTTCTGTTTTCAGAAAATGTTTTTTTGACGCTAAACGGCTCATTAAAAAATCGTGAAAATTATACCAAAAATGGAACGAAAAATTAGCAATTCATAAAAAAAAATCATGAAGTTTCAATGACGGGAAAGAGCAATAACGCTATAAAAACTGTTTGTTTATCCTAGACTAAGGGATTACCTGCTATACTTGTCGAATTTTGGATATTTCTTTTCATTGTTTACATTGACTTAGAAATTTTTTGAGCGAATCCACTGAGATAAAATTGATATTTATAAAGGAAAAATTTAAATAATTTATTGACTTATACGAGATTTAAGAGGAATAATACTTTTACATGTAAAAATCACTGCCAATACATAAATAAATTTCCTTTGTCTACCATGGTATGATGGATTTGTCTTACAAAATGCTTTAAAAATATATATATATTGCACTTTTGAGCAAAACTAATTATCAGTTATATTACTTCATCTTTGTTAATTGTAGTATATTTCCTGGTTATTGAAATGTGATGAATGGACTTTTTCCTCAAGTAAGAGGAGTTATGTTTTGTTGAGAAATATCCAGTTTTTCACTATTCTGGTCTAATAGTTCATATTTATTATTTTCAAAAATTAGAAGCTCCAAACTATAAAAGTTTTAAATTATACTGAATAGCTGGCTTTGACTTTGATTTGAATAAAAAACCACAAATGTTCAACATAATTAAACATAAAAATCTTTTGCTTGAAGATTTATAAATGTAATTATGTACATCATTAATTATAAATGATCTTAAAATGACATTATTTCTTTGTTGTTTTTCAGAGAAAATAAGAGTATTTTCTTGTTTTAAATTCGAAAACTTGACTTAAATATTGAATGTAGAAGCAGGTCAAGTAAACCATGTAAGAAATCCACTGGCTATTTGAAGAAAAGTCATGTTCTCTTGTAGGAGATTATTTCGTATCAAGAAATTTTCACCATAGATTTTCAAAAATGTATTACTGCTGTAGTTATACTAAATGAGATTATTTGCATTAGCTGTGTGATGTACAAAAATAAGCTTATATATTGATAAGTTGATCAATCACTCTCTGTATTACCTCAGGAATGAAAGACTAATAAACATCACCCATTTATATTAAATCATTAGTTGTGCAATCCGTAATTGTGTCCACACAAATGAAGTTTTATTCAACGCGTTTCGAACACTTTGTCGAACAAAGTGTTCGAAACGCGTTGAATAAAACTTCATTTGTGTGGATGATGATGATCACAAAGTGTTCGAAACGCGTTGAATAAAACTTCATTTGTGTGGATGATGATGATCACAAAGTGTTCGAAACGCATTGAATAAAACTTCATTTGTGTGGATGATGATGATCACAAAGTGTTCGAAACGCGTTGAATAAAACTTCATTTGTGTGGATGATGATGATCACAAAGTGTTCGAAACGCATTGAATAAAACTTCATTTGTGTGGATGATGATGATCACAAAGTGTTCGAAACGCGTTGAATAAAACTTCATTTGTGTGGATGATGATGATCACAAAGTGTTCGAAACGCATTGAATAAAACTTCATTTGTGTGGATGATGATGATCACAAAGTGTTCGAAACGCGTTGAATAAAACTTCATTTGTGTGGATGATGATGATCACAAAGTGTTCGAAACGCGTTGAATAAAACCTCATTTGTGTGGATGATGATGATCACAAAGTGTTCGAAACGCGTTGAATAAAACTTCATTTGTGTGGATGATGATGATCACAAAGTGTTCGAAACGCGTTGAATAAAACCTCATTTGTGTGGATGATGATGATCACAAAGTGTTCGAAACGCATTGAATAAAACTTCATTTGTGTGGATGATGATGATCACAAAGTGTTTGAAACGCATTGAATAAAACTTCATTTGTGTGGATGATGATGATCACAAAGTGTTCGAAACGCGTTGAATAAAACTTCATTTGTGTGGATGATGATGATCACAAAGTGTTCGAAACGCATTGAATAAAACTTCATTTGTGTGGATGATGATGATCACAAAGTGTTCGAAACGCGTTGAATAAAACTTCATTTGTGTGGATGATGATGATCACAAAGTGTTCGAAACGCATTGAATAAAACTTCATTTGTGTGGATGATGATGATCACAAAGTGTTCGAAACGCGTTGAATAAAACTTCATTTGTGTGGATGATGATGATCACAAAGTGTTCGAAACGCGTTGAATAAAACCTCATTTGTGTGGATGATGATGATCACAAAGTGTTCGAAACGCGTTGAATAAAACTTCATTTGTGTGGATGATGATGATCACAAAGTGTTCGAAACGCGTTGAATAAAACCTCATTTGTGTGGAGACTTTTGTTGGTTTATCCATTTTACCTCAGAACCATTTATATTACATTGTTTACATTGACTTCGAATTTGTTTTCAGTGAATTCGTCGAAAAATAATATAATGTTTAGATATATAATAAACATTTTTTAATGATTTAAGGACTTATATGTGAAGTAACAAGAATAATATTCTTATATGTAAAAAATAAATGACAATAGAGCATATCAATATAATTTCGGATTCATAACATTGTATGATGGATGATCTAAATGTTGCACCATTCCTCAAAGCCTAATATCAGATGCTGATTTTTTTACGTTTATGAATGACATTATTATCGAGTAATATTGAAGTTTTTGGAATGAACTTTTTCGTCCTATAGAAGGGCTTGTCTGATTTTGGCCAATATCCAGATTTTTCACTATTCTAGTATAATAGTTCATACCATTATTTTTTAAAATTTCTAGCTTTTAAATTTAAAATTATACAGAAAAGTCGGCTTTGAACTTAATTTAAGAATGCAAAATTGGTTAATTACCAATATATTTTTTTTCAATATACATTTACAAAAAAACTTGTAACAGAGTACAGCACCTGGGAAAAAATAACATTCGTTCAGCGTAAATTAGTTTTTTATGATTTTTGACTAAGGGAAAGAAAAGTGAGTTCCTAAAACACTCTAGCATGCCATAGAATTCGTAGTATAATAATTTGATAAAAGACCAAAAATGTAAAACATTATTTAGAATTAAAAAAAAGTGTTTTAAAAATAATAAATGAAATTATCCTACATCTTAAGTTAAAAATTATCTGAAAACGATTTTTTCTTACATTTTTTGACATTTCAGACAAAACCTTTGTAACGTTTTTAAAATACTTAAAATATTTTCAAGTTTTAGATGGGAAACTTTGTTTTAAATCTTCAGTGGAGAAGGAGGTCAAATAAACTATGTAAGTGATCCACTGGTTATTGGAACAAAAGCGATGTTCTCCTGTAGGAGTAATATCGAAATAGCAAGTCTACACTTGCACTTTTCAAAAATGTTTTTGCTGTTGTAGTTATACTAATCAGTGGTGTGATATACAAAACTAAGCGTGTATATTGATAAGTGGATAAATCACTATCAGTACTACCTCCAGGAATGAAAAACTAATAAACATTTTCCAATTAGACATTTAAATTATGCCTAAATGGGGCATTGTACATTATATAGGTACCCAAGAAGATTGATATTATGTTTAAGTTGTAATATGGTGAAGATAACTGTAGGCCACTCAAGATTTTTTCAGTGAATTGACTTAAATAAACCTTTAATATAGAAGAAGGTCAGATAAACAGCATTAAATGTAACAGATTCACTGGCTATGCCAGCAAGCGACACATTCTTCTGTAAGAGATTATTTGGTAATACTTTTTTTTGCTTTGGCTTTGCCAAAATTTTATTTCTGTAGTAATATCAAGAATATTATACAAATCATTTGTGTGATAATCAAATATGAGTATATATATTGATAACTGTCTCCATATGTATGAAATATTATTACTCATCTGCCTTATAGACATTTATATTATGTTTTAATGGGAAATTATATACCAAAGAAGTTTGAAAATATATTTACTTATAGCATAGTTGAGTGCAAAATTTTCTACACGAAGCTGCGTCATGTGGGTGGTTCTTTAAAAGCATAGTAATTGAATAAACCATCCACTTTGTGATATGATATATTGATAGACTGATTTCTGAAACTTTTAGGGTCTCAAATTCACTTTACTGTCGAATAGCTGGTAGAAAGGACATGGTAATTCATTTAAAATGTATTTTCAATGGAATTATCACTACTAAAACTCAAACGCATTCTCACTGAACATCGTTTTAAACTGATTATTACAAGAATATTTTGAAAATCACTTAATGAAATTAACCTTCGAAAATAGCATTTCATAATATAACAAAATTTAAAGTATAACTCGGATTAAAAAAAATACGGGGATTTCCATCATGGACTAATGGATCACCAGCTATATTTGCTAGATTCTTTTTTCATTTATTTACATTGATTTGGAAAATAGGAATATTTTTAAGTTTTAAATGGGAAATTTTGTCTTGAATCTTCTGTGTAGAAGAAAATCACATAAATTATGCTAGTGATCCAATAACTATTGAAACAGAAGACATGTTCTCCTGTAAGAAATTATTTTGTAACACGAAATCTTCACTTTCGCTTTTCAAAAATGTATTACGGTGGTAGTTATTGTGATATATAAAAATAAGTGTGTAAATTGATAAGTGGATAAGTCACTATCAGTACTACCTACAAGATTGAAAAGCTAATAAACCTTTTCCATTCACAAATTTATATTATGCCTAAATGAGACATTATAAATTATATACCCAAGAAGTTGTATATTAAGTTTACTAATAGTAAAGTTGAGTGTAGGTCACTCGAGATTTTTTTTCTGGTGCCGAGTATCGTTATATGGAAGTGAGCTATGTTAATCATTTGTGAGTGTATTTTTTTCTGTAATTTGACTTTTTCCTCTGATAGACCTAATTTTGTTTAATATACATATATTAAAAAATTTCACAATAAGCAGTTTCTCAGATACAGAGGTTTCATTAAACACGTTTCCAGCCGACATTCGAAACGCGTCGATATATTAAACCGTTGTTCTAACAACGAAAAATTGATTGTTCGCAACTTAGAGAGAATTTGGAAGAAGATTGCGCACAGGGAATTCTCCATCCTGTTTAATGAACCTGTATATATATAATATTTACTCGAGTTTTGTGGATGTTTTATTTTCTAACAGGAAATCAGTAATTAATACACACCATACTTCCTGTAACAATGAAAAATCTTTTCCACCGAATGGTCGAAGTAATGTCGTATAGAGCAAATTGTCTGTGTAGAACAATATTAGGACTTGTAGCCTTGACTTGGGGATGGCACAGGAAGAGCTGTGCAAGTAATTTGGTTATGAGCGAGGTGAGTGGCCACGAGATATGAAGCAATATCAAGTGGAGATGTAAGGTTTGGTGTGCGGAGACAAGGTGCTTTATTTCCGCCAGCCAATTAGATTGTGCTTGGGGCAGAACAGCGACCTCCTCCGCATCACTGCTCCAGCAGACTCTCATGTCAACTGTCTCTTCTTTTCATTTTTCAATTCCTGTCAAGTTTTATTTAGCTCTGAAGCAAGAAAGAAGGAGTTTTATTGCTTGAAAGGGAACATCAGAGTAATTCCTTGCTTGGGATAACAACCGCTTTGGCTTTATTGATTAATTTAAAAATGGTGTTGTCTTGATATCATTCATTAGATTCAGTGATCAATCAAAAAAGAATTATCTCAAGGCTAAAATCTGGTTGATTTATTAGTTTTATCAGCATCGAAATAACTTCTGAAAATCATTTTTACAACAGTAGAAATCTTCAAAGAGCTACTGAATGATTCTCCTTGGAATTCATTCCCTTTCCTCTGGCAAACATTCAGGAAAAAACCACGCCTCATTAGTTGTGTGTGCCCCCGTACTGTGTGTAAAAAAATATAATTTAATAGAGGAAATGGAATCCCTGGTGTTGCGAAACAACTTTGTCTTTATCAAAAATATTTTACTTTTACATTATTACAAGGCTGTCTACCCGAGGAAGCCGCTTTCTCTCATTCCTTTGCCCAGACAATACACTCCCAGTATTATCTTATAGTTGTATGATGTAGTACTTTGTAGTTCAAATATAATTCAACTTTTTTCATTCTTCTGGCAATAACTTTATGTATTCACTCCCGACTTAGCTCAGATGAGTTTTAAAATTGCAATAATAACTTACTAACAGCTCATTCACTGTTCTCTTAAACATCGTTTCCAAGAGAAATGCTTGGCTCTCTCTGTTATCATTGAATAATCAATGGGAGAGAAACAAGTTTCCTTAAATACTCGATTGGCTTTCTATATGCATTTTATTTTCACATATTACTACTTGTTAGTGCTCTACATTTTATGCAACCCTCATTGAAAAAACAAATAATCATCGAACCTGAGGCTAAGATGTAACATACATTAAGTATTTTGTAATTAATATAATTGCTGTTTAAAATTTAACATTGTAGCTAATCAAGAGTAACTCCTTCATCTTTATAATTGTTTCTTAAACAGTTTTGCTCCAACAGATGGTGTAAGTAGATTTTAATAGGAGAATGGAAGGAAATCTTTTCCAGTAGTATAGAAGTTCGTAATAACCTGAAAGCTGTTAGATAATTTCATGTTGATCGGTCCACTCAGGGCGATTTCAATTAAGACACTCATATAGATATACAAATTTAGTTTTATTAATCTCCATGATATAAAGTTAAACATATAACGTGTTTGGTAATATTCATGTAAAAGAGCAGTGTTTATGTATTTACTGACTAATAAAAAGTCTTAATAACGGAGTGACATATGTTCAATGACACATGCATTTAATGAAGTTATTCAAGGATGCATTTCTTCAGATTTAATGATCTTTGGGTTTAGCGTTCATGGTGTATATTGCAGTTAGCAAATATTATAGCAATGGTGAAACTATAAATGAAGGAGCACTAGTTTTATGAATTTCTTAACAAAGTGTTTATTTATTCTGTATTGAAATAATATGTTATAAACAATACCACAAAACAAAGGACCTCTTTATCAATTGCCAATTTTCCTTCAGAATTTACTGTTCTATTCTAAGACACTTTTTATATTATTTACTCATTTTCATTTTACAGTATTTTATTTAAGTTTTTACGGTACTATCGTACCGTAAGAAACAAAATGCAAATAAAAAAAAAATTTAACAACCAAGTGAGGATCAGACGAGGAGCTAAATCGAATAATGCTCGGCAAATACAGTCTGATAAAATAATAGCAGTAATTAAAAAGTTAATTATAATGAATGACACTTATACTATAATAAATATAACCTATTATTATATATTCAATAAGGTTATATTTAATAGGTAAAATATATTTACATTTTAATAAATGTAAATATAACTAGCAACGAATAGATAAGAAAGCTGATAACAGACCAGAAGTAAAGTTAAATTATTAACTTTGTATGTTTAATTTGAACTTACGAATAACATAACAATTCAAAATATGTTTGCATATTGTAAACATATTTTAAAGTATATTCTTATTAACACATGATAATATATTTATATTGACCTATCTCCATTAGAATCACTCTGATGTGTGCTTGTTATATTATGTTGCATGATAGAAATCTATATCATTTTGTGTAATTGCAAAATAATTACTTGATGTGAAATGTTCAAGTAAAAGCTTCAGAATGGAAAAAATGTGATATGTTCCTCCTAACCAGTTTGTTTCAAACGTCTCTTGAGATCATGTGAAATAGAAAATTATTGTCTGGGCCGGATCCTACATCCTTTCTGGTTAAGGACTGCCACAGTGTTCTTGCGAACTCGGTCTTCCCCCTCCGAAGAGGGAAGTGCATGTTACTTCGGGACCAGGGCTTGTGTAAGTAGTTAATCAAAACCCGTCGGGGCGTCATTGTGAGGAGTCATAGTACGAAAGAAACGACTCATATTGAGAGATTTCAAATCTCTCATTGGCGAAACACCACCTGTATTGGTAGTTAGGAGAGGCTCTAGGGTCTTCCGTTGGCTAACTGCCACCTGTACTGAACATATAATTGACTCTTAAGTGGTATCTAACACTCACCCACTCCGACTAATTTGACTGATTTGTTTGTTTCTTAGACTAGTTTCTTAATCTATAAAAGACAGGATGCAATAAAGTGGAGCCCTAATCAAATCATTCTAACGAGATAGATGTACTGCAAAAAAAATTGGAACGTATTTCATTTTTAATATAACTACGATTCTTTCAAAAATGAGATAAAAATACAAAATAACTCAGAAAAATCGAGTTCATAAGACAGAGTAATAAGCGAGAAATCTGTGTCAAAGAAGAGGGTCAAGCCCATCTTTTGACCAGCCACCAAAAGAGACCGTCATCCATGACTGAGTACTAAGATTGGCTCACGACAAAGGACGCTCCTTTGTCCGTCTCTCTGTTCTGATGCCATCTCCTCTGGGAGTGTAGATTACGCCTTAATCGAATATTTCTTATTCCCTTAGTTTTTTTTTATTTATTTCAGAGAAGATTATTATACAAAATTATTGTTCTGTTGTTACCTTCATACAAGTGATATTTCTATGATGTCAGTGACTACAGCACGACTTGACACTTCAAGATAAAAAACCATTGTAGAATGTTGGAAAGGAGTTTAACATACAATTCAGTTCTATATTATCTATATGAAAACGTTTTACTACGTCTCATGGTTCATGGTTACTGAATATTATGACATGGTAAAATTATGACACTGATATACAGTACAAGGGTATACCCTATGAATATGCATTTGAACGCGAATAAAGTATAATTTCAAGAATGCTCCATTATATAAATACGTTAATTACATTTTAGAATCCAAAGAGGAATTAAATACTTGTCACGGTTGAAGAGTAAATTCATGTGTCATGATTTTCCATGGGTGGTTCGCTGTGAGTCGGTCAAATATAGTTTCAGTTGAAGTGAACACAAACGGTAAATATTCAACAGACACAGTAACACTCGTGCAGCCAAAAAAGCATCAACATTTAGAAGCAAATGAAACCGATACTCTATCTGAAAAGTTTTTCGTTACATACCTTTTACTCAACGTCCAAACCACAGTAATAAATCAGAAAACAAAACTATGAGTGAGTAGAGATTCTTGACGAAGACCGCTTGTTACGGTTGAAAGACTTAGCCTTTTTCTGATTTTTGTTTGATGTGTTTATTGTGAAATCTTGTTATAACTGATAAGCTGTAATAAACTTAGCCTTGTTGATCAAATCTAGTTCGTTAGATCGTCGAGGATTTCTGAAAGTGATACTGTACAACGAAGGGGATATCCTCTATATGAGTTCCATAATGGTCAATCGATGCTATATGCACTTATAATATATATAATTCGAATGGTGTTTAAAAGACCTTAAACAGCCAACAATAGTTCAACATGAATACAAGTAATAGTAAAGAAGGACTAATAACTAAACTTCTAGATGGGGATTACAACCGTCTCTGCATCGGTGTGCTTTGTCTTCCTTTACTTTTCACCTGAAACCGATATTTCAAACTGTAATCCTTAGTAAATAATTATTTGTGTGTCTGTGCTGTTGTTGAACTAGAATACCCTGCACATATAACTTTAAATTATAAGAACTTGCCTTAAGTTTACAGACACATGTTGTGTGCCATAGCAGTTACTGTATGAAAAAGGTTTCGACTTTTTAATACAAATGGACAAATAAGTATTACTTTCAGTATAAGTTGTAATACTTATGATTATGTTATACAGTAAGGGTTGAGTGGTTCAGTTTTTATTTGATGAAGCACTCCCTGAAGGGCACTTATCTTGCAAATGTGTGACATTGTTGTATCTGTTGCAAACAGGAAGAATAGTGTCTGACCAGTGATGCTGGAGTAGTGGATAGGAGTGATATAGTTATATTGTTGTGATTTCGTTGTAGAGTAAGATGAGTGGTTTCCCATGCAATAGAGCGTGCTCAGATTGCACCGAGTGACATTACTGTTTCTGTTGCAGGTAGGTGGAGTGTCTGCCCAGTGATGCTGGACTAGTGGGGGGTGATATGGTGGACGCCATGGTCGCCGGCTCTAGTCCCGACCTTTATTACGAGTACTATCCCTATCAAGACCCTTACCAATGCCCCATCAGGCCCGACCAATATGGTGAGTTCTGCATACTTTCTTCCACAACTAACCTCATTTAAAAAAAATCCTGTCATTGTACAATGTACATATGCTGTATGACAGGTAGTTAGTTACCTTTCATTGTTCATTATATCATCGATTATATACTTTGCAACATTCTCAATCTCAAGTTGAAGTACCACTTATTCATGATAAAAAAATTTTAATAAGTTTATAGCAATACTATTTAAATTGCCCTAGCACCATATCAGATTTTTCGAATGCGTTTACATTTTCTAAATACTTGCAGAGCAAAATTTGAATCTTACCATTACTCTCCAAAATGCTTTATTTTAGTTCACTATTATCTATTCTGGTGGATCAATAATTTGTGTACCACAGACTATGAATGATTGATGATGATGAATGAAACAAGATACGTACATAATTTTATTAGCCTACGATATTTCTTGGTTTTATTTAAAGAAAGTTTGCTGCCAACTTATAGGAAAATAAATATATTTATGATACTGGAAGCAGTTGTTCCAATTATTGGAAGTAACGAATAAAGATGCTGTTGTATGGAGTTGGACTGCTGTTGCAACGCTGTTAAGCTACAATCATTCAGTCAGTGGACACAGTTGTTGCATAGTCCCTGTTTCATTAATTAAGATCAACAGGCGACTTGAGATTCACTTTGTGGAGAACTATCCGGTCCATTCATATAGTCATACTCAATGTTGTAGTTTTTGTATTGACATGTTTATAGCTGTTCGTCTTGTAATAATTGCTTTATTCAATCTCCTAATCCAGTGGTTTTCAACATTTTTTTACCCATGGACTCCTGTTTTACATTTTTTCTGGACCCTCTCATAACTATTGGTTATAAAATAATATTCTACTTTTCATTAATACAAATTTTGAGGTTTTAATAAACAAAAATGTAGTATAATTTTTTTATTGCTTTCAAGGCAATTTTATGGATTTTTTTTAAATCTAGAAAATATATTTCAATTCATTTGAATGTCTACTTCAAATATTTTCACATTAAACCAAAATTATAGTAGGGATAAAATTTTTAATAATGAAAACCATCAGGGGTTGGTTTTATTCATAAATTACAAAAATATCATTGTGGGCCCCCAATTTCTTATATTTTGCCTATGGACCCCAAGAAATATTCCATGGACTCCTAGGGTTGAGAACCCATGTTCTAGTCAAGGAAGCCGCGGCCACCGTGGATATAATAGTAGAGGTTACGTTGTCTTTTTTGAGATAAGTACACTGATACATGATGTGAACGTATTTGTTAGTTCATAGCGTCTTCTGGTATATTGTTATCATTTCTGTGGAAACTGTGCAACCTCCATGTAGACTAGCTGAAAGACAGCAGTTTCTTAGCATTGGAGAGTACCTTGCTATAGTAGCCCAACTCTAATACAGTCGGCGTCGTTATAGCTCCTTTCTTAATGAGCATGTCCACTCTAATCATTTATCTTTTCTCAACTACTGAATATATATATATATATATATATATATATACCTCATTAAAGATCTTGCCAACATTAAGTTTAGTATGTTTCCTACATACCTTTTCAAGGTTTCGAATGCTACCTTTCCATCTCTGTGGTAGTAAAATTCAACAACCACGAATATCATTGATATTTGGAATATTCCAACTTCCAATATTTGATTCACATCATCAAAGGTTGTATTTCCTGTTTGTTTTTCAACTAAATGAGAATGAATGTATGTTTAAAAGAAGGTCTGCTCCCAAAGTATACCAATATATATATATATATATATATATATATATATATATATATATATATATATGTGTGTGTGTGTGTGTGATGTGACATATATATAAACAATATAAATTGGTTAATATTTTATGTAACGTGCGATTTAGTTATATCTTTGTGTGATGTTTTACTCCTCTCTGTTGAATTGTGTCTGTTGAAAGAGCCGTTCTTTTAGTGAAACTGGTGATAAGTTAAAGAGGTAGCTAGGACGTTGGCAGGATGAAACGAAAGCTTTGGTAGGTAGATGGGTGTGTTCGCGTGATCTCACTGCTATATATAGCGGCTAACATTCCTGCCTCTGAACCTTGTCTTAGCTTCTGGGGATGCTTCTGCTTCTGTCTTTATCAAAAGCATATACCCCAGTCAATGAAACATCTATTTGAAGGATACTAGTACAAATATGTATCACGCCTCCGTTTTACATGCAGATGTGATGTACAGATGCAGGGTTTTTTCATAGGACCATTGTTCTCTCTAAGACTTATTGGTTGAATCATCACTGACTTTAACTGAATTGTTCCCTCGAGGTAAGTGATTAAGATATCTAGAATGGCCAAACATTTCCCCCGAATATATTAATTTTGTTTTCTTATAGATTTTGCGATCGATTTTTGTTCCACTTATCTCCAACACAACTTTTCAAATTTTACGTCCTCGTGCACTATTCAATAAATTTTGAATGATTTTATGTACATTATCTCATGACTATAGGTACACTTTTGTTATAAAATACACATTCGTCAGGAACAATGAGTCCAAAATCGTCTGTGATTATAATAGATTTTAAAGGTTGTATGAATTCGGCAGTCTGAAATTTATCATTAAGTACTACCATTAGTCCTTTAACATTTGGAAAAAATAAATTGATTTTGAATATTAATATTAATTTATTTTAGAGGAACTGTGCAAGCTATATAGTATGTAGACTGGCAGAATGCTATCAGTTTCTTAGCATTGGAGAGTAACCCTGGCAACAGCACTGCAGCTCATCTAAAATATAGTCGGCATCATTATGACTTTTTTCTTTTTGGGCATGTATTCTCCTATCATTTATCTTTGTCAACTACTAAAAGAAACAATATATATAAACACCATAATAAAGGTTAATATTTACTCTGTGATTGATTTATACCTTTGTCTAATGTTCTGCACATCCCTGTTGAATTGTATCGGTTCAAGTGTTTCCTCATGTGTCTTGGTTTAGATGAAAATATGGTATATCCACCTCAATTTTATTCTGAATAGCTTTAAGTATTATGGTTAAGTATGTATTGTTGTTTACCTTAGTATCATTTTAAAGAAACCTGCTTGTTTTTCAACTAAATGAGAATGAAAATAACAAGTTTGTGGTTTTTATCAATAACGCCAAGAAGTGAATAAAGTTGGTTTCTAGTCGGTTTACTACACGTTCTACAAAATAGTTACAAGAATAGAGTTGAAGCAGGCGGCCTACAGTTTGTGTGGCTTAGGGCCAGTCACGACTGTGCGTCTGTTAAAGGGGAACCGCTTTGATCTGCCTAGTACTCTTTATCTCCGCCATTCCCTGTCATTAAGCTTGAATTGATGACGCGTTTTAAATTTGATTTTTATTGCATATTTAATATATTTTCATTTCAAAAGCAAAGCTACAAATACTACCATTCTTCCCCGATTTTAGCTCTTATCTTCGAATTTTTTAACCCATTTTATTGTATCAGAGGAACATGTATGCTGCATCTAATGAGAACATCCTCTGATAGAGTTATGAGAAGTTACTGATATTTCATCTTCCTGTTAGCATGAGGTATAGAACAGCAGTGTACCCTTTTGGTTCCATCCAGTTTGTCCCAATTTCAATAGAAACGATCATTTGAATAGTGACACACATTACTGAAATGATAAACAGTCTGGATAACGGTGATTATCTATAGTTTATCTTGAACTTGACTTCAGTAGGTAATCTGTACACACTTTTAATCTCTTCTTGTTTGTCTTTTGCAAGTGTTTGCTCCGAAGACGGCATTTTAATCCCTGAGGTAATTGAATTCCACCACTTAAGAGTTAATCTTGTCTACCCTTCCTCAATGCTTATTCTTTCAGAGTGATTTTTCTATTCCTATTTGGATAGTAGTGTATAATTCGTTTGGAGGAAGTTGAAAAACTTCCTGCATAAGCATTTTTTATGGTTTGGTTCGAGATAATGTAAAAACTAATTTACTTTATGACAAAATGGTTTCTTAGAGGTTTTAATAGTCAAACAAGAGGGAGGGATGGGCAGGATTCTCATCTAGAGAACTCAACACTTCTTCTCTTGATGACAACGAATGTCAAAATGTGAATGTGCTCTTTGTTGGTAATTTGTATAAAATTTACGAGCGCAGTTTGATAAGTCCGTGACTTTTTGAATACAGCAAATTTTTTTCGGCAAAGAAACATTTTATTTTTCTACATAGTCATCTTTTAGCTCGATACATTTAGTCCAGCGTTTTTCTAATTTTTTTCGTTCCCTCAAAATAATACGTTTCTCAAAGCTCTCAAAATACGCGTTTGTTTCGGTAATGACTTCTTCATTCGACTCAAATCTCTTACTGCCCAGCCATTTCTTTAGGTTTGGAAACAGAAAATAGGCGCAAGGGGCTAAATTAGGAGAATATGCTGGATGGGGTAGCAGTTCGTATCCCAATTCGTGGATTTTGTCCATCGTGACTACAGAAGTTAGACACGTGCATTGTCTTGATGGAACAGCACTTTCTTCTTTGTCAAGTGCGGCCATTTTTGCTTCAAATCAACGTCGAATCGGTTCAAAAGCTTTGAGTAATATTCGCTGGTGCTCGTTTTACCTTTTTTGAGGTAATCGATGTGAATGACACCACGTGCATCCAAAAAAACTGTGGCCATAACCTTGTTGGCTTACAGACTCTGTTTGGCTTTCTTTGGTCCATGTTCGCCCACAGCAACCCACTGTTTTGATTGTTCCTTGGTCTCTGGCGTGTTGTGTTGGATCCATGTTTCGTCCACGTAACAAAACGGCATAAAAATTCGTCCAGATTACGGCTGAACATAGCTAAACACTCTTTTGAAGTGGTCACACGATGCGCTTATGGTCGATATATTATGGAGAGTTTTTTCTTGTCCAAATACTCATGTAAAATACGATGTACCCGTTCAGTTGAGATGCCTATAGCATGAGCCAACTCTCGCACTTTCATTCTCCGATCATCCATATCATTTCATGTTTTATCGACGATATCTGGCGTGATCACTTCTTTTGGTCGACCTGAACGTTCGGAGTCACTAGTGCTGGTACGACCACAACGGAACTTTGTAATCCACTTTTTAACCATTGAAATTGATAGTGCCGAGTCCCCGTAGTATTTATCAAGTCTTTCCTTAGTTTCAGTGATGGATTTTTTACGTAAAAAGTAATGCTTAATCAGCACACGAAATTCACTTTTTTCCATGTTCGTAAAATTACACGAGGTTGTCTGCTTTGAATGACTTTTAAACCTTCAAACATGTTTATATATATATATATATATATATATATATATAAAGGAGAGAATAGATGACACCAAGCGCCCCTGCGAAGCGGACGGTTGGATACGTTTGAAAATGTTGGTTGACCTTTGTGGATCGTTTTCATGATAATAATATAAATACAATATTTCAGATATTGAAACAAAAACAACTTCAAAAACACAGTAAGAAAGCAGAAAATGTCTTAAGTTCATTCAACCGGAACAAGTGGTCTTTGTTAATATCATTAACTAATACTAGAACTATCACCTCTTTGAAAACAAGGTTACACTGAAAAATCATTCAACCTTGTCTCTTGTCTTCTACTACTTTTAGTGTTGATTTCCTTTTTCTATACTCCCTTTTAGTATGAGGTTTACCGAACAATATCTTCAGTTAGCCATTAATATCCGACATCATCCACACTAGCTTCTATCTCACTTATTTTATGTAAATACTATTGTAACGCTATTAAAAATTATTCATAATTTTTCCATTTTTCATCCTCTGTTCCAAATAAACATATTTGAATTACTCTGGAAAATAGGTGGAATTTCACAATTGCGTATAACTGTTTTCCTGTAGGTTTAAGTGTTTAATAATAAAAGAACAAGTGTAAGGCATTGGAAGGAAGCAGGCGTCACCCATGGTCAGACAGATGACTACATTGAGCAAACTCGCGACTAGCCATATTAATAGTGGTGAGACGATAGGGGCTTTAACAACACTTGTGCTTCGGTCAAACCATCCACATGTTGATAATCACTGCTTGCTGCACCTCTATGGTGCGAACTTATAATGGAGGGACGAAAAGAATTGGGAACTAACAGTTATAACATTTCTAGAAAAGTAGAACAATAAAAGAATAATAATGGCTTGGATAGGAGTGGGTAAGATTATGGCGAAAGTGGATAGCAGTTTTTAACCAATTCATAAATTTATTTGGCATGATTGAATATTAAGAATATAGGATAGTAGAATTAAAACGGAATAGAGGATTCAGAGCTTGCTTAAATTGCCTAGATAATGCTTGATTTGTATACCTATTTATTCTTCCAAGGAAGACACTTTATAACGAAAATATAGAGGGATGAGTGTTTGTTATTTTAGTCGTGATTCAATGGTGTATCACGAACATTGATCACCTATTTCAGGTCAGTTATATTAAATTACATCAAATATTGCATAAACTCCTTAGGAAATCTTAGTGGAATGAAGATTCTTCAACAAGGAACAACCCTATAATAATGTTAGCAAAATCGTTTTGTTTAAGACTTTAGAATATTAAAAAAAAGGCAATTGATAAGTGACAATATTTTAGACAATTGCTAGTGACTTTGAAACAGACAAATGTTTTCGACCAGGGGTTACTAAATATGATAAATATACAACAATTTAATTACCTTGAACTCTTAGAGGCGCAAAACAATTTTTGTAAGCAGTAGTACAAACAAATGTTCTTCCTCGAATTGCTAGACTTGCTAGAAATATCATAATCATATTGTACACATTAGATTTTGCTAGAACCGAAAAATTGTACATAAAAACAATTTTGATTTAAAACAAAACAATCAAAAGTCTACAAAAGTTTAGTTAAAAACATTAATATATTAAGTAAACTTAATTTTAGTGACTGAGTAAATTAGGTGTTTCAGTTATATCAGTTGAAAGGTGAGCATGATTCGCCATATTTACTAATACACTATAAAACTAATAATATTAGTTTTAAAGATATGCTTTAGAGTACCTACTGTTGTACTGACTACTAATGTGAACCAAAACTATAACCTTCCCCAAATTTGTCCTTATTTTTTTCTACTAAATATTGATTAAAACTTAAAAATTTGTGAAATTATTATTGAAGGTTTGGTATATACAGCCACACAAGTGGCACAAATATCTTCACTTATAATAGGCAATGTATACAAATAAAAAAAAGAGAAACGGTTTGTCTGTACCACATAATAAAACTAAAAACACTGAACAAAGACTCTTTATATTTATGTATAAATTCAACATACATACTGCGATTCAACTAGTGTTATTTAGAACGGTGCTATTCCCAAGAAGGCAGTGATGCCGAAATGATTCGGGAACGTGAGTTCATGTTATTTGTTTGTGTTTCAATAATCATATGGTTTTATTTGTTATTGGTGCATGAATCATTATTAACGCAATAGTTAAGAACTCTTAATGTTTACTCCAAGGGCATTTGAGATATTACGATTGTGATCAATTTGGGTTCGTTTTTATGATCGTGGAGTATGTTCTCTGGTTATTCAGCAGGTGCATTGGAATGTTCTTATGATTATGCAGCAGTCTCCTGTTATAAGCCGCTTCCCTTGTTTTCCTTGTTATACTAATTGACTTGACGCCAGTGATATTTGCTACTGGATGTGGTGTGTGAATGAAGAGACGGAGGCTGCTGCCGGTATCTGTTTGGGAGGATGTCGGTGGGATAAGATAGTGTGACCTTGTGGCAAGTCGTTAGGTCTCCGGCTATCAGGGAGATGTTTGTCCATTTGGGGCCGCATTCCAGGGACGTTCGGCGCCCTCATTCAAAACACCTACACAATCAATCTTCTGCCAGATTTACAAAAATATCTGTTCCTAATAATATGTTTTACTTACTTTTTGCAATATGGTAGCCTAGCTATTAGATTTTACCAGATACTGGATATTGAGATTTTTTTTTATTTTCAATCATCAGTTGAGTTATAGTATCCTCATCATTTGGCAGGTTCAGTTTGCATTTTTTAGTTTTGCATATTATTCACACTATCATGGTACTAGTTTTGATTTAATACATGGTTTTCTGAGTTTCTTGACCATATCATGGATAATGCAAAGGTTGATTTTTTTGCGTTTATCTCTTTTACCAAATGTAAGAATTTTTTCCTATTTCTTTTTCAAAATGATGTTGACTGTCCTTTTCATATGCCAAGGTGGACGGACATCAACAGAGGCCACTTCCAAGACCGATATAATTAAAAGAAATTATTCCAGATACCTGTTGATAACGGGTAAGTTTTCCGCCTCGAACGTTAGTTCAGTTTAGTATAGACAAGTCCAGCTCATCTGAATTAAGTTTTAGACAAAGACAAGGCAAACCGGTATTTTGCCCGGGTGGGTCTGTTTTACTTTGACATATCTTTTTTTGTTTAACGACAATGATTAATGGTGATTTCATTAAAGTATATTATGGTTTATCTCAAGTAAAGTATAAATCAAAATTAAAACAAATATGTCATATATTTTTTACCTTAAAAAAATCATAACTGTACTCCAAAAGATGCTGTAGTTAACGATGGATCACTTTCATCCACAATTGAACCCTATTTACACTGCCTTCAACGCATATCATAATTGAAGTATACTTGATGAGTTTCTTCAAGGATGCATTTTTATATATTTTTTTATCACGAAAAATTTTAGATATTGAATAATTAACCATTGTACTTAGTTCCTTTATCTCTTTACCGTTCTAGTTTTAGTCAAATCATATCTTCCTTAAGAGCTTAGTGGCTAAGTTCATGTTCTGCCATGAGCTATCGGTTATCAATCAACTTGTGGAATATCGACTGACTGGCGACACTGATGAATTAATAACACCAAACACCTAGTCATTAAGCTGACAAACATGGATTTGACGTTAAGCCGTTGGGGCTGCACGGTTATTTTGATGGATTCCATTTTCTACAATTTAATGGATTATAGGATGCAATGTAATATAGATAGATGATGGGGACGAATCAGATTTATAGAAGTGGTCTCCTTTCCTCTGATTAAAAAGGAAATATAGTTTCTGTTGGACAGGTGGTTTGAACAGTTAAAATATTGATTCTGTTAGGAAGCATTATTCACCATGGGTGGTTAAGCATTGACGTAAACGTAATGGCAATTGTTAAAGTTTCTATGCTAATGAATGAATGAAGATGGAAACACATTCTTAATTCATTACTCAGACAAAGAACTAAAGATTTATTTTTTTTAAAGAATATTTATCTGAAGTTTCTATATAGCATAGACTACAATTAACGGTTAATTTTCTTTACAATTACATAATATTCATTTAATTTAAAATATTATACCATGATCCAACATGACATAGGTTCTACAAACTGATACAACAATACAATTACTTTAATCAATATTTGTACCGTAATTTATCATTAGGAAACGTCTAGTCTGAAAAGACGAAGTGATAAAGTGTTTCAAGACTTCAGCCCACCCCCTCCATTTCGATAATGTGAAAAATATTAAGAGAAATGAAAAAGTGAGAACCTGTTCAGATTTCAGCCCACCTCCCAATACCTCGTCGTGTGGGATGTCTCTGTCAATTCTTCTTTTCCCCCAGTTGTTTCCCTAACGAACTACTGGACAAAATCCTGGTTGCAACAGCAAATGTATTTTTTCGTTGTCTCTTTCATGTCATTATGTAATTTTATAAGTATATAAAAACACAAGGAATTGCATAAAACCATCTGACGAACTGAATAAAAAAACACAAGAGATCAGAAAAACTCATTACTATATTTCGAATATGTCGTCATCAGGTTTTAAGATGTGAGCCACTCCAAAGACAGACCTAGCCTGAAGTCTCTCTCATTCAAGAGTTACTCAATCAGTGTAGCCAACTTACAGAGGAGGGAGGGGGACAAGAAAATGTAAAATAAATAGTAACAAAAATTAATAAAAAAAAATTAAATAAAACAGTAAATATTGAAAAGTAATATATCAAGTACAAAATAAATGAAAAGTAAATAAGTAGACAAATGTATTTAAAATTAATATAATAATAATAATAATTAATAATTATGAGTTCAAACACAGAAGCAGATATACTTGCCAGGAGACAAATAAGTGCTTATACTGAGGCACTAAAGGATATTAGTGTTGTGATTAAGTATCTTCCTACGAACCTGTGAGCCAAAACAGTCATTGTTATTCAGACATTAATTAATATGTATTATTACTTATTCATTTTAAACAATTTTTGATTTATTTATTTTTTACTAATTTTAATATTACATATTTTATTTTTTCTATCTCCCGTACTCCATAAGTTGACTACATTGATTGAGTTTCTCTTAATCAGACTAACTTTAGTCTTGGATTGTCTAGAGCGGCTCACATTATTCAACCTAATAACTTCTTAGTCGAAATGGAGTAGAAAGTTTTTGAGACCACTTGTATTTATAAGTTACAAAAACTGTAATGAGAGTTGTTGATGGGCTCCATGTGATGATTTCTCCTTTCAGTTGTTGTACATTGACTCTGAAGATTCTTAATTACAAGGGACAAGTAAAAGCGTCAGTTTTAGCTTGAATCCTGACATGTAAATTAATTTGGCGAATGAAATGGTAAAAGGCCTAGATGTCTTATCACTAATGTGACATGCACCTTTCTGTGCATGACTAGCTGACCCTTGAACAACGAGACATGAACTAGGCAGACCAAACACACCGGCTAAGGGACTGAACAAAGCCAACAGTGCATTACTTGGTGACTGTTTCAAGATTGAGGAAGAGAAGAGTCGAGAAATATTATGCGAGTAAGAGAGGAAAAAGGGTGGAAATAATAGATGTGACAAAATAAGGTACTGGTGAAAATTAATAATAGGAAACTTAAAAGTTGAATTCCCACTACTCAAAAACTAAAAGTAACTCATAATACTTGCAATGAATAGAACATTAAAGGCAACTGTAAAAAAAATAGTTACAAAAGTAATAATGAAGAGGAGGATAAAAAAGAAAACTACTAACAAATAAGAAATAATATAGTATAACTATGTATGTTTGCCTTGAATGTTTGGGTTTGATGAAGTAACTCATCATGTTTTTTCTTCTGATATTCTTCTTACAGAAAGTAGTGAACATAATATTATATTTTTGACTCTTTTTTCATTGTTTTGTAATTTTCTGTGTTTGTTACTGTCTGTGTGTTTTGCTTGAATGCTCTGTATAAAGGTGTGCTCCCAGAATTAGTTTTGTAATAGTGTGTTTATCGGTTTGAAACTAATTTAACTTTCTTAAATAATATTCTAAACATAATATTATATATTTTTTCTGCTCAGGATTGAGGTTTTATGA
Source organism: Hermatobates lingyangjiaoensis (assembly GCA_026182355.1). Taxonomy (NCBI): domain Eukaryota; kingdom Metazoa; phylum Arthropoda; class Insecta; order Hemiptera; family Hermatobatidae; genus Hermatobates; species Hermatobates lingyangjiaoensis. Next base: position 196,577 of record JAPFBL010001926.1, on the reverse strand, counting down.
TTGAAACTACTCCTTTCGCCGACGTTTCGATATTTATTATGTTATCTTCAGGGTTACAACATGTTTTTGTATAGTTAGCACTATTATTACTACAATATTGGTTATTTGTTTACATTTTACATTTTTAAATATAGAGTAATAGAAAGTTAGTGGTTGATACATCTGGTATTACTACCATGGATTTTGACACTGGGTACTCAAAATTCAAATGATAACACTAATGAAACATAACCTCCAAACAAACTAAGACAGTAGCCTGGATGTATAAAAGATGTAATGTTGCAAAAGGAACAGATTTCCAAGGTAAGATTGATCTCTATACTTTTGAAATAATATAAAAGCAATAAAATATAGAAATATATAAAAGAAATAAAATATCTTTATGTCAATGTGAAAATCCATGGTAGTTATACCAAATGTCTCAAACCACTACCTTTCTATTACCCTCTTTGTAAAAATGTAAACAAATAATCAAAATTGTAGGAATAATAGTGCTAATTATCAAAAGAAACATGTTGTAGCCCTAAAGATGACATAAATATATGTCGAAATGGGGAAAGGAGTAGTTTCGATCATAAGACCTCAACCCTCAATAACAACAACAAAAATTGTATGAATATTGGGTCAAGGAAATAAATCGTGATGGACATTATGTTTCTCAACATGTATTATCAGGCTTATTGAAACATAAAAAAATTCTAACTGAATAATGTTTTTTTACAAAAGGTATGTTGGATAATGTTTCCATCATGTAATGACATTGATGTAATGTCACAAAGCATTGTGATATTGCAGGTAATAGTTCCTGCAATGCTTTGTTTAAAACAAATGTAGTTCAGAATATGTCTTTCCTCCTGAGAGTTGTCATTTGCAATAATTGCATTTCTAAATAACTTTGCATTCAATTATTATGAAGCCAAGTATCTAGGTCTCCTATTTGAAAGGAAAACATTTAATTCTCGAGCCTTGGGAACTTAAGTGATGCAATGATCTCCACTTCTTAACCGGCACAAAGGTCATTCTGACATTTAACTCGCAGAGCCAGAACATTTCTATCTCATTAAATATAACTACATAAATGCTAGCCACTAGCTAGACATGACTGTCAATCCGTTAACATCCTCGTATTTGATCACATTTCAGTCCTCTTTGAACTATTAACAAAGTGCGCTATGTTTACATTGAAGCTCTACTAATCGCCTTCTCACTAGTTTACCAGGACTGTTAATTCCCAAAAATCAACCTATTTGGTCACATTGGAGTCCTCTTTGACCGAGATGGCCGCAGTTCAGTAAATTCTATATTCTAACTGTCATTGTCTCTTGGATTATATATCTATTGAGGATGCACTTGTAGCATAGCTATAATCAAAACCAGAATCCTGATTAAGATATATCCAGTTTAAATCATCTTTGAAAGATGAATTATTTTGTTGGCCACTACAATCTGAAGAATTTCCTTCATACCTCAAGTTTTAGGAGATATTTAGTTTGCTATTTTTTACAATTTGACATTTACTGTCAGTGATGTAGTCGAGTTCATGCCGATGTATAGCATATATATATTTTATCTGCGTATGTTTTAAACTATTTATATGAAAGAATAAAGGAGAAAAGCACTTCAAATTGCTTTTGGCGGTTATTATTGTTTAAATTATTTCCCGTTATGGACTTCAATTGTCCTTATTTAAGAACTTTAAAGTCCTTGATCTTTAATGGTTTCAATAATTCCTTATCTGGTTGATACTACCTTGGGAACACTTTACTTTTCCAATTTATAAACTGCATGAGTGATCTTTAATTGGATAAAAACCTTCACATTTCATATCTTATTTAAGCATTAAATAATAATTGTCAAACTGAAATAAAAGTTTTTTGTTTGTTACTGTTAAACTTTAAAGCATTGTATAGTTCACTGTTTCATAGTCCAGTTAGCTGTCATTTTATCAATAATTCTGTAATGAATGTGGACGATCTTCCTTCTGGAAGATGCAGATGTTGTAATGACTTTAAACCGACGATTTATTAATCATTTTTAATGAATTTTATTTGAGTAATTGTTTTTCGTGGATTATTTTGATACACTTTCCTCATCATGATTTTTCAATCAGAACGTATGGTATTTATTATTGTTGTTTTTATTTTACTTCTAAATATTCCAAATTAACAATTGATTTAAAAAGAATGATTTCTTTGTAAAAGAAATGGTTTAATAATACAGAGAGAAATTGTTGGTTTCAACGCAGTAATTATATCTGAATTATAGATGAACATATTCTATCTGCCTCTTAAATGCTCTTACTATGAGTAGGTTGATAAGATCTGACATAGATCAAATACAAATAACATTGTACAATAAAAGTCAGAGTTAAGTCTTATGATTTCATACACATTTTTATTGTTATAATTTTCATATTTAAGACAATGGAGGAATAAATTTATTTTGAATGCTGCAGATGAATGTTCAAACTGAATTCCCAGATTAAAGAAACGGGGTCAGCGCGGATGAATGTGTGAGAAATTAGCAGTCAATATATTACTCTGGGTCACTGAGTAACGTGTTCAATTCGTTCATTATGCAGTAGACAGTCAATGGGAAGTGTATAATCGACTACAAAACTTTCTGCTTTGTTGGCCTAGTTTTTACATTACTTCTTAGCTTTTATACAGTTGGTGATTTGGCCACAAGACTTTTCCTTCTTGTAGATTATAACTTTTCTATTAAGTTGAGATTGACATTATATACTATAAAGTCACTGAATATAAGTATTGAAACCACCTTCAATGACAATAAGTCAAGGTACTGGAAGTATTGAGAAAAAGTCACAAAAAACACTGATAAATGAAATTTTATATAATGTATTACACTTGGTAGCATCTTCTGCATTGATTAACCTTTTTCTGGTTCCCTCTAATTTGCTTACGACCTTACGCTGGATTGGCTCTAATCTCTATACTAAATGACCGGAGACATTCACAACACACTGTCACTTTTCACTTTAATCCAACAGTTGGGGTGGGGTGGGGGGGGTGGGGGTCTATTACACCTAACTGGAATTACCGATTAAACTGTATTTTTAACCACATTAACTTAATATTAAATTCTATGGATAAAACAAATTATCTCTAGAATTTAATATTAAGTTAGAGAGGTTAAATATACTTTTTATTCCTAATTTAATATTCCTTCATAAAACTTTAATGATTTTTCGACCAGGAGAGTGGAAGAAATTAGTACTGATTTCTCAATAAATTTGATAAAGTTCCTTTCCTAAGATCTAATACTACACAAAATTGAGTTTTTTTTCAAATCATAACTTAATTTATTCAAGTTCTTATTTTATATATTCTTATATATTAAACAATACATCCATGAAATTTTATCATACACCCAAAGAACTAAATCCTCTCAGACTAATACCATTAGTAATTTAGATATTATGAAATTGTCTGTAAACTTTATCGTTACAGAGATACAATTAATTGTGTATTTAGAGTATCCAGATTATATCTGTCATATTTCATTAGATCTATCACACGGTCTTACTTGTAGTGTGCTTTCAAAATTGTTGATTCTCATATCAAGCACCGAGACGTCATAAAACATAAAGGCAATAGATTCAAGGTAAACACTTGAGTCTTAAAAGTCTGTCAGAATCTCAAAAACCGTTGTTTTCTAGATTCTTCATACACTAATAAGTTATATGTGTAGATCATATTGGTTGGGGGATTTGCAATCCATTTCACAGCGCTGCGAGTTCTCACAGTTTTGACGCACTTATAGATGCATACTCGTGAATTTTGTCAAATACTTCGATTTCATGAAGTGTCTATTCTTTTATTATGAATCCTACTATCATAATAATTAATAATTAATGCTGTTAAATTTCAAGTTTTAAGGGGACTGATATGTGATTTTTCTCAGCTACGGTTTGAAACCACTGGTTAAAATTTTCGTCCGTTGTTCATAACCCAGCAGTAATGAGAGCAAGAGATGAGCAAAGGTATTAATTAAATGAGTTAGATTACCTGTAGGCCAATCTGTATTTGATATACACTCTACCTGCCCTTTTTGATTGAGGAGTGTTTTCAATCACCGGAATACCAATAAAAATACTTTCTCGGTGCCATAGGGCATCCATCTGTCCAGGTTCCTGTCATTTGATAATGAAGTCCTGATGACTGTGTTTCTAAACAGAAGATACACTGTTGAAGTAATGGTAAATTCAATAGTCGTTGAATTTGAACTATGTTGAAAGTAACTTTAAAATAGTAATATATTCTTCTAATATGAATGAGTACTTCCAACCCTGGCCCGGATTATGTATACTTCCTCAGGACCAAGGTCACATCAGTATAGGAACATAATGGGCTCCTTGGACTGATTATTTTGATGATCTGTATATTCAGTGCACGCTACACTCTCCACATCATGTGAATCCTTTAAATCTTCTTTCTTCAGCCCTTATCATCATAGTTGTAATGTTCCTTTGACCTTACCTCGAGGTCATTCATGATCACATACTGACCTTTATGTCTTCATCTATATGTACTTCTTCCTGGTTCAACCATTTTTTTATTTAACCCTTATATTCATCCAGAAATATTTGAAACAAGGAAATTTCGTGACTCCCGATTGATATCCTGCAACTTGCCTTTATACTTTACAGCAAAGGTATTGCATCTTTTTTCTTTAATTTCTTGAATAAAATTTAATAAATATTAATCTCTTATCCTCACAGAGTTCGAATGAAGGATTCAAAACTAACAAATCTAACAGTCATAACAAAACTGTCAGGGTTTTATCCATCTTATAAATTAATATAGAAGGATAAAGGTTGATTTCTAATGAGACAACATCAGGGCTAATCAATTCACAACGAAAAATATATCTGTAAATGATTTTTGTTAGAACTGTTGGTACAAGTCTTGTTGAGCAAACTTTAGGTGTTTGCTGTCACATTAATTTTGATTCTGGATATTAGAGAAAAGAAAGAAATATATTTCCTAAGAGAAGTTGTTGTTTATCAGTCTGCCTAAAAGCTGCTTTCTTTTCTCTCTTAAGTTTCTTCCATTCCATTGTTATCATCATTATTTTCATTTTACTTCATACAGTGAAATATATTAATATCCTTTTTATTAATTGCAATCCACTTGTAGCAATTAGTAGAGACTAGTTGTAAAGTTTGAAGGATAAATCCTTAAAGAAATATAGCCTTAAACTTTATTTTAGTAATAGCTAACATTTAATGGAGAAAAATGAAAGGAACAAATCTGTAAACAAATTTTATGGAAAAAAACCCAACTCATTATAAATAAATAATATAGGTCCTTCTTTAGGTTGCTTCTGAAATGCAAATTATCAACTGGACATATTAGTTGAAATAAACAAATAGAAGAGTGATATGAGCAAGCTAAAGGAACGGCAAAGCTGTCCATGGAGGGTGAGGGACAGAGGACTGAGGGGTAGTAGCGAAGCAACCCCCTGTCTCACCCTTCCGATAAGAACCTGTCATTTCTGTACATAATACATGGCTGCTTTACTTTACCTTAACTAACATGCCTCGTTTATAAGTTGTATTTTAGATGTAAAGAACAACACAGTTCCAAAACTCAATTTTTTTTTTTCTTTATAAAAGTTCTCCTCGGTTGCAAATTGTTTCCTTTATTACCCATTATGACTAACTCATTAAACAACTGCAGTTGAAAAATATTATTTAAAATTCCAGGTCTTTTAATTATTCGTTAATCGTTTTTAATTTTTACCGTATCATATTTCCAAGATATTTCAATTATTCATAATTCTATTTCAAAAGTTTTTATAGGAAATGAAGAAGTTTTTCCGGGTGTTCGATGAAACTTGGAGGGTTGAAAATATAATTAGGAAGTAAAGTGTTTCCACCTGTCAGAGTTTGGAGGAAATAAGAGGGTGTTTAATTTCTGCTTAGATACTCATTGCTGCCTCAGTAATACGGGCATAATTCATTTTTACCGGCTGTCTAAAAACATATTTTATAATTTTAACTTATGAAAAATCAAGTAAGCCGTATAACAACTTATTTTTTTTTACAAAAAACTTTCTATAAATTTTAATTAAAAAAATCATGATAATTATAATAAATTAATACCTTCCAAATACATGAATACTGTATTAATTCAAATAGAAATTGTTACTTTTAACTATATATTTTTATAAATGTTATTTAAAAAAAAATAATAGTCGTAGTGCACATAACATACAGTAAGTTACTGCCTAAAGTGCTTTTAGTTTTGAGAGTCAGGAATACGGTGATGACCAGGAGGCAGCCCTGTGTTTGACAGACTAGTTAATGTTTGGATTGTCCTCTTGTGAGAACACTCAGGTGTTTGTCTTTACACTTTGTTGTCACTTGGCAAGGCATAATGATTATCTTACACCTACCAACAGATTAGTGTACTCGTCCTGATGATGATGGATGTCGAAATATGTAAGTATATGGAAAGAGTTTTCATGAGTTGCTCTGTGGTGTTTCCACAGAGTGAGTTGTGAGGACATGGTGAATCCATCTGAATAGGATAGCCGTAATAGTAATACCTATGTATTTGGCATTATACAGACAGGACTTAGTCGACAATACAGCTATAACGAAGCAGACTATTCACCTCATGCACACATTTAAAATACATAAAGACGATTAATCATAAGTAATATTGTGCGCACTACTCATAGATGATTCGATATCCACACCCGCAGAGCCAATCAGCGTCTAGCATTTCTATTTATCGAAACAATAAAACTCTCCCTTTAATCCCTCATGAAAAACATGGAATGCTTGAAGGACTTTTCCCTCCTATTTAGTAATTATAATCAAGTAATAAATAAATATATCTAACTAAATATTTCTATACTAGTATTAATTCCATAGTGGTTATTGTTAATATTATTATAATCATTGTTTTTATTATTACCATTATTACTATATATTTTGTTGTTCCAATTATTACTATTATTATTATAATCACTATTATTATTATTAGTATCACCATATTAGTATTACTGTTATTATTATTATAAAGGTCATTACCAATAATATTAGAGTTAACTATACTTTAATATTTAGAGACATCTTTAGAACTGTTAGACATAGGATTAAGTTATTAGATTGTAAGATACACTGTACTATAGGGGAAAAAGCTCGGTGGGGGACACTTAATTATGCCTCGTACTGCTACCCCAGAATTATGTATATAGGGAACAATCCTTCAGTTTATTCATTTTCATACATTGAAAATGACTTCAGTAGATAGTTGAAATGAGTTAGGTAAAAATTCAGGGGAAAAAAACAGTATTTGCCTACCTTAAACATAATGTGACGAAACTCATTGACAGAAAACATTCAGTTGTGCTTGTACGAAATTGCGTTTCTGAAACTCTACTACCTTGTATATACAAGTATACCAGTACATGTATATACAAAAGTGAAGCATCAAATTTGAATAACATGTTAAATTACAGTAAAAAACATAGGGAAAGAACTTTTATAACTCACTTTAATATCTGACTGTTGGAAAACCATTACTATTCGAACGATCTACGTTCCATTTTTGAATTTCCTTCTGCTTGTTCGTGTAGTTTATTCTTAATTATGAAGTTAGACTCAACTCTCTTAAAAATTTTCTTTTTTTTTAACTTTTTTTGAATTAATAAGTCAGTGTATGATAAAATGTCCATTTTTATGATGTTGCAGAATCATCTTTATTTATCCACTTATGAATATACAAGGTTTCTTTTTATATGTATGATTTTCTAACCGTTAATGTTTTTTTGACATAATGCTCTTGTGTAATTAAATTTGTTTAGGAAGTAATTACTTGTAAACCCAGTGACACCGGAACGTGACAGTGGTTGATTGAGGGAGATTTCCAGTCGGCACGTTGTGCTGTCTTGAATTGTTTGTCTAGGTACTAAGGATTCCTTGAGTCAACCAAGTGTTGAGGGTTTAATTGAACACGACTGCTCTTCACTGAAGAAATGATCTTTATTAAATGAAAATTTGCTCTTGACTATATGTCGTGAAAGCAGTTTGTCTTAGCTGAATGCCATCTCTTACAGACTTTATTGAGTTATTGGTGGAATGAAAGTATGGAGTATTTTATGACGGCCTGTTAACCATGCGCCATATTAACGGCAACACCCATCACGGTCACCCATCTTAGTAGTAGACCGACGAAAGTTGCTCAACTTCTATGATCTAAAGTTGACTACATTCAATATCACTATGAACAGTTAAAACGGTGTTTTCAACAGAATAAACTAATCTGGACTTAGTTTTTCACCATTAAGATAGACTATTGGTATATGAGGGTAAGCATTGTTACTGTTGAGTCATTTGACCCTTTTCAATATAGATACTTACAGGTCCCTTTCATATTTCAGGATTTATGAATAAAATTTGACATTATTTAAAGGAACTAACAATCTTAACTGGTCAAAACCCTTGACTAGACTAATAAGATAACAGTACAAGTAACCTCAACACTGTTTACTTAAAGGAATTAAGTACATCAAATCGTTGCGAAATGTCGGCAAAGAGAGTTTGATTTTTGAACCTAGAAAATATAATGAATCCTGATTAAATAATACATCTATATATAACAAGATTTCACAATAAACACATTAAATAACAATCAATGATCAATTACAATATGAAATGGGAAAAAAGACTTAGTCTTAGTCTTTGAAAGATCTTAGTCTTTTTTTGCCATTTCATATTGTGAAATGTGAATTTTTTCACATTTCATATATATATGATTGGCTATTTGAAGACAAAATGCATTTATAGTTTTGTTGGGTGGAGTAGGAGGTTCTTGAAGTTCTATTCTTTTCAGGCTCTAATGAAAGCAAAGTACCTAGTACACCCCTTCTTACGAGTTACCTCTATTTTCATGACATATATTTGGAGGGCTCACGATCCCTCAGGGAATCAAATTGTTGCCATAAGATATCAGCTTCTCCACGTAGAGGTCGATTGGGGCGTCCTTGATTAGTGCCAGATTCCTGTGGGGACTGGTTTCTAACCAATAACGCCTCTGTCGTCCTGCCAGGAAAGGTCAGTATATACGAATACTGGCAATAGATACTGGCCTCACTGCATGGGAACGTCGTCTCATTTATATTGCTTTTGGTAGTTTTTTTGTTGGCTGTTGGTCTGTGAAAATACTATAACAAGCCCGTAATGCAAAAACTTTGATGAATTACATTTTTGACAATAAGTCCAGATACGTCACATAACTCTTTGAAGCCTGAACTTATAGAAACAGATATGAAAAGCAACAGAGTGGTTGAATATTACAACCAGTGGTATTGATATAAATAGAGTAAGAATACTGAAGTAAATTTAAGGAAGACTGGGGTTATTAATGGCAATTTGTAGTTGCGCGACCACAGCATTCTATTCCCTTAAAAAGGTTAGTCGGCTTGTAAGGGATATGAGAGGAGATGCTCTTCAGGTTGGGATGTTTTTGGTTAGAAATTCATTGGAGCTCATTAAAGATAGACGAAGTGGAACTAGAATAAAATAGGACTTGTTAAAGAACCCTTCATTAACACAGTGTTAAGATCATGAACATTGGGGACATAGTAGTAACAAAACAGTCAGTCAGAATCATTTCCATCGTTCCTACAATGAAGTAGTGTAGATAGCAACATAATGAAAAAATCTTTTGAAAGGTTTAGGTTGAATCTAAAGTGTCTAATTTTAATTCAAGTTTGATGGATTCGATTAGATAGGGATCTAAACATAACCTTCTTAGCATGAGGAATGTCGTACCTATTATAACAAAGGTACTAGGTAGGTTTTAAGTGAACGTAAGTGGAAAAGTGACCATTGTTTGGCAACACGTAGACATTCTATATTCTCCTGATGATGGCATCGGGTGTCAAAATATTGAAGTAACTTATATCAGTTTTTTCCTCTATATTTGTCTCTTTGAGTGCTTTTATCTGTAATTTGTTATGTGTATATATCACAATAATTTATTAAAATAAAATAACTATTTGTATTTTATTAAGACCTAAGAGGAGATTCTGAAGTGATAAATATTTGAACAAGATGACGTTAATTAAGAAGTGTCAATTAAGGAGAGATAAAGACAAGATGGGTTGCTTGAAGTGAAGTTATTATGAGAGGGAAAGAGGTGGAAATTAATTTGTGGGTGGTTGTGGGGTGGTGAAGCTATTGGGAGCTGGCTGGGACAGTGAGTTGAGGCAGGTCGAGGGCCACCTGTTGCGCCGCATCACTTACCGTCTGCCTTGCTCACTGCAGTAAACCAAATAAAACCCGCTCCTAATTAAAATGCTCTGACGCTCTTGTATTTGTATTTTTAAAGAATTTATTTCCTTCTTGGGTATTAAAGCACCAATATTATTTAAAATAATTTAAGTGCTACTTGTAGAGTTTCTAAACGGTGCTGAGTAAGTTTATTTTAAGAAATGTTATTATAAACTGGTCGATATTACCGGATATACTACATGTATGCTAAATTTCTTGATTGCTCAAGTTTATTAGGCCAATGAACCTTTAACTATTACTATTGACATGGTATACACTCATGTACTCCTCTGCCATCGGGATTAGATTTTAATTTTAATTAAAATTTTGTCGGCTTTCTTGAAATGACAATGTTGTCTTTCTTGAGTTGTGCAGCCATTTCTCTAAGTTAATTTACATAAATTTAAGTACTCTACATAAATGAAGAGTTATTATGATTGTTATACGTTTAATTTAGATTAATTCAGTTAATTAAACACTTAATGTTTAATTCAGACTAATTATATTTGTGGGTTAGGAGATAAAGAAAACTGTACTCTATAATCAAAGAACTCTAAGGCCTTAGATGTTTCCCCTTATTGCATTTATTTTGGTGAGTGGTACATAAATATATGACTATGAACTTTTAAACGAGGGCCTTTTGAGTAGCGAAGGTCATCGTTAGAGTCACAGATGGAATGACTCATCAGAATTCGTTTTGTAGATATCTTATATGCACATAGTACATTCAAAAAGAAAGTAAGGTCTTTCAACTGTAGTTTTACATTTCAGAGTCTAAAACACGAGGAAAGAGATTTTACGAGGTATCATTGACGAGAGTGTTTCTGATAATGGTTGCTTGTTTAAAGACCCGCTCTCATTTTTAAATAGTTATATAGTGGTTTTTGGTAAGACTTTATTTCACGTCTTTGTAGTGAGATACGTTTCATATGTGTTAATGATCTGTAATTACTTTGATCCTCCACCATTTTTATTCGGTTTGTGTATTAACTCCTAGTGATGTCGTGTTATCGAAATTATAATGAAACCTGATTGCCTGTTCCTTTTTGAAGTTTTAGATTTTGCATTCATACATATTCTAAAGGGCAGGTACTGCTGCATGCGCCCTTTGACTGTATTCGCAGTACGGGGAACTCTGTAGCCTGATCTGATGATTTCTCATGGAATACTCAAGGCCGTTAATTGGGCATAAAACATATCCTCATAGCTGTGGTTGCTTGTGTAGAACTGTCTTTCACTGAATTCATCTGTCATATATGTAAGTGTCTCCATATATGTTTAATTAATGTTCTCTTTTTTAATGTTCAGGTGGATTTTTGTTTTTTGCTGAGGTCGTACTTATTCCCAGTTCTTCTGATTGGTCTAACAAGCTTATTTTGAGTTTCCAGGTTTGGCGTTGAAATGAGTAAACCGTCAAACGCTCTCCTCATTTTGTCTTCTTCAGCCGGTGATTAGCCTGGCCTTGTCCTTCAAGCCGAGATAATAGCTGACCTCGGGACCACGTCGTCTCCTTTCTTCCACTCTTCGAGCTCCTTCCTAATTGTCTACCATTCTCTGTTATCTTAAATTTTATCAGCTGATATACCTGATCAGAATAGTTCAAGCATATAAAATCACTTTGGTAAATTCCGAATCTGCTATTAAGGTCCCCATCACAATAGCAATCATATTTTATGCCCTAACTCTGTTAACAAATCGAATGGTGATTGAAATACTATTGAAAATATACCATCTGTGGTAGTAAACGTCATTTTATAATAAAAAACTGAGATTAAAAATAATAATACCTCCAGATATCTTTGCTGGTGTTAATTTTCCTGTGTTTTTTATCTGTTGGATTTAATCGCTGCGGAGTGTTTGGATTCTTATGCTTCCCATCTCTATAACAAGATTTCACAATGACAACATTAAATAAAAATCAAAGTTTCAACCTCTTTTCTGAATTTCTTACTACTTCTGACGGTGATATATCTGTATAAACGAGTATATGCTGCCGGCATTCACATTCTTAAGTTATTCCTCATGCATGTAATGTGACATTTTTCTTTTTCGACATTTGTGACTTCTGGATGTTGTTTTACTGGTTTTAAAATCATTTTTACTTCTCTAATTATGTACGACTAGCAAACGTACCCGTCTTTGACGGAATCAAAAATTCTATTATACTTGGTATTCCAAAATATCAATTATAGTATTATACTAATACTACAATTAGAAGTTATAGAATAGTAGAAAATACTATTATTAGTACAGTGCTAAAAAAAGGCCTCTGTATACAAAGATTAGATTTTAAGTTAGACATACACAAATCTACAATCAATGTTTCAGCTTTATATGTCTTATGGTAGCAATATTTTGTGGACAAACCGACAGACAGAAATTATTCTAAGGGTACATGTGGCTACTCTGAAGTATGAAACGTAAAGAAAACTTGAAATGAGTTAGTTCTAATTAACGTGCTCCCAGTCAAAAGCTAGCACGCAAGCCACTGGGCTACTCTGGTTCCATACCTTACTTTATTACCAGTGTTTATATTACGCAAATATTAAATTAAAAAAAAATATTTTTGTTGTGTTTATTTATAATACATTTGCACTACTGTCATCGGCGAGCAAGCAAGCTACTGGCAACCCTGGCTAGATCCCTTTACTTTATTACCATCTTTTATATTATCCACATTTTAAATTCAAAAAAATATTTGTTTGTTACATTTATTTATAATACATTTGCACTACTGTCATCGGCGATCACGCAAGCCACTGGGCTACTCTGGTCCCATACCTTACATTATTACCAGTGTATTTATTAAGCAAATATTAAATTAAAAAAAGTTGACAGTTATATATAATACATAGCAAACGTACCCGTCTTTGACGGAATCAGAAGTTCCTGTTTTGGTTTATTGCCGTGTGCCTATTGCCTTTCGGCTATACCACGGAGGAATCAGAAGTTCCGTCATTTTTGGTATTTCAAAATGTCATTAGAAATTATAGAATAGTAGAAAATACCATTATTACTACAGTGTTAAACAAATGCCTCCAGCTTATACACTACATTAGCTGTCTGTCCTTCAGGTTCATGGTAGAAGAAAGAGTTGAAACCTCTGACCGTTGAGCATGTAAACTACATTTGACCATGTGAGAAAAACTTGGTTTTGCTACCTTGTATTCCTGCGTTAGATGAAGTCTCCCTTTGCGACTTAGTTAACGTCATTGCGAAATAGACTCTGACCCGACTTTGCAATCATTTCAACGTAAACAGACAGTGGCTCGGAATCAATGGTATGTGAAGTATACACACAGACTCCCCAACACCACATCCAGTCATTATGTCCGCCTCTATGGCATATCTGTGTAGAGCACGAACTCAGAGTCGTGTCCCGTTGCACAGTTTTGGGGCACTCATGTTTCGTAACATGAAATTTGTTACTGCTACTAAATTGTAGCATGATTGCTGCTCTACTTTAAGTTTTTACTCATGAGCAGGCAGTCCAGGAGAAATAAATTCAGAGTCAAGAAATTCAATTAGATAATGAACTGCTTCTTCGTCACTAATCCAATCTCTTTACTGACTTGTAAGTTCTTTCCTCGGCTTCATATAGCGTAAGAACTTGTTTGTTGATTTTCCTCCCTGTTCATATTAAGAGTTGAGAATTGCTCGTTTACAAAACATTTATTCTCAATAGATAGTACATCCTTAACTCTGTGAAACACCATTTCAATGATGTCAAATACGCAATATATTCATATGCTCAATTGAAATTAAAATCAACTAACAAACCTACTTGCCACACCTGTGTATTTTCAAAACAAACTTGTCTGTGAAGTTAGGAAAATACAGCTAAAAGCCCCATAACTTCGCTTCTGTACTGAATTAATAATCTATTTAGAGCCCATATTTTAAGTTAGGCACACACAAATCCAGTGTCAATGTTTCAGCTCGCTATGTCTTATGGTGGCTCAGTTTACTTGTGACAAACATTTTTGCGTTAAACGTCCATAACTTCACTTCTACGTTGAATTTCCAATCAATTCATAGCCTATATTTTAAGTTAGACCTACACAAATCTACTGTAAAAGTTTCAGCTTTATATGTCTTATGGTAGCTGAGTTTACCTGTGACAAAGTTTTGCGGACAAACCGACAAACCGACAAACCGACAGAAATTTTTCTAAGGGTGGATTCGGTTTCTCCAATGTATGAAACGTAAAGAAAACTTGAAATGAGTCAGTTCTAAGCAATGTACAGACAAAATCATTATTTTATTTATAAAGATATGGTAGTCTTCTATTTTCTGTATGTTTATGTTCTAAATATTTATATTTGTTTGCCCCTGCCCTGTAGGCGTTTAAAAAAATTGTTTCAATAAAATCCAAACTGCAAGTTTGCTACAAAATCATGGTAATTTGTTTTCTTTGATGGTTAACATTTGTTTAGAAACAGTATGTTTACTATATGACATTTTATGCTTTCTTATAAGTAAATTATATTGATAAAGAATAACCTATTTCAAGTTATTAGGCGAATTTCATGTTTTGTCGTCCTTAAAATCAATTTTCACTCTTTTCAGGGTTCTACGGACAGAAGTGACCATCTATCAGGCAATGAATTTTAATGATTTTTATGACATTCGATAATATAATACATTATTAGAACACAATAAAAATCATTCCATATAAATTTATATTTTGAGAATTTAACTACTAATCACAATGGTGCTAAGCCATCGGCAATGTACGTAGTACAATCAGGTTCAATTATCAAAGAAGATTAATATTGTTTGACATAAGTTTAACTTCATTTCTGAATCATTTCCTTTGCTGTTGCCTTTAATTGAGTTATATGTTTTCAAATTTTCAGCATAGTTTTAATATAGTGACATATTAAATAAAAACAAAATAAAACCAATATTGAGCAGTGTTTGCTAAGTTCATAATTGAACAGAAGTGGTTAAAATTGCTTAAAATAAATATGGTTCCTTTGTAAAAAAATATTATTAAAATTATCATTAAGTAAACTTTATTCATTTTAAATGGATAATATTTCTAGGTTTCGATTTAAAATTGAAGGCAAAATAAATGTTTTTTTTGTCGTAACCTACGCTATGCACTTTGAGTGATTTTAACTTTTTATATTAAGATCTACCTAGAAGTTAACACCTTACGTTAAGGGCTTTCTTTCATTACGAAGGGAAAATATTTATGGGAATGATATCACAAAAAGAAGAACTCACGTCTATTGAATCGCTGTTTTCCCGACTCTATGAAATTTAACTAAAATTGTAGCTTTCAGAAGTGAGATGTCTAACAGTCAATTCTATGGAGGGGAATTCATGATAAGCAGAGAGCGGACTCCGGTTACATATTATGGGCATTTTGTCAGTACATTTGAATTATGAATGGCAACATTTTACTCTCATTGAGGAAGTTAGGTATTTAAATATACTGTATTTTATATCTACTAAAATACATTTTATTATATTAATTTCCTCTTGAGATGTGTTTGAAGGCGATTAATATTGACATCATTGATGTCTTCTTGTACTCCATGTCCCAGTCATATCGGTTGACTGTTGGTTGGTTGGTATTGAATCTCTTATATAATTGACACTCAAAGTCGGCTTTTACATTATATTGTAAAACTTAAAATTTCAGCAAGAGGTAACGTAACGGTTCTCTCAAACTTATTGAACTCAAACGGTTCGGCATTTGTTACTTATTGAAAACTGAAAGAAGTTGAAGAAGAGCGTGGCAAGAGATAGAGTATTTATTTAAGATGATTGGACTCACAATCGGTATTTATTGTTGTTAATATTTAGTTAGCAGATAGTGAGCCTCAATGAATGGTCTATTAATGAATTGTGGACGCAGAAATGACTCGTCGCTCGTTTAGTTAAAAACAAGTTTTATTTTTGGGCTGCTGCATGACTAAGAGGCAATATTTAGTCAGTAGTTTATTGATTTGCTTCTCGTTAAATGCGCGGATATACTCAGACTATGAGGGATGAGGAAGGGAAGCAGAAGGCGTTTGGACCAAGTCCAGGCACACGCTCTCCAACCACTCACTGACCTCTCTTAGCTACATCTGTTTCCGGTCTCTCGTACCCTCAAGTACCGGCTGACTTATTCCTTCAGCTGTCCTCTAGTCAGCCATGGTCCACTCATTTCGTTTTCCCAGAGCGACGACGTGTTCACCACACCTCCTCATTTCCTCTGCCATTCAAATGACATGACTGTCAACTTCGGCTTAAAATTAAAACACTTTAAATATGATTCATATTGCATGCAGTTCCATCCCCTCATTAACACTCCTAAACTTAGAAATGAAATAACTAAATCATTCATCTTTACGATCTGTGGTATCCGCTTTGAATTGTTATCCCTGGTAATCATGAATTTTATGGGAGACATGAAACGAAACAAGTAAATAGATATATATGTAGAAAAATTACATGGATCACAAACCTTTCGATGTAGTTAGTTGTTGAACTGAGTATACATCTTTAGCGAGCCGTCTCTAAAGACCTTAAGACTTGTTCATTTTTTACATATATATTTTGTTGTTGCTTCTTTGATTGGGGAATCAAATGATTACATTGGCATTGGATTACAGCGGTCCAGCCATGATTAAGGAGACTTAATTAATTCAGAACAGAACAAAAGACAGACATTCATCTGTCATGATTGATTTACTTTTATCTCACCACATATTTAAATTGATACCATGTTAATAATAATTTTATCTAAGTTGTGAAATGTTGATTACATTTTGATCGATCGGTTGTTTCGTGAAAAATGCGATGTGTTTATGTAGGCATTTTTGACTGAGTTGAGCTCACTTGAGTCAGCTCATTCTAGGTATAATTGATTGATTTAATGAGTCAGTGATATTCTACGAGTGCTGCTTACTCTATGGGAATAACAGGTCTAAGTACTCAAATTAAGACATTTCCTCTAATCGGTCATTTTATTGCCTCCATGGAATCATTAGATTATGGAAAATCATTAGAATACGACAGTTTGACCTGACTGTGCTTCTTAGTTTCTTCACGAAGTGAGATTTACATTTTAAATACTCTTAGAGTGAACGTTTGTGGACGAAATTAGTATTTCTTTCATCAGTTGTGTCATACTATATAGAAAACAACTAGATGTATCAAACTGTAATAACAATTCTCGGATAGCTTATATTTCGCAAATTATAAATATGTTGCTTGATGAATATACTATTTTAGGATATTGCCATTTGAAGAGTTTATTCATTTCTGTGATACACAGAAACATGTATGAACCAGTAACTCTTGAGTCCATTGTGTATGTTACACTGCTTCCTTTCAGTTTATATGTGTCCTCATGCATACCCATAAAACATAGTAAGAAACTCAAAAATGCCACTAAGATCTTTTGACCTAACGGTCCTTGTCAGATTCACGAATAAGTCAATTTGTGACTCTAGTGAGAACCGTTACCTGATCGAAAGATCTTAATGCTATTTTAGATTTCCAGCCTGTGGTTCGCACGTTGATTATTATTTCGTATGTTTATTGTGAAATCTCATTTTGTATATATAGTTGGTGAAACAACAAGGTACCTTCTTGGTCCATTCAATTTGTGATTCTGACGAGGACCGTTATTTGGCCGAAAGATTTCAATCCCGTTTTAGAATTCTTACTGTGGTTTATGCGTCGATTTCAATTCCACACGCTTATTTTGAAATCCTGTTAGAAATAGCATATATTCATTAAGGCGACCTACTTAATGCAATGATATTATTAAAGGTTTGATAAAATATTTAAATATAAAATCACTCATATATTAAAAACAAAGACTTATTTTAATAACAAATAAACCTTATGTTTTCTCCTCCTTATCAGTGGTCCATTGTGCAGGGCTGTGAAGTAATTCTGGACTTCCAAACTTCATCTAAGACATTAGGTTTGAAAATAAGTCCTCCACACTCAGAAGTAAAGCTGAAATCTAAGTGGTCAATGATATACCGTTTTTAAAGGGGAAAACTTTAAAATAATGAACTATAATTTTACTGAATAACTTCACAAAGAGTTTGATTAACAGTATTTTACATATTTTTAATCGAGTCCCATTAAATTCTAAGCAACCTGCAGATAAATATTTTCACTATTATATTCTGATCAAGTTAAAATTACAGAGGTTATGTTAAGGGTCTATCAGAGTGAAATCTCTTTCAAAATAGCACTTTTATGATATTCCACAATAGTATTAAAAAAATTGTCCAAGCTGAGAATTCGTGGAGCAATATAAGAGTGTGGTTTACTCGGAAGAGGAAGAGTATGAATTAAGCAAAGGACAAATAGGAGTTCATTTAGATAGTCAGATTGCACTTCACAGAAATGACTTCTTTAAAAAACTCACGTGTTTTTTGGATGAAAATCAATAGTGGGGCACGTACTCATCTTTGGCATTGTTATAAACCTCGATTGTGAAAGAAATAAAGGAAAAACGCATAATTACAGTAATGCATCTCATTTTGATAGAATTTAAATTCTAGTAAGAATAAAAATTAAAATAGGCATAACCAGTCATAGTAAAAGTCCATTATAATATTTATTAGTTTTTTTTTATATTATTAGTGATCTTTTAGACGCCTGCTCTATCTGATGTTATAACATTCGAGAAACCTTTTGAAACCTTACAAAAAGCTTCGACTCTGGAGTTACTGATATAATAGTAATAATAATAATTCGCGTGCTTTCCAGATTATCTGTTGACGTATTCTTGATATTTTTGACCCGCTCGGATTATATATATATATATATATAAAACGCACTAAAGTCAATTTACTAAAACTATATTATACTAATATCAACTATAATAAATATAATTAGTTATAGTGGTTAAAAATATATTTATAGACTTTAAATTTAGTTACAGTGGTTAAAATATGGTTTTCTAGGTACTTCTAGTTTGGTATAATCGACCCCAACCTTTGGATTGCAGTGTAATGTGTTGTGGTAGTGAATCTCTGGTCAACTTAGTATCAATATGACAGCCAACTCAATGTAAAGTGGTACGCAAATTGGAGGCAACCAGCAAAATGTTAGTCAATGCAGAACTGCTGTAGAGTTTCTGTACTATTTAGAGTTTCTGTACTTTTTAGAGTTTCTTATACTATTTGCTTAAGAGAAGGTATGCGCCTACTTATATTAATATATATGACAATATTTCACAATGAATATGTGAAATAATCAACAAATTAATAAAAAAAAACAATCAATGTCCAAACCACAATAAGAAAAGGGAAAAAAGATTAGAAAGACTAAAAAAGATCTTTCAACCGTGACAAGCGGTCTTCGTCAGAGTCAAATCCCAACTGAAATTAAATATGTCATATAATAATAATAATATAATATAATAATAATGTAGTATAAATATGTATCTGTAGTAGACTGTATCATCGGTTAGATGTTCGAATTGTGTATTATTATATTCGAGATGTAGATGTAGAGCCTCCCACTCTTCCCAACCCCTCACCAGATGGTTCTACATCTTTGGTTTTAGTTGGGATTTAACTCTGACGAAGAATTCTTGTTACGGTTGAAAGATCTTACTCTTTTTTCTCATTTTTTAATGTGGTTTGGTCGTTGACAAATATACATAAACGTATATTCATACATAGTAAAAGCTCTTTTTTTTTAAAGCGGACTTTTAATTTGTTTTTTTTTTCTTACTTTAGAGTAAAGTAGTGAAACTCTTATACTCTGTGTTTTTGTGTTGTTCCTTTGTGATCTTCTATTGTTCCACTACTTTTTCGTATTTCCTTCCTAAACATATATAACTGTGTACTTCATTTCTAGGGTGAGGAGTTCTTTAATTTTATTCCTGATAAAGGAAATAAAATTTTTTTCTCTCTAGTTTTCTGAGTTCAGGACTGTATCATCGGTTAGATATTCGAATTGTATATTAATATATTCGAGAAATAACTTTCCAAAGTAAATAATCAGTAACCTTCACGAAAACTTTTGATATTTACAGAGATGGCGTAAATTATGTCTGAGGCAAGATAATGGTCAAACCGATTTTACTTAAAGTAATACTTTAAATGGTTTAATAAAGGTTTTTGTTTATGGCAATCCCCCGTAATTTGCCATTCAGGTTTGAATGTCAGAAGGTTTATGTCATTTACATAAATTTTACATAATTTGTACATAAGTCTAGAGAATGAAGTGTAGATGGTTGCCGAAACTGCCTTTAAATGTTACTCGTTATTTGGACTTTCTTGAGTGTTTCTCCTGGTTGATTTTTGGCAAAATAATTAGTTACTTGTGATATGGACCAGCAGAATTGCAGCTGACTCAGTGGACATGCTAAGCGTAGTTTTAATTGCAGAATGGTGCCTACGTCGTAGTGACTCAGCGTGTCTTGGTGATGCAATCACAAGAAAGTTCATTCAATGACTGACTCAGTCGACAGGGACTCAAGCATTCTCCTCCCATCTTAACTTCCATCAGCAATCTTCACTTCAACAAGATTTTAACCCTTTCTCTTCCTTGAATACACCTTATTACTTCGACAAACTAACATGGGTTTAACGTAGTTGCTCTCTATTTCTTTAGCCACTTTCTACAGACTGACTTTTATTCTGTACTAAATCTATTAAATTAAAATAAATTTCTTTAGAATTTCATAATATAGGTTTTAGGATTTACGAAGCAAGGGAAAGGTACCTTTTTCTGCTTTATTACAAAACTGATATTAATTTTAAGCCACTTCACCTATGATTCAAGTACATGTTATATATTATAGTAGGTGAACGCGCCTACTGTGCGATGAACACACAAACGTTTGGCATGCACGTCATTCCGAGCTGCCGAATTTTTGAGAACTTATAAACTGGTCAGAGGTAATTGAGAAATTGAGTTCTACTCTTCCTTAATAATATGTTAGGTTTAATATGTATTTTAATTAAATTTTTAAGATGATTATTTGTCCAAGTTTATATTACTATTATTAATATTAATAGTAATAGTACTATTGTTATTTTGTTTCTTGTATTATCAAAACTCCATTTTGTACTATTTCCTGTATTTATACAATTAATTAATTGTATCTTTTATAAAAGAACTAATATTTTAGTTCCAAGTGTCAACGATAGAGTTTGGTAGTATCTAAATACTATACTCTAAAGTTTAAAGTATAAATATTTTTACTCTGAAGAGTAAAAATACTGAAGAGTAGTATTTTGAAGAATACTATGATGAGATTTAGAAAAAGGTCAGAAATCTGTAGGGTCATTATTCAAACGAGATCTGCAGTTGGACTGAGATTGTTATTTCTAGATCCCATTAATGCTTGAATAAGTATAAAATCAAATAATGTTAATACTGACGAGTGTCTTTATGGAATAGAGTGGAAACAGTCTGTTTGCGGAGTAGCGGGACTGGTGAGACAATCTATTTATTTCAGTTACTTACAGGATGCTACATTGTTTCCCTTTCAAACTAATACTCCTCAACAGAATGCACTTTTCTATCCTTCTCTGTCATGCTTCAATGCACTGATGGAAGGGGTTTTCTAGGATCCTCAGTTCCTTTGTTATGGCCTCAACGCTTTCATAACGGTTCTGTCCTAAACGAGGCTTTAAAGCCATACATCATGATAGTGTTATAGTTATTATTAGAATTAAAATATTGTTACATAACTGCAGTCATGTTCATCTAAGCCAAACAATACTGAAT
Source organism: Hermatobates lingyangjiaoensis (assembly GCA_026182355.1). Lineage (NCBI taxonomy): Eukaryota > Metazoa > Arthropoda > Insecta > Hemiptera > Hermatobatidae > Hermatobates > Hermatobates lingyangjiaoensis. The sequence goes on along the minus strand of JAPFBL010001926.1, from coordinate 174,556 downwards.
ATGTAGGACTTTGTACCACAAAACTCTTTCTTTAAACCCCACCAATCGTAGGATTTAATCCAAGTACATAATGTCATATAAATGAGCAACCTTTATCACCAATCTTATATGAATAATTTTATGTAGTTCATTGTGACAGCATATTTATCGTACTAAATACCAGCCTTGCGTTGTACTTACTTTACCATCCTGGAGTAGGCTTATCATTATCTTTGAACATTAGTAGTATGTAGGTTCACCGTTCTGTTGTTCGTGGCACGGCCATTGAATTGCTAGTTACACTCCGAGGACTTTTCTTATACTTGGTGCGTCTTGAGTGGTAGATATTTTAGAGACCTGCCCCTGAGCCCATCATTCTGTTCTTTGCAGGGACAGTAGGTAACACCATTTTGTCTTCAGGAGCCTCTTGTCTTAATACTAAAGCCAGCTATGGATAACTATAGTGACAAGTTGACACAAGTTTACAATGTTATGACTAAGTGCTTTGTTGTTGCAGGGCCGGTGACGGTGCCATTGGTTTCGACCAGCTCCAGTCCCCCTATGGCCATGCCTGTCCAGGTGCCCCATGGTCATGTGGTTCAGCAGATCGTCGACGAAAGTGGCACCTTGCGTCATGTCTTCCTCTCACCTCAGCACCACCCTCCCATCCTCCCTATACCTCAGCACTTTGTAAGTACACCTTCATTTTACTTTGTCTCAAATAGCAAATCCAATTACGTCAGTAATCACTACTTTAAATAACGTGCTGTCAGTCCGGACTGCAACTTACAGAAAGTGAAACACTACAATAGATATTTCCAAGAGGCATCGGAAGATGAGAACGAACATGAAGCAGGTGAGATACTCGTATATTGAATCAATATGTCAGACTGAATACATCCCTCTGCCTTCATTTTCTCCTGATGACAAACAGCTGTTGGAAATATTTTCGTAGTAAGTGATAATGTTATAATATACAGGACTCTGCAACATATTTTTTTTTCTTCGCACAGAATTTCCGAAGAAGATACCCGTTTTTCTTAATGATATTTTAATCTCTTATAATTTCTTTGGATTGTATTTAATTTATTATTTCGTTATAAAGAATAAAGAAATTTATTATTCTTCGATTACTTTAATTCTATAGTATTAATGCCCTTTTAATGATGTTGGCACGATCTGCGAAAGCCAAAGGAAAGAGTCTAGCGGAAATTCCGATATTTTTATTCTATACTGTATATACGAGTATATAATTTAATAAAAGTATAGACCGTGGAATAGAAACAAAACTAAAGTGTATCGGGACTCGGTCAGTTCTTCAGGTTTAAATTAAACTCTCATTGCCAATGTTTCGGTCTTTATTTAAAACCTTTTTCATAGGCAGAAGTATAAATTTTGAAACAGAAAAACTATGTATTACCTTACAGATTATTTTACAAAGAAAAATAAATTTGGATTTTAACAACAACTGTGGTCTGAATGAACACGTGACACTGAATGAACAAGTGTCACGTGTTTATTCAGACTGCAGTTGTTGTTAAAATCCACATATTATTTTTCTTTGTAAAATAATTTGTAAGGTAATACATAGTTTTCCTGTTCCAAAATTTATACTTCTGCCTATGAAAAAGGTTTTAAATAAAGACCGAAACATTGGCAATGAGAGTTTAATTTGAACCTGAAGAACTGACCGAGTCCCGATACAATTTAGTTTTGTATATATATATATATATATATTTGAGATGAGTTTGCATCGGCCAGTGGACGCATTTACGTCTCCGTTCCTTCATTCTTTCTCCTTTTATTTTCTTTCTTTCTACTCTCCTGAAGACGGCAAGACGCCGAAATTATCGAGATTCGTGAGTGTTCGTCCTTTTTCTTGTGTTCTCTAGCTGTAACTTTAATTATATATATATATATATATATATATATATATATATATATATATATATATATATATATATATTCACTGAAGGGGGTTCTTGAGGATTTTGGTCATAAACATGCAACTCCTGATTATAAGCCGGACTTATCTAGCTAGATAACAGCATGGACCGGTAAATAGTGTGTCCTCTAAAACAAGCCTTGTAAATGCCAAACAACTTTTGGCGAAACGTCGGCTTATAATCAGGAGTTGTATGTTTATGACCAAAATCCTCAAGAACCCCTTCGGTGAATTTGAAATATCAGTGGTCGAGAAGCTATATATATATATATATATATATATATATATAAAATAAAAAACGAAGGAAACACACAGGAAGACACAGACATAACTCACATCGATATTTCGACAATCGTCGTCATCAGGAGGTGCGAAGAGCGAAGAGTCCCGCAGGAAGACAGGGCGGTACTGAACTCGGAAACCGCAGTCAGTACCCCACCACTTACCACCAAGCGGGGGAAGGGAGGGAAGGAAATGAAGAGCCAAATTAAGACGTAAAAGGAACGAGTAAAAATTATAACTATAAAAAATTATAAAAAAGTAGATAAATCAAATTAAAATTAATAAAAATAATAATATAAAAAGTAAAATAAAAAATAATAAATAAATAAATAAAAAATAATAAATAAATAAAAAAATAATAAATAAATAAATAAATCATAAATAAATTATCGGTTGAGGTTGAGTCCGGGGGAAGAGCGAGCATCAAGTAAGCATATGTATGCCTCCTCTGAAGCTCTTAGGGTAACTTTATTGTTGGATTCGGGATCTGTTTCAGGATCTGAACCCTGAAACAGTCATTGAAACTGAGTCCATGCGAGTTCGCATGGATGGCTACAGGATAGTTACTGCGTTGACCGACTGAAGCCTTATGACCATTCATACGAAGGCTCAACTTATTAGAAGTTAAGCCAACGTAAAAGGAGTCACACTGAGTGCAATCCAGTCGGTAAACACAGTTGCTCGAGGTACAGGAGGAATTGACCTGAACCGGGTAGAAACTATGGTGGAGAGGGGAATCGAAGGAAGGATTAGGATTAACAATCAGGCAAGTTTGACAGCCACGGCGTCCACATTGTTTCATTCCAGGAACAGGATTGGAAGGCTGAGGGGAAATATGAGAGAAAATGCTTTTTAGATTGGCAGGTTTACGGTAGGAAATAGAAGGGGGGTGATTAAAGATGGAAGAAGTAGAAGTAGAAGTAGACAGAATCGGAAAAGACTCCTTAATAACAGCACGAAGCTTATAAGCGCCAGGGAAGTAGGTTGTCATATAGGTTGTCATCATGGAAGTGTTGTATATATATATATATATATATATATATGCATATATTGTATTGGTCTCCAACCGTCTCTGTACCTCTGCGCTTGGTTTCCCTCTCTTATCTCTCCTGAAGACGGTTCAACCAAAAATTAAAGACTATAAGTGTATATTTGTATACATCTAAGAGAATAGAATATCGGGATGCGGTCAGTTTCTCCAAATTCCAATTGCGTTTTAATTACTGACGTTTCGATGTTATTCATAATCTTTTTCATAGGCCTACAAAAGAGAGGAATAATAAGACATTATGGTACATAAAATCAACATACAATCTAAATGAAAACATAACATCATGTACAGTTTTGTATAATCAATATGTAATCCTGTATTTTGAAATTATTATTTAAAACAATTTTTAAAAAAAAACACCGAAACTTACAAAAGTAACAGTTTGTGAAATCTAAAAAACTATCGGAATTACATAACTTAATTAAAAATTGATCATTAAAATAATTATACTAAAGGGTACAGATTATTAAAAACAAGTTTTTACAGGTGATATACAGGGTGAACTATAGAACAATATGTTACTCAAAGACAATAAAACACTTTAAGTGTTCAGTAAACACGATTTAAATTTCATATATCAATTCTGTGATTAATACAGGTTTGGTCTTCCTCTATTATAGAGGAAGATCTGACAAAGGAAAAGTTTTCATAGTCAAAAAGTTCTTACTTCTGTAAGTTATATTATTTTATTTATCTCTGAAATACTTCTGCTTATAATTTTCATAAGTTGTAACTGTTCATTTTCATATTGTTTATATGTTGTATGTTGATATGTGATTTCTTATAATCCTTTGTTTGTATGCCTCTGAAAAAGGTTTTAAAATGAAACTGAAAAGTCTGCAATGAGAGTTTGATTTTTGAACCTAGAAAATTTGACCGAATCCCCATTAGATAACACAGCTATATATACAGCATAAAGTAAAATAGGAAGAAGGCCAGAGATTGGGACAAGCGTAGGGTTTAGCTCCTTGTATTTAGCTCAAGACGCAGTTTGACGGGTGTGAGTGATCTGATATGTGGCATCTATGCGACAGTGACGTCAGTGATAACAGAAAAACTGCAGATTTGATCTAGTTCATTAAGCGATGTAGCAACAACAGTTAAGATATTATAAAATGACAGTGAAAACATGGAAACCCTAATCGAATAAATAAAACCATAGCACTATGATTTTAAACCAGTAAACAACGAACAAATAATAATTAATTTAACAGTTTTGCACCCTATTTTTTTGTATTGTAGAATATCCGCCCTAAATTTCAGATGGATCCGAATTGGTGAGAAATAAAATACCAAATAAAAGCGAATACAGGTCATAGATAGAGAAAAGGTTATAAGTGATAAATTATCACTACTATAGATTTAAACCAAGACGTGATCTAAAAAGCTGTTCGAGTAGGATTCGTCCATACATCATTAACAATTATAGCTTACACACAGAGAGTGCGCATTAATGTAATTGACAATAGTGTCAGAAAAGCGACGTGTTCTAAAAATGCATGCTTTTGACGGCATTACGTAACAAAAGCATATATAAATAAAATATACATTTCAGAATAACCTGAGTCATGTAGCTTTATGATAATATGGATATATTGGTATATATCTAAATCCGTACGAGGAGTTCTACAATGAGCAGGCATACTGTAGCTTTATTAAATCAGACGGAGTGTTTAAAAAGAAAATAAATCAGTAAGAATGTTGAAATTTACATTACGTATCAAAAATGTAAATTTCGTTATATTGGCTAGTTTTGAAAATTAAATCTTCACACAAAAAAAAAGTTTAATATCAAAACTAACAACGTGTTTCGAACACTTAGTGTTCTTCAGGCTTATAGTTATGGTTGAATTTCTCAACTACTGCAGAAATGAACTAGGCGAAAAAGTAAAATTCATTAAATTTGTTTTTAATTTTTTGAAAGAAGAACAAATCCTGCTTTTAAACATTGTAATTAATATCTCAGTCGTTTAAAGTTTGCATGTTAGACAGAAAAATACTATATTCTCTTATTTTTTTATATGAAAATTATAATAGATGAAAACTACAATTATTTAACTACTGTATAAAAAAATTTACATTAAGCTTACGACTGCTGTTGGTATTTATAAGTATTATTCCGGCCATTCTGCGAATTAAAAACTGAATTGTGTTTAAAACTTAGAGGAAAAAATATATTGAACTGTAATAAAGTTTAAACACTGTGAACAATTTTAATATGGATGAAGAAGACAATTTTTAAGAGGTTAGTTGAAAATTCAAACACGTTAGGGTCAAACAAGGAATTCTATAGTATTGGCAGCATGTAGTGTCTATAAGAAACATGATTTTGATTTCATGAATCTTAGCTAAGGAACAAGACAAGCAAGAAAGTAAAATGTTGAAAAAGCTGTATATTGAAAAGTTAAGTTTTAATGTATTAAATTGATTGTCTGTATCTATTATCGTAATCTGTGTTTTACATTAATTAGTTCAAATTAGCTTTTTGGGTAGTATAAGTGCTTTAATGTAGCGTTGCTATTTTTGTTGACAGTTCTGTTGAAGTTTCTGTTCCTAAACTAGATCATTTTAAACCTCCAAAGTAATAGTTCTTGTTTTTCAATTTCAGTTCTATATAAATGTAGTTTTCAATAAACAAGTTGAGTAAAATTTAACGTTTAAACAGCAGTATGAGATTTTGTTCACCTGGTCTCTCACTGATGGAATTGCTTTATTCTAGTTTAAATTATGTTTCAGGACTCCAAAATGAATTCCAGGCTCTGCTGCATTTCTGTATGAGTTTTCTCTTGTGGGATCTTAAGTACCGTTTTAGAATGTCATGTGGTAGCATAGCTTAATGCATATTTGGGAAACTTAAAAAAGTTGGTCTCCAGAAAAATGTTATATTGAAAACAGTAACATAGCGTTTCCAAAACCTAGTACTTTTCTACCACAAGTTTTGTTGATGGATTCATTAAGATAGCAGTAGCCTGAGTATGCATATAATGAGGAGATTTATGATTTGGAGTGACCTGCGCTTCCTGAGGCTGGGCGCACGGCATTGACCCTGCAGCCCACTAGTCGGGCAGGTCGCAGGAGTGGTGGCGTTGAGCTACCGCGACGCAGTAAGCCGTCGACACTCGGGTCGACCATCTCTCCCGCCGGCCCCATTGTTCTGGTCGTTGATCTCCCTTGTTCCTCGACCATTCTTTGTCAACTTTTCTTTTTTGTTCCTTTTCACACACACAACGCCTCATTACTTTTTCTGCTTTACTTCTTTTCTTTTTCAATAGACACTTGACAAACTAAAACATTGAATTTAGATTTCTCAGTAAAAGATATCTGAAATATCTAACTCTAAAAAAAACTTTTTTTGTTGCTTACATTTTGTTCAATGTAGTTTCATGATATTGTAAGTAAGTGTAGAAACCATGCAAGCTCTTCGCAGCGTTGTTCAATCAGCCAAATGACCTAAAAGTTTTTATGGGGATATGGTAAATATAGCAAATACCGTCTTTCAGAAAGATTCTAAGCCTATCGAAAATCGATTCCGATTTTGTACACCCTCAAATACTTATTGAAGATGACTGTTGATCGTCAACGTATAGGACTTAATGATCTAGATCAAACAAGATCATATGACTTGTTTATAACTGAAAGAAGTGTCTTAGTTGAGCATTTGTAAATCATCTTACCTTGTTGCTCATTTTTCTCTTGTCTTTTGGATATTACTTGTTCCCTGGTATAGACTTATTTGTTTAGTACCTCAGGATGTACAAACATAAAGAATGTCTTGGGAATATAGAAATGATTAGCATGCTAGAAAAACATAGGAACTTTACGTATTGAATGTGTTCAAACCCACAGAAGATTTTAGATAGCCTTTTGGGAAATCAATGAACCAAATGGAAAATTCAGTGGATGTTAATTTCACTTCATTATGTGAACGGTATTTCATTTTAGAAGACACTAATGGTTATCGTACTCGATAGGTGGGTGTTTCCACTTTGTGACATTTAAATGTTATGAACACCTTCAAGTCAGGGCCGTGCACAGAGGTCTGCCAGTGATTCGAAATGCTTGTGGGATCCTTGAGCAGAATGAAGAAATGCTAACCAGATTAGTTGCACTTGTGCAATCTTATTTGCATATTAGTTGCTTAAATGCATTTAGGCAAAATAAATTGATTTGATGATTTAAAATTTATTTTAATTGAATGGTGACCTAACTGCACTTTAATCTAACCCTCCCCATTCTCCTAATCAGATACATCCACACGTGTACCATCAACTAAATGTTAGTTGACGGTAGTTAATTTTTAATTCCGTTTTAAGTTATAAGAATTTATCTCCATTATTTAGCTTTTGATTTCAGTTACTTTTAATTTATTTTTTATTTGTTTCATTGATATTCTTTAATTTTATTATTTAAAGCTGAAAGATATTTTAATACTCTATGTTTTCCCTTCTCCTCCCTGGGCGTGATGGCAGCAATTTTAGTGCAACTACGATGAAGGGATTCTTCAGTGTGGTTTTGTTTGTCAAGTCAATCACACCTTTTCTCCAGTAGTTGACTTTTCGTCGAAATATCGAAATGAGTTTTTGCAGTGTTTTCTTTTTGTGTTTGATTTATATATAAACGTTCCTCTTTATCTACAGAATAATATATGCCAATGTGATTATTATTTTCACGCTTTGTCTGCCATCTTTTCAAATCTGAAATCATTAATTGATCGTTTGCATATCTATTTTTTGGACTATCCCTCAAAAGAAGTTTGAGGGATTTGCTTACATTTTAATGTTATCAGTTAGTAAATAAAGGCTGTTCTTTAATATTATAATTTCATTTCTTACGATCTTTCAAATAAAGAAATAATATTGATTTCTTTAAAAAATAGTGAAAAGTAAATAAATAATTATAACTTTATAAAACAAGTCTGAAGTGAGTGTCGCTTACAGGCTTCAATGTTGATCTAGGGGCGGAAGTGTGACTCGTTTATTAATTGGCACTCACTTCACTTGTGGACGGACACATTATCAGGTTGATTCTACATCAGGAGTCGGAAATTTTGCCTTATTCAAGTTGAGTGGGTTTGCTCGAATCCACCGATTTCAAGTCTCAAAGACCGCATGAGATATTCTCTCTCTCTCTCATATAAAAAATCTAAGGTCTAAATGACTAAAGCTGGTAAACTGAATCGAATTCCTATTGGTAAACCCTCAAAAACTCAAATCGGAAAAAATAACTACAATTTGGTTATAAATAACTTTATAGGTTTATAAATAAGTTTGATTTAAAAAAGTGTAGTTTTACATGTGAGGAATGGGTAAAAGAATATTTCTAATCTCTGTGTGCAACAGGATAATCTAATAATGCAACAGGAAGAGCATTATTAAGTCCTAATCGACAAATTGACATTGCCCAGTTCTTAAACATAACCTTGTTTAACAATTTTAATGTTTAAAATCCTTTTAAAGAATTTAGGACCAGTCTTTCTTTTTAACAGTTTTCTGTTTGCAGACAGTATTTGATGAATGGGAAAAGCAGTGTGATATATCATGCTAGAAACAGTTTAACCTGTATGTATGTTATATTATTACTACAATTATAATTTTCAAAAGGAGTGGTACAACCTTCTTTTTTAATCTATGTCATTACTATAAATCAGAAAATAATTCTGGAAATGAGGTTAATCATTTGAAATACGAATTCAAACACTAATATGAATTCAAATTAACAAAATTATGAAAAGGCCAACGATTGTAAACAAACACTCTAATTATAGGAATAAAAGAAATTCATATTTTTAGGAATATTAAGTTAGCTTTTCTTCATGCATGCATGTTATGCATTTTTAATGTAATCTATTCTTTTAATTGTAATTGATCATTTGATCAACATGATTAATTTATTAACATTAATGATTAAGCATTAGATTAAACAACAGAAAATAAAAATAAACAGATCATTCAATATGTAAGAATGAAGCATTTAATAGATAAGCAATGTACAATTGTTGAATTGCAGTATTTAGATTTCAATTGTTACGCCATGCCAACTCGCTATTCATAACCTGCTAATCGAAACCTCCATATCATACACGTTATCAAGCAGACGTGTCGTAAACTCCATCATTGGTTTTCTTTCTTGCGAGTGGGTCTGTTTTCTCATTGTCGACTATCTTGCCTAGGTGTTCTTCATGTTTAGTGATCAGGTAAGGTTTTATCTTATCGCATAGTAAAGCGTTTATTTGTAGCCGAAGCATGCCTCTAACCTGACAGCTTACAGTAACAATAAATATCAATAGCCTCCACTTATCAACAACAGTACAACAATATTTTGCAGTCAATATGTTTAAAAAAGTCATGTATTAATTGCATTTTTGCTTATTTACTTAGTTTTTTCTTATATTATTGTTTTCTTTTAAGAGGAGATTAAGATTAAATGTACGTTTAATTCTGTTTATGATCAAGCCTAATTTGAATTAAATAGTAATCTCTGAATACGTGATACAATGATTTTATACAATGTATTCTATTCTGAATAAGAATATAATAAAAATAAAAGACAATAAATGTTGTACACCTTTTAAAATGTGTTATATTTCTATTAAGTTGCCTATTAATAAAAGAGAACATCGTCTTAGAATGCATTTCACTATTTCTTCTTCATGTTTATTTTTTTATCAAGTAGATGATTTTAAGTTATATATTGATCTCATTTATCTCTTGTCGCAAGTTTAGTAATAATCAATAACCTTGATTAGCAGTTTTTTGACTAATTATGATAACCTTTGAAAATACAGTTGGTTTATTAAAGTGTTTATGTTTGTTAAGAAATGAAATGCTGGTTTAATGATTACACTACATAGTTAAATTAGTTTTTTAAACGTTTGATTGATATTTCCATTTTATTTATTCTGGATACCGGTATTTTCTGCTTCAGTGAACGTTGTAATCTTAAATCTTAAATATGTTCATTTAGTGCCTTGGTCGCTGACTAGGAATAACTCCTTCCTATATATTTGTGGAAATACTTTTTTTTAACTTTCACCTATATAGGTTTTTTGTAAAAAATAACTTTGGGTTTGATTAAAGTGTATAATTTGTTGTTGCTAACTATTTTAGTTGCAGAAACAAATTATCTTTTTTTCTTAAATTTTACCTTGTTCTGTTTGATATGTGTAGAGAATCATTGAGAAATACATGTTATCCTTTGTCAGAAACAATGTGCACCAACTTGTTCACTAATATGAAATGTGTAGAATGTGTCTACTATTGAAGGCTTAAATCATGGGAGCCAGCGATGTTTAGGTCAACCATCACCATTGCCAACCCGAATGAAATCATTAATGGACTTAAATTAGTATCGGGACATTGCAAGGTACCAAACATGCAGCAACCAAATTGCCCCGCAACCCTTTAAACATCAGAAGCTAACTGCAATTTTCTGTACATCAGAAATAGAATAAATTTGTCTCGTAAAACTGCTGGCAAAACACAAAAAAGCCTGGTTACACAGGGTCAAACATGATCTCACTTTGAGTATTGGCATTACCACTTTCCTCATGAAAAGACCACGACTGCTTGGCATCTCATGTACACCGCATCAAAGTACTCGACAGCCCTGAACAGCAACTACCATATGTGGATGCAGGGTTTAATTACATTCGAATTAAATTTTCGAGATTTTTAAATCAATACGTAACCAGGCTCATTTAAAGAAAATTAAGCCTCTCCCAATCAAATTTAATATCATTTGGTCATTTCTATGATATAACCCATAGAAAGTGGGCACCTGATTTTTATATTTATAAGTAACTTATTTTGTTAAAACATAACATAAACTAATTGTACTGTTTTATCGTTATGGATGCCTGAGGTATCTATTCGAATCTTTGTTGGAATGCTGACCTTACAGTTATACTGTCCAATGTACATTCCAATTTCTATTTTGTAATAACATCTTTATCTTAAAACCTTTGAAGCCTGGGCTCCCATTTCAGGGTCACTTACTAATTGGGTCTTTCATCTTTCAAATAATCACTTATGGCTTTTAATATTTACGTAATATAATTATACCTTTTATATGGGGTGTATTTCAGGCTGAGTCCAGTGCCGTAACCTTTGTTCTTTCGAACACTGGTTTGCTCTCTGCTAGGATCTAGTGACGCAATTAAGCACTTACATATTATTGAAGGCTGCGACCTCTAGCTGTCAACTGCGCTCTCGACTGACTACGTAAGCACCCAGCCGAGAAGGGCATTCGATGACTAAGTCTCTGTCTAGGTTACCCTTCATGGGTCATGAACTTCACTTACAATGGCTTTGGCCTCGCTAGCTAAACAAGGAAGATATGCTTCAGTTTTGTCCTAACCTTCATTGGAAAGGTTCTCTAACATTTCTTCTTAACCATGCTTGACCAACTTGGTCCAAGTTTGTCTTATCATAAATGATGGAATAATAATTCAGTTGCATATCGATAGGGTGTTTTATGATATTCATAAACCGTCTTACGAACCCTCATTTGTCTGTATTCCTGAGAATGGGGAATATTAAGAACCTAGCTGTTTGGCAATGAACGAAGCATCATCTCTCACATTATTATTTTGAAGACATGTAACTGACATTGTTTTCGTATGTAGTGTTTACACAATTCCATATATGTATGATATTTTTGCTGAAAGATTACCTCCATACAGTTTGTTTTTAGAAAAACTACATAGTTTGCTAAACTATGAATTAAAAATTATTTCTTACAGGAAAAAAGTTTATTGCATCTGCTGTCAGACCCGTGTATTTTAAACCCCTAAATATAAGTATTGTGTTGAAATTCTGACTAAATTACTCTGCAGATCCATCAGAAAATATTGATAAAATAATACTGAAGTAGGTTACTTCTACAGAAACGAGTATCGTGTAAATAAAATCCAAAAAATTCCAAAATTTCAAGTGGTGTCAGACAAACATCCATCAACTCAATTGGGTAGTCAAATATTTAATTATAAAAGTGCGCAGGATTGTTATGTGGCCTCGAGACCTGTACTACTGATTGGGGCACTATTGTCAAGGAGAGGTGGATAGGTTTGTCGTGGACTCCTCACTGGTAATTCAGTTAACCAGGGGACTTGATAAATGGCTCAGTGTTGGGTGAGTTGTGTTCTGAAATTGCTAACAGAAAAAGACCATTCTTATGAGAGTTGAAAATAATTAAAAACTGGTGTGAGACGACAACACCACACGACTTTCTTTATCTCATTGTAAAGAAATTATGAGAAACAAATACACAGAGGAAATTATAGAGCAAGTGAAAAATGTAACCAGATTTAATTATTTAATCATACTAATTATATAGAGGTTGCATAAACTCTGATTGCACCGTATACACGTTAAATTTCTTCTGAAAAGCACCATTGTGATTTTAATGGGATCCAGGGTAACAACTTAACGTGCTCGCCTTCGACTGGTAGATCCAGGGTTCGATTTTCATTCTGACCCTCAAGTTATTCACGCGGGATAAATCACTTCGTCCTCGGAGAGAACTTTAAACCGTCGGTTCGATCTACGGTTTTAGTTTAGTCGAAGACTAAATGTCAGGTATTCGTTAAAGATTCCTACTGTAAATACAGTTTATCTAGGCAAAATTTAGAACTTCAAATAAAGAATCACCCCATAATGTAGCTCTACTTTTACTAACCACGGGTGCACTAGAACTGTTCTAAAGATGAAAAGTCTATAAGTGGGGGCTTTGAAAAAAAGTAATTTTAATCATAACATATCTGTTTTTAGTTTCATACTGAAATGTTCATTTTATTCCTAAAATTCATTGGCTTATAATGATGTTGAAAAATCCTCTTGGGATTTCTAATGAATTTCAAGAAAAAAATTATATGAACTACTTCCTTAAAAAGTGCAATTTTGTTACTGGCTTCAGGTGTTAAAAGTAACTGAAAATAAAATTTGGTGGTTATACCTCTTTTCATTTTTGAAAAATCCTGCTAATACATAAACACATTAATATGCTAGAACCTATTTCACTGTCCTCAAATTGTGTATTTATGCTGAAAACCTCATATCAAAATATTAACAAGAACAGAATATGTCCCACTTGTATATTTCTTATAGAGAATAAATGAAGATAGAAATATTAAATAGAGTTGCTATAGGCATTTTGATTATTTTTGTGATTACCATCAAACATACATTTATTACACTAAGTAATTAATTAATATAAAATTATATGGGATCATTAAAGTTAATTCACCCCCATTCACTGAAAAGTTCGCTCTCAAATATTACCGAACTTCCCTTTTATGAGGAAATATAAAAATACGAATAACACTTTGTTATCACAATTACTTATCTCCTTTAGTCATTATTTTTACTAGACTGTAATTTAGAGTATCGTTTTTATTTTTATTTTTTTTTTATACATTTTAAAAGTGGCTTTCTTTTTATGGTAGGTTCTGTTCTAATAGGGTTTTTGATGTTTCCACCGTTGCCCATTTCGTCGATTACTACTGCCACAGTGTACTTTTACTCAAGTCTTTTATGCGACGTCTCCATTTGTCTTTTGTGTGTTCAAATTTAATTGTATATTTTTTCCACCTTCATCATTATTACTTATTAGTTGCTTTTCGTATTTTAGTAGTTTTTATGATATTAGGCATCGTGTTTTGTATTAGTCATTTTGTTAGGAATATTTATATTTCATTATCACATGTTTTTATTTACAATCATATCTTATAAATATGAATGATTCGTAGGGTGAAAACAAGGGGTAAACTTGCTTTTCACTGATACCGAACAAGCGGGGTCGCCAGGCTTTTGTGACGTGGTAATGGAAAAATATCCGCTCAGAACCAATAGGCTATCGGTCTTTATCGGTAAATCTATTTTGTGATACTTGAGAATGATAACACGTATTTGCTATGTTCAGTGGCCTTATTGGCTTATGCCTGTTCTGTTTAACATACGATTAGTGCGATCTAAATGCCACGATATCAGCCTTAACGCTAATCCTATACGATTCCTTCAAATTTATTGATAAGTAGAATAATATTGATGAAAAGTGGAGTGTCCAGGACAGTTCTGACTCCCGCAGTACTCCCCATAAAAACCTAATTAACAATAAGCCCCTGTAACACCACTCACCTTGCGCGCGCATTCCAATTAAATTAAATCCATTTAAATTAAATTTAATTAAAGGGAGCTTTTACAGCAGTCCATAAAAAACAGCTACTTCCCTAAATACAATTTGCCTATCGTATATACAAAAACAACTGATTTTATTGAAAATATATGCAGTAGAAATCCCTATATAGTGAATTTAATTATGACTTAAATATAATATATATGATTTGGTTTATTAATTCTTAAGGAATATTTTAGAATATCTTTTGTCAATAAGACATGCAATAATATAATTAGAAAGACAATAACAATTTAACTATATATATATATATATATATATTTAAAAACTAAAATTCAGAAGCAAATGAATAATAAGGATATCATATTTCGTAATTTCAGCACTGCAATGTCTGTGCAAGGGGAAAAATCAGAAATGGACTAAAATCATTCAACCAACTAGAGGTCCTCCTCGGAACTGCAGATCGAGTCTTAATTTATTTCTATGGTTTATACACTGTAATTCAGTTAATAATTGAACTTGTTATTTTCTTCAATAGGGAAAATAAATTTTAGACATCTGTTCCTGTTCACTTCCTTATTTTTAAAAAAAATCTAGGAGAAATATTATTTCTTTTCAGAAGATGAATGTATTATTTTTACTTTACTATAAGTAAAGTATAGTGATCGTGAAAAAATTCGATCTCGAGATTTTGACGGAATTACATGTTTTGAGGTCCCAGAAGTCGTTTTATGACGTTTTTACGATGATGTCTGTGTGTGTGTGGGTGGGTGGGTGGGTGCGTGTGTTAGCATTGCTTGTTACCACGCTACGGTCCAGAATCTTTGATGGATCAAGTTGATATTTTACACAAAATTGGGCCCCATAGGGAAGAAGATCCCTATTGTTTGGGAAGAATTATGCATGATGGGAAAGTCACTTTTTTTGCCAAAAACCGTTTTTTTTTTAAACATTTATTTCTCCTAAACTAATAACCCTAGAGTTTTGAAATTTTCACATTATCTTTGAGGTTTCAAATGCAACAAACGAAAAATATATTCAGAATTTTAAAACAACAGGAAATATTTTTTTTTCAATAAAATGTAAAATTTTGACTTATAATTCAATCTCAAACCTTGTGAGAGCGATACAAGCCATACTGTTTGACGGACAAGAATGAACTATGCCTATAATAGAACATTATATTGAGAATGAGTTGAGATATTTTTTTCTAAAATTACATTCGCTAAAGGGGCGTTACAGTACGATTTGTGTTTTCAGAAAATGTTTTTTTGACGCTAAACGGCTCGTTAAAAAAAATGAAAATTTGACCAAAAATGGAACAAAAAATTAGCAATTCATAAAAAAAAAAATCATAAAGTTTCAATTACGGGAAAGAGCAATAACGATATAAAAACTCCTTGTTTATCCTAGACTAAGAGATCACCTGCTATACTTGTCGAATTTTTTGTATTTTTTTACATTGTTTTCATTGACTTAGAAATTTTTTGAGCAAATCCACTGAGATAAAATTGATGTTTCTAATGGAAAAATGAAAATATATTATTGACTTATAAGAGATGTAAGAGGAATAATATTGTGCAGGTAAATGATAACACTCATTAAAAAAAAATTCGTATATATGTTATTTGACAAAGGGGAAGGAAAATGATCTTATTAAATACTAAGACGCCATAAAATTCCCAGTATAATAATTCTGTTAAAAACCAAAAATGTAAAAGATAATTCAAAATATAAATCTTTCGTTTAGAGATTAATAACTGTAATTATCGTACATCTTTAATTAACAAATCACCTTAAAACAACATTTTCTTCGCTGTTTAAGATGTTTTTCAGAGAAAAAAAGGGTATTTTACTGTTTCAAATTTGAAAATTTTACATTAATATTCAATGTAGAAGGATGTCAAGTAAACGATGTAAGAAATCTACTGGCTATTTGAACAATAGCCATGTTCTCTTGTAGGATAATATTTCGTTTCAAGAAATGTTCACATTGGTTTTTCAAAAATGTTATTACTGCTGTAGTTATACTAATGAAATTATTTGCAAATAATAAATTATTTTTGATGTACAAAAATAAGCTTATAAATTGATATGTCCTTCAATCACTATCTGTACTACCTCACGAATGCAATGCTAATAATTATATCCCATTTAGATATTTATGTTATGCTTAAATAATACGTTATGTTTTATATACTCAAGAAATTTGACATTGAGTTACTTATAGTAAAGTAGAGTGTAGGCCACTCCAGATTTTTTTGTTTGTAGTTATATTTTTTTTGAACTTGTGGTTTTTTTCTGTAAGTTGGAAAAATATGTTGAATTTCTTAATAATTAGATTGCTGTTATATGATGACACATTTGAAAGATTTAAGGTGAAAATGAAAAACACTAATTTGGAGAGTTAAGAAGAGTAATTGTAATGCAAAAAAAATATTTAATGACGCTCTAAATTCAACTAATGTGGAGAAAAGTAACGTTTATTGCCAGATTAAGTTTAGTCTTGAAGAGTTAGCTGCAGTAAAATGGGAAACAAAGTTAATTACTTTAGATCACATACTCTCTTAAGGTATAAATAAGTTTTTGTTTTAAGCACTTTGTTTCTTGTGCAACTTGTAAATAAATAGACCTTTGCTATTGTTTGTAGCAAACAGTTAAATGGTGGCTCTATATGATTGTAGTGGTATTGAAACATGATACCGATTTAAAGTTTATTTTGCCCTGAACCTTCTAAGTTATAATAATCACATTTATAAGCGTTTTCGTATTAGTCTTATTTTGGACTTTCATATTGTAGTTTGATCATTTATATTACAGGAAGAAATGTAGTTTAGGTTTCTTTAAAGGTTTAAACAACCGCTTCACTGGCAATATTCTTTATCTGCCAGGTTATTATATTTATCTTTGCATAAGTTAGTAGATTATCTGTTTTGGAAAAGTGTAGTGCACTGTGAAGTAATTACGAGAGTTGCAGAGCTTGTAGTGACGTCACACGGAGTGAGTCATATCTTCGTCTGTTAGTCACTATGGTTGGCCTTTCTTGATCTCCCGAGGGAGTTGTTTTAATTCATGGTGTGTTCGATTCGTCGGTGCATATACTGGTAAACTTGTTTCCATCTACATATCTGTTGTAGGGTTCCTCAGGACTTTAACCGCTACTGACTTATTGGTGAGATTTTATATTCTAATTATTCTCGCTATGTTCTCAAATTAATAGTGGGCAGAGTTTTGTGGTCTTGATGGATATTACTTTATTTACAGTTATTTTGTATAGAATGTTGGAATGCAGAGCTCATTGTCACTGTTATTTAAAATCGCTTAGTTTGGAGACTGTATAAAGAACAACTAATATCACCCTCCTCAACTCCAGTCTTAGGAACAGTTTTGACAGGATGAGGGTCTTAGGCCGTGACCTTAGATTTTATATGTGAGATGTGAAGAATCTTCTCCCTCGTAGAGGAAGTAAAGCTGTGGGTCCTAAGCATGTACGACGTCAGTTCTCGTAATCACCCTTACTTTAGTAAACTTAAGTGAAGTAAAAGTAAGGACTTCACGCATGGAATAAACCAGATAAAGTTGCTCGCCCTTAAATGAAATGATTACTAAAAAGAAATGAACTACAATCTCCACTCCTAGAACAACATTAAAAATGAAAGCCTGCGTGTATGTGGTAGATTAAACAGGATCGCCCTGATGGTACAATCAAAGTACTACCACAATAAGAAAAGAAAAATGTTTTGTGGTCTTTCGGTTGCTCCTGTAAAAGAAATGATCTTTTAGTTGTTCATTCATAATTCTTCTTTATATTAATATCATAAGTTATCTGCAGGAAATGTAAAAAAAAATTGATGGTGGCAATATGGTGTTGGTTAAATGTATATCTAACTGTAGGTTTTTTGTTGCAGGCGGGAGGTACTCCTAACACTGGGGCTAACAACGGAGCCCAGGGCTTCTACCCAGGCCACATGCCGCCTCATGGGTTTGGACCTTTCAGCCCTATCCAGCCTCCTGGCGTCATCCCCCAGCATCCCCAAGGTATCAACTTGCAGCCATAGCTAGTACTTATTCAACTCATTCTCTCACTTGCTAGTTATACATTTTATGGCCTTAATTGACAATAACTTTTTGCTTTTATATTCAAAGCTCAAAAAAAAGATATTGCTTCCCGTAGGAATGACGTCAGATTTAGGATATTAGCTTTTAGCAAAACGAATTTTCAGTTTCATTCAGAAATAGAAACTAATTAACAAACAATTTTGTCGAAAAAAACAAATAATTCAGCTTTATATTTATTAAACATTCCTTTGAAAAAAGAAAAAAAAACTTCATTCAATATAAATGAAAATGAATTTTTTTTTTACATTTCAACAAAATTGTTTTTGTTGATTGTTTCAACAAAAGCAATCGAAATCGCACTTTTACAGAAGGGAGTGTTGAACACTAAATGCCCTGTTGATATTTTTAAAAGTATGAAATTTTATATTTCATACATATACGTTGCAATTGGGACAGCAGTATTACTAGAATGAAAATAATCTGTACCTTGTTAAAAAGTTGTGCAATCAGTTTTCTGGACTGGTATTTACTCATTGTAGGTAGAAAAGTTGCTAAAATTTTTCAGATATAGATGTTGAACAAGTTAAATAATTCGTCACGAATACGTATTGTTCTTCTTCTGGTTTCAATCCAAAAATATATCAGAAGAGAGTTTATAGCTTTTCTGTATAGCACGAGAATATTGAAAATAGAGACTTACATATCTTAGCTGGGAACTCTGGGATGCAACTAATTGGATTGAGGATGGTACAGGATAGGCCACGGAGGGAGTGCACATCTGTTTCATATCGGAAAGCAGGTACATTTTTACAGTATGTTTGGCCGAGACCCTCTACCCTACAACCATTAGGAACTATAAAGGAAGTTTCCACAAGTTTTAATAATAGAACAACGCATTTGGAACACGTAGTGTTCTGCTACCAGTTAATCTTCCCTTGTTTGAAATATGATAAGTACTGGCTGGCTTAAAGATATAAACGAATCTTTAAAGTTAAATACTTCTTACCTTCATAATGAGCAAATCTCTATCCCTCCAACATTTCTAAAAATATTTATATACACCTCATAGTTATGTAATAAATAATTTATTTAAAGTTTCATTGGTGCAACCACTTATCCCTTTCTAACTTGAATCACCTATCATTAGAACTTAATTAACTCTATCAGTGAAGTACTCTTCCTCTCTGCAGTTTGTCCCTCTTATCTTAAACTCAAGTTGCTAAATGTCATAAGTTAACTCTTCTTCCACTGCTTTGGCCCAGTCCTTGTCGTGTTTCCACTAAAGGGGTATGTTATTTCTGAATTTATTACTTGGCTTTTTCTATTGAAAAGGTTAATTACGTTCCTAGTTTTTATTTATATTTTAGTTTTGCCTGGTGGAGCACACTACGGGTTAGAAATGTGTTGTTTAACTCATTAAACATGCGTATGTTGAGACTGTTTTATTAGATTACCCTATAATTTGAACTTGTTTTGATCACGTAATGACTGTGTTGTTCAGTCATTTCAAGGTGATGATGTAAGCAATGCCTCATTAAAATAAAATCTAACATCTGTAATTTCTTAGAGAAGCGGTGGTTATTATGTGAAAACATTGGTCCTTGCAATTTGTTTCATTTTCCAAGTCTTAAACTACAAACTGATACACTAATACATTTGTAGTAGATGTCATTTCTCCTGATTTGTTGTCATCATTTGAAACCTCGACAGGAGGACATGACTGAAACATCCCATGATCTTATAACTATGAAAATATCAGACTGGGTCCTAAATCCACTTAATTATGTTTATGCAAGTGCTACTGATTTCGTAATTAACGAAAACTTAATTACTATAAACAATGACTTTGAATTTAAGCATCTCTTCAAAAAATCTATACAGATTTTTGGTTACTGAACAAAAAAAATTTCACTTTGGTTTATTATAATTAAACTTTAAGTCTTTACTTTCCCATCATCTTACATGGCTGAACACGGATTGAGTGTAATTTCTAAACTAAGCATAAAATCGACTGCACTTTGTAAAAAGGAGTTTAGAGACTACCTCTAAGTACATTGATGCTAGAGTGAGTGAATTAGTTAAGAAACACCAAAGTCATACTTCTTACTAGAAGTTTTGAGGAAAAAGTGAATTTATAGAATATTTTGTACTGCATCATGATTAGAGGGGCGGTGGTTGAAGGAGTCTGAGAAAGACTGAGTTAAGCGGTCAACCGGTTTCGCAATATCTTCAAAAGAAAAGCGCAACCTGTTAGCTTGTTTAGCAAAGCTGTAAATGAGCAGATGGCTTTGGATAAGCCTCCTTGGAATGTGAGCAGGCTCTTAGTTTTATTAAGTAGTAGAACTTGAACTTGCTGTGATTTTTTCGCATTAACCTTCCCCACGATTAGCAGGGTAGGGGATTCCAACTTGGAGAAGCATAAACTAAATAAGGATTGTCCACTTGTTTGTTTCACACTTATATCAAAAGATTAAACTTACATTAGTAGCAAATATAATATTGGTAGAAGAACGTAAATGAGAAAAAACGGGATAACCAGTAGGATGTAATCATGTACAAATTACAGACTTTTGATTAATGCTCGTTCATGCAAATGTAACTGCCATGTTTAAAGTTTTTGTATGTGACAAAGGATGTTTCACATTTTCTTTTGTCTCTCTCTTTCTCTTACGCTGTAGTAACAAGTTTTCCCTTTAAAAGAGATTATCTGCCTAGTGGGATGGCTGTCAATTTACACAATTGTTTTTCTTAAATTCCTACGCACCCTCGAATGTGTTCACTTGATTTCTAAGTAAAGCTGTCAGAACCAGAAAGTGCCACCCACTCTAGAGGAGAGGTGGAAAGTGAAGTATTTTAAAAACCACTCCCGTTTAATTGAAAACCCATCGACCACTCGCCTTGCCGTCCTTCCAATCAATACTCGAATTTTATATAAATATTCAGAGTTCTTTTTCTTTTCTTAAATGTCACATATGAAGTTCAGAAAAAATGTGGTTATAAATTATAATTAGTGCAGAAGGAGATGTATGCGGATTATGAAGAGTAGCTGTTGGCTTAAAACCATTTATAATCGTATTTCTTTGAAATAATTTGTGACATTTCCTTGTTTTTTCATTGTTCAAAACTGATTCTGAAATGAAACCATTATAAGTTATAACTATCCAGGAGTAAAATAATCATGAAAGATGTATTGCTTAGTAACATTATGAAGCAGATAATGAATGTCTGCTTTGTTGTTATAGATTGTTTATTCCGGAATAAATTTCAGGAACTATATTATAAGATGAATTGGAAACTGTGAACATGGTGAAATAAGCATATCGTACTAATGAACAAATAAATAAAGTAATAGTGAATGGTAAAAGAATGAAAGTATATGGGATGAACAGCAGGTGATATAAGTAAGAGAAAGACGAAGGGAATAAGTGCGGACAGGCGTATCTGAGGCTGACAGACAGTGTAGGCAAGTTGGGTTGGAGATTCAGATGATTAAATAGAATCCATTAGCAAAGACTACCAAAATGAGCGACAGACGAAAGAACAAAGGGAGTGAGTCTGGTGAGTGACAATGAATAGCCAGATGATTGGGCAGAGTAAATGAATAATTAATGAGCAGGCAATTAAATGATTACAGGTACATGGTCTTACGGGAGGGGAGTAGTGAGTATTGATATTAAAAGACAGTGACTTGTCAGTTAATATTACATTTAATAACCCATGGAGAAGCATGTGAACAGAAAAACAGACACACAGCACAGGATAAATAGCTTTCTGTAATACGCTGTGTGTAAAACTTAACCAAAACATGCCCAATGAGGTAGGTATTATTTGATAAGCAAAATATTTCAAATTTTGTAACTTTGTTCTTTCTCCAGTTCCATCATACACTAACAGTTATCATAGATGACAATCATATTCTGCAGTTTTTATAAATACCTGAGGTAATGTGTTTAATAGCATGTATGCTATCTCCTCGTAACCTGGCAATATAGTTTTCTAAACTGAAACAATTGTTTGCATTATTTCATATTTTAAAAAATTAATATTAGTAAAATTATAATATTCTGTACAAAGCAACTGTTGTACACCAACAGCGAGTTTCGAACACTCATGTTCTTCAGGTTACATTGAATGTTGTAATGGAGGAAAAAATTTGATGTAGGGGTAGTTCTATTCATCACCACAGCAAAACATTGATATGCGGAGACTGTCACCAGTAAATAACAGTAATAACAGTGACTAATTTAACAGTTTTTCTAAGTTTTTACTCTCAATTGCACTTAATTGACGGTGGGATGTTTGGCTGTTGAGCGCATTATTCGCTGCTTGTACAGGTGGCAGTTGGCGATGTAAGATGACAAACAGATAATGGATGAGGGTGGCGTGTGTGCTCCGCCAAGTTCAGATTCGACATTAGTCACTACCGGCGAACAATTCATAATGCGATTCAAATCCGCGCTGTAAATCTTCCATTGAATAGCTTAATTAAAACACAATCTAATCCTTAATTAATATGTCATAATAGCTGTGTAGAGGTCTATTGGCCTATTGTCACCTTGTTAACCTTGGCATCTGGATTTTTTTATTGCATTTTAAACGAAGGATTTTAATTTATTCTGTTTGATACATGTGTCAGTCTTTCTTCTTCCTTCTGTCCATCCGCCCCTTGCCAGCGCTATCTATCTTCGTATTATTAGTAGACATGTACGGGCCTATGGAAAGCTAGATTACTTACTAACGCATAATGTATATGATTTTGAATGAAAAGAAAATAAACTATATTATTAAGAAGAAATACTGAAACGGTCATAACCTTATCAAATATATTGGTCACTGCTAAGTCTCTCTCTGCATAAATATATGCAACATGGGGCGTGGTTCAACTTGGATGGGGGATACCCAGTGGCGTTTATGTGGTTCACCATTTTTGATGGCAATATTCATAAAACGGACTAAACATTTCGCCCCTTAAGTAGCACAAAAGGCCTGTGGTAATTAGATGAAAAATTTTGATTTTTGCAATTCTCCTTTTAATTTCTTCTGTTTTACTTATGGAATAAAAAATAATAATATTAATTTTTTATAATATAGTCCCTTGCATTAGAGAATTATTGTGTGTGTTTGGTTAAGATGTAGAACGTGAAATAGTATTTCAACTTTTGTAAACTGTTGAAACAATATTAAAGACAAACATTTAATAGAACTTATACTGCTTCTAATGCCTTATACAAATTATTTCCATTCGATTGGATTCCGATGTCATATTACAACATGATTCATACTCATAATGAGAAATTATAGAAAGCGTCCGTATTAATCTGTGGAAAAAAACTACTCGTTTGAAACTCTACGTCAAGTTGATCTGCTATTACGAGGGCTAAATATAGAATATTACAGGTATGCCGATAAGCAGGTTTACCTTCAAGAAGAACAATAGTGCTCAAAACGGTTGTTTTTCCACAAACTGTTGTGAAGTTAGCTGTTTTAATTTCCCCGTTCTGAGTTAATGTGTGTTAATTTAATATCACACAGTAACTGGTTGGCTTTTATAGTTGTCAGTACAGTGGTTTCTTCAAAGAAATTCCAACACAGTCTACAGTCTAAACCTCTCGATGACGTTTGAAGGCCAAAAGTTTTTTCAGAATACTTTTTTCAATTGGTATGTGACTGGGCGGAATAAAATTCATCATATCTATGGCTTGTGCTCTTCGTCTCACTCCTCGGCTTTCCTTACCACTCTGTCAATTATCACTACCTAGTGGCTCCTTCACTATTTCATTGTCTCTTGTCTAAACTTCTTTTGGCAAGCCTTCCTGTTTCTTATGAATATCTAACAACCCATTAGGATTTTGAGTGTACCTATTAGTTTTTTACTGTGTAAAACACATTTTATCTTAACGTCTCAATAGTTCAATGCTCACTTAACAATCTCTTTAGAGCCGTCATTATGTTGTATTATACCAGCTATTAGGCGTTCATGATCCCTGATAGTCCTGGCCTGTTGCTTTGGAGGCAAGTGCTATTAACCTATGCGCCGAGGGAGGCGCATTGGATAAATTATTAAAACTGCTAAATACTCCTTCTGATTCTATATATACTAAAGTCCTTCAAGTACTGGGATAATACTCTTTAGATAAACTTAGACTAATCTATACTAACAGTTAAAAACATAGATAAGTTAAACAAGAAATCCAAATCTAAAACCACTTTTCCTGATATTCATTCAGCCAGACTACGGGAACTAACAACCTAGCTTTAATATAAATATTACTATTTACAAAATCATTATTCACTAAAATAATTTTCTTTTTTTTCAGGTCACTCTCCTCCTCCTATGAACTTTCACAAAGATGAAAGGACTCAAAGACAATATAACAAACTCAAGAGAAAACTAGAACAGAAACAATTAAGAGACAATTCGAGCACTACGCCGCCCCTATCGCCTAGAAAAGGTTATTTTTGTTCTTAAAGTGATTTACATGATTTTTGTGGAGTTACGTTTTAAATCTTAATTCAACTGGATTAATTGTCAGTACTAATCTACGTAATATTGAAACATAAACTTGGATTATTGATTTGAAATAAATATTTATGAAATATATTTTTTGAAAAGAAAGTTAGTTTTTATTAGACTAATGATGCTATCTCAACAAAATATTCAAGTTCATGATTTCTTTTTAGTAATATAATGTATAGGAGTTCCTTTGTTACCTATATGTTACTAATAAATAATATAATTATAATTATATTTTTTTATACAATTTTGTAACGTCTAAGCTATAGTAAGAAATTGAGAAATGGGAATAAATCTTTTAGCCAAAACAACCGATCTTCGTCACAGTCATTCTTGTACCGATGAGGACCCAGTCATTTGGGTCGAAATATTTCAGTCCCATTTCTCAATGTCGTTTATTTCATATCATTATCGTGAATTCTTACGATATATATTTTTATACGATGCAATACCTGATACTGGTATGTTAGTATAGAAATGGTGTTTTGTGTAGAACTGAATGGGATCTGCAAAAAGGGGGTGAACAGTGTGGGCACTTCGGAGGACGGGGAGGAAAGCTCCAGCCTGCAGGACGAAGAGGAGGACCTCAACGTCCTCATTGACTTGCTCGGCTCTATCAAAGCTCCCCAGGTCAGTAGTGCTCTTTAACAAAACAAGCAGTCCTCTTTATTTAGAATATTTTGCCATTTGAGAGACTTTCGTTATGATAAATGTCTCTAAAGAAGTTATAATGTCCTAATGTGAACAGTTATAAATGATCAAACTGTTCATACGAAAGTACCCAATACATCATAAATTCGATTCCTTGCAAGAAGATTCAAAAATCACCTCACTAAGCACAAAGAACTGCAAAGACAAGATTGATTTCGTAGAAAACTACATAATTTGCCATAATGTAAAACATATAAAACCACTAGTAAATTATCTGATAGAGGTTTAGGCTAACTAGCAGGCTTCTGAAGATGGGCATACTGCCACACCCATCGGGTTGCTGACTAGTGAATGGGACTTTATTTCAGAAGCAATATTTCGGCATTTCCCTGATAGGAATCAGCCAGCCCGCAGTACAGTTCTTTGAAGGCCATATATGCATACGCTATTAATATAACTCTGAGAGACGATTAGATTGCTCTGATGAATTGTACAAAGATCGCTTACTGGTCACTGATTCCATTAATTACCGTGATAATCAACCATTCTGCATGACCTGATAATTTTTTTCAATAATTTATTTCAACGCATAATCTCCATTTTTTTATTTAACAAGAAAATCTTCTTGACCTTTTTTATCACTTGATCCATTTGAAAAAAAAAATTTTTTTTGTTTAAAATTCAGAAGGTTCTTAAATGAAATTTTCGAATCTCAAATAAATACTTTGTACTGTGAGTACCGACGCAAACTGTAGATTTTATAACCTTAATATTCCACAGTAATGTTGTTTGAGACGATTGTTGAAACATTAACATTTTTTTTACTTGTAATGTTTTTTGAAAAGCACTTTTGGTAAGAAATGTATTATATATTGATTGTAACTAGTACCAACACATAGGGATTTACGCTTTTAAAAAATAAATAAATAAAAGTATTTGCAAGCTGTGTTAATGTATCGCGAGGTCGCTTTGCACATGACTTGTACAAAATGTAGACTAGAGTGTGGTGAATACAAGAGGCTCACACACACGCATATACTTCTACGGTATCTTAGTTTGATTTGCACGCAGGTCTCTTTAATGTCTGAACTCTCCTCGGAATCACTCTACATCTGTTTAATTATTTCAAACCAATATATCTATTGTCATAAAAAAATGTACACTGTATTTGGCATGTATAATAAATTATAACAATAAATAAAGTTTATAGTAGGAAAATTAAGATAAATGCCAATAAATAAACGACATTACATTTTAGAGTAATATCAGGGGCCTGAGCATGTGAAGTATTCTCCATGGCGTACTGTATAGGCACTATTATCAGATAGATTTACAATTTCAATTTCCTTTGGAGAAATGTTTGCCATAACCGTTCGACTCAGGATTGTTTAATATGAAGTCCTTGATTTATCCTTTATGTTATTTCTTTTTAACTTTAATAATTGATTCTTGATTTAATGCGTTTCCTTCATATTGGATCTACTTAAAGTGGAGTAGGTTCTCTTTGTATATTTTTCAAATTAAATTTGGCTGCATTTTATGAATTCTATATATGCAACTTCTACATAAGGAAAATGCACACTCCGGTATAATTAGTTATAAAGGGAAATATCAAGTTCATTAACAGAATATATAATTTTATTGATATCATTTAATTTTATTACCTAATTGTACAAAGGTTGTTGTTACAGCCTCTATTTGAATACTGTTTTTTTTTTGTCTAATAATCAGTTATGTAGTTACTGTTCAACTAAGTTGATTTAATTACACGTCAAGTATTAAAATACATGTCATACAAAAGGAAATATGTTGTAAAAATAATCTCTATCAGGGCAGAGATACTGGCCGGAGGAAAAAATACCCTTGTAAAAAAAAGGGTAAATACACGCAGGATGGGCTTCTTTCTGTTTATGAACTTATCATTCTGCAAGTCCTTGTAGTGACCTAGAAAGCCATGAATAAGCATAGTTCTATTGGGTAACTAATCGTGTATTCATGAAGACGATGAAGTAAGAAAAACGTGTGATAGTTGGAATGTACGAGGGTTTTTGAAACATGAATTTATAGTCATGCAATAAAACTTTCATTAAAATTATTCACTTATTAAATATAAATCATGTAAACAAATTCCCATTTAGTAATAAATCTTTGTAATTTAGTTGTTTCGCTCATTACTTGTAATCACTGTTTTATAACTCCATCTACACACCTTCAACTAGACATGTCCCTTGCTCTGTGGGTTACAATTTCCAGATCTTTTTAATACAACGACACACTTTTTAAATGTCAGGTATTTCAATGGGATACCACATTTTATTTTAATATCGTTGACATCCTGATTCAGTATACATTTTTTTCTTTTTACTTAGACACTTATTTACCCATTTGAAATGTTAAACTAAAATCAATTAAATCAAACAAAACTATTAACTAAATAAATATATAAAAAAGTATATTAGTATTAGCAAATCCAAAATAACTGGAAAACAATTGTTATATATATAAACTAAGTATTTACAGAAAGGAAAGACATACAAGAAATCACAAAAACTAACCACTATATTTCAATTGCCTCGTCATCTGGTAGAAAAATGTGAGTCGCTCCGCAGGTGAGTTTCGACTGGAGGGAATTCTTATTGAGGAGGGACTCACTCAATCAGTGTAACTAACTTATGGAGGGAGGGTAGAGAAGGGTAAAATAAGTCGTAACAGAGATAATTAAATAAATAAAAACATTTAAATGATAAATAAAAATATAAAATTAAAAAATATTTGTATTATAAAAACTGTAAATGAAAAATTATATATATTATATATAATTATATATATGATCAAACCACAATAAGAAATGGGAAAACAAGACTAAGATCTTTCAACCGTAACAAGCGGTCTTCGTCAGAGTCAAAAACCCAACTGACCACTATAATCTCAGTTGGGTTTTTGACTCTGACGAAGACCGCTTGTTACGGTTGAAAGATCTTAGTCTTGTTTTCCCATTTCTTATTGTGGTTTGATCATTGATTGTTATTTCACGTGTTTATGTGAAAGCTTTTTATATAATTATATATATATATATATATATAATATATATATATATATATATATATATATATATATATATGACATAGACCGCTTGTTACGGTTGAAAGATCTTAGTCTTGTTTTCCCATTTTCTTATTGTGGTTTGATCATTCATTGTTATTTCACGTGTTTATGTGAAATCTTTATATATAATATATATATATAGTGTTTATGTAGACACCAAAATATATTTAGCAATTTAAAGGGACATATAATTTATTAATATTAAACACATAATATATGTCTTACCTCGTACATTACTGCCGTAGCTCTCGGACTGGTCCCATCTGGTTGACACCCAAAACCAGTCCGAGAGCTACGGCAGTAATATACGAGGTAAGACGGTATATGATATGTTTAATATTAATAATACTAACCTCTGTGGTAATGATGAAATGCATGAATTAGACATATAATTTACTGAGGTCATTCAAATTTCAGCAATACTGTCATGAGATAAGACTCACTATCCTGAGAATTCTTATGCATTTAGTAATATTAAACTCCTCAAACCATAGTACCCGTCAGGGAAAAACAAGTGCTTGAGATTCATCATATAAAAAAAAAATTTCCCTATAAACAAGGGAAATTATTTATAGTATTTCAAGGGAAAAATTATTTAAATCAGGCTTCGACTAATAATTTATTATTGAAAGTTAGTGAATAGATCGTTGCAAAGATGTTCTACTGTAATTATATTAAATGTTTTAATGTGTGAAGAGCCTGAACAGGTGTGTTTGCCTAATAATTACAAAAGGGTTATAAAAGAATTTAGATTTTCACATTTCGATATAGCATGATGTGTTTAAGGCGTAAGGAAACAGTGAAATAATTTGTTGCCTCACCAAAGAGATGGATTGTCTAGGTGAGTGAGGTGACAAGTCGAACAGCCCTAGTCCAGTGGGTGCCTCCGGCAGTGGACCAGCGTCAGGATGTCCGCTACGAGGTGCTGCTCAGCGACAGAGCCAAGGAGGGCAAGTACAAGTCCATCTACTCCGGAGAGGCTCTCTCTTGCAGGTATGCCTTTGTATTTCTCGTCTTCTTATTGTAGAAGTATAACTTTAATAGTATCTAACCATGGTGAACTTCGCACTGATATTAATGTGACTGTAAAACAACAGACCACATAAACGTAACAATTTTACTTATAACTCTACAATAAATGAAACATGGCAATGATGAGGAAATATTAAAAAATTTCCATGACAGCGATGCCCAAACAAATGTATCAAAGCAAACAATGTCACTGAGATATGGCTTAATTATACTTGCATATAATTTATAAAGACAGTAAAAGGTATTTATTAATCCTTGGCACTCTGTGAGGATAAAACACTGCAATAATATAAGTTAATTTTGATGTATCATTAATTTTATTGAATTTATTTTAGCAATAATATTCTTTGATTTTATTTTAACATTATTTCACCGAACACCCACCAACATTTTGTAATAGTAACTATCATAGCCAGTTGGTCCCTTTATGACACTCACTCAAAGCTTTGTTTTCATTTTATTATTTTTTGCTCATACTAAGGTTTTTAAAAGAGTGTTTAACTGGTTTATCCTTTAATAGTGGCGAAATTTAGACGTGCTGCAGAGCCAAGTGCAGCTTTCAAGTTTGACCTATTTTCTATTGGAGTTTTAGGATTTGTAGGGGGACGAATTAAACATGAACCGCGAGCCGTAGTTTGCCATTTCTAATTCATTGTCTTTTTGTTCTGATTTCTCTGATAGATATACAGAAAAGTTATAATAACAACATAACTCTACAATCAAATAATTCACTTTAATAATACACTAAATATTGGAAAACCTTGTAAGGTGTTTAAAGGAAACTCGTGTTGATACAACTTTGAGAACGAACTACCGCGAATTATCTTAGAACTTTTATCTATATCCGATTTAATGTGCGAAATTCTTCGATATAAATTTGTTTGGATGCCATTGTTTCCTGTATGCACTTTCTATTGCACGGGATAAAATGTTTTATCAGAGAGCTTCGTATATTTGCTTCCAATTTTCGCAGTTATAGTTTTTGGGTGGACTTGCCACATTTTCAATAATTAAAATAACTGCAGAGGACC
Organism: Hermatobates lingyangjiaoensis; assembly: GCA_026182355.1. NCBI lineage: Eukaryota > Metazoa > Arthropoda > Insecta > Hemiptera > Hermatobatidae > Hermatobates > Hermatobates lingyangjiaoensis. The sequence goes on along the minus strand of JAPFBL010001926.1, from coordinate 143,777 downwards.
TTCGAAAAGTGTCGACATCAGATCCCTTAAGCCGTTGCTTTCATAACTATTATTTCACAAATAACAAAAATAAAAAGTGACAAGATAATCATTGAAAGAAAATATCCCATCCTGTTTAATGAAATATTTGCGCATTTATATATTATGTATAATATCTTTATATCGAGGTTTGGTCCAATGTTGGACCAAACCCTGGATAGAGAAAAATAGTGCAGAATATATGTGGTCCAGCTTTAGTAATGGCAAATTGATTGCTTTTGGAATGGCATTCCTCTTCATTTGTATTTCGTAGTTAACAGAGTGCTTCAATAACGTTTTAACTTTACTTGATCTATATGTTCACAAGTACTTAACGAACTTTTGTTATTTTGTTGTTAATATTGCCGTATGTTGAGTATTAATAAGGATGATTGGTTGTGGGTATTGATGTTGTTGGTGCTGCTGCAGGATAGAGGACCTGAGGCCCGGCACGGAGTACAGCCTGTGCGTAAGCGCCCGCCTCGACCAGGCGGTGGGCAGGCCCTCAGACCCAGAGCTGCTGCTTACTCCGCCCTGTCCCCCTGACCCGCCCTCCCAGCCAAAGCTTGCCTCGCGCACTCGCAACGCCCTCACCCTCAAGTCAGTCTCTAATTATCAACTAGTTGCTTGTAACACATTGCGAATATAAGATTTTTGGTTAAGGTTATTACCATGCCAGCTAAATTAAATTTATCTATTAAAGAACTAAAAGCAATTTATTTATATTACACTGGTTACTTATTCGGGCTTCAGATAGTCACATCCGGCCCTTGTCGTGATTAATACTTCAATGCACTGTTTACTAAGACTTATGACAGTCTTATCAACAGTTTAAGAAACTGTATCTTACAACTCCTAATAACGCTGAGGTCCAGAGTTAAGTGATATAGCTATAATTTTCACTCATTTTCAAGGCAGATTATTATTTGTCTCCTCAGTGAACTCAATTTTGATTTGTGTAGTGTTGTATATGAGTTCAGATGTAGAATATTTTTGTAGGTGTTAAGTTCTTACTATCTTGTCAAGAACTTTACTCTAATGAAGTGATATATTTTTCATGTGTACACTTGAAAATTTTGTGCTTTAGCAGGTCATTGAGCAGGTAGTGTCCAGCAGGTATACAGTTGATACCTCAAGTATATATATATATATATACATATATGCCTGCAATGTATATTGTAAGTGATAAACTAATTGGTGTACCAATAGTTATGTTTCAGGAAATGTTCGAATATGTGATTCTTAATTTATTATAAAATCTTGCTTATTTGTTAATATTTTTTGCTGTTTTGGAATTAAGCAGAATTTGACAGTTGTGTACTAGCTAATACATCTAAAATTGTGTGCGTTACTTATTTATTGTAAACTGAAAAATATTCAGTATTTTTTCTGAATATTTTTAAAAGGAGAAAACTTGAAAGGAGAAATTTGAAAAATGGAGAAACATTGTAAGAATTACAGTGAATTACAATTCAGTGATTGAAGTCCAGAACTTTTCTGATCATACCCATATGGGTTCAAATTGGATTTATGTGACCCTGGGTTAAAGAATAGCTCTTTAATTTTTAATAAACTAATAAAATTGGTTGAGTATTTAATCTATTCACTGAATTATTATCAAAATGCATACATTAACTTAATTTATTTGCGTATCAATCCACCTCTAATATATATAGTTAATAATAAGGCAAGTTAGATATAGCACTTGAATCAGTGTGGTTGAGGCTATTAAGAGTGTTTGTCTGGCAGGTGGCAAGCGGGGTCGGACAATGGCGCCCACATTGAACACTACCTGGTGGAGAGGGAGATGGAGGGTGGCGAGTGGTCGGAGGTGGCGCGCACCAAGAGTCGCCAGACGCACATCACCAAGCTCCAGCCAGCCACGCCCTTCAGGTTCAGGGTGGCGGCTGTCAACCACCTGGGCAAAAGGTTTGTCACCTGTAAATCACAATATTGTCAACTTAAACCGGGATTGTCTGTTTCAGAGATCCCTAATATGTCTGGACGCTATTAATTCAATTTTAATTAAATATCAAGAGGATGGGATACAATTTTTCTTGAGAAGTTATGATTTTTTTTATCAATGATTTGTTTATAGATGTTGGTTATGTATTTAGTGCACTTAAAATTTTTAGTGCTAAACAAATACAATCCTTTATCTTTGTCAAAACCTACAAGTGTGTAATTTAGCACTTTTATATATAAGATAGTCATTTTATCTACATTTATAGAAAGTTGATATACTGATGAAAGTAATTGAATAAAACTTGATTTGTCAACTTCATGTTATGAGTTTGAAATTGGTATATTTGTTATTTGTACATGTTATCAGGAATATTTATGTAATAATAAAAAGTTTCACCAATGTTTTATTTAAAATGCATTACGGTTAGATTTATTGCAATTAGAAATATTAAGCATTTGTCGTATGATGAAGAATTTATTATAGGATTATGCTTGCTTGTTAATATTTTTAGCTGTTTTGGAATTAAGCAGAATATGAAAGCTGTGTACTAGCTAATACATCTGAAAGTATGTGTGTTACTTGTTTATTTTGAACTTAAAATAAGCTTTTTTCATAAAACTTTTAGTAAAAAATATGGAATAGTTATAGTTTAGCAAATTTTTTATTTTATTGTCATTCGACTCGCAGGTAAGCAGGTCAATGAATAAACAAAACTAATCAATCTCAACTGTATATATTATTTGTGGAAGGAATATAATATTTTGTGGCTCGAGAAGTGAATTAACTGTTGATAAAGATAAGATGTGGACATATTAGTATAACTGGGACGCCTAGTATTTATCAGAAAGTAAATCAAACGAGTCGGGTGAAATGACAAATTGCACACTGTCTAATAGTGGGAAGGTTTGAAAAAGCAAGAATTTATTTAAACAAATATTACATGTTAAGGATATTTCTGAGACGATTATATTGTCACAAAGATAACTTGATTGTGCTGCTGTTTTATAAAAGTTAAGAACAGGTTTTGTAAGGAATACTTGAATTTTCTGTTATCTGAAGTTAAATGAATGATAGTAAGTTGGCATTATATGAAAGCAGACTATTTACTGTGTACCCCAGAATTCACTCTGATTCTCTGCGTTTAGTGACTACTGCCCCAGCGTGGTGTATGAAACATGCGACAGTCCTCCTCCTCAACCCAACCCTCCAGCTCTTCTTCAGGCAAGACACAACACGCTTAGTCTCAACTGGGTGGCCCGGCCTCAGGACGACGAATTCACTCTTCAGATGGAAGATCCTAACTCAGGACATGGCTACCTGGCTGTTTATTGTGGCAAGGAAACCTCCCACACCTGTACCTCCCTCGCTGTCAACACTACCTACAAATTCAGGGTTAGTGCATGCACCATTTTCTTACATATACCAATTATATATACTTTAGTTATTCGTCCGTTATCACAAGGATGTCACTTTCTTTCCGTTATAAGGTTATTACTACTGTAGAAGTAGTTTTATTCAATATTATTGGAATGCGTCATACACTTCAAACTTTTTCTCCTCGCCTGATGAATATCATGATTCTATACCGGTTTGGTAACAAGAGCTATGAGCATTTTCTTCAATCAAATATAATTTTCTGTACTTAATAATTCAGAACTTAATTTCTGAACCTTTAAAATTCTTCCAATCTCAGATTGAATTTTCCACAATTGATTGATTATTGTTGTATAGGTAATGTAAAAAGAACTAGAGAGTAGTAGGGTCTGGTGATTAATTTTAAAGTATCAAATTTTAATTACGTAAATTAGTGAAAAACAGTAGTATAATGAAGAATCATAGCTGTTCCTTCCAGGTGATGTGCGATTCATATGCACGTATTAGTAAAGACAGATCTGGGCTAATGTAACTGCCCACGCTTTTCTATTGGCTCTTTCTTCAGCTATACAGTCTTCTATTATTATAATTAATTACATTTATGACTGGCCACTGCAAGGCAGTCGTCTTTCAGAGTTTTCTTTCCGTAAGGAAGAGCACTTTTTGTAACTCTAAGCGCACCAACAGGAGTTTGCGAATTACTTTGATATTCTAAGAAATAAAATACCTTCCATATTATTTGCACATAACTTTATCTGGCGAGTACAGATTCCTTCCATCCGTTGGAAGATTTCGACTCATTCATCTCATTAATAACCCTTTAATCGTATCGTGTGGTGATTAGGAAGATGCGTAAATATGTTTTCGTTTTTATAATAAAAAAGGAAAATTTATTTATTATTTTATAATAAAAGTCTATATATGTGCATGGATGTTTAGTTAAATAATAAACCAAATTTGTATATTAACAATATTTATTAGTGTAATTTTCTGAGATTATTGGAACAGGGAATGAGTCCAAAGATGACGTATATAGCGCTTAGGGTTGGTTGGGGTTCCGAAACAAACTGATTTGAGTGATTTTATAACCCGTGATACTCCATAATTACTCATTTGAAATCCTTTGTTTTGATTAGTAAACTATATACGATCTTTAATTGATAGAAACATGTTACAGCTCAAGAGCCAAAACGAGGAGGGAAGCTCTAGGTGGTCAGACGAGGTGTGCTACTCAACACTTGTCGGACGACCTAATCCACCTTCGAGGCCACAACTCAAAGGAAAAGTGCTGCCCACATCCTTCAGGATTCGATGGGATCCCCCCCAAGAGACGGGCGGCACCCCTATACTCGCTTACACCGTCCATCTTCTTCAATACAATTCCAGTCAAGCCGGTAATTTATTTAATAACTATTATTTCAGCTTGAATAATGTAATATCCAGATTTACACTTTCATGCATATAAGGTAAAGTTAAGAATACAAGGTGCCTACTCCAAGAGTGCCCCATAGGCAGTGCATGTGACCCTTTCTATGTAGTGTTCATTCATTTTAGCTATAGCCCATGGATAAGTTTAGCACTGCAACGAACAACAATTCCTGTTTCCTAATTGTTGAGAAAAAATGTACCCACTTTGTAACCTTTATACACCAGATATTTGTACTCCTTTGTAAACCAGAAATGTGGACAACCAGATTATTCAAGATAAGAGCCCACTATATCTCTCGACCTACGTCCAGTATCGGCACACCCATTCAAGTCTTGTTGTCCAATCCCGTAATCCTAGTTTTCCCGAACTCCTGTACAGAGCCTCACCTCACTTTGACCCCTTCTATGACATCTGACTGGAAGTGGTACAGTCGACCATTTTTGAACTCTTCACCTTGAGACCGTTTGACCCTGAAAATGGTTCTTTTACAATGATAGCAGACTAATACGCGATTTGACAGTGCTTTTAGCCACTACTATTATAGTTAATATAAATTAACAATTATTATGTCGTAAACTATAGTGACTAGAAATATTCGTGGGTGAATGAATCAAATCTTTTACAGTTCACTCTATTCTTGAGAGTTTATTCAAGCGTTTTCAACTTTAAAACTTACACATTTCTATAGGGGGTTGAAAGGAAATAACAACTGTAGCTAAAGGTTACTGGAAGCACTTAAGCTTGAAAATAAAGGCAGGGACAACTTGTTGGGGATTAAGCTGAATTGTTAGTATTATTTTTTATTAGTATTAGCTATGTATTATGCATGATGAGGTACTTGTAGTGAGATGGCTGGTCCAGTTGTGCCTTCTATTTTACCATATAATGGAATGGCATGTACATGAGTTTATACACGGCTCACCATTTGTGGAGACTTGCACTAATTCGGAATAAAGAAGAATAAATATTTTCTGCAAACTAATTAGTTTTATTTTAAGATACTAAATAATAAAATAATTTTTAAAGTATAACTTTTTTCGCGAATATTTAACGTTCCTTTGCATAATGACACAAATGGTATCTCCAGGCTTGAAAAAATGTTTTTCAACTGATTGTCGCAGTTTTAATAAAAGCAACAATTTTATTGTTCTTCCAAATGTTTGTCTAATATTTTTTCTTTCACATTAACCATTTATAAAAAACAAATAGTAGTTCAAATGTTATTTTCTTTATTGTTTTATTTTCGTCCAATGTTCTTCACTTTAATATCATATTTATATGTATATATATCAATGATCAAACCACAATAAGAAATGGGAAAACAAGACTAAGATCTTTCAACCGTAACAAGCGGTCTTCGTCAGAGTCAAAAACCCAACTTTGACGAAGACTGCTTGTTACGGTTGAAAGATCTTAGTCTTGTTTTCCCATTTCTTATTGTGGTTTGATCATTGATTGTTATTTCACGTGTTTATGTGAAAACTTTATATATATATATATATATATATATATTGTTTATTAATATAATCATATTGTTTATCCTATTAATGATATACATTTTCAAAAGTTTACAAAACCTGAAGTCAATAATGAAGGTCGTTTGGCATTGATTCAGCTTAAAATGTTTCATAATCCAGAAGGACTATGGCAGTTTAATTGTTATAGTCATAACTTTTTTTTCTTATAGGAGGTTGTTATCACTAATATATTAATATAACTTGCAGAGGACCAGCTAGTGTACCGAGGTCCAGAAACGTGGTGCCAAGTAGACAAGCTCAGACCTGCCACTGTGTACCAGGCAAGAGTGCGTTGTGAAGCAGAAGGTGGCACGAGCGACCCTTCAGAGCCAGGTCTCTTCGCAACAGAACCTGGTTGTCCATCTGAGTGTGATCCTCCTACCATTGCCTCCCGACCTAAACCTCGTACAGTGCCCCTCAAATGGAGTAAGTCTTATACTGGCGGTACCTCTTGTAATATAATTAAGGAAAAAATATTAATATCCATTTTACTGTAAACACTTTCTGCTCTTCTTCTCTCTTACTCTCTATCGTGGAATAGAATAAAAACCTTTGTCAATAAATCTTCAGTTTTCCAGGTTAAAATATACTTAATTTCTTTAAATTCGCTGCCATGTCCTGTAGTTACAAGCTTAAGGATATAATTAAGTTCTGACTGTGTTGAGTAGGTTACCCAAAGAATGATGGAGGCTCTCCAGTGACTGAGCTCGAGTTGGCTATACGGACTGATGAAAAAGTGGACAAGTTCAAGACTGCCTACAGAGGTCGCGACTGCGAGTGCACCGTGACTGGACTCAAACCCGCCACGACTTACTACTTCCTTCTGAGGGCCCACAACAAGATAGGCGTAAGCGTTCAATCCTTTCTAGAACTCCACTAGCGCATATAAAAATTGCTGAACTACTAAGATGAAAACACCTGGAGTGGCCTATACTCAACTTTACTATAAATAAACATAACATCAAACTCGATGATAATAATTTTATTTTGGCTATCGTATCAAACTTCTTCATAAAGAATTATCAAAGCTTTTAATGATTAATTCAATAATTTCATGTGTTCATAAACAGTTTTTCATTACAGAACTGACTGTTTGAGTTTTCTTGACTTCAAGGAAAATTAGGTTAATGACAAAAAAAAAGGAATGGAAGACCAGTTTTGTAATTATAAAAAAAAAAGAAGCTAAATACGTTAGGAGAATAAAAATATATTATTATGATCTAGAACTTATCAACAAGCAAGTTCATCTACAATGAAGACACTTGTGTTTTTCAAATATCGACAATACACTAATTAAAGTCATAGTACTTTCATTTTGCAATATAGTGATATATATTTAGCAAGTGCAAGGGCAGTGAGTAACAAAACGGCTGATCGACTGAACATGATGTATTGAGATATTATGAGTATGAATATTGCCAAGATTACGAGGTAATCTGTTACAGGTGGGACTTTGGTCCCAACCAGTTAAGGTGCTGACTGCTTCGAGTGCCCCAGGCAGGCCCGCCACTCCCTCTGTGACCGCCACCTCCAGTCCTACCAGTCTCAACGTCTCCTGGACTGCTCCTCCTGCCAACGGCTCACCCATTTCTCACTACGTCCTCCACCAAGCCACGCCTCCCTGCCATACCTTCAACCGGGTCTACAGTGGCCCTGGTACTAGCTGTGAGGTCAAGTCTCTTCCCTACTCCACTCTCTGCTGCTTCAGGGTCAAGGTACTCTAATATAGTTTAAAATATTTCATGTTTTTTCAGGCGATCTTTTTTAAGAGATTACACAAAAATAGGATGAATTTCAATAATCAGGCTTATATGATTTTAATTTCAATCAGCAAATGTTAGAATATGTTTGCTCCTTATGTTTATAGTCTTGTAATAAACACCTCATTAGTTTGCTAGCAAAATGTTTATTAGCATTGTCGTTGAGTTTTAACAACGGGTCCATTATTGCTTTCTTTAATTCAAAATCGCTATGATAAAAAGGAATATTATCCTGAATAGCTTGCAAGCTTTGCATACCACATCAAGTTTGGTAAATTATTGTAGACATGTCATTTTCATCTCACAGTTAGTTGCTAACTTCGTTAAACCATATTAACTGATTTTTTGTAAACTTTCATCGACTCAAATATCTTTTTAACGAACATCATGCACGGATTGGAATCATTGTCTTAAGAAGTATGTTTATTCTTTATTTTGGAGTTAATGATGCCTTTACTTAAATAACTGGTTTTCCAATGATGAATGTTGGATCACTTCATCCAATCGAGTGAAGCTTGTTCTTCTTTGCATTGTGGTGTTGCCCCAAGTCATCTAGTACTAGATATTCCAAGCAACTTCTTTAGTTTTACTAAGAAAACAGACAGAAGAACGGGATACACCTATTCTATTGCGGTGATTCTGATAGGAGTATCGAGGGCTAAGAATATCGACTAGTACTGTCATTTTGCACTTTTTATTTTTATTTTTTTTTATATAACCAGTCAGTAAATGTAAGGATGTGCAATATAAAAGCATTAAATACTGCTTACTTTTTAGGCTGTGAACAGCATTGGCGCAAGTGAGTGGAGCGACCTAGGCACGAGCATGACTCAAAGTGGCCCACCAAACCCCGTAAGCAACCTGAAGGCAGAACCAGCCGCTACCAGTCTCCAACTCACATGGACTGCTCCCGAAGACAACGGTGATCCTATCACTCACTATACGGTCGAGTCGGCTGAACTTACCACCTCTGTTGCCGAGCCAAGCTGTCTTCTTGAAAACCTCGCTTCCAACACCTCGTACAAGTATGTCCCTATCTTTAACCAAACTGACATTCTGTCATAGAAAATATCAAGTGTTTATTGAAAATATATCTCACAGATAAATGAACAAAACATCTTTTTTTTATTAAAAGAGTTCAGTTTCTGTAGGCAGTGGTATGCATTCTAAAGATATATTCCAGCTACTCATTATGGTGAATAAATATACTTTCAACGGATTTATCGTTCGCCCATTTTTGTGTTATTATAGTTTTAGTTAGTCAAGAATTTTGTATATTTCCTTAGAAATCAATTCAATACGAATACCAGTCGATTTACTTGAGATTTTGCTGTTTGTATTCCTGAACTTATGAAATTTAAAAATGGTTTATTTACAGATATCAGTGGGCCTACTATTTTTTTTTCTAGCATTGATCAATATTTAGTTCTGCATGCGGCATTCACGTTTCTGCATATGTTATTTATTATCCAAAAGTTATGCAGTCAGTTTGGGAGAGGAATTGGGAATGCCAAAAAGCTTAAGGACAATGATCGACATTGATTCCTCAAGGGAATACCTTGGTATTGTGGTCCCCTTTTGATCTTCATTGGAATTCCTAAATTTTGCCTAACCCGAGTGTACGTAGAGTAGATATTTAAACGAGTACCTGTTTATCCACTCCTTAATGTCTTTATCCTCATTGTTTATCCTCATGTCTTGAGTTTTTTTCAACTCAAAAAAAATTTAGGGCAACAGTGAAAATCGAACCAGGGATCTATCAGTTCAAAGTTTAGCATGCGAGTCTCTGGGCTACCCAGGTCACTGTGCAATAGTTACTCTATGGAATTTAGTTGTGTTGAGCAAATAAAGTCTATAAAACTGTTTTATACGAACAACGCATGTTAAAACTAGAATATTAGCAAACATGGAGAACTTATATTTGACCAAGTTACAACGTATAAATTATATAGAGAGCTAAAAATAATGTACCAGCTGTTTTGATGGTTGAAAATTATGAACAGTCGAATGTATGTGGTGTGGGGAAAAGAGGGTGGGAGTCTGAGGAACGTTTGGGATATATTTGGGAAACCAAAAACTGTGCTGTCAGGAAAGTTAGAAATCATATATGTAAACTAACTAAACAATCAAATAGGAAATAGAACTCAACAAATTTAGAAAAATATTTGGGCAATTTATGTGTAATTTGGAGTTTTATTGGTTTAAAATGATTGGTTTTGTGTAGAGTGCGCGTGAAGGCCGTCAACGCAGTGGGCAGTGGGCCCAGCTCCAGCCTCCGAGTGTCCACAATGCCTCTGCCCCCTGCTGCCCCTGTACTGTCCTCTACCGCCCTCACGCACTCCTACGTCAAGCTCAAGTGGGCCGCCTCCAACCTGGACAACCTCCACTACACTCTCTACATGTCTCCCTCTCCTCACAACAGGTCAGTACCCCTCCACTTGTCTAAATCAATAAAACTCAACTGCGTGTTCGTGTATTCCCATTCGCAAACTAAATCGATGTCCATGTTATTTATGGATTTAGTTACATAAATAAATGTTTAGTTATTTATATAAGTGGCTTTCTATCGATCCTTATTTTTCTAGGTATAAGATAACCTTCTTCAGTGCTTATATTTTGATTTCAATTTCTGTGATGTGTCAGGTATTCTTCACGGAAAAATTGTTTTTTTTATTTTATTTCCGCCTCTTCCTCATTTAAAATATGGAAGTTAAATGCATGTTATATCCAAAGATATGTTTTAGTTGAGCAAATAATTTACAATAATTGAGTATGTTTTTAAGCTAATAAGAGGATTTGGTGCACGTGTTTTGTATTTTCTTTATTTATTCTTATTTTGTTTATGAACTTTTAACCACTTTAAACTATTGTCATATTTGAATGTTTAATTCAGGTTGTTTCTCTTTATCATGATGGCTTTTGCTGTTTGTAGTCAATATGGTCGGTCTGTTTATTTCTTGTTAATTTAATGACATTAATTAGGTTTTCCCTTTAACTCATAAATAAATCAGTTTTTTGTATATTTTTTAATTGCATAAAATTAAAAGTTTTTTCTTTTAAATTTTCGTTGCAGCTGTTAACTGTTAATGTTATGCCCACTACAGGGTGTTTTTGCTTTATTAGTGAATAAGTGTAGAGTTGAAGAGCTGTTATTGATGTGAAAGTGTGTCGATCAGGAGGAGTGTGGTGTACGAAGGCACGAGCACGAGCACCAAGGTGAGCCGCCTTCAAGAACAGACCGAGTACACCTTCACGATAGTGGCTGCCAATGCGACGGGCAAAGGCCCTGAGAGCTCGCCCTTCTCCTTGACCACTGCCGTCGCCCCGCCCCCTCCTGTTAAAGGTATGTCTCGAGCTTTGTCAACCAGCAGTGTCTTTAGTGTCTTTAGAGTGTCAAGCAAAACTCACTTATCTACGGCTTAAGTGTTCATTCTTCAGTCATGTCTTATAACGATATAGAGTTGTTATGTCTCATTTTATCATATATTTGTATTTTTCTTTTTCCTATGTAATGAAAATTGGAAAACTGCTTTCTGAACATTAACTTTAGTATTACATGAAGTTTCCATATAGGATGCTGGTACAGGATTCTATGTTGCTGCACCGTGTGGTCATTATGAGCCACAGTCGCCAGCTTCGACTATCATCTGATCAGTTGTCGCGAAGCTCCATGCAAGATGGCGACGATCTATCGTCTCGCATTAGCAACCATTAAAGACACATCTGTATATCTATTCCAGAGTAATACGTCTAAGTAATTTGGAAAAGAAAATCATTGCATAAATGAAAGCTGCAGTGATGAACAATTAAAAAATTAATGTTTAATTATTGAAGAATAACAACAAATCTAGATAAGAGATGAGCTTGCGACTAGTGCATAGATTTATCGACAAATACCAACGTTAAATTGGGAACATTTAAAATTTTAGTTCAGGAAATGTGAACTAAAATTAAACTTAATTAAACCACTAAGATTTAATTATTCCAATAACAGAGGTATTAGAATTGCATAGAGACTTAAAACTTTTAAATTATGTTTTTTTTTTGAAATTTAAAACACATTATTTTTAATTTATGTTTTTATTTATAAATAACATTTTAAGGTCCTTAATATCAGTGGTACTATCAATGAAATGAAATATAACTTCTTTGAACGGTATGAACTCTCTCTCATTCAATAGAGAACAGAGAATATATTTTCCTTCTGTGTATCAACTACGAGTGGATAAGTAAACATTGTGGCAGTATAATTCTTATAATATTTTCCTATTGGATGAGCCATTCTAGTTTTGATACAGTGTCTAGAGAAGTTTACAAACTGACTGCATTTGAACGCTAGCCACAAGCTTAAGGAATATAAAGTGAGGAAGTATGTTTAATTATTGAAATACGATTTAAACATTCAATTACAATGATTTTACCGTGTATCGATTATTCCTAGTCGTCTGTGTGTCATCTAATCATATATTTAATGCTTTTTCTATTTATAAACGTTAAGTTTAATGCCCTTGCAAAATATTTCAATTTTCCAATGATTTTGGTTTTGTATGTCTTGTCCATTCTGTCATTCATGTAGGAAGTCTTATTTATTTATCCATATTATCCGTTTCTTGCCCATTTATCAATACGTGTTTTACTATGTTAGACTTGTTTTAATCATTAGTGAAGCTGCGAATATGTTTTTAATTACATGCGTAATCATCTAGACAATATTTATTCGAATGTATTTTGAAAAGTTAGATTTAGAATTAAATTCAGAGATATTGTAATTAGTTTTAGTATTGATGGTGATGAATATAAATTTATAAATGAATAAATATAAATTAAGGGAATTATTTACATCGTTATTTTAAATCGACTCTGCCGTAAAGTATTTTTTAAAGGTATATACATATCCCATAGGATAAAACAAAACCCTATTTCACTTAGTAGTTTGTTATTCTAATGGACTTTGATTGAGACTTTCCAATGTGTAAAGAAATTTAAAATAAGTTTTGTGGATTTTGGTTTGTGGACCTAATTTAAACCTTTTTTATTTAAATTTAAGCTACATTTTTAGATGTAGCTTAATACAATATTTATGGGCATTCACCAACATTATTCACTCAAAATTATGGTCATCTACCTGATAATTGAATTACAACTACTTGGAATTAAATTTCACTTTCTTGTTTTTAGGATTGAAGGTGAACGAAGTGAATCACCGAAGCTGCCAAGTTGAATGGTTGCCTCAACGAACTACTTCCAACAGCAGCTCTGCAGAGAGCAACATTGAGTATGTGGTCCAGTGCACCCGGTTAAGGGAAAACAACTACAAACAGGTACCCACGATACAAAAAGGTATCGTCTTAAATCAGTTAAATAAAGGATTAAATGTTTAATCATTAAAATTCCCTTGGTTTATGTATATTAATTATTAAGCGTAGTAATGGTCGATGACCGCTGCAGTGGCGAGTTTCTTGCTGATGCCTTTTGCCTGTGGCACCTTTCTTTCTTCTGGCGTTAAGAACCATTATCATTGTCCCAGTTTACTGCCAAAATATAATGAAGAATGATCTGCTGCTCCTAAAACATATGAATGTTTAAAAATACGAAAATGAAAACAGGACTTCAAAAAACTAAAAATTACACAGGGCAGAACAAGATTCTTCTTGTGATGTTTTTTTTCTGTTCTGTATCATATAAGTTGTTTTGTTTGAAGGATCTTAGTCCCATTTCTGAATTGCTCACTGAAAAATTCTTGATGTTTTCTTGTTCACTGAAATGGAAACTCTTTACAATGATTCCGATTTATAATCAAATTGATTTGATATCTTCAGGGATAAAAACAATAGGAATGATCAACCAAGAAATGTACCGCAGTCTTCAAAAACAGATGATGGAAAAAATATTTTACAGTAAGAATGAATTGTTACCTTCCTGTTGTTGCTGTTTCATTAAAATAATTGTTTGAATATGACATACATTAATAGCAATTGTATATTTCTTATGAAATTACAGTAGAAATGCCAGATTTTTATAAGCTTACGAACGATTCACGTCATCGGATGATGAATGAGAAGTCAAAATATCGTTGTAAGAGTTTGTGTTTTCTTCTGTGTCTTTTCTTTCTGTGGTTTTATTTTACTCTTATATATTCACTATTTTCTTTAATATTTGTTCTTTAGTTCTAATCACCTTCCGGTTGGGTACAAGTAACTGATAATACAAGTTACCCGGGGACCTTATAATCACTGTACTGATTAACTTTTGCTCTTTAAGTTATTTTTTGGTTATAAAACAAATAGTAAATGACTAATTTAAGCATATGTAATAACTCTTATAAGATAGAACATAAAGATAATAAGGATAAGGAATAAAGGAGAGAAAGATGATGTACAATGATAATTACTGATAAAACATGGCTGTAATAGAGCTTCAAAAGTGCTCTTGATTAAAAACAGTCTGATAAAATTATCTTGTTTCTTTTCTTATTATCAAATTTAATTTGCCATTTTACTCTCTAGTTCGAGTAGATTTAAAATTTATTTCTAGTCTTACTGAAGAATTTGCTTTTAGGTCTATCGAGGCTGTGAGACTCGTTGCGCCGTCAAAGACCTGGAACCAGGAGCGGACTACTTGGTGCGTGTGGGGACAGTACGCCTTAGTGGCAGCTCTGCCTCTGACTCTCGTGTCGACAACTCTTCCTTCAGCTCACCTCCCACCTCCTTTTCTACTCCAAGTCACCACCACCACCACCACCACCAAGACCCATCGGGCCACCATTCTTCCAAACACCTACAGGTAATGGCGCCACCTTCACATGTGTTCCTGAGTACATTGATTTCAGTTGTACGTGCATATACTGTTATCCCTATTTTTTAATAACTGATAACCAGATATTCCATCCACATGGAATATAAAAGTTCCTGCCGAACGCCGAACTAAGTACCTTACTACAGCTGATCTTGAATAAAGAAATAATAGTTAACATTGGGTTTAAACATGTGTCGTGGGAGGTATGGTAGTAAGAATTGGATTTGTTTTTTGGAGGCTTGCTTGTTTGATAGAAACTTCCTTGTTTCATAATTACCGATTTAGGTTAATTGAGAGTTTTTTGTTCTACGCCACTATTTCTACAATGGCAACTTTATTTGAACACGCAACCATCTGTTAGCTTTTGTGGTTGGATTTTACATTGTTAGTTTATTCTAATAGTCTAAATACATTGCTGATCTTAGCGACATTTTTAAACCTCGATAAAGAAGAATGGTGTATATATATTCATTTATCAATGATCAAACCACAATAAGAAATGGGAAAACAAGACTAAGATCTTTCAACCGTAACAAGCGGTCTTCGTCAGAGTCAAAAACCCAACTGAAAAATTAAAGCTGAAAAATTAAATAATATAGATATCGATAATTTAAATATTTTAAAAGGAATGGTATACGGTCTTTCAGAAAAAACTGATGTTGTTAGCGTTCCTAGACGTTTTATCGAGGCTTATTCTAGGCTTAAAAAAGATAATACTATTAAAATCACTAAAGCCGATAAATCTAAAGTAACTGTAATATTAAATAAAAAAGATTACGTCGATAAAATAGAGAATATGCTAAATGATGAAAATGTGTATAAAAAGTTAAGGTCTAATCCTTTGGATAGGGTCAATAGTTCATTTAATAAAAAAATTAAAACTATCTTAAAAAATCAACCCGATCTTATTACTAAATTTATATCAAAATCCCCTTCTTTGCCATATATGTACGGGTTGATCAAGACACATAAAGATAATTACCCAATACGTTTAATTGTGAGTTCGGTTGGTTCGGCATCATATGGCTTGTCGAAATGGTTAGTAAGTATTTTAAGCCCCTTAATTGGAAAAATTTCAGGCAGCCATATAAAAAACAATGGGGATTTAATTAAAAAATTAAAAAGCGTCAACATGAACAAAAATTATAGATTAATCAGTTTCGATGTGAAGTCTCTTTTTACGAAAGTACCTGTAACTGATCTGTTGAGCTTACTCCAGGAGGAATTAATTAATTATTCCCTTCCCCTTCCATCTACCACTATAATAGAGTTAATTAAGTTATGTGTGGTAGATTGTCATTTTCAATTTGAAAATAATTATTATATACAAAAATTTGGTCTTGCTATGGGTAACTGTTTATCCCCCCTCCTAAGTAATTTATATATGGAGTTTTTTGAGAGTAAAATGTTAAGCTCAATTTTGCCCAAAAATGTTAAATGGTATAGATATGTTGACGATATTCTTTGCATTTGTCCCAAATCTTTAAATAAAGTTGATTTCCTAACAAAATTGAATTCATTAGTGC
Source organism: Hermatobates lingyangjiaoensis (assembly GCA_026182355.1). Lineage (NCBI taxonomy): Eukaryota > Metazoa > Arthropoda > Insecta > Hemiptera > Hermatobatidae > Hermatobates > Hermatobates lingyangjiaoensis. Next base: position 127,392 of record JAPFBL010001926.1, on the reverse strand, counting down.
CGACAATCAAATTCACAATGGAAGAAGAAATAAGTGGTAATTTGCCCTTCTTAGATGTCCTGATCCATAGGTTACCTAATGAGTTACGCTTTAGTGTATATAGAAAACCTACGAATGTACTTGCATACGTTCATTTTTATTCGTCGCATCCAAAAAATGTTAAAATTTCTGTTTTTAGAAATATGTTTTTGAGAGCTTTAAGAGTTTCCTCTCCGGAATTTCTTAATGAAGAGATTAATAACATTAGGTCAATTGCCCTTTCATTAAAATACCCCTCTTCTTATATCGATTTAGCTTTGAAGGGTGCTAAAAAAACTTTCTCTAATACTTCAAAAGAGCCCCTTTTATTATCAAATTCTATAGTTTTGCCATACCACGAATCATTGAACCCCCTTCCAAGATTAGCCAAACAACTTGATTTTAATATAGTGTTTTCTAATCGTAATAACGTGGGTAATATGCTAATAAAAAACTCTCCAAGCGAATTGGAGTCCGCTGGTATTTATAAAATTCCGTGCAAAAATTATCATAAAATTTATATTGGTCAAACTGGTAAATCATTAAAAACACGTGTAAAACAACACCAATATAACGTAAGTAGACAGGAAAACAGTAGTGCCTTATTCTTGCATATAAAAAATGAAAATCATCATATTGATTGGACAGGAGCTAAATTTATTACCTATGAAAAATCAATGTTGTTAAGAAATATTATTGAATCGTCTCTAATTAAATTTAATAGATCTAATATTATAAACATTAGTAACGGTCTCTTCAAACTTTATACTTTCGTCACGAGGGCAATAGCCTCTTCAAAGAGGGTTGACAGCTAGCGGATAGTTTTTTACTTTTTCTTACTGTACTCCTTTGTTTCCCCAAACATCCCTTTCTGGACATTAGTCCTTTCCTGTGCTTTCACCCTTTTAAAATACCACTCTTCCCTCCCACTCTTCTCAACTCCTCACCAGATGTTTTCTGCATCTAGTGTTCAGTTGGGTTTTTGACTCTGACGAAGACCGCTTGTTACGGTTGAAAGATCTTAGTCTTGTTTTCCCATTTCTTATTGTGGTTTGATCATTGATTGTTGTTTCACGTGTTTATGTGAAATCTTTTTATATTCATTTATATATATAACTGAAAAATACCGAGATAATAATGTAATTCTTGGTATGTATAACTAGGTTAGTAATGTATTAATAATGTAACTTATTTTTCTTATGTTATTGTAATTCATTTGATATTGATGATATCAATTTTCAGTACCCCTGAAGATATCTAAAAGTTCAGTCGAAAAGTTTGTTTAAAAAGTGTTTTTTAAGAACTGTTTGACGCTGGACTAAAGCTCGATAAAGATACTGTAAAATGTCGAGATGAAAATATTTTTAAGTATATATATAACATATATAAGTATAATTGTCACAATAAACACACGTGAGTGCTCTATAATCAAGAAAATGAACACTAAAAATAGTAAAAGAGAAAAGGAAATATTTCTTTTCCTAGATTTAGTTGTGATTTCTTTGAGGAAAATATATATACAATATCAATTATATTTCGTTGAATAATTGACCATATAGTTTTTCGAGGTTTAAAATATGGTCAATTATTCAACGAAATATGTTTGAATGACGGACTGCTCCCAAAATATAGTATACTATAGGAATTTTATTAGAAATGTAGAAAACAAATTAAATATAGACAGTAGTAGAAAACCGATGGGTTTTCTTTACGACCAAATAATATTTTATCATCTATTTTTATGACAACACGCACAAGTTTTATTATATTTTGCCGTGTGCTTCAAACTCCTTGGTACTAGTGCTGACAGGCATGCCACACCGACCTCTTAGGAGTCAAGATTTAATGTGAACTGTGACTTGTTTAGGGCGAGAATGGGCAACATCAACAGCACCAGTGGCTAAATCGACGTAATCACCACCACCAACAACAACCGCTTAGCGATCAACAGTGGGCAGGAATCATTCTCTCCGCCTTCACCGTCCTCGCTCTTGTCGTCGCAATGTTCCTAGCTAACTTGCTCTACTGAAACTGGGCCCATTACATACGATAAAGCATGCCTTCCCCTCTGCTGTGCTTTGTTGTATGTAATCGAGTCCTCAACCATGTGGCGCACAACCACACTATACCTGATCCAAGTAAAAATTATTTTTGTAATATTCTTACTCAAGTTATACAGTATTTAATCTAAATTAAGTGTTAAAAACACTATAAAATTTATATATAAATAATTTATGTAAAATATTTGTATTATATCATTTTAATATAGAATTATTATTATTCTTATTGCATCATTGATTAAATGGTAATATATATGACATTATTAAACAAAATTGTTTGTATATACTTTAGTAATCTCTATTTTTTTTAGGGTTTTAAAATACATATATATATATTAAAACAATTAAAATTGTTACTGTATTGAGATTGTATATTAGGGAAATAAATGAAATCTCTCTATTAAAGATGGGTATTTAATTAATTTATTTTGTTATCGATTATATTTTACTGTTTCTTCTATACTTTTCAAGTTTATAATCCAGATTTGCTCAGCCAGTTAACGTGTCAATTTTCTTGCAGTTTAAATAAAAGATAATGTTGAAGTGTTTGAAAGCCTGCAAGGTGATCACGGAAGTTTGGCTTTGAAATGGCTTTTTTTTCGAGAAGGCTTTTTTTGTGGCTCAACCGTTTAAACAGTTGATTTGAAAACAAGTTTCAAACAAATCTATTGTGCCTCTTAACAAGTTATATGTTTTTTATATATAAATATATGAAATAATATAATCTATTATAGCTAATATTCTTTTATCGTAAATCAAATATTTTATGTTCCCACTTCTCTTTTTTTTTGTTTTTAAATTTTATAAAAAAAATTTGTTGCTGTATTTAAATTTAAGGGTGCTCTGAATTAGTGACAGTCTTTCTTAATGATATTTTTATTCCTCTTATAATTTAGATATTTCACAACAATTATTTCCATTTAAAAACAAAAATTTTTGCTAAAACTAAAAAAAATTAAAATAAAGAATTTTTTTGATATTTTTTATATAATTCGTTATATTTAACCAGTTTTAATTTAGAATATTAAACTTTTGCCATTATCTATTTTGAATTTTTATATATATATATTAACATATCATGGTTTGGTAGTTAACATGGCTTTCTTGAAGTCTGTGCGCAAGGTTCATATGCTGTTGTTTTAAGGAAGGTGATCAAATAGATAATTGTTAGTGAAAAATTGTTTAGAACCTGCAGGGGGTGACGTTTTAAAGGGGGAGGGGTAAGTAGACCCTGTTTAGCTTATGTTTAGTTGTATTAACTTGTTCATACCAAAAGTCCATGTTACATGTCTCTACACTTATAAACTGCTTTTACTGGGGTCTAAAATCATTGTATTTATAATTAAAAACAACGTAAATTGAATTATCTCAGATATATATGGTTCACTTTCATATTTTCGATTTGTTAAAGTATTTATAAAATCTCAAATAAATAAAAGGGAATAAATTGTATGATTGGTTCTTTTGTTTATTGTTTTAATTTGTTTTTTATTATAAATTAGGTAATAGAAAAATGTTCAAAAATAATTGTGACTATTAGCCAATTTTGTTTTGAAAAATCAGTTAAATGATGTTTTTGCATAATTGCTTTTGTAAATGTTATACTAAATGTTGTTTCACATGGTAGATCAGAGTGAAAATAACTCTGATGTAAGCATTACTAGAGCTACGTATACCATCAGTTATATATGTAATAAGATGTCAACCGTAATTATAGAGAACTTCTTTTACATTTACATTTGGTATTTAAATAGTTATTTTAGATACATGTCTTTGATTGTTTACATACATTCTTTATTATTGGGACAATATAAACGTAACAATACATGAAAAATAATATCAGTCATAAATGCTTTAAATGATGATGTATATTATTTTTGATATTGTGAAAACAATATCAAGAAAAAATTCGTTATAAAATTATAAAGATGCAAACAATAATACGTAGAAGATGGGATATTCGTAAATTGAATACAGGTATACACTGCACTATGTTATTCTGAACGAGTTTTGCATAAAATGCAAATTGAATAAAATTACTCATTTCTGTTTGGTTGTTTTGGGAGGACCTTACCGTTTTTGAAAATGTCATTTCTTTATGGTGATGTCTCGTTAGAAACGCATTGCTAGAAAAAAATATCAGTATTAGGAAAAAGTTTTCTTTGATAACATCCTGGCAATTCATTATCAAATACATATATGAAATTCCAACTGTGAAGTTACAACTTATATTAAGTAATTTGGACATAAGCCTACATTGCCAATTGTATCGAGAGGCTTTTACATATTTTTAAAATATTTAAATATTGTTTATTATTTGGCATATTTTTTTTGCGAAGTAATTTAAATATATTGAAAGTTTGCATCATTTACTTACTGAATCCCGTGGTAATAACATCACAGTATAGTTCGTTTCATTTTTGTTTTAAGTTCTGTTACAAATAAATGAATGCTCGTGTTTGTTGCTATTTTCTTTCGATCTCTTCTTACCTCCTGAACGAAACACTTGATTGGAATCGAAATTTCAAAATGAGATCGTTATTCGTTTCTTTGACAATTGACCTGTCATTAGTTGCTGTTCTTTTTTATATCTTGTATACTATTATTATGGTGTGAGAATTTAAGAGTGATGATGATTTGAGTGACAACTCAAACACTGAACCACCCATGAAATATTGTTTGCAAAGCATATTTTTTATATAAGTCCAAATAGACTGACATTGATAAATTTAAAAGTATTATGTCCCTCGTCGATTAATTTATCTTCTAGTAAAGACCTACCATTACTATCGGGCTTTTCTGAAAACCACCTCCAAAAAAATCGCCCTTTAGAACATAATGTTGTAGATTTGTTTTCTTAAAAAAAGGAATGTGTTACTTAAAATTTGCTTTTTCTTGTTTATTACATGCTATCAGTTTTGATTAATTTGAAATTTTTATAATCTGCAAGAAAAACTAGGAAAAATATTAAAGCCTATATCTAATCGAATAATAAAATGTGTCTTCTATTGGTGGAGAGTATTTCTTCTTCTTCTTACTTAATAATAAGTTTTGTTTGCTTATTTTGTTTTCCAATACAAAAAAAAAATATATTAAGTAAATGTTTTGAATGGCAATATTATATACAATGAATTTTTAAATGTGTTTTAATAGAATGTGGAAACAAAAAAAATTAGACGTGGCGGAGGAAGTCTTTAAGTGGAATCTATTTATAAATATATATTATGTATTAAGACTGTGCAATACAACGGTGCTCTGATGTAATGTAGTTACCCCGGCTGTTTTTTTTTTGTTTTATTGTCCATTGTGGGTTGGCAAACCTCCGCTCCTCTAAAAAAAAAAACTTTTTTTTTTATTATTAATTTTCCTTTCCAGGTGGTGCACTCCTCAATGAAATGCCTAAAAATACAAAAAAAAAATTATTTTCTATTCCCAGTTAGTATTGTAGTTCAGTAGCGCAACAGAGCTGCAATAGTATGTTTCATTCCATATTTCTTTTATCAAGTTGATTGCATTTCTTAATGTATATGTGTGTATATACACTGCAGTGTATACACATGTGACATGAAGTTAACCTTTTAGGCAATTATTTGTTACTGTTGTATGTCCTATTAATTATAATTATCAAGTGTAATTGTTATTATTATTATATTGATCATGATGATTATTATTATTATATTATGATTATTACTGATAAAGCCCTGAAAGTTATAAATTCTTTAGAAACTAATAAAGATATATGCATATATACTATACATATATAAAAAGAAATATATGCTATATTTTATGTATGTGAAATATATAAAAATTAAAATTTCAAAACCCAATTTTGTTTATTTTCTTATTTACCTTGTTTTGAAGGGACTGGTGTTTAGAGCTTGAAAAGTCAGGAGATGTCGAGTCATATAAGTGTGGTGACTCTATCACAAGTGATGCCGAGATGATTGTGAACACATTTATTACTGAAATATCTAGTTTGACTAATTTGAGTATTGAACACGAAAAGTCATGTAAAGATGATTCTGATAATATTTATGACTCAAACATCTAAGCTTGAGTAATATGTCAATTGATCTTCAAAAGTGATATAGAAGTGATTATGAATACAAGTATGGCAGAAACACCCACTTTGAGTAGTGATCATCACAAGTGACGTCGAGATGATTGGGAACACATTTATGACACAAACATCCAGTTTGAGTAATTTAAGCATTGAACTTCAAGAGTAATGTCGAGATGATTTTGAAAACATATATGACTGAAACATGTAATCTGAGTATTGAATTTAGACATAAGAAAGATGTCAATATGATTGAGAACACAATTGTGACTCAAAAACAAACCCAGTTTGAGTAATTTGAGTAGTGACCATCACAAGTGATATCGAGATCAGTGTGAACAATTTATGACTGAAATATCTAATTTTACTAATTTGAGTATTGAACATGAAAAGTGATAGATAGATAGTGATAGATGACTCAAACATTTATCTTGAGTAATAAAACTATTGATCTTCAAAAGTGATGTCGAGATGATAGTGAACACAAGTATGACAGAAACACCCAGTTTGAGTAGTGATCATCACAAGTGATGTCGAGATGATTGTAAACAGATTTTTGACTGAAATATCTAGTTTTAGTAATTTCAATATTGAACTTCAAGAGCGGTGTTGAGATGATAATGAACACATTTATGACTTAAACATCTAGTTGGACTAGTCTGAGTATTGAACTTCAAGAGTTGATGTCGTTATGATTCTAAACACATTTATCGAACCTCAAAAGTGATGTCGAATGTATTGTGAACATATTTATGACTGATATATCTAATTTGAGTAATTTGAATAATGAACTTCAAAAGTGATGTGTAGATGATTTTAAACATACTTATGACTCAAAGCATCAAGGTTAAAATAATTTGAGTATTGATTTCAAAAGTGATGTTGATATCATTGTGTACACATTTATGAGTCTATCATCGAGTTTGAGTAATTTGAGTATTGAACTTAAAGAGTGAAGTCTAGATGATTGTGAAGAAATATATGACTCAAACACCTAGTCTGAGTAATTAGAATATTGAACTTCAATAATGATGTCAAGAAGATTCTGGACACATTTATAACTCAACCTCCCAGTTTTTTAGCAATTTAGGTATTGAACTTCAGAAGTGGTGGAGGAGTGTATTGTAAACACATTTAGATTGAAATATCTACTTAGACAAATTTGAGTATTGAAATTAAAAAGTATTGTCGTGATGGTTCTGAACAGCTTTATAAGTGAAACATCTAATTTGAGTTATTTGAGACTTGAACTTCAAGAGTAATGTCGAGATGATTGTAAACACATCTATAACTTAAAGTTTGAGTAAATTAAGTATTGAACTGAACACATTTATGACTCAAAGATCAGTTCTAGTTATTTCAGTATTGAACTTCAAGAGGGATTTTGAGATCAATGTGAACACAATTTATGATTGCATTAGCTAGTTTGAGTAATTTGAGTATTGAACTTCAAAAGTGTTGTTGAGATGATATTGAACTACATGACTCAGATATCTAGTTTCAGTAATTTTTATATTGGTATTCAAGAGAGATATTGAGATGACTCTGAGCAAGTATATGACTAACATCCAGTTTGATTAATTTGAAAATTGAACTTCAAAATTGATGTCGGGATGATTGCGGAGGCATATACGACTTAAACATCTAGTTTGAGAAATTTGATATTGAATTTCAAGAAAAATGTGAAGATGATTGTGAGCACAATTATGACTCAAACACCCAGTTTGAGTAATTTGAGTAGTGATCATCACAAGTGATGTCGAGATGATTGTGAACACATCTATGACTGAAATATCTCGTTAAAATAATTTGAGTATTAAAGTGAAGACTGAAGGCATATTTTTGGTGTAACAACATGCCAAGAATAATTTTTACAATTAAACTTTTGAATGAGGGACATTATAAAAACAAATTATCCAAACATTTTATTAATAGTTAAAGAAAGAATTCCTCAAAAATGTAGGAGATTTATTTTTATATAAACAGAGCACCAAGGCTTCAAAATAATATCACATTAAGTACATTCTAGACTGACTAAAAAATCAACTGATGCCACAAATACTATAAAATTTACAATAAAATAATAACAGTAATAATTAAAGACAGATCACAACATAAGGTAACCACCGAATGCCATAAAAATACTTTTTCATATCATGTAGTTGTAGGATACTTGCAAGATATATTTTTTAAATCTAGCTTTCAAATACAGAAAAATATGAACGGAGGGTAACATCTTGTAGTGATTTATAAGAGACTACATGATCACTAGGGAGTTAACAATAAATGCTCTTTTAAAAGCACCCTGGGTGAGACAGCGTTCTCAACTGATTGTCTTTGGATGAGATGTGGAGCATTCTGACCTGAGTAAGGGAGGACACTTGTTGAAGCGTTGCGATGGCTTGGCTTGCAGGGTGAGTGAGCACTTTTAACTGTTTTAGAGTGGAGGATGAGCAGAACTTCACAGTATACCATTAGTCACCAAGTGCTCAAAATAAATCAAGCGAAGCAATAAATGTTATTTTTACACTATAAATACATAAGTATACATAATTATGTATTTCATAATGTATTTAAGAAGAAAAATCTTACTTTAAAATCAAAAGTAATTTAAACTGGCATTGAAGGCGAAAGCCAATAACTTGAATGTAAATCATCTTTTATGATTTACTAGGTGATGCATGATACTACATGAATTTTATAGCCATACTTCATTTCGCGTATCTAGATTAACGAAACACATCTTCATAAATTGAAGGAGAAATAGAAGTTGAATTTTGTATGAAAATCATTGACTGTATTAAAGAATCATCCTTCAAGGAGATTTTTAATAAAAGCTTGCACGATCATAAAGATTGAAAACAAATTGAATTAAATTTATATTTCTAACGATAAAAAACAACATTATAACAGAATGGAATAATATAAAATGAAGAATGACATAAAAATGCCTTTCAGGGGAAAAGCTACATTAAGCATATCTTCACATAAAAAAAAATAAAGGGATCATTTTAGTCATAAATTCAAGTAAAAATAACATGCTGCCAACTTTGAAAAAAAGAAATGTTTGAATTATTCTACAAAATTAATGAAATATCAAACTTGTCATTGTTAAACCTTCAAAGGGAGGAGAAATGTTTGCAACAGATAAAGCTACATACATTTTTTTTTACAAAGAAAAGATAAACGTTTCTAACTCCAAATACGACCAAACTCTTTCAGAATTACCATAACCGGATTTACAAACTTCTTTCAACTTTTTATCACCATTGATAGCACACATGATGGATACGAATTAAAGTTTTTTTAAATGTATTTTTACCTTTTACAGTTTTTGACCATTACAAAATTTTGCTTTTTAAATTATAACTTACATATTGTAATATGCTGTTTTTTTTAATTATATAGGTTTTGAAGGAACTGAGAACCAGATAAAATTAAATTAATTTTATTCCATGGACTATTAATAAAATATGGATGATATTGCACTTCACGAATCTAAAATAGGAAAAACAATTTCGTATGCAAGGATGTGTCTGTAGATATAAAACAAATTTTATATAGCTAAATTCTTCTCATATCTTTTCTTTTACTTAATTATAATATATCATTTTGGGCCCTCCTTTTCTTGTTACTAAATAGGTAACTTAAGTGAAATAATCCACTCTTACAGTTAGTTTCGAGTATCACTACGTACGCTCATTATGTGTTATGAATAAACTGAAAAGTTTAGGTTTTTAGTCTGTACATGCAGCGCTAGTGGTTGAGAGTTACTATAAAGCCAGGAATATTAACAATATAAGGAATAAATAATGAATCAATATATAACGAACACAAATTAAGTTAAACATTTTGGACTAAAAATTGACTAGTCTAGTGCGATTGGTGTTGTTCCAACGATTTTACTTAATTCTGTTTGATGTATAGAAGTCCATGACAAGATTAAATAATGTTGCCTATATTCTTCTTTAAATTAACATTAAAAAGGAAGTTTGTGGATTGAGATCAACAGGTTCTCTCAATTTTGTTATAGTATTCACTTAGGAAAGGAATGGATTCTGTAAGTTGTGCTAGGTCAGACTGCTCCAGTTGTACCCTCAGCGTGCAACTGTCACCACTGCTGGTGAAGAGGGGAGAGGGGATTGGTCGGCGGTCAGGACAGGATGGCCCTCAGCGAATCTCTGTTGCTGAATAGGAATACATGAGAGGCGGTGAAGCAGAGAGGACAGACGGTTCTCATGGAACTCCGCGAGCCGTCTGTCTCCTTGCAATAGTGAAGAGCACAAGTGGATCTGAGAGGATTACTGGTCGGCGGTGCTATCTGACAGGACAGAGTACCTGATGGCCCTTTCGGCTCGTCACTAATGCCAGCCGAAGAAGAGATGAGTACCTCACGGACACTTCGTCTCATCTTCTCAGGACTTACTGGCTGACATTAAGAACCTATGTTATCAGTCGTCAGATGTTGCATTTCAGGCCGCCACCGCCCTCCCTTGGACCTAGTCCCTAACAATGGTTGGTCGCCGCTCCGCCTCCAAGAGGGCCTGTTGGTCGCCGTCACTTCCCAGAGATGGGGGCTGGCTATCCTCCGTGGTTGACCCCCCTATTTCACCCATTCCACCTTCCTTCTTTCCCACCAAGTAGTACGTCATCAACTGTCCCTTCCCTTTCACTGCTACTAAACCCCTTTGCTCAAACGTGTAACCGAACCTCTTCAAAATTTCACTTGTCTCAGCTGTAACCTGAAAAAGCAAAATTTCTTTATTATTTTATTCATTATAAAATAGTTAATAGTTTCTTCATTGGCTTTCCTCTATCACATTAGCTCTGAAACAGATTGTTAAAGAGCTAATGTTTCATTAATTAATTTAAAATTCATTACCTCATATTACAAAATATAATATTACCTCAAAGATATAATTGAACCTATTGCTACACTGTCCTCTCTCAATGCAAAGATCAAAATAACCAAACTTTGACACCACTCTCTCCGATATAGATCACCACAGGTACAGAAATGTACCTGTTACGTTTCTAACGTAGTCCAAGTTACAAACTCATGATTGCATCCATAAATAGTAATTAACATCCATTAAAACGTTTTTTCCCGAGGTTTATACCAACAATCAGTTAAAATACTCAATGGATAACAAGTCACTTAATTATTTTACAGCAAGGTTTTATTCCGTTTTCTTTATATTTTTGTATCCCAAGTCATGTAATAAGTTTTGTTTTACTCCATCAAAAATGTATGAGTTCTGTAACTTCTTTGTTTGAAACTAAATTACTTCTTTATTTTGTTGCGTCGTATATGATTTCTTCTCTACGGATGGATGGGGAAATTATTTTAATTCTATTTCTTCAGACTACCAATATTCAATGACAAGACACCCAAACACACATACACCTCATTCACACGCCCCCCACAACCCACATATTATATACATATTTTAAAATAAACATAGAACCATCCGTAAGGACAAAAAACTAAATGCGTAGAAAAACATTGAAAATCACCGAAAAAACTTTGTAATACATTCAGTTTTCACCGTCATGAGGAGAAAAAGTATTGTTCGATTTGTACACAGTAACATCAAAGAAATTGCTGTTTGAACATCAAGCAGACAACTTCTAATGAAGATCAGGGTCATATATAGAAATAAATTGTCGAAATTATTCTCTGCGTTTTTTCTCCGTCATTTAACATATATATCACACACAGTCTGAAATTACCCCAAAAGAATAAACTAAGTTCTCAAAGAGAACAAAATAGAAGAAGACTAACAAAAACCCATTTTGATATTTCAATATGCGTTATAAGTAGAGAACGGAGAGTAGAGTTCAGTGGACCTGTGACGGGGAGAATAGCCCTTTTCTCCATTTGTGGTATCACAAGGGGCGAGTTTGTAGTATATGTGGATTCTTTCTCTGATGGGACGGCCTCTGCAACCTAACCTAACCTTCATTCTTATCAATAAGTATTCATCTTCTTTAGGCGTAAGCGAGCATTTTAATATTGTCCATTTAGTTAAATTTGGTTAATACTTAATTAGGTTGGTACTGTTTATAATTTGAATAAACCATTACTAATGTGACAAAAGTATTATTTTAGTTAAATATACGAAAGTAATATATATAATATAAAAGATATTATAACTTTTGAAGATTATAATATCGGTCTTACTATCGATGCAACCTCGATAAAGAATTATTACACATTAAACAGATGAAATTCTATAAATATTAGTGATGGTTTATTCAAATTCAATCCAGTGTTAAACAGAGTAATAAAATAGTCTATTGTTGGAAGGGGGTTAACTGTTATTATTGATAGCCTTCTTAACACTAGAAGAGTTTAGCAGCAACCAGCGATTGTTTTACATATTTTTTTCCTGAACTCCTTTGTTTTTTGATACACTTAATATCTTAGCTACATTTTTGAATTCTTACTATGGTTTAGACGTTGCTATGCATGCTGAAGTTTAATAAAAGAAAAGTAGTAAACCTTAATTAATTTTACATTATGTGTCGTAGTCAAAATCTTATTGATACCATTGTATCCAAATAATACTTTTCAGTATATCAGATTTCAACAAACGTTTTTTATTTTGTTATTGATTACTGTAATTCACTTAGATATTTGAGGGTTCAACATTAATTCGACTTTTACTTACCAGACAAACCTAAACTCCATTATTATCACAGTAGTAATACATTGTGGAACATGTTTAATTAATTACGCCACTATTTTTTTAATTAACCGCTGTTTCTATCAATCTTAGTTATTCAAAAAATAATTATTATTCCTAAAATGCTACCTTTTCGAAGGATTTATATGACTTCATCAGGGATATGAAACAATGCATTATGCATTAAACTGAAATAGAATTTTAAGTATAAAAAACACAAGTGATTGGTTGAAGGGGATTACCAGCACACTGGTTGGAAGTTACCTGAATACAGCCTGCCTTCCCAGTGCTTTCCATTCTTGACGCCACGTTTACTGTGTTTCCCCAGATGTCGTAGTGGGGTTTCCTCGCTCCAATCACTCCTGCGGTTATCGGTCCATGGTTGATACCTAGAATGACAATCGTGATCACACTATCATCACAAGTCAAATGACTTGTACTAAAGACATTTTTTACGTTTTGACATCTGACAATTTTCTTTCTAATTTTTACTTTCTGAATTGTAATAACCACTACGTTATAAATTATTTGTATTATCAAGATGGCCATCCGAAGTAGCGTTGCACGGGTTATTATAGGATTCCCTGTAACAATGTGAGCACACTAAACTCTACGGTAAGGTAGTTGTTGAATTCATAATAAACGTATTACTTCCATTAAAAGAATATTATTATTACTGAAAGAACTTGAACCTAGTCAAATACTAAAAAGTACTGGCAATGTTCCAATGCAGGTATTCTCTTATATTTCACTCTATGCCACCAATAGCGTCTAATTGAATCTCAAACTATGGCTTTTGAACTGGCATCAGATTGAACAGGTCAGCTTTCTGTCTTCTATTCTGGCACGAGGAGCACTGGTCATAGATGATTACAGCCATCACCATCCTCAACATGAGGGTGGATGGTCACCTCTGCCCCCCCCCCCCCTCACCAATGTGCCTTAAGCTTGTCGTGGGGGGGAAGGAGCTTAACACGCCTAGATGGCGTGAAATTAATTCTAAAGATAATTTCAAATTGAATGGGTAGAACAATAATTGTTTAGCCAATAGCTTAGTGTCTAAACTTATGTATGTTTCTGAATTTTCGGAGCAAGACTGAAAAACAAAATTTCTATTAATAACCGAAACAATAGTCGGAATACCAGTTACTTGGCCATGTGGTATTTACTTATCTTAGGAAAATAACGGACAAGTCTCCACATAAAAAACAAGGTTTGTTTAGGAATAGGAAGGATAAGGGTATCTATAAACTGTTGTTTTTGTTGTTCTTGTTGTTTCTAATGATCACGCTTATAGCCTTCCATCTTTAGTGCTGATTCGCGCTCAAAGTGTATTTGGCACCCATTGCAGTAACAGAGTCACATTACCAGGGTCTCATTCTACATCGAGAGCACAGAACTTATCTCATTCTAGTTCATTAGAGTAAGTATCTTTAACTAATTACTTGACATCGAACAGACTCGAGACCTATGACTTAACGCCCCCTCTGAGGGGTGAGATGCACAAGATTTGGACCTGTGACCTTTAGTTCTAAAGGTTCTAAGAACTCTTAGGCTTCAGCTATTAGTTCTGACTACTAACAGACAGATATTTATTATCACTTCTAGTTGTAATAAACTAGCCACTATCATGGTTCAAAACCTTTTTAAAGGAGAAGTGCCTAAACTTTGAAGACATTGTTATTATTTTGTAATAATTATAGGGCACGTCATTGGTTGTTATTATCAGGTTCAAGGATCTAGTATTGCACAAATAGAAACTCATTTTCAGAAAGAATAGCCTATATTCATACTTAGAGCACGTATTTGTTTTGTAGTAAATTATTCAAGGGCTAAGGAAAACAACAATATCTACCCATTTTGAGGACGAAGTGGTTAAAGCTCTGTTCATTGATACCTTGAAGAGCCTTCTTTAATTCAAAAGCAAATTCCACCAACAGCGACAAATGAGCCCATCTCACTTCTATTGAATCATCAGGCTATAAACATAACAAATCAAGATACACTAATACTTTACATATAGAGAGCAAATAATAATTTTCAATTAATTAAATTCTGCTCAAAAATATGTTTCATGACTTTAAGGATTCAAGTGTGCCCACAAAACTCAGACCATTTGGTCAAGGGCACTAATTCGTAGAGTTACGAAATATGTATATATGATGCTAGAGAACGCTAGCGAAGTAAACCTCAATTACAACATCAATTCAATGATTTAGTCAACTATAATGTTTACTTTCTGTCAGTCATACTTCAAATTTGTTAATATTTTTATATTAATCAATATAGTAATTGACCATAGGTATTATTGAAATTTGCGTACACTTATACGCCTTTTGTCCTATTCAAGGGGCGACATTGTGACTAATTGTACCATTCGGCACCCATTATGAGACAGTGTTATGAGGCAAACCACCTCACAGCACTGTCACCAACGACCATCCAAGTGTTCATCCCACCCAATGATGCTTAACTTCAGGGACCTCGTGGGAACTGTTGTTTTCAACATGTCTATGGCCGTTGGCTTTACAATTATTTAATTAAATAAATATTGAAACATTTAAAACATACAACATTAAAACACAGATAAAGTCAACTTGGTACACCTTGAGTGCTCAACCGTCAGTTAAGCTCTTTAAGCAATTACTTAAATACTAGAAATAAATCCTGGTAAGTACTGGTTCATATTTTTATGGTTGTTTCTGTCCATACCAAAAATGTCTCTTGGTTATTTCCTAAATAAATAAATGTCCTGGACTCTGACTTCATTTTATAACTAATAATTTCTAATTATTTTATTACAATCAATTTTATTCCTGTGTGAAATCTGTCGAACAAACAAAAAGTACTAGGTACAAAGTTTATTCGGGTCATCTAATATTGCTGCTACTCACAACTAGTTAAGCATTCTAAAATATCAAGTGGCGATAAAAAACTTTCAGTGCTTTACTCTAATTTACTGTTGTAAGGGAATTGTATTTAAACATATATAAACTTTAAAGTACAGAGAACAGAGAAAACAACAAAACATTAACTGCGACTGAAAATTCAAACAATATTCGTCATCAGGAGAAGATTAGAAGAGAAGATGACGATATTCATGTCAAAGTCCAGAGCTATTTTTTTAATTGATCGTAGTCAGTGTTTGGTTTGTTCTATAATCTGTGCTATATAAAGTCTAGTATTTTACAATCCTTCTCGTATTTAAAAAAAAAAATGTAATTTAAGGACACGGTAACTCTACAATCAAGGAAATCTGCAAAAAAATTTGTATTAATGTTATTATGTTAATTTCTTTGGCACACATAATGTACAAATTAAAGTGCATTTATGTAATTAACAAACATTGATGTTATTTTTCTTCACTCTGATATCTCAACTGAAGAGAAGAAAACAAACAAATACCATAAAACTAAATAAATTTTTAAAACTTTTATTTAAATGAAACATGTAGTCTGTTACCTTTTATTATAGCAGACGTAATTAAGAAATGATGGAATTATGAAATTACCAACTTTGATTGCATTATTTCGAGCATTGAAGTACTTATTGTATGACATGTGCAATGCAGGGTATTCAAATACTTAAGGGTCCTTCAAACTATGTATTTTCGAAACAAAATACACTCATGCATACAAAAATCAGACAACAACGGTAAAGGTATAACGCTAAAATAGTTATAACTGTATTTTTAGCCTTTAACTCTTTCCACACAGACGTTGACTAATAATCAGTAATTTCAATTTTTTTTTGAATCACCACATGTTTATGATTAATCAATTTCACGTTAATAATGATACTGCTTAGGCAACAATTTAAAATTCAATTCAAAGGACAGTAGGAGTGTATTAGTTGTGATACCTTTGCCAGGGTAGCTGTGTTCAGTCCACTAGCAGCCATATAAGTGGAACCAATGGTTTTAATTTTAATAATATCCTGATATTTTGGCTGCCCCAACAACTACGAAAAAAATACAGCATTAAAGATTCATTTAATATCAGGGCAATCATATTTTAAAGATATGCGACCTATGGAGCTGGAAAATCTAGTAATAAAGTCTTAACTGGAAATTGTAGGGTAAAAATCTAATGAAATGGTCTCCACATATAAAACTTTTAATGATATAAACAACGCGTTTCGAACACGTAGTGTTCTTCTTCAGGCATTAACTAAAAAAATACAATGACACCAGAGAGTTACCTATAGTACAAAGTAAATAAGTACAAAAATTAATATAAAATAAAATAAGGCAGAAAGTACGAACCTTAGGGTGAGGGCCTCTGAATAAGACTGACTGGAAATGGAAAGGACATGGGTGGGGGTATATAGGGTACATCTGTTTCTTATTAGAGCAGGTACAGTTTTCTCTAAAGTTAGGCTGAGCCTTTACATTTTCTTTTAGACTAAGTGTAGGAAACATATTGAAAAAATATGTTTTTTCATATTTTTCAATATGTTTCCTACACTTAGTCTAAAAGAAAATGTAAAGGCTCAGCCTAACTTTAGAGAAAACTCTACCTGCTCTAATAAGAAACAGATGTACCCTATATACCCCCACCCATGTCCTTTCCATTTCCAGTCAGTCTTATTCAGAGGCCCTCACCCTAAGGTTCGTACTTTCTGCCTTATTTTATTTTATATTAATTTTTGTACTTATTTACTTTGTACTATAGGTAACTCTCTGGTGTCATTGTATTTTTTTAGTTAATGCCTGAAGAAGAACACTACGTGTTCGAAACGCGTTGTTTATATCATTAAAAGTTTTATATGTGGAGACCATTTCATTAGATTTTTACCCTACAATGAGTAAATACCACATAATAACAGATTGCACTACATTAGAATTAACTGGAAATATTCAATATTTAAATACAAGAAGTTACAAAAATATGTCATGTTTATTTTAGACGATCATATGAGTTAGGATCCACAAATAAGGAAAGATGAACACTTACAGTTTCAAATTTTCGTTTTCATCTTTAAGTGTCACAGATTTCAAATCACTTCAAATTTAGCTTACATGCTATGCAATAGACACAAAAGACTGATAACACTAAAATGGCCCCATATAATAAATTATCTTTTAATCAAATGTACACTTACTTAACTGTTTAGTACAAATCATGAATCTACATTTTATACTTACAGCATCAAAATCAGATATGACCTCGTTTAAAAATCTCAAACATTCCAAGCCTTGATTGTTGACTGTTTCTTCCGAGTAGAAATCTGTAACAAAATTAATTCTGCACTGTTTGAAATTACATTGACTTTTAATATAAAAAAACAAATTATGACAAATAAACACAACTTTTTAGTAAAAACTGAGAAGGGTTTTTGATTCTGACGAAGACCGCTAATTGCAGTTGAAAGGTCCTAATTTTTTTTCCCCATTTCATATTGTGGTTTGATCATTGATATATATATATATATATATATACTTATGATGAAATAAAGAAACTCAAACATATTTACTAAACGTGGAAGTTTAACGCAGTCTCGGCATTCACGATCTTCAAACTGATAGTTCCGTCTTTCTCACTATTTTCCAATACCAAAGAACAGTCGGAATGAAATTAGTTCACAAACTTAAAATGTTAACAGGAGTAAAGGTTAACAAATATGTTCAAGTGAGGATTTGCTACCATCTTAAACTAATATATATTAATATCGAAACGAATTTAAGGCACTTGTTAAATAAAATATTTAATACAAGTTATGTTTTCGTTTTGAATGATTAAAAACATATCATCGACCTGAGTTTAATGAATTTTATTTTATTTCTCTCCTGATGATGAAGGAAGTCGAAATATTGACTTTGTAAGTTCTGTGTGTTTTACTCTGAAATTTAATGCTATGTACTCTGTGTGTGGGTGTGTCAAGTTACTGAAAAGCACTTACTATGAACTACCATATCTAACTCCTCCTCATATTTTGACATCGTCATCAGGAAAACAACGGTTAAATATCAATGATATAAGATGAAGAAATATAGAAGTTAATTATACCAGTCCTTGTTATGGTTATCTTTTTAATTGACGTATTGTTAAAATCCTTGTTGACCGTTTCATGTTCATGTTATGTACAGAAATATCTGACAATATTCAATCATACACCTATATTAAGAGATAATAAGAAATTAAAAGTTATAGCGAGATATAAAGTGAAATTATTGACGTTAGATGTAAAGAATTATCTACGAGTATTCGTCAAGTGATCTGAAATGCACACAGTTTCTGATAAGTTCTCCTTTATCTGCTTTATACTCCGATAGCTTTTCAGTTATTTCGTAGTTTGATTATCCATAAAATAATTTTGCACGACCCCTTAAATTGTTGAACTGAAAGATAGTAACAAGTAACTCCTAAAATTGGTTTTTGTTCGCCTCCAGAGATTACCATGCGCATTTATCAAAACCTATTTCACGTTAATTCAGCTTCTCTAATTAAAGCACGTGTAAAATGATATCTTCTCAACAAGAGCTACATGGAGTTTAAAAACGTTGTGCTTCAACACCTCTAACACATTATTCATCTTTCTCTTTTAGTCCTTTGCATATTTTTGTCCTTGAAGTATTTCATTACTACATATTTAGTCATAAATTCTGTCCAGGTATTGAATATTAATTTACATAAATATATATCAATTAATGAAAATTAAGTGTTATTTATTACCTTTATTTATTATTTTATGCTATTAAATATTTATTAATGAAAATATTGTACAGCAACAGACCAAAGGTCAAGAACTTTTATGGTATCAGGCTTTATTATTTAATAAAGTTGAGAGACAAGTTGTAGGAATCCGACTTGCCTCGTAATGCAGCTCACCATAAATCTACGGCTAAAAATTACCGTATATAACCGTTATAACTTTCCACCAATATAACAAAGTGCAGAATTAACGTATAAAAGTGTGGGAGTTCGAAAGAAATATGATATACCCCAACGATTTTTCGTCTTCTTGCCTGAACGTTCAAGTCAAATCGGAAAATATCATAATATTTACAACAACAACAAAGATAAAAAAAGATTGTCCATTTGTTCAACTAATATTTTAGTTTTCAAACTGGTGTTACCAGGATACTAAAATTCAAAACATAATCCAAAATCAAAATATAATAACAAAGCAAAACTGACCTGAAATCTACAGTAACTCACGACACAGTAATACATTAATAATAACATTTACATGATATGAATAGTGCCATTTCAGAACGATATGGATGAAAAAATTGGGCCACAACACCAAAATAAAGAAACACTCGGAATCACTAATCATAACACATGGATCCACGGTTGTAGTCCTAAAGACGTATTTATCTAACTAAATTAATAACTACAACACTCCCGCCATAACTACATTGGAATACTGTTACATGATAAAGTACGCAATTAAAAAAAATGAATACAGTTATACTCGGCTTAAACTCAAACAAATCTGTAGGCTATACTTGAGATTGTTCATGATATGTGTGTGAGAGTGCAATGATATTTCGTTACATTTTAATTATTGCAATAATGGCTGATTACCGTAAATAAAAAGGAGAAATCAGGTAAATTAGAGAAACATAATTTACTTATTAAGTAAATCTTCTACGAAATGAATATTTTTTTAATTTTCCTTATATCCAAAAAGTTAGTGAACAGCTGGATTGTTAGGAAGAAGAATACATTTCTTTTAATTTTGAGAAAAAAATCAAGACTGTACCATAAGTCACATAAGTCCATAAGTAATTAATTGGTGGTATGTGCTGTAACCGGATTTAATTGGTGTATACAATTAATATAATCAATCTACTTAATTGCCCATAAATTATAGGACATCCTGTATAAAGCAATTTAATGGATTTCACTTTGGAATTTCTACCCCGTGATTTAATCTGTTTATTTATTTTTTTTAAATATAAAATTTACTCAGGCATATAAAAGCTTCTTATGATCATTTTACTAGTGAGCATTAAATGCTCCAATGATAAAGCAATGAAATAAAATTTTATAATCATTAAAATATTTTGCTGTAAAATAAAACAATTTTATTATTTATACAATACAAATCCTTATATCTGTTTCTATTTGTTATTACAATTTTTTTCATTTTATTAACTTCAAATATTGTAAATATTGAAATTCAGTTTTCGCAGTTCTATGGTGCCACCTTACCATTGCAGACTAATTTGCAGAATATCCAGTAAACAAGAGGTTTCAGCCTAATTTTACTGATGCACATGATGATTATTAATAATTTTTGTGATGACTTACAAAATAATGCCTGGACATTCATCAATGAACAAAATTTTTTTTTTGATTGGTCCTGTTTTTTTATTTGTATTTCACATAATAACGAAACAAAAGTTTATGAACAAAAGAATTCTGATGGCCTAATTAACAATCTTTACATTAAAAAATTGGCATTTTTAATTTTTTTTTTTTTTTTTTTAAATTTTATTTTACATAGTCACAACAATGCAAATGTACATTACCAGTGACAATGATGAAGGAAATATATACATTACACATGGAGGCAGGAGGGAAGAAATAATTCAGTAATTATACTTCCTGGCGTGAGAAATTTTAAATTTAAAAATTTAAATTAAAAAAAAATATAAAATGGTTTACAGGTGTGGTCTAGTGGTAGCGTGCGTGCCTGAAACTCTGAATATTGGATATGTTGAATCTCAGTTATTGCCCTAGATTTTTCAACCCTTTGAGATGACGTAAGCTGTCGGTCCCAAACCTCCATGGGGTCAGGGTCTCATTAAAGATTGTCGCCCAAATGAACCTGAGTAAAGTAAACTTTATCAACTTTTATTAAACCACAATCAACTTCGTGGTTCATCCATAATTAAAATAGGTGCCAAATAACAAATGAGTCACTCCTTCCACCTTTTTAGAACAGCACTATAAGTTGGTAACTAAGTTTTCTTATTACGTAAGTTTTCATGTGTGATGTCATGTCGAAATGCTAAACTGTGTGAATTCCGCAGTTTAGTCCCAATTTGCGCAGTCTTAGTCCTATATTATAGAACTATTTTTAAAGTTATTTGTGAGCTGTTCACTCTGTAATATAGAATTTATTCAGTTCGACTCTATTATTTTTTTTCTTCTTCTGAGAGGACTAACGAAATTAATTAAAGAGGATAACTAACGTACTCCACTAACATACTTCATATACTTTCAGTTCAGTTCATTACATAGTCTTTTCCGTTCTTTTATGCACAGCGAAGTCGTAAGCCTGTGGAACCATTCAAAAGAGTTACGTCATGATACCTGAAAAGTTAGGCATAGAAGCAAACAGGACTCCAACTTCTGCGTAACTCTGGCTGTATAGCTCTTCGTGTTGTCTCTTCTTCCGACCCAAAAAGTGGAGAGCTACATGAGGTGGCAAGATGTTGTAGACTAGTGCTTCATTCTTACGTCTTATGTCCGAGGCTCGTTCTCGTTGTTCCTCCACTTCTACTTTCCAAACGTATAGTACTCTCGAAGATTTCTCCATCTGAAAACGATGAAACACTAACTGAAGCAGAATGTTATTGAAAGTTATATTGTAACTAAATTACAGTAAACGAGTGAAATTAAAATTGACGTCTACACCAGTGTAGGGATTTAGAATTTGGACTAAGACTTTTCAACGAAAACAAACTAACACAGCTGTATTAGTTGAGAGATCTTAGATCATTTCCGCAATTCTTACTGAGGTTTAGACTTTGATTTTTATTTCATGTGTTTATTGCGTCATAATATTATATACTGCGAACATATATATAAGTTCAAATGTGAAGAAAAATAGCACTCATAATAAACAAACACATTTCTTCTCTAAGTTTCGGTAAAACAATCTTCAAGAGAAAAAAGAAAGCGATACCAATCACGCCAGATATATATATATATATATATATATATATATATATATATATATATATATATATATATATATATTATTTACTTGGTTTAAGGATGACAACCTGTTCTGGAATTGTCATTTTCAACAACATAAGTCGTCATCTTAAGTGTGATTTTAATAGCTTAGTAGCAGGAATAATTTTCCTAATAAAATCATTAATGCTCAACCATGAATTAGTAACAATCAAAGGATGAATGCTAGTAATAAAATACGAGTATAGTAAGTGACAGTAATACTAGTAATAAAATACCGAGATAGAAGTGCTAGCGTCTTCCCAGAGGTGGAGAAACCTCACAGAAAACAAATATTATCCGTTTCAAAGAGATCACCACTATATCAATTAGTATTGACGATTCCTAATTTTTTCCGATTCCGATACAAAGTACGATTCCCGGATAATGTTCATTAACGATTCGATACCAAGTACGATTCCGATGCACATTAACCATTTTTCTGCTTAAAGCTGTTATTTCTTAAAAGGTATACAGACCATAAAATACCAAATCAATTGTGAGCGTTAGTCCCTTTTTTTTGTTTTCTAGTGGTAACTTCAACAAAATGTATATATATGAAGTAAAAAACCACAATTTTTGACAGTATTAGTCACACTTCAAACAAATAGATGTATTGTTATAACAGTTCAGATAACTTAGATATTAAGACAATCTTAATGAAAGAATCGGAAATCTAGGGTATTTATTTACCGATGCGGATTCCTCCGGAAATACAGGATTCTTACCATTAACTATTCAGATTAATCATCCCAACACCAATATCGATAAAACTTGCTAATTTGTCACTTCATTTTGAGGTATATAGTAGTATGAAGCAGGGACAAAAAATTATAAGACACTAAGCTTAAATAATCAAGAAAATATTTAGTATATAAATCATGGTTTAAAGAGAGAAATTTGAAATTTTCAAAAATGTCAAACAGAAATATTTAAAATATTTGACCGACTTAATGAACTCTATGAATCATATGGTTGACGGCCTCAGACTACTCTGCAAGGTGGATTGTGAACATATAAAAACAGTAAACTGCTGTGACAACTATTTACATGCTCTTGATTTTTCTTATAATCCAGTCATGTTTCTGCAAACACTATGATTAAAGAAACAAAATTTTATAGACATTAAAAGAAAAGAAAATTTATACTAATAAAACAGACTAATTTATATTACTTACATCGCAACAAGTAACTTTTGAGATTCAATAAGTTTTAATAGTCAGCAAAATAACTCTAAAAGTCTAGGTGTTCCCGTTTTATGGTACATACACAACCTGAATAATATATATCGAGAAGAACTAAAGTTTTTTTGCAGTTAATTATTTATTTTATATTAGAACTTTCTTTATTAATTTTGTAAACGATTAAATCGTTTTTTTAACGTTCTTAATCGTTTGATATTTTGTCTTAACGGATTGTTTCGTTTTTGAATTTACTTTCATTTTCATTTTTTAATTTTTTAGTATATCATACATTTATTATTACTTTTTTATACTAATTTACTTGTTTATATACATATACTTTCCTTTACTTTCCTGGTTTTCCCTTTCTCCCTCCTCGCTCAATGGTCTAACACACTAGCTATTAGTTAGTACTTAACCAGACAACCAACCACTCCATCTCTTCATTATAACGGATATCGACTTATTGAACCGATTATTGTCAGTAATTTCTCCTTGTTATTTATAATTCTTCTCCTATTTAAGACAGTTTATTTTGATATATATATATATGTATATATATATATATATATATATATATATATATGATCAAACCACAATAAGAAAATGGGAAAACAAGACTAAGATATTTCAACCGTAAAAAGCGGTCTTCGTCAGAGTCAAAAACCCAACTTAGTCTTTTTTCCCATTTTCTTATTGTAGTTTGATCATTGATTGTTATTTCACGTGTTTATGTGAAATCTTTATATATATATGTAAAAGTTGGAAGCAGTCCGTCATTTAAACATATATTGTTAAATAACGCCCAATATTTGGCTTCTATCTGTTTCTTACACAATTTCGCCAGTTTCCGGAATTCCTTCCTCGTCTTTTCATTAAAACTATAAAGCTTATCACCAATATTGCTAGTCGACATGTTTCGAATGTACCACATTCATCATCAGGGCAATAATGAAAATAATAGTAGGATTGTATATTCCTACATTATTCTCAATCCAATACAATAATAGAACAACCCTACTATTATTCTCATTATTGTCCTGATAATGAATGTGGTACATTCTAAACATGACGACTAGCAATCTTAGTGATAAGATTATAGTTTTAATGAAGAGACGAGGAAGGAATTCCGGAAACTGGAGAAATTGTGTAAGAAACAGACACAAGTCAAATATGGGGCGTTATTTAACAATATATATATATACGTTTCACGATGAATCACAAACAAAGAACTAAGGAACAAATACACTTACTGTCTCTAATTTTCGGTTGAACCGTCATCAGGAAAGTTGAGAAAGGGACACCAAGCGCAACTTGGAAAGGGACACCAAGCGCAACGTCGCTTCACAAATGCGCTTGGTGTCCCTTTCTCAACTCTCCTGATGACAGTTCAACCGAAAATTAGAGACAGTAGTGTGTTTGTTTCTTAGTTCTGTGTTTTTGATTCATCGTGAAACGTTTGTTGTCCTTTTGGATCGTTATCCTGTTTACAATATATATATATATTATTAAAATAAGCAGCAGCTTCTGCATTGACCAGTTTCTTGTTGACACTCTCTAGTTTTCGTATCACTTTGCGGTGACACTCTGGTAGCTTCCAAAGAAGGTTAGCAAAAGACATTAACACACACAATAAACATAGGTCAAACACGAAAAACTAAATTTTAATCACTGTTTTAATCACTAAATTAACAAACTAAATAAAAATACGTACAAGCTTTCAGCTCTCATTCGCCATCCTCAGGTATAAACTCAAATTAATTAAGTCTAATGCAGTATAGTTAAAATAAAATAAAATACTTGAACAATGTCTACAAAATTACTGTACTTTAGGAAGTGAATCTAAGGTGGGAGTGAGGGGAGGGGGAGGTATGCATGGCGACAGGGTCGGAAGTGAATCTAAGGTGGGAGTTAATCTTGTGTACTACAAAATTAAAGTACAGTAATTTTGTAGACATTGTTCAAGTATTTTATTTTATTTTAACTATAGTGCATTAGACTTAATTAATTTGAGTTTATACCTGAGGATGGCGAATGAGAGCCGAAAGCTTGTACGTATTTTTATTTAGTTTGTTAATTTAGTGATTAAAACAGTGATTAAAATTTAGTTTTTCGTGTTTGACCTATGTTTATTGTGTGTGTTAATGTCTTTTGCTAACCTTCTTTGGAAGCTACCAGAGTGTCACTGCAAAGTGATACGAAAACTAGAGAGCGTCAACAAGAAACTGGTCAATGCAGAAGCTGCTGCTTATTTTAATAACATATGCTTAAGGAAAGACCTGCTGCCTTTGTACACAAATATATATATATAAAGACTTCACATAAACACGTGAAATAACAACCAATGATCAAACAATCCAACTGAGTTGGGTTTTTGACTCTGACGAAGACCGCTTGTTACGGTTCAAAGATCTTAGTCTTGTTTTCCCATTTTCTTATTGCGGTTTGATCATTGATTTATATATATATATATATATATATATGTGTGTGTGTGTGTGTGTGTGTGTGTGTGTGTGTGTGTGTGTGTGTGTGTGTGTGTGTGTGGCATGAAATGTTGCTCCATGGAATTTTACATAAAAATTACTACGAAAGTAACACATGGATGGTCTTACTTCTAAATTTTGGTAAACATCGTCATTAGGAGGTGTAATGTCCTTGAGGGAGGCAAGGCGGTGACTGAAGAACAATAGTCACAGTACTCCCTTTACACAACAGCTGTGCAACAATCGTGCTATTGCTATTAAACTTCAATCACCGCTCTGCTTCCCTGCATGACATTTCGCCTCCTGATGACGTGTATTAACGAAATATGAAGAGAATAATATCAGTACCTATATCTGTGTTGCTTTCGTTATAATTTAAATATATATTACCTGAGATCGGCACTTCCTCCCTCAGTTATTATTTCAAATATTACTGCACTTTACCTCACAACACTGGTCAATAAGTTACTCACATGCCTCGCCAAGAAAGACAGGGCAATAGCCACAAAGAGAAGTAGTATCGAGAGATTCTCCCTTCCTCCCAAATGTCTAAAACAAAAAAAAACATAATTCGTCTTTCTACCTATATTTATTCATTACAATATTCTATCAATTTTAATCATACATATTGAATACATTAAAAATAAGGAAAAGAATTTCTTATGTTATATTTCACCATTCTAGTCCAGTAATGAGGTGTTGATAATATTAACTTATTCAGTTTCATCAGAGATTAACATTTCATTTTGTTTCCAGTTACAAACTAAATAGAACCATTTTGGCCATTTGAATGCTCTAAAACCTTATAGATAAATGGAGGATGAACATTTACAGGAGAGGGAATCTTTATCAATCTCTAGAGTATTAATGTATTTACTTTATTTGAATCCACTTTTTAAGTAAATAAGAACAGCTATAAGGAGTTACACGTGGGTGTTGTGAACAAAGCGGCAGGTTATTCAAGGTTATGGAGGAGGTCTGACACCTAATACATCATTTTCTAACGGTCATTTTTCCCAGATTCAACTAAATATGTGCGTATTATAACACTCCTAGACAATTAATTTTATAAATAAAACCGTTTTTAATTAGTCTAGCATATTTAACTAATTTGATGAAAGTAACAGTGGTTTTACTTTTAACATAGTATCGAAAATGTGTAATCTTGAGACCTCCTTTCCAACATTCGGAGTACTCCTAATAAGTTGTAATGTTTGGAATCAAGCAAGTGGGGACAACTTCAGTCACCACCCTGAAGTGGTAGTGGCACAACTGGCTTGGGATCCGACGTGATGACCGGTATAAAGAATGCTTTGCACTGGTTTAACCCGGTTCAAAGTGGATATTGCAGTCTTAGTGCTCTTCATATTGGTATCACATTTAGTAGTATTGATGTTTGTATTCGGTAGTAGTACTTTTTAGTGTTAGTGAAAACACTGTAATTAGATGCAGTCTGAAATATGGATTATATATTCATTTATTGATTTATTTAATAGGTACTAGGATAACGCAAATGGATTTGTATGGATCAGGAGTCTATCGTGAAATAGTTTACAGCTTTTACTTCTACGTTATGAACAAAGCAACCTTGAGGTCTTTGTGTATAATTTGCTGGACACACAGAATAGAATGCGTGGGAAAGTTTGTGACGATTCAGGAGTGGTATATAAAGGACGCCATAGTCTATTTCACAGCAGACTTTCGATTCAATTACTCAATTCAGTTACCTAGTCATAGGACTCGATAAGTAATCTATGATACGGAATTGAATAGATACATATCCATATACGGTTCGATTGTAACCGATGTTAATTATATTGGTTTGGTATGAGACCAGGTAGGTTTGAGGATTACGGTTTGTATATGTCCCCCTCCCGATTGACTTCACTTTATCGTGGTGAGGTTCCCTCATGGCATGAACTAAGAAAGCCACAACTGGGCGGAGGGTTAGCCTGGGTCAGCATCAGGGGCACGAAAGTCCGCTCGTTCGCGTGGACTGGCTTGGGTGGTAGTTCACCCTTATTAGTTAAATATGACTCACACCTGTTTTTTTTCAAACTTCTATCGTGGGGCATTGAAAGGTGATTGTGTCCTTGGGCCGGGGTCCGCAGGTAGTAGGTCTCCTTGGAGCGCTTTGGTGTATATGATTACCCGTCCTTTCAGCCTCGTGCAACTAACGCCTGTCCTTTTCAAAATTTCTTTCTCACTGTGGTGGTACAAGAGCGGGTTTAGCTGCTCTGTTGGAGTCTCGATGTTAGGCTGGAGTCCGCGGGTACAAAGTCCGCTCAGTTGCGCACTGGTTTGGGACCTGGGCCCCAGACTCCTTTTTTCTTCTTCTGACTTGCTCTCGTCTTTTTCAAGTTTTTTACCACCCTATACTTTTTTGGTTATCAGGCCCAAGGTTTTTCGGACATGCAAAGGCGGTGCTGTGGGGTGAGAGAGGTGATCTCATTATTTAGGAGTACGGTGGAGAGTTGACATGGTGAAGAGCGAGGTTATATGTGATAAAAATAAAGGTACCCAGTAAAGTCGTTTGGAGGTAGTTCACAGAGGAGCGCAGGGCCGATGATTAGCGCATTGGCAGCAGCGTGAGCCCCCGCTATGAGGAAGAGCAGCACTGCCTTGGCGAGGTAGGACAGCTGGGCAGGCAGCGTGGCCGCCACGAGCACGAGGGCGCACATGTGGCTGAAGTAGGAAGGGTAGGGACAGCCGCCCTCCCACTGGTCCTGGCTCTCCGTCTCCGAGCAGTTGAGGCTTTTCTGGTTCACACACCCACACTGCAACACCAACACATTTTTATCTATTTTCCTCTGAACATTATTAAAGTGGGTCATATCTACTTCGAGATGATACATAACAGACATTTGATCAATAATTAATTGTCTTTCAATCGGTCGAACGATTACCTACGAGGGGTTAAATTTGTATCACAAAACTTTTTGACCATCGCATAATTCTAATAACAATTTTAAACTATAAATACCACAATCATGTGCTTATCTGTATGTATATTTGTAACACAACGATACCCAAGTAACATCAATATTTAAGAGGAGGTGTCTCATTTTCTTCCAAATTTTCCCCAGTCAAGTTTTGCTGATAAAATTGGAGAAATGACTTCATTTATAAGATATAAAGTGCTAGTAAGAAGTCACGCTTTTTAGCACTCTTTTCTACCACTTTAAACAGTTTAATCTCTGTATGTACGTTACTAATGAGTCAAATTCGTATCATTAATGATCCCTTGAAGAGCAAGATTCACATGCCATGGGTATGTGAATGACTTTTTAGGTCGGGTCTCCTTATAAATCTGTCGCAGTTGTAACCGACAGATGACTTAAAGATGTAATAGACAACAAAAAAAATCAGACTTAAATATTTCAAAAGCTATTGGTTTTAGAGAAAATGGAGTACGCATTCCATCAATAAAACTTAATTCTGAAATCTTTTCCCTGTTTTATTTGAGTTTCAAAAAGCTGTAGGATTTCCTGTTAGTGATACAGGTAATCTTAAGAACGTTTTCTTTTTATTAATTTTCGTTACATTAAGATCTGGTAACATTACTTTGCACTTCTTCCCATTTCCGCAATTAAGAACTGCAAGCCAATCGACTGTAGATCTTAATCGTTATTCTTTTCTGAATTCATACGTTATTTTCTAACCATACATTCGTATTGTCAACTTTTCATCTATCAATATTAATTTCATTTATATATAATAGTTTGATTCAAAATAATTCTGGTTCACTCGGAATTAAGCACAGATACTCTGAAAGAAATAACAATGAGATCAGTGTATTTCAATACCAAATATCTATGTGAAATTAATTATTATTATATTTGTTCATTTTTGCAAAACCAGGAAGGACTACTAGTATGCTTATGTATACACGCGCGCGCGCTTGTGTGTGCATGTGCTCGTGTGGGTGTGAGCCTGCTTGGGTGTGTGTCTGAGCTTGCCTGTCGTACATGCGCTCGTGTGCGCATACTAATAATACTCACTTGGGTCCCGATATACACTGGGTGAGGTAATGCGAGATCATTTTTTCTGAACTTCTCCTTTTTAATTGTTGTTACTTGTAAATATATTTTCCAGCGATATTACTCGTACATGAAAAACATCTTCCTTGAGCACTTTCAAATGTTTTTTGACATAGAAATAGTTCGATTGAGGATAGTACGACTTCAGTAAAGACGTTGCACAAAGAGGTAAATGTGACTAGGAAGTGAAGTTCGAGACCCTTGCGTTCAGACTCATGTATACAAGGTGAAAAGTAAGCCAGATATATGGTCAGTACCTTTCTGTATAGCGTGACACTGTTTTATATATATTATTTGTTTGCGTGTCTTAAACTACATCAAAATAAAAAAAACAATTATAACCACCATTTATCTAATCTAAAAGAGTAATTAACAACTATACCCTAAAAAATGTGTAATGTATGACAGCTAAGTTCAAATCTAAGCAGTAAAGAAATATAGAAATCATAAAAATATTACGACAATAATATAAATAAGTATATAATGGTAACACACTTGTTTAATACTTATCTAAATATAATAGTTGTAACTCAAAATTAATTATGTGAATATTAGAAGTTTGAAAATATTATTGTAAAATTTGAAATGAAAAACGAAGTAAAATTAAAACATAGAATGATCAATATAATCAAAGAGGGCGATAAGTTTTTAAGAACTACTTCGGTAGAGACTTTTACTAACTGAGTCTGTGATTCATCTGAGGAGACTCAGATGATGTTGAGAAGAAATAAAATGAGCAGATGGTCAGCATGCAGTATATTGAAGGGAATTGATTAGAACTATATTTATAAATGAAGTATCCGTCATGGTGATCCAGCAAGTGTAACATTATAAAACTATTTAAAGTATGTAAGCTGGTGTCATTGCCAAAGAATAACACCCAGCAGGAGATAAATATACTATATCAATATACAAGTAATACCGATGAAACAGAATTGTTTATACTTTTAAAACAGTGGCAGAACAAGGGGGGAGGGGCTGGCTACTCCGGGCGGCAAGTGCCAGGAGCCGTCATTTTGAGGGGGTAAAAATAGAAAAAAATTAAAATAATAAAAAAATTATTAAAATAATTAAAAAAAATTAACAATAATCTGAAATTGTATACAAAAGTGAGATTTTAAGGTCGTAATTGTTTTTGTTTCAGATTTTTCAACTGAAATATTTGCAAATTAAAAATAAATGTATTTAAAATTTGTCAAAACTAGTTGTTTAAAGGGGTTGAAAGTTTATTATATTTGTTCGCGTAGCCAGTTAATTAAAATTAACATATTTTTATGATTTGAATTATTCGTTTTAGTTTTGAAAAATAACTTTGGTTTTCTTTGATGACGGCTGTATATCTATACGAATACTGTAATAAGATAAAACTCTGGATTAATAACAGTAATAATTAGACCCTTGATTGTAATTCCATGATAATAAATATTTTGAAGATCTGGAACTTTGAAGGTCAACGGATTATCAAAAAGCACCGTGGGGGGGGGGGGGGGGGAGGGCAAACTTACGGCAAATATACTTGCTAGGCTACTGTTTAAAAATTACATCTATGATGAAAAGTTCTGTAAAACACCACAAAAATATGAAAAATATTCTCAAATAAGATGTAAAATGTATAAAAAAAAACTAATTGGCGAAATTAATAAACATCATATATTCAAAGTAATTGAGTAGTTTCATTTTAGTGAAACAAATCATAGATTTTAGAATTAAATTAGCTAAGTATTCATACAGGTGCAAGTTATGTCGTGATTTGTGAAATATGATTTCGTTATGATCGTTCACACCTGGTATTTGTTTATTTCAGGTCGATTTCAATCTGGAGAGTAAATAATAGAAATTAACTGCAAATATCGTCATTTTTCGTTAAATATGAGATTGATAATGCAATAAATGTAGATTAACTGTTAAATGTATGATTAATTCTTTAATCATAAAATAATTTTTTTCATGGCAATCACTCTACTTTCAGTAGAAGAAACCTTCATACAACTAGAGCCTAGTTAACATATTTGGAAAGACATTTAAGCATAGCTTCTTCATGTTAGGCTTCATGTCTTCATGGTATTCATGAAGTAGACATGTAGACATGGCTTCATGTCTTCATGGCAGACATGTTAGGCTTCCACCATGCATCTTCCCCGATTTACTGGTTCCAATTTGTTTAGGTATATATATTGAAAGAGAAAAAAATTGTGGATCTCTGGCCTCTTGAAATTTCACGGGGGGGGGGGGGGGGCTCTTTCTTCTACTTTTCGATTTTTTAGTCTCTAAATTCCCTTAAATGTTGAACTTTGATATTCAAAGGTTAGCTGTACTTTTATTGACGCTGGTTTTATTACACCTCTTCTTGTCAAGTTTATCCATAATGTAAATTACAATTACATAAATAAGGCTTACCGTGACGGGGAGGTTCTGGACCTGTTCAACTTTAAGATAAACTACTACAGGAGATACTCATGAAGAGATGCTTCATGTCATTACAACAAAATGCTAAGAGAAATTCATGTATTTGAATTTCAGTTTGTGGAGAACTGTACAGAAATATCAACCTATATTTATCGAAACCTTTTGTTTGTGGGTTAGATGTTTACCTGATTTGAAAATAAATTAGTATACACTGACATCAAAAATATACTGGACTGTTAGCAAATATAATAGATTTGTTTTTCATTTTCATACTTGACAAGAAAAGAGGAAATTAGAATGGATACCATGTCGATAATGTTGGCAGCTCCAAGGGAACAAATGAATAGGACTGCGATCAAACGTCTTCCCCATACTGAGGAGTTGAGGTACTTGCTGATCTTTCGAGGTAATTCCGGGAACAACTGAAACACAACGGTATGTTAGAAGGAAAAGAAAATAAATTACAAATGCGTAATACACTTTTATATTTTTTTGTTCATAAGTAACTTTTTATAAATTTTTTTCTATAAAGTAAACTTTAATTGATGTTTAATAGTAAGATAAATTTAACGAAATAGATGCTTAAATATGTATTTAAATTATTTTGATTGACTTTGTCGTATTGACTATTAAGTACTGTTAAACAGTATTATCATTCTTTGCTTGGGAGGTTTGATAAATTAATATGTAAATTAGAAAGATTCAAATAATTTAATTTATTTTCTAGGGTAAAACTTGAAAGATTAAAGTAAAATAAAAAATAAATAAATAAACTTTTTATGGTTTTGGAATGCATTCAAGAAATTATATATTTAAATGCGCGAGCATATAACTTCATTTCTGTATCTTTAACATTATTTATTTTAAAAATGGCTTACATAAAACATTTAAAAAAATTATCGTTTTGTACATGTCTCCTCCGTAATAATGCATGGATGTTCTTTTTCACACTTTGATTGACAGCAACTGGAAAATCGAAATGGATTTTCAATTTTCTAACGATGTATTGTTTTAATCTAACGATGGTCTTTAAAAGAAATGAAGAGGGCAAGGTTACTTTTTCGCCCACACTTATTGGATATCACCTTTTGAGTTGCTTCAGAGGTTGAAAGTACGGTCGAGTTTTTATTTGACATTTATACTGCTATAAGCAAGTTTCATGACTGGGTTAATTTTACTCGAGGGTTGCA
Organism: Hermatobates lingyangjiaoensis; assembly: GCA_026182355.1. Taxonomy (NCBI): domain Eukaryota; kingdom Metazoa; phylum Arthropoda; class Insecta; order Hemiptera; family Hermatobatidae; genus Hermatobates; species Hermatobates lingyangjiaoensis. Next base: position 93,351 of record JAPFBL010001926.1, on the reverse strand, counting down.
TATTTTGGTATTACTTGACGGCAAAGAGATTAGAGACCAAAAAAATAAGTGAGGTTGAACTCCTTTAGTGAGGATCAACTACCGAGTAGTAGACACCAGATGGCTGTCCCAGGGTAGGATAGGTAATTGTAATCAGGTAATCAGGGTGTTACAAAAGATCTTCTAGCCTACCTGTAACCTCTTATACGAATAACCACATTAACTCAACCTACCTGAAGTACTCTTCTATTTGGAAACTTGCTTGCCTAACAAATATTTGAGGCTATATGTTGATAATTATAAACTTACTTGTCTAATTCAAAAATAAATAATTAATAATAATAATTATTTTTAATAATTGAAAAAATTAAAACATAATCTCACTAATATAAGTTTAACTTAAATGTATACGTATATCTAACACTATGGATATATAAATAATATCCATATTTATATATAAATAATATAAGAAGTAATTCTCATAGAAAAACTATTCAATAATTTGGTTAACATTAGCCAAGAAGTCAGAATGGGAGAAATAACTCAGTGATTATACTACTTTCTGTAGTAACTGGATGGTAACTTCTGAAAACCCTATTGAGAATACAATCTAAGAAAACAAATAGTTTCCTCTGATAAATCTTTCATCACATTCAATATAGAGCTAAAAGTATTTAAGATTTCCCTAAATAACCATTTGCAAGCTGGAACGTTTCCACATGCAGCTGAGAAGACTTTATACCGTGGAAGATGGAGTGCGATACACAAATGAAGATGGGAATTAGTCTTAGTCGAGCCAAGGGTACAAGTCCTTATACAGTAAAAGTAATTATGTATCTTTTTAGTTTCTTAGCCAGATGAATCATTTAGCATGCTTTTCGAGTTTTAACAATGTTAGTCTTGTTTTAACGAATCAACTAATTTTTACACTTGGGTTGTTTTAGTATCTGCAAGGTTATCTGTGGACTTCATTATAGCTATTTGATCTGCCTGATTGTTGGTACAAGAACGTTTTAATCTAAATTTTCCTGTCGTCGTATACTGCTCTAGTTGAGGATTCCAGACGAAAAAGGCAGATCCTACCTTCATTCAAATCGATTTCAATCAAATCAGTAAAGATTATAAGTGAGGGATCAGTTTCAGCAATGTCATCATCGATGCTACTGATTGTTATTTGCAAGCCTGAATGAAACTAGTCAATCTCTTTAACAGAAGCGTAAACATGGTTACTATTCGGCCGATTGGATCAATTAATGGCTTTTCATGATTAAACAAATGAAGTATTGGTTTTCTTAAACAATTAAACAAGTATTGGTGATTTCTTCTGATTTTAGTATTGTAATGTAATACTAGCAAGTAAGCAGTAGACATCGTAAGAAAGCATCACACAAGTGATAAGTGGTTGAGTGGCTTCTTTGAATATCACATTCTGTGTTTTGCTGTTCGATCTCCACCTCAAGTCACACTGACAAACTTTGTCACTTAGTTAATCAACATTTTTATCTTAACAACAACAACGCACAATATTTAATTGTTTTGCAATTTCAATAAGTTTATCATCCAGTTTTAATTTGATCGTATCTTGTCTCCTTTTACTAATGCTATACTTTTTGAATTATTAACATGCATTTTATTTTCATAGCTGATTTAGATAGTTTTTAAGTTTTCTAGTTCTGTTTGGCCGGATCTGCTTATAAAGTAGTATGAAGTCATCAGCGAAGGCTATTGACAATGTGTCATGTGGATAGGCTAAGTTTAGTAAGTGCTTCGTATAATATAATCCAGCAGCTAAATCGACTACAACACTCTCCAGTGAAGCCCACACTGAAAGAAGCAGCTTCTGTTTCGGCAAAATAATTTCTCACAAATCGATAAAAAACTAAGTGGGCAGCCTGCCAGCTTGAGTATTTCAATATGGATGGCTACCAGAACAAATCAAAGGCGCCAAATATACACAGTAAAATGAGTAGAATTCCATATTTTCTACTCAGGAAAAATTTAACAAACTCATTAAGATAAGTTAGAACATCAACCGTGCTGAGGTTGACTAATGGATTGTAGCAGAAATATCCTATGTGCTATAAAATATATTTTAAACTACTAATAAAAAGTTTTGCTAAGGATAATGGATCTGACAGCAAACAAGTCTAGAGGCCAGAATTCGATACTTCCCACACTTTCCTTTTGCGAGATATATTTATTAATATTATATTTTACGTTTTCTCTACATTGGGAAAGTGCATTACCAAAACAAATGTTTAGTATGGTCATATATTACTTACTTGATTTGACTTGAATGGATGAAAAGTTTTCATTATACCAGAGTTTAATCCATCAATGCCAGTGCTTATACTGGATTAATGCTTCTTATTAATGCAATCATTATAACGAAATTTATAATTTTTAGAATGACTAAAAGACTTGGTTTCACTCAGTACCTTATTAAATAAATAAAGAACTATAAAATACATTTTACCAAAACACAATAAGCTTCTTTCGCACATCTAGGACATGAATGAATTTATTTTGATGTGGCTTTGGTGTGATCTTACAATCAAACTCCACATTAAAGTAATTATGTAAATCACAGATGATAAATTGAATAACTTGATTTATTTTAGTGTGGGCATATCTATTTTGTCAGTTATAACAGAAATGGAAACATTGTTCTAGAACAGTCTGACAACTTAATGCAGATGAGACTTAATAGTTGCTATTTTTGTCCCAAATTTCTCTTACCAACACATAAAATTAATGAAATTTGTATCATGAATTATTCTTATTAATGCAATAAATACATTTAAAATTTTGCAGATCACCTTTTATAACTAGTACCTTTTCTGGCATAAGGAACGAAATTTTTTCCGATGATTCAAAATTACCAAATATAACATTTTTCCCACAACAAGAACTTTAGTCAAATACCATTGTGATTAATTAAATTATGTGACACGGGAGTGATTAAACTAAAATATTTTCAACATCCACCATCCACATTCAGGTGGGCATCATGAAAAATATATTCAAATGACTTCAAAACCTGTAAATTTGTCAAAAATCTACACTTTTTTCAATGATCACTTTTACTTACACAAACCGAACTATAATCCTAGTCATTGAAAGGATTATAAGAAATCCTTTCAATATATTGATTCTGAAAATAAAACACGTACTGCAAACATATGAATTACTCATGTCCCAAGCTAATGGCCATTATAAATAGTCGCTTTAAATTCGGAAAAACGATCCATACTAGACAGCACAAGATTTTCCGAAAATTACAGCTAGTAAGTCTATTTTTTTACCCTGTGCGTTACTTTTCTTTGTATTTGAACTTATATAAGTAGATAAATTAAGAAAACAATTATTCCAGGATGTTTTAACAGAACCAATATGAAGAAGCAGTGGTTGATGTAATGCTTCTGCCCAAGACACATGTGATGAATTTAATTAATACATGTATGAAATTTAATTCAATTCTTAAATCTTTAGTCTTTAAAAGTTTTTTAAAAATAATCTGAAGTTTAATAAATCTGTTTTGGTAAATTCTCATAAAACGTTTTTTAAGTTAATGTAAATACATTCAAAAGTAGAACAAGGGATATAAGAAGTTGAGCTTTACATTTTTCAGACTGTAATGACTTCAGATAGTCTGAAACTATAAAAATGCAGACTATTTGTCGCTTATATTGTAGACATTATATAAAATCTTTTAATATTTCCATATTAATAATTAAGCAAAATACCTTTTCCTTCAAACCAATTTTACTATTATCTCATCCTTCTCTCTCTCTCTCTCTCTCTCTCTCTCTCTCTCTCTCTCTCTATATATATATATATATATATATATATATATATATATATATATACACTTTTTTTCGTTGGAAATACGATCCAAAACGGACAAATATAGTTCAATATAAACAAAGAAACATAGAGAAATCAGAAGAACACACTTACAGTCTCTAATTTTCGGTTTGAACCGTCTTCAGGAGAGATAAGAGAGGGAAACCAAGCGCACTGGATCAGAGACGGTTGGAGACCAACAGTGTTGCCGCATGCGCGCCCGTTCACAGAAAATAAGGTAGACAGGAATCAATTTATAATTAATTTATAATTTATAATTACATTAAATTAATGGAATTTGAAAACAATAAATATATAAAAAAAAAAAATTGAAAAAATAAGGGAAATTGATACAGAGAAATTGATACATAAACAAAAGTACTGACTAAGCTATGGTAAAATAAAATAAGTCTAAGAATACAAATAAAAATAAAAAATGAAATAAATTATAAAAAATAAAGTGTGAAAAGGCAAGGAACTTTTAGACATTATCGCTTTAGATTGAGGCCAGGTGCTCTGCGCGCACTTAATAGCCAAATATGGGCTTCTTCGGAGGCTCGTAGTGTGAGATCTTTGCTGTCAGGGGGTATTAAATATATATAGTATATGTATAGGGTATATAGTATATGACCGTTTTAAACGGTCTCCCTTTTAATGAGTGCTACAGGTTACAGATTCTGCGGCAAATACCCCCTGACAGCAAAGATCTCACACTACGAGCCTCCGAAGAAGCCCATATTTGGCTATTAAGTGCGCGCAGAGCACCTGGCCTCAATCTAAAGCGATAATGTCTAAAATTTCCTTGCCTTTTCACACTTTTTTTTTTTATAATTTATTTCATTTGTTATTTTTATTTGTATTCTTAGTTTTATTTTATTTTACCATAGCTTAGTCAGTACTTTTGTTTATGTATCAATTTCTCTGTATCAATTTCGCTTATTTTATCAATTTTTTTCTTTTTTATATATTTATTGTTTTCATATTCCATTAATTTAATGTAATTATAAATTATAAATTAATTATAAATTGATTCCTGTCTACCTTATTTTCAGTGAACGGGCGCGCATGCGGCAACACTGTTGGTCTCCAACCGTCTCTGATCCAGTGCGCTTGGTTTCCCTCTCTTATCTCTCCTGAAGACGGTTCAAACCGAAAATTAGAGACTGTAAGTGTGTTCTTCTGATTTCTCTATGTTTTTTTGTTTATATTGAACTATATATATATATATATATAACTTAAACTAGGGTGAGAACTAGAAGAGGTTTTAAAAAAAGCAAATTAAAGTAACGGTTGTCGGCACGTCTCAGCATAGACTGCCGGCTTATCTTTATTTACTAATGGATCAGCCGGTGCACAGTTGTTAGTGGAGGGGCGTTTCCATGGACTCTAACCCTTTCGCGGGAGTTCCACTCTCCGCTAACTACCCCCCCCAGTCCATGGGCGCCCCGTACACAGGTGTCCCTAGTCACAATAATAACAATAACAAAAATAATGGAACGCTGTGTAAATAAACAAATGAAACCGATAGCAAAACCAAAAACACACCATGTAAATAAACAAAAGAGAACAATAATAAAAACAAAAGCACACTGTGTAAATAAACAAGAAGTCCTCCTGGTAATCAACGGGAACGAAAAACTCTGCTCTGTCATTCTTGGGGGCGCTTGCGGGGCCGCATGCGACGTATCTGTTCCAGGTGTACTATGACGAACTTAGTTGTGTCCGTCCCCAGGCGCCACAGTCGAACTCTCTGACGTGGGAGGAGGGCCTCCACCTCATAAGGCCCCAGAAATCTTCGGTCCGACTTCCGGCGCTTCTGTGTATTTCGGATGTAGACGATGTCACCTTGGGCCACCATAGAGGTGGGTACGTCTGCCTGCTTGGCGTTATATGTGGCGATCCCTCTGCGCTGTGCCTGCCTGCTCCGAGTTCGCACTGACGGCCATGTACTTTGATCCGATCGGACTCGCTGCGGAGCTTCCTTGGTTGCCGTGTGTATAGCTGCATTGTAGGCGATGACAGCTCTGGCCATGGCTTCACCTCCGACGTACCCTCCTGACTCCGACAGGAGATGCAGGTGCTCTAGTAACGTCGAGTGTAATCGCTCCACCATGCCATGGGACTTCGGGTGTCCTACCGTTGTCCAATGAGGTTCGACGTTCATTTCCAGGAGCAGGGCCCTAATTCGTCTGTTGACGAACTCCCTCCCTTGGTCGAGGACTAACACTTTGGGGGTCCCGTAGGCAGCGAAAAAACGTAGAAGGGCTGCGCTAATGCTTCTGGCTGACTTATTTCGCAGCCTCCATGCTGATGCCACCCTGGAGAACCTGTCAATCGTTGTCAGGAAGAGCTGGTGATCGTATGTAAACACGTCGGCTTCTACCACTTCCCCGTAAGCCGCCGGTAGCTCCGCAGGTTGTAGCGGCGGCCGTAGTGGTTGCCGGTCATACTTACTGCGCTGACAGGTCTGACACTCTTCCAAGAGAGTTTTAATTGATCGCTTCATGCCCAGCCAAAAATAGGACCTCCGCAGACTCTCAAACGTCTCGTCGACTCCCCTGTGATTCGTTTTTCCCCTATGGTAGGCCAAGACGACTTCCCTCTGCTGTCGCTCGTCTTCTATCAGCTCCAACTTCCTCAGACATATACGTACCTGGGGTGCTCCTGCGGGTCTACCCTGAAGGATCCTGTTCACGCGCTCTCGAAGATCCTGCGACTCGGCGTATACGTAGGTAGTCCCCCCTCTACCCACCCGCTGTTCCAGGGCCGAGAAGAGTTGCTGGTCTGTCGCACTACACGCTCCCGACATTTCTGAGATTCTGAGTGGGCCGTACCTCCTCGTAACGCAGTCAAGGTTGGGCAAGTCGTCTTCTTTTATTATCAACTGCCTCCTCTTGTTGTCTACGACGTCATCGACCTCCCGAACCGAGGGCGCCTCCTCTCTAGCTGGCCTTGCTGGAGTTTCTCGCACCTCTCCAATTGGAAGCACGAAGTCCTCTGGGTCCCACTCCGGTGTTCCGCCCTGTTGGATCTCTCTCTCTATGAGTTCCCACTCCATCACTCCAGCATCTTCATCCTCCATTGGTGGACTCCCCTATTGATGGCATTGACTGGCCTCGACAGCATATCGGCTACTTGGTTGTCCTTGCCCCGAATATGATGCACCTCAAAGTCATATGCTGCTAAGCGCTCTTTCCACCTTGTGACCCGCGACGATGTCTCCTTCAGACCTCGGAGCCAGGTGAGGGGTTTGTGGTCTGTTCGCACTTCAAACTTCTGTCCGTACAAGTACGGCCGGAAGTGCTCTACAGCCCATACGATTGCCAGCAGTTCTTTCTCCGTTGCACTATACCGGGTCTCTGGTCATGACAGCTGGCGGCTTGCATATTCGACCGGTCTACTGTCACGTCCCTCGCCCTGGGATAGGACTGCACCTAGTGCGACATCACTTGCGTCAGTCATCACGACGAACTTCTTATCCAGATCAGGGAACGCGAGAAGAAGGTCCCCTGTCAGGGCTGCCTTGCAAGCGTCCACACATCGCTCTAGCTCCGTTGTCAGGACTATCCTGGCTCCTTTCCGTAGCAACCTAGTGAGGGGTGTCGTAATGTCTGCGAAGTTCTGGATATATCGTCTGTAGAACCCCATGGCTCCCAGGAGAGCTCTCACTTGCCTCGTTGTGCGGGGATACGCCATCTTGGTTATCGCTTGGATTTTCCCGGGGTCCGGTCTCGTGCCCTCTGCTCCCACGACATGTCCCATGAAGGTCACCGAGGTCTGGCACAGTCTTGTTTTCTCAGGGGCTACTTTCAGCCCGTACTTCCGCAGCCGCTCGAAGACCCTGCGGAGGTGAGCTCTATGGTCCTCATGCGTCCTACTGAAGACAATTATGTCATCCATGAATATCTGGGAGTACTCCTCTCCCAGACCCTCTAGGACCTCGTCCATGAGCCGCTGGAAGGTGACTGGTGCATTACGTAAGCCGAAGGGCATACGGGTAAACTCATATTTCCCCCGGTCGAATGTGAAGGCGGTCTTAGCTTGAGACCCTGGGTCCATACGGATTTGATGATATCCCTGTTTCAAATCCAGCGTACTGAACACTGTAGCGCCACTCAGCCGGTCCAGGATGTCTTCAACCCTTGGTAGGGGGTACCTTTCAGGCTCAGAAATCTGATTAAGTTTTCTAAAGTCTACCACCAACCTGTATTTTGGGGCCTGGCCTGGCTCACATTTCTTGGGGACGGCCCATAGGGGACTGTTGAAGGGGGACGCCGACTTGATCACTATCCCTTGATCCACTAACTCTCGGAGTTGTCCCTTAATAACATCTTTCATTTTGAGGGGGTATCTCCTGGGCTTTTCGTACACCACCTGGTCCTTAGTAAGTTCTATTTTATGAGTGACCCTGCCTGTTGCCGTGAGCTCATCCCCTTCTCTCCAAAAGGTGTCCGTGTACTCCTGTATAATGGCTTCCCTCAGCCTGTCCGCGTTCCACTGGACGCAGGTGTTGACGCGGGGGGCGGACTTCTGCGGTACACCCTTGCCTGTTCGGTACTTCTTCCTTCCCAAGCAGATACTCCACTTACCCCGGTTGAACCACTGCGTCAGTCCCGCTGCGCCTATCACATCGCACCCGATGATCACTCCATACGACCTGCTTTTCAGGGTATCTACGTGTGCCTTCACCGTGATCTTCTTCCCGGTGATAGCTTCGACCTCTAAGTCCACTTCCTTTAGGTTCTTCTTGCGTCCATTCACTGTGACTAGCTCACACGCGCACTTTCTGACTTCCCCTGTGGTGGTGGCTCGCTTTAAGGTCAAAGGGTCTATCACCGTACACTCGGATCCCGTGTCGACTAGGCAATCACTTCCCCATGCTTCGCAGAAGAATATGGGCAACTCGCCTGTCTCCCTGTCCTTTCTTCTGCCCATATTCTCCCTGTACCGCCCTCATGCCACCTTCTCCTTGGTACGTATGGAGTTCACCCGGATAGGTCCTCTGGCTCGTCCGGGAATTCTTGCAGACCTCCTGGTGGCCTTGCTGCTTTCGGAGCAGGAGGTTCCCGCTCTTGAACCGTCTGACTCTCCACTGTAATCGTCAGTCCACTCTCGTTGCGTGCGCTGTGGTCGACCTCTGTGAATCCTATTCACCTCCATGTCAGACCCCATACGGCGCCTTGGCTTACCCGCTGGCCTCCTGTTATAGGGGCACTCTCTTGCAAAATGCCCTGGCTTACCACAGTCCCAACACTCAGCGGGTCGCCTCCCTTGTGGCTTCCTTGGTACTCGCGCAGTCTCGTTGCGTCGGGGCCTTTCCTGGCGTAGAACATCGCTATAGGTAGGTTTATGACCCCCGGTTCTGGAGACTCCCCCTGGGGGTATGCTCCTGTCCTGTCGGCGCCGGCGGACCTGAGTCCAAGTCGGGTCCTCTGTGGTCTCCCACTCTATGACGGTTTCTGCCGCCCCAGCCTCTTCGTCCACCACTGCTGTCAGGACTTCTTCTATTGTGGAGGGTCTGCTCAGCCGGACTCCTGTTCTAACCTTCTCGGGGAGGTTGCGGTTGATCACCTCACAGGCCAACTCTTCATAAATTAGGGTTCTCCACTTCCTCTCGACGGGGTCGGTACATGCTTCTTCCACACGGTTGCGTAACTTTCTCGTGGCTTCCGTAATCCGCTTGGCAAAGCTGGCGGCATCTTCTCGTGGAACCTTCCGGGCTGCAAAAATTTGGGCCGCCACATGTCCCAGAGGTTTAGACGCTCCGGCGTACCGCTCCATTAGTACCTTCCTCGCGTCCTCCCATGTGGATGTAAATGTAATTCCGGCGTCTAGCATCACTGGTAAGTCAATCCTGGCAAGCATATAACTGACGATGCCAGTTTTAGTTGCCTCGTCAAAACCAGTTGCTATAAGCATCCTGTTCACTTGGTCCATCCTCTGGATGAACGGTTCTATATCCCTCCTGGCTCCAACAAACCTCTGCACTGAGTCGATGTGACTCATAAGATAGGCCGCTCTGGACGTTTTGATCTGCTCGCATTTAAGCAGCGTCTCCATGGCAGCTTTCTCTTCCTCTCCCATTTGAGTGCTCATCTAGTAGCCAGGCACTTGTTCTTGGCACTACGCGATAGTCCCGGGTTTCGGCACCACTTAAACTAGGGTGAGAACTAGAAGAGGTTTTAAAAAAAGCAAATTAAAGTAACGGTTGTCGGCACGTCTCAGCATAGACTGCCGGCTTATCTTTATTTACTAATGGATCAGCCGGTGCACAGTTGTTAGTGGAGGGGCGTTTCCATGGACTCTAACCCTTTCGCGGGAGTTCCACTCTCCGCTAACTTATATATATATATATATTTATAATAAATAAATTAATAAATATAATAAAATATATATATTTTATTAAAATCATACATTTTTGAGTTATCCCGAACTTACATCTTTAAATCACTACTCAAAACTAATCTTTCTGGTTATTGAAGTATCATGCAGTTTTTTTTTTCAATTAATACTCGTACTAACTGCAGAATTACAACTCTCAACAATTAGTGTTTCACGGGAAAAGAATGGTGTTTTAAAAGAATTAATCATGACAAATGTAGTGTTTAATGAGGTAATATTGCCCTCCAAAAAATACAGCTCATTTAAAACTATAAGGGCTATTTGAGGGTGGAATATCAAATTTATACATAGTGCGATTTGTCCTGTAGCGTGTCCACAAACTTTTGAACGCCCAGATGTACACACACACACACCAACTGCACACAGACACAAAAAGAGCAGCACTCATAAAATCTAAAATTGACTCGGGGAACATAGAAATCTGTCAACATTTCGAAATTAAATGTTTGCTACAATTGACTTATTTATTCTCTAGTTGAGTAGTGTGTTATTTGTGACACTTAATTATTATTAGAATTTATAGATAAAGTTTCCACATAATTTGCAATAAAGACTTTTATAAATAATAAAATCAGCGTGTTAGTAATGTTTGTTGGAAAACTAATTTTATAAACAATATGTTTATAAGAAAAGATAAACATTATTATGTTTTTCCTCCTAACATATTAGAAAAATAAATAAATTCATGCATTTTCTGAAAGGGTGGTGCCTTGAATAAATAAATAAATATCTTCTTCTATAGGATTCAATGACAGTTTTATGTCTGTATTTCTTGCAGCATACTAAACGATACCGTCGATCAAGAGTTCCCTCCAATACTTTCAGGTAAACAACCCCTTTTTTCTTTGTTGTTTGCCCCCCCCCCCCCCCCCGGATTATGTTCTTCTAAAATGGAGGAAAACATCAAACCTGGTATTTCAAACAAGGTTTTATTTAATTTTGTGCTAGGGTTTCACTAGAATAGTTTACGAGTCAGATTAATATATACATTATACGCATTTATTCTAATCTGAACTTTCTGGATTAAGGTGTATAAGAACATAGAGAGGACTGTTGAATACAAATTACCTACCTGCGTTTTCATTGATCCGTTGTTAACTCACCTTCAGTTGTTATTCAGAGCATAGATTTTAGGTATAAGGGCAGGTGTGATGACTTAGTTTTTGTAGTGAGTGGGGGGGAGGTCTGCCACCCTCTTGGGCGAGCAAGACATAGACCGCAAGGCCACAGAGGTCGGCCGCGAAGCTCATGTATTTTAATGAGCATCAGTTAAAAGCGCTTACCCAAACTATGCAATGCAAAGTGTCTTCAAAACGACGTTTATTTTATTTATTTTTTAAATTATTTCCTCACTACGTTTCAGACAATTTTAAACAATTTATATTTTTGCAAGTATTTGAGTTATTTAAACAACACAATTTAGACCTTTTCAATGGGTAACAATTGTGACAGCCATCACAATTTTTACACATTGAAAAGGTCATGAATACGTAAGTATAATATTAAAAAGTACTTCAAAAATCCTTTGTAAAAAGCACCATTTTCTAATTAAATCGAGAGTTTCCACTAGCACCCGTTGTTCCACTCCAAGCGCAAGTCTTTCACAAGAACCGCCTCATCTGGACTCTATATAAGTCCAGATATACAGGACTAGTGTATACAGTGAGGAGTGATTAGTGCAGGGATGGAGAAGTTGGAAACATTGGTTGGTTTAAACATTAAGTGAACAAGTTATACTTGTTATGCTGCATTGACAATAGTTGTGGAATAGAGACACGAGTTTTAATATACAAATGTCAATGGTTTAAAATTGCTTTGAGGTAAAAGAATTAAACTGATTCTATAGTTGAGTTTGTGTACTAACCGAAGAGTTGAAGAGTTCTCCAACGATGAAGAAGGTCATGACAGACAGAAACCAGAAGGTTATGATGAAGGATATAGTGTTTGCTACGTCCCTGCAACAAATACAAAATACAAGGTTGTCAGAAAAGCAATGCTAGAGGTCAGTGAATACAGGATTATATACAAAAATAAATAAAAGGGGGAAACCGACGTTATAGGTCTTATAATCAAAAAGGAATACTTCATCTCAATATAATTTATAAAATGGAAGAACAAGCCTCCTGCTGATTAGTAATCGTCAGAGTGATAAGGCACCTGAGCTTCAACGAAGCCATCTGATGTACTTTTACTGAAAACAATTGTGCACCTCTGACATGCAGATAAATCGAAATTACTAGTACCATGCGAAGTTATCGAGGCGGCTCACTCTTCATCTCTCAGCTGAATCTCAAAGAGACTGTGGAGTAAGAGCCTGGTCTGACTAAGGACAAGTTAATACGAGGAAGTTCTGTTGTTATAAGAAACAAGAATATAAATAAGCTACAAATATTACATGCACTTAGGATAACAGTTAAAGGACTCTATACGAACTCACAAACAACGGTTTTTCAAGTTCTAGGAATATTCAGCTTCAGATAAAGTTTGTGAAGAACGAACCGGCGATGGACCAGAGGCGTGTTATAGTTTAGCCACAGTCAAACCAGCTGCTCATTTATTGCTCAATATTTTTTGAGTTTTGAACGTTACTCGTACTTTATCTTCATTTATTATATTTATTCTTAGCTGCTATTTTAATTCCAGATCTGACGATCACTAATGTGAATGGAAGATTATTTATTTTATTATATTTATATTTAAAGTAATTGTCGTAAATAGGTTTAAATATATCTCTCAGTAATTTAATTTTTAAATTGTCAGTAACCCGTAGAAGGTTTGTTCAACGGAAATAAAATATTCTCAAAAACAACATGAATGCTCACTCAAGCTGATTTGCTATTCAACAATATTTTCCTTGAAGAAGATTTTTGCATTAAAAATCCGCAGTAAAAACAACAGTGTAACTTCAAATTCTACAAAACCAATAACTCGAAGGAGTCCCTATGTGAAGAAGTTGGAGTCCAGTGTCAATACATATTAATTAAGAGGGACTGTGTAACCTCGAGGGTAGAGGGTCCTCGAGGGACCCTGTCATACCTCTACCCCTACTGGCATGAAGACAAATACTACTTTGCCTAGAAAACTAACAAGAGATTCAAGAAAAGTAAAATTTATATCAACAGTGAACAATAGAGATAACCAACACCCAGCCTCCATAAAGAAAAGAAACAGAATGGAAATCAGGAATTCACTGCAAATGAAGCTCATGTTTTCTGAACGTATACTTATTTCAAAGACAGACTGTGCAATCTCTATACCCATTGGAGGAATAACAGAGGCTTCGCTGGGTAGCGATTGACTGGGACCTTCTAACAGCCTCACGTTGGCTTGACGAAATATCCTGTTCCTATTGGTCACCATCTGACCTAATCTTATATCTTTCCCCGCAAAACTCATAGAAACCAATTTATACAAATATATATATAGGTGTGCTCTCTTTCGGTTTTATTTAAAACCTTTTTCATAGGCCTACCAACAAAGAAAAATAAGGAATCACATATCAACATCAAACATATACACAATATGAAAATGGATTGTTACAACTTATGAATATTACAAGCAGAAATATTTCAGAGATACATAAAACAATATTACTTACAGAAGTAAGAATTTTTTAACTAAGAAAATGAAATTTACATTATTTAAAGGAACAACAATGTTAACCGGATAAAACTTTCGACTAGACTAATAAAATAACATTACAAATAACCTCAACACTGTTCACTCAAGGGAACTAAATAAATCAAATTCCACTAAAACTCAGCACAACACTCCAGAATAAATATTACTTAAATTAGTAATATCACTTCTATGATTAATCGAACTTAGATCCTTTTTAATATATAACATCTCAAGTGTTTACCTTCTTTGCTCATCTTTTACTTTTCCTATTATAGTTGTATCTTCAAAATCGAACTTCACCTTCATACCTATGAAAATAATGAATTTCACCTTCGTGCCTAATTTATTGATACTGTTTTCCAATAATTCAATCATAACTATATTTGCAAGGACTGGTGAATTTGGTGATTCTATTGGTGATCCATATTTTTGTTTATAAATAATACGATCAAAGGTGAAACACCTTTGATTAGGAGGAAAAATTGCAATTGAAGTTGGTAAAAAAGAAGATATTCCCACATTTGATATAATAGGAGATTTAGAAAAGATTTCCTCATCTGTAAATATGGAAAACAGTGATACAATTAGAAGCCAATGTGTAAATATAATTACAAACAATATTGTATAAATACAATTTTTATAGGAAAATAATCTAAGGAGAGATAGTACTATATTAATTCTTAATCATAGACGTAAAAATTTTAAAACATAAGCTGGTAAGATTTCTTGATCTTATTTTAAAGTTAAAGCAATTAAAATGAAATTACTTCTTAAATTAGCCTATTAAAAAAGTTACTTTATATAGAAGCATATATTGCTTTATCGAACAATAAATATTCTGAATTTTAAAAAAGGTGATTTATTTTTAATTTTAGAAAGGAAACTTGCTAAAAAATACGGCTTGTTTGCTAAAAAAAGCTTTCACTGGTATAAAGCTTGAATTGAATTGATTAAACCAAGTAGCTTCCATCAGTCAAATGTTTTTGAGAATTATCATTTCATTGACTTTCTATCTCCCAGAGAATTCAAGCAAATCTCAATCTAAAGGGAGAAAAACTTGTTTCTTTTGGATCGAAAATGGTTTGCCATTTTGATGCATCTTAAATCTATCTTCAGAAGTGTGTTAAACCAGTATATTTGGCGGAATTCATTAAAATCTATACGTCTGGAAGAAAGCCCGATTTAAAAGAAAAATACACCCCTCTGAGCAAAAACATGTTCTGCATCTCTTCCAATTTATATCAAAAATAGACATTAATAATTAAATGAAGGTCAAAAATCTTATATCGGCATATGACATTAGTACTTTTAGATGAATATTTTACTTTCCGATAAGTAAATAAAATAAAATATTCTTTTTTTGATATTTTATTAACTAATGATTTTTATTGTCTGCAAATGTTTAAGCTTTATTATTGAAATGATAACGCTATTCACAATAAATGTGAAATAATGTGTTTGAGCTCCCTGAGAAAAAATATCAACAATATACAATCGTGTGACGTGTTTTGATCCTTGTACTTGCTTACGTTGGTTATCAAGATGCTCGATGCTTGTTATCCAGATAAGTATCGGGATTTCTATCCAAACAAGATGCTTGGTACTTATTATATCCAAAGGTAAAGAAATTAAATAAGGCAACAAATAAGATTCTCGATATAGTAAGAAACTGATTGTGAGGATCACCTTTAACTAAACTCGTATCAACAAGTAAATGAGAAACAAGCTTATTCCATACGAATAAGTGAAATCTTATAACTATGGGTATTAGCAAAAAACAGCAAAGAAATGTTAAAACACATTATAACTCTCTTTTAGACATAAAAAAGACCACAATAATAATAGATGATTTTCGTAACACAGTACGTTTGTAAATCAAAGCATTAGTACACATATTGAAATACCTTCGTTCATTATAGTATATTATTATATATATATATATATATATTTAAGGTACGACATCTCAAGTCAGTAACAGAAAATTGGAGAACACAAGTATACCAGCCCATCCATGGAATATGAATTCATAAATCTATGTCTGAGGAACGAAACCTTAGTCAAATACACTCTCATGGGACTGGAGTTCTCACTTTATTAAAATATCCAGATCAATAGAATCCCACCTTTCTGTTCTAAAACTATTTCAGTGTGATTAATAATCTTGTAAGAGTCAATTACCTGGGGAGGACAAAGGCTCTGGCGATGCCGCTGATGAACAGAACAAGAGGGCACCCCACAAGAGACATGCTGCTGATGGATTCAGCGCTGCCCATATAGTTTTCCTCTTTCTCTTTGTCCTTGAAAGTCAACGTCAGCCAGTTGGTATGCTTACTCAAATCCCTAAAAAAAAGAATAGATTTCAATAATGTATTTATATAGCTTGATAAGTAGCAAAGTCATCTAAAGATACAATTCATTTAGTATTGTTGAGGAAGGTCATCGACTTGACTATTCATGAAGACCTTGAGTAAATTTATACCTTCTCCCACTCTGTACTGGTTCAAATCAATAAGTTTCTTTTATGCTTGCCATGTCATCAGATCAGCCCAAGCAAGGGCGTCTAACTTTATTTATTGCATTTATATTTGTGTAACGAATATATTATTTAGTTAAGAAACTTAGGAAAAAAGAACAATCGAATGAAGTTGAGTCTTTACATGAAATAAAGAGATCCTCTTGAACAAAGGAAAAAATGCACACAAGAATTAACCAACTAACAAAATAAAAAAGTTGAGTGTAGACCACTGCAATTTTTCTTCACGTTTTCCAGCGTATGCTTGATTGTTGTCTAGAAAAAAAGGTTGTAATCAATCTGCAAGCTTGTCCAATTAACGAATTAATGTCAGATATATAATTCTTTGTTTGTTTAAGAACTCTGTCATTTTTGCGAAGTATGGGAAAACACCTTATTTGTTCTTTGGGATAAAATAACTAATAATTCTAAACCATTTCTCAGTGACTCAATAAAATCTAACTACAAATATTTCATGCGCCTACAATGTTGGAAGAGTCATGTTGCAGTAAAAATATAACGAGTACATTCCATCTACAGATACGTAAGAAGTTTTTGATAAATAAACATCTTCATCTAGATTTACACATAGACGCATTCATCTAGCGACTATAAAATGGATTAAACATGATGTAGGTATAGGATCATCACGACTGACATTTGACCGCTAAAGGCTGTCCTGATGGAGGTGCCTCATCATTCCTGTGGTGGTAATCAGCTGTGGATAGGTTATTAGATACTCCAAATAATCAAGGTTACAAAGAGTCAGGATATGTAGGTTACCTGTTACAAGAAGTGAGATGCTTGATAGTACTGCATTTTTTTTTAAGACCTATTTCAAATTGGTACATACCAAGCCTACATACTAAGGTTTAGGTTATCTTAATACAATATTTTAATAGTAGTAAACAAATGAAAGTCCTTCATTTATTTTGATAATCTTAACTTCTTCAAATTAAGAAATTTGGCACTAAATTTTTGGGAAACCCTAAGAATGAATTAAGTTTTTTTTTTTAGAATTGGTTTGTAATTATAGGAATGTCATTTTTAATTAATTTCTAGGATATTTCCTGTTAGGTTTTAAAGAGGTTTCTTTAACTTTTAGCAATTAAATTGGAAAGATGATGGTTAATGCAAACTGTAATTTGGCGTATATGGCACAGCGCGTTGAGTAAGCAAAGAATGAAATTTTATTTACAACAAATAATAATTCATTACTGGAAACTGGAAAGAAGTGCGATAATAATATTATGTAATTTTTAATTAAATTTTAATTTAAATTTAATTAATTTAATTAATTAATTTAATTAAATTTAAATTTAATTAAAATTTAAATTTTAATTAAAATAAATATTAAATTTTTAATATTATTTAATTAATCAAAATTAATTAAATTGTTTTTGCTCTTGTAATAAGCAGTGATTTGGATGAGCTAAACGAATCAATTCCACACCAATAAGTATGAACAATTATTGAAATTTAACTAACAAAAATGAAATTATTACTCAGTCTAAATGGTCATTTTTTAAACAAGCAAAAATAATTCCTTTTTTTAAATCTCATTGTTAATATTATTACAGTAGTTTACACCCTTGAGATTAATTAAACAAAAGTGTCTATTGGAGATGATTTTCTTTTTCTCATGACTGTTCGCAAGGAGTCGGGTGTGGGAACTTGTGGCCAGTATTGATGGCTGTACTATGTCAAGCACGCTGACAACATCCTCTATTCTAATAAACTTTAAAGGGCAAGTAATCCATTTTCAGAAATACCAAACACTCAATTTAATTAACTGATTGCTTTAAAGTACTATCGTACATTTTGTCCATTTCTTATTCAGCACTTATTACAGTAAAGTAAGAATGTAAGGTATATGTATTGAAATTGAAAACGGATGCCGTTGCATACCCTGATGGTTATAGGGTATGTGAACTTCTGCCAGAGCTTATCAACGTATGCTATCTAAAACATTCATAGTCAAAGTTCAGCTTCTGTCGATATTCCATTACAAGTTGACGCCTGCATTAACTTTCATGCCATGTAGTCTGCCATATCCAATGTATCGAATGGATATTTTATATGAAAAGGACATAAATACAAAATATAACTTATCAATATTTTCTAGTAATTTCATTTCTTTAATTTTAAAACATACGCTTTAATAAAGAAGCTTAGATTAAGCGGCTGTCACTTTATACATTAGTACAAATTGTACTAATTTTATAAGCAGAAGTTCCACTTCAGATGGGACCATCTCACATTAAATAGGTTTAACCCTCATTAGTTTGTTCCACATTAGATGTGACTATCTGAAATTATGTAGGTTTATCCCTCATTAGTTTGTTCCACATTTGGTGTGACTATCTCTCACATTAAGTAGGTTTATTCCTTATTAGTTTGTTCCACATTAGATGAAACTACCACCCATTAGATGAGACTATTCCACATTAGGTTGATCTACCTCTCATTTTGGTTTCTTGTTCCATATATAAATAGTTCACAAAATGTCCTACATTGGACAATGTTACAATTAAGTTGTAACATTAACCATTAAGTTGTACAGATTTACAAATTTAATGGTTAATTTAATTAAATGGTTAAAATTTAAATACTATTTTAGGAATTATTGGACTTTTAAAATATTACTATTGGTTCAAACGTGACCTACTAATGAGGACCTACTATCCACCTAGAGTGATCTATTTTTATCAACTGCCCTCCCTTTGCTTAACTGTGACGGTTTTTTAACAACTTACAAATTTTAAATGGCCCTACTCAATTAAGATCTCCTTACAATCAGGCAATAAACAAAAAAAAATGGTGTTACCCAACAAGTTTTCATTAGTCAGTTTTGATTATAAGAATGTATTTCTGATAAAAAGTAATTGGAAAATACTACAGAGGAAAGAGAGAAAGTCACTAATGGATGAGTTTGTCCCTGGAAACCATTCTGGTCCAGTTAAGGAAAACTGGGTTTCACTACCATTTGAAGGGGTATTACAGAACATTAAGAAAATTCAATTTTAGTCTCAGCTTCATAACTGTGGGAAATTTAAAAATTTGTTATCGTAATTCGTGTGCCACTAAATGGAGTATGTATACAAACTGTCCTGTGGCAATTGCCCCTGTATTTACATAGGCATGACAAACATGCCATTCAAGAAAAGAACGCAAGAATACTTCAACAAATTTACACATAGAATTAATAACAACAATAACCAATTCCTAGTGTTTTGATCTATCTAACAACGTTGATATCCTTCATTTAAAACACAAATTTCATGCGGTTGCGGCCTTTGAAAATAAAAAAAAGTCATACGTTTTCTTTGTTTATATGTTAAATGAACAAATCTGTGGATGTCCTAAATTTTTAAAACCTATATAAATAAAAGAAAGGGTTTGTCTGTACATTGCTTAAAACTGACTCATTTCAAGTTATCTTTACGTTTCATACATTACAGAAACCGAGTCCAACCTTAGAAAAATGTCTGTCGGTCGGTTTGTCAGTTTGTCCGCAAAATTTTGCATTTAAGCTCTCAGCAAGAGATAATTGACAAGGTGTTTCCCGAAGTTCAAGATCTGTCTATTCAGAATAATTGGCTTTGTGAGCCAGCAATTTTCACCCCTACAAATAAGCACGCAGGAAAAATCAATAAACAAGTTTCTGCACTATACTTGTATCAATCTGAGGAAAGAACTTACAAGTGAGTAACAGTGATTAGTGATGAGTAAGTAGTTCATTATCCAACTGAATTTCTTGACTGGTCTGCCTGCTCATGACAAAACAAAGTAGGGGAACCAATCATGCTGTTACGAAACTTGAGTACCTCAAAAATGTTCAACGGAATACACTATCTATGTTTATAGACACCTATCAACTGTCCCTTTCAATCCAAACGGTTGCAATTTCCCGTCAGCGTCTATTTCGCAATGACGGTAAATAAGTCGCAAGGCCAAACTCTGTGCAAGACACTTACCTAACACTGTACTGATAAATATATTTTTTTTTATTCTATAATTTTTATAATATTTTGAAATACCACGTATCATCTTAGAATTTTTGTAAAATATCCGTCAAAGACGGGCACGTCTGCTATTATTAATATTGTAGAGGCGGTTTGGTTTAGAAGTTAGGTTTCTAGCATGGTATACCGTTTAAGTTCATTGTTGTAGCGTTTGGTACACCACCTTCCGGATTCCTTTGCATTCCTTCTCCATTCCCATATCTCTCAGTTTCCCTTAGAGTCCTATGACTCCTTAAAACGTCAACACCACCTTAGTGAGGCATTATATAACTATTTTTAGTTTATGAATTAGTTCACATTTTCGTTGTTCTCTTGTATTCAATTTAAAAATCGAACATTCATTGTATAATGCATGATTGATTTAACATTGCAAATTATAAAACTTATCAATCCATGTGAAGTCGAATAAAACAAGTCGCTAACATGTGAAAAGCAGGAAGCTGAAATGGTGAAAATATAAACTCGATTGACTTGGCCCGGACTTTCAAATGAATAACACAGTATGTATGAGATCCATCAATCTAACTTCAAGAGAACAACAGAGTATCTTCAATTTAGAATATAATTTTAAAATTCAGATAAAAGTAGACCAGTGAATTCAATTATCAAAGTTCAAATATTAAAGCTGATGATTTAGTTAAATCGAGCATTTCATTACAATACCAGTTTGCACTAGTACCATTGTACCTTGGCCACTAGTGCTTAGCATGGTAAGATTCATTAGTAAAGTATATGAGTATGATTAATAGCATTGAATTATTTATTTAGTTTGATTAAAACAATTAATTTAACCAAATAAGGATATACATTAAAGAAATAATGAAATATGTATTAAACAATTACATTGGTAAAATATAATATATTCTGAGTGTATGTGACAGAATGAGAACTTGAAAATAATTAATGTAAAATGAAGGGTGAATATTTGAGAGTTATTTCGGCATCTTTTAGAGACTAAGTAATGCAATGATTATATTAAATTTCGTCGCCTTGACGTACGACCTACTTCATCTTTAATTTTCATAATTCCTTAAAATAGGTTAAATCAGATAACCTCGCAAATTAAACTGGCCAATTAATTGTCCCAGTGGAAAATGATATTAGGTAAAGGGTGCTTTCCGAGAATGGAAATGTCATAATAGTGGTGATATCACCCAAGAGGATAAGAACATTGCACGCGATTAATCACGACTACTAGAAACCAACATGTCAAAGCAGGAAGGATAAATAGAGAATATAATTCATGCATTTCATCATTACCACAGAGGTTAGTATTATTAATATTAAAACTATAATATACCGTCTTACCTCGTACACTGCTGCTGAAGCTCTCGGACTGGTTTCGGGTGTCACCCATCTTCGGGTGTTGAAGATGGGTGACACCCGAAACCAGTCCGAGAGCTTCAACAGCAGTGTACGAGGTAAGACGGTATATTATAGTTTTAATATTAAGGAAAATATAAACTAAACTAACTTGGTGTAAATTTGTTATTATATTCTTGTGTGATTTCAGATTCGAGAACCGACATAAATAAAACAAAAGAATAATTTCAGTTAATTTTTGACAAAAGAAAGCAGTCAGAGATGCTATGTAAGAGAAGCGGAGCACAGGAATGAGAGATGGGGTTTAAACGAACATTAAAACGAAACGAGAGATCAAACGAAACAGCAATGCTATAATGCGGGGAATTTCCTTCCTCCTTTGTATTACTTGTTTGCTATTATTTCATCTGTTTTTTATCATATATATTATTGTGTATACTATTACTATACACAATACTTATACTATTATAAGTATTATACTATTATATTATTATTTACTATTAATTGGGATAGTTTATACTATTATTAATAGTATATACTATTAATTTATTATATATTATTTGGGATAGTTTTTAATATTTATTTCTATACTAGTTTTATTTTCGTATCTAGTCTTTTTTCCGTTTTATTCCCTAATTTTACTGTTTTCCTTCTCATTTAGAGAAAAATTTGATTCCTTTAACGGACTTTTAGTTTGCTCAGTCAATGCCTAACTAATAGAAATTACTTCTCGTAATAAAGATGGGTGTTGAAATACAGAATTATGTTCCATCAGATACCTCTATGTGATTTCCTCTGTAACTTCGACCAGTTATTTTTTGAATAGTTCGTCTTTCTGAATAGGGGCAGTTACTTCTTTAGAAGATCAAGAAATTCAGAAATAAATTTTTCATGAAAAAACCATGTAATAGATATAAGGAATAGAGGCCATAGAAGGAATGACTTGCTGTAAGGTATTGTCTTTCTACCTTTAATTTCTAATCCGTGTGTATAGCAATTTTCTTTGACTTTGAATACAAGCCATGCAGTTACTTAGGCCACACTGGGGAGTTATCCGCTGATTTTCAGGAACATAAACTTTACATTTCTCTGGTCAAAATTACATTGAGGTGACATTTTTTTTTGGATCGTTAATTACTGCAGTTATGAAATCTCAATTGGTTCATGTTCTAAATCTGCAGTTCTAGAAATGTTATTTTGAGTATAATTGATTTATTTTTTCGTCATTTGACATACGGTTAACATGACATACACCAAATTATGTTCCTTTCTGAAATGTTATCACCTAATCAGCTGCTTTACCTAATTTTTCACCAATAATTAACATAAAATCTTTCATAGCTTCAGGTAGTTTTCTAATCTAGAGTATCCATACTTTCTGAAATACCATCTGCAATTGAATTGAATGCATCTGAATTCTGCACAGCAATTGACTAGGTTTCACATCGCCCAATATCAGTCCAGAGAGAGTGACTGCATTTTGTTTCTTCTCACTCTCTTTAACTAAATTTAATAATTTATTTTTGTTAAAATAAATAAAACTCCTCTTCTATTAAAAATTGTATTTATTATTTTCATTTTATTTTATGTTATTGCAAATATTTTCCTTACACTGGCTTCCATTTGAGATCCTAAATTTAGTTTTCTAATTTGTTAAACTGTTTTCCTGACAAATTAAAAATTTTTTTCTTGTAACGTCAAACTCTTTCTCTGTTAGGAAAAAGCATGAGTCCAGCTTTTCTGTTTAGATTGGAGATATTTTGGTACAGATTTGACTGTCACACATGCCTTTATAGCCTGTCTTTCTTGGCTACCTTGGTATTGCCAAGGTAATACCTTGGTTCAATCAGACATGCTCCAATTTTCACTAATCGCTCACTAAAGACACTTCACAGAGTCTCTAGTGTACTGCCATACACATAATGATCATCAGTCACAGAGATAACAATTAGACTCCTTTGTACAATAAAAACCATTTTTTAATATCAGTATAATTCACCACAACAAATTGACTCTACTTGTTGTCAGTAATCTTTAAATTTTACTAATGATTGCTCAAGATAAATTGAAACATGAAAGCTTAAAAAGGTCTACTTACTTGTAACCATCCCTGTTCAGCAAATCACTCTTAAGCCGTTTGTTAAAGTCCTCGTTGTTTTCACTGCCCTTGACAGTAGCTGTACTCTCTTCAACTGGCGTTATCACTCCCTGAAACAGAAGAATATGTTTTTTGACTTGTCATAGATGGAGATGGAACAGTTTCATGCAAAGTGTAGCCATACTCGACTGTATCATAGGATACATCTTCACTACCTTCATTCTCACTCTACTGTCATGACAGGTTAACAAAACTAGATATATGTATGTTTTATTTAATATTATATAAATACAGCATAATATTTTATAACGAGATTAAGATCATTGAGTTAAGTAACGGTTCCATGAAAGATAAACAGAAACAAACTGTCTGCGACTCTTAGAGGGCCCATGGCTGGTCGAAAGATATTAACCCCATTCTAACTTATATTCATAAATAATATACACCAAGAGTTCTGTCAAAAATAAATTTCATTAGCATAACATAAAGGCCCTTGAATAAAGGCTATGATTTGGATATATCATAAGATGTAAAATAATATTTATGACTTTAACCTAGACGGAATACATGACATTATTATCATGTTTCAAATTGTAAAAGTTTACTAATAGAAAACATGTTATAGGAAATAGTTATAGGAAATCTATGAAGACAGCATCTCACTCTGTTTGAAATAATAAACACCTCTCAAAGAAAACACGTTTTATGGGTCTTATGGTTACAACCTCGACGAAATTAATAATCTTTCACAGTTTGAAACATTTTACACATAGATGAAATTAATTAATGTTATTAATTAATTAATATTAATTATTACTGAATATTGAATTAATAAAATGAATATTGGAACCTCAACGGAGTTGACAATTTGTTTTTGCTAGAAATAGGAAACACTTTACAAACAGAATTCATTTTATAAAATTAACGATTGCAATTTCAACATAATCAAGAATCTTTCATTGTTTGAAATAGGAAACACTTCTGTTACAGACACCTTATAAAATGAACGGCTGTAACTCAACTGAAAAGGTAGGTGAAGGCAGCTTTCAATATCTCGGTCTGAGACTCTCCACTGCAATATGAAATAATTAATGTAGAAAGAATAATATTGTTTGAAATTATCTTCTGTATATCTCGAGATGATGTGTATCATAGATTCGTATAGTATATGTTAGTAACGAGTTTTTATTAAAATCGCATTCTACCTGTATGTTCTGAAGACATATTTCAAATTGTTTGTTGTTGTTTGTTTGTTTCTCAACGCCCACAATTATAAGGCATTCACCTTTTAGTGCTATTCTAAGGGCGGAAATTTTGGCACTTATACGAGTAACTTAGTACTCACATTACCTGTTGATTCTACAATGTGAGTCTTAAATTTCACCTGACTCAAATATATTTAGAGTAGTAATTTTTAACGAGTACCTGACATCATATAGGCTCGTGACCGACGGCTAAACGTCCTTTTTTTCCCTGGGATGGTCAAAATTTTATGGTACATGACAATAAATCAAAATAGGTTTAAAGTCCTCTCCGAGGGACGGCGTGGATTGATTTATTCACATTCCGCATGAATAAATCGAAGGTCAGAGTGGGTATTGAACCCTGGATCTATCTGTCTAGAGGCGACGGGTAACATTTTAAATTAATGGCAGGTTAGGTTGCAGTAGCAGTCCTATAAGCGAACACACGTAGGTCGAGCATTGGCCTCATGTGATTCCACACAATGAAGATTGATTCTACGGTGGGAGTCCTAAATTTTGCCTAACTCAAGTGTATTAGAGCAGCAATCTTTAACGAGTACCTGACATCCTACAAGTTCGGGACCGACAGTTTAACGTCCTCTGAGAGATGACGTGTTCAGATTTATTCACCTCCCGCGTGAATAAATCGAGAGCCAGGTTGGGTTAGAACCCCGGTCCTATCAGTTCAGGCGAGATCATAACCACTAAGCCTCTTAAATTAAAGATAACTGATTGATTTTACCATCAGTTCACATTGATTCATAAATTAGTTCATTCATTAATTTATTAATAAAAATAACTGTAATCATAATTAGACAGATATGTTTTCTATTTTTGAAAACAGCACATTATATTGAATATATAGGAATATATAGACCCATATATACAGCAAAATTTCACAGTAAACTGGTAAAATCAACATCTAAACCAAAGTAAGAAATAAGACTAAGGTCTTTCAACAATACAAACTGGTCTTCAACAGAGTCGTAGTGTCACTCTGAGTCTGATCAGTTGTTTTGGTTCAAATATCATGGTAGTCCCTTTTCTGATTTTTTTACTTATGTTTATCATTGGAATATGTACACTTCATAATTGAAAAACAATCCGAAATTGACGAAATAAAAATTCAGAAATTAACTTGAAAGACTTGAAAGTGCAGCCTGTCTAATTTCTGTTGAAGCATCACGACTTGAGAAGAAGGACGAAGACGAAAACCGTGTTCGCGACGGGCGAATTTACATATATTTATAAAGGTATTGTTTTCTTGACCACAATTACTAACAAATACTTGTGTTATTCTCGGAATTCAATGAGGGTTAATTATTTGAAATCACCTTTTTTCCATCCTTTCGTCTTCATTTTAAGACATCCTCATTGTTTTTGGGTTCTAGCTCTGAGGATGTCAACTTATTACACTCAGAGACTAATGTGTTATACGTATTATGGACAGAAGTGCTTCACTTATTACAGTATATGCATTGAACATTTTAAATGAATCTTGAAGGTGGAGATCAACTATATGTCAAACGAAGTCATATGACAAGGTTCTTATGGTAAGACTAGAAGAAGAGCAACGTCATCAGAAGAATCGGAATGGTGGTCTTTTAAACATGGCAACTTTTTCTCCATTTTCCAAAGATTAAAAAATATCACCAACTGGGTGGCTCATAAATTTTTTGAAGTCAACAGGAAGTCCCTAATGGACCTCTTTTCACTTTATAATTCTTGAGAACTTACTTTGTCCTTTATAAACTTCTCACTTGTATTGAAAAACTGTTTTTCATCAAAACATTAGATTCAGTCAACCGACTAACCAAAAAACGTATTTCATCATTCCTATATCTGATTATTCCAAATCCCTTGAAAATTTGAACTGACCTTTTAAAGTTTTTTTACTCTAAATTATTAATTTTTAATTTAGTATAAATAAAGCATTGTAATCATGAAAAAAATCTAAAGCTCATTTTACCCTAAAGCTCATTTTTGACGTTTTTTTGATGATGTCTATACGTAAGTGGGAGTGTATCCAATAGTTTGTGAGCATCTACAGGACCAAATTCACATTTAACAACAAATCATGCCCTAATCTGTTTTTGAACAATATTGCATCATAGTCACTTTCTTGGTCAAAATGTGATTTTAGACTCCTTTTTCTTTTAAGCTTCTACTTCTAGGTATTGATACTTTGAAATTAGTATTAAAAACTGACAGAAGCTATAACTGAAAAAAAAACTCAGATTTATAAAACAACGGAAGAGGTATATTTTGCAATAAAATGTAAAATTTTTGACTTCGTTTTATTTCAAAAGCTTGTGGACACCATACAGGTCATACCACTTACCGGCGGTCTGTAATTAAATTGTAGCAAAAAATAAAAATTATTTAGGGCATGACCTGAATACTTTTTCGTTAATATTAAATAAGCGGAAAGGGCTTTATTGTGCATTTTATGAATTCAGGAAATGTTTTTTTTATCATGCAAAACTGCTAACTATAAATCAATTAAATGTCAAAGAAATCAATCTAAATTTGTAAGCTATAAAAAAAAACTTGCCTTGTAAGTCAAGTAAATTAGTGATCTCTTCATTTCTACACAAGAGGTAGTAATGGAGTGACTAAGCGCCTCTAATAGCCTTTAACACTCACTCCGACTTTCGGCCTTCACAAGACTACCCTGTTAACCTGCTATATGCAGGACAAACGAAAGAGGAGGAGAAGGTGATCAAGGGCTGAGCCTGACCACCTCGTTTCCCATCCTTCCTAATCCCATCTGTTCTAATGATACAGAGGCTTCTGTATTATGAACGGAGCGTTAAGGGTACCAGGCGACCCCCTTGAGTAAATAGCCTTACTCCGGTAAGCGGTGCTCTGCCGGAGCGGACAAAATACCACGGATAGAGCTTCAGGCATTCTCCCCTGTAAGGAGAAGGAAGTCTGGAGACCATCCTTCGGAAGTGCAGAGGGTTCAAAAGCGCTAACTAGTGGGAACCTCCCACAAGTGCACCTGAGGACCCGAAGAAGGAGAAAGGAAGTACTTTCTCCCGAAACATAGGGAACCTGAATGGACATTATCAATGATGGTTTGTGCATATTCTGCAAAGAGGAAGAAACATCGTTGCACCTGCTGATAACTTGTAAGGCAACTTTGCTCCAGAGAGGCAGGTGCTTCGGGACACTCAACAAACCAAAGAAAAACTTTTACTGCTTGAACGAGCAAAAGTGCTGAGCTTCTTGGAGGCGTTGAAACTACCTGCTGGGGTACTTTAGTACAGAAGAAGGGAAGTACAATAGTTTTTTCAAGACGCAGTTCTATAGTCGCACTCAAATAATAATAAATAAAAAAAATTTCTACACAATATCACCTAGGGTATTCACATAAAAGAGTTCTTACTGTAAAATTTGTGCTATAAAATTTGGATGCAGGCCTTGCATCTATAGGGCACAGTGGAACAAATGACGCCTTATAGACAAGATCCTTCACTAAATTGATCCTTAGAGAATATTAGAAGTGTGAAGTAGTTTGATAAACTATTAATGTGTTAATAACAGTGTATAATCGAAGAAGAAATACCCATCACCAGGAGATTAACAGTAATATTAAGTAAATGTTGAATGGAAATCCTTATATTCTCTTCAGGGGACTCTGTGAATATAAAACAAAAATAATATTGACAAACCCATCTGACAGAAGATTAGTTTTTTTTTGCTCATGTAAAGCTAATCTGTGTTAATGGTGAATCCGCTTTAATGTTGTTAATTAATTGATTCCTCTTGATAGGTTGGAGAGCTGTTTCGATTTTCTGATAAAGCCAGAAAGTGGGATGAATGAGCCGAGGAGTGCTATTCGAGAGAGAGGCTGTCGACAGTCCCAAGATGGATTAACTTGTCCAATCATTTTTTCTCCACATGGCCACCCCCTTGGCCACATCCCTGAAGGGAGGGCGTGTCAGGTCATCAATCAAGTCCACTCTAATAACAGAAACGTCCTTTTACTTTCATTAGTCCCATTTGATTTAATATTGTCTTCATTTTATATAGATACTGCAAATTTTTGAATTTACCTTAAACAAATATGTTATAAATCAATTTATGTAAGTATTATCTTAATCTGACTGTTTTTATTTAAAAACAGATTATATTTTGATTATCGTTTTCGTATATCATCGACTGGAATGCCCGTGGCTTTGACCTCATTCATTCAAAGACGGTGCCTCTAATTGCTTTTATCTGCTTGGAGTTTTCATGGTCTGAGAGGCCTCCTGCCTTACTTCTTGTCTTGAACTGTTTGCTATGAGGGCTGCTTCACGCTGGTCTGTAGTCTGTTGCTCTCCTCAGTTATCACTGACGCCTGACCGGAAGCATTGAGTCCCTCTATCTAACTTTCATCGATCTCCTGATACTCCTTTGTTCTTGAAACACCTCATTCTTTTCTTTGGTGCATAGCAGGTTAAAGGTAAAGGTCGGATTCAAGATGTACTATGCAATTTGTCTGACCATCTTGCTTCATTAAGGAATTATTAAATATATCTGTTTTCAAGTTGAGGTTTAAAGAAATAAATATAATGATTATGATTACTGTGAACTCTTAACTAATAAGGGGTAATTCTCAGGAATGTGTAAGAAAATCAGTTACGTTTAATTATATATAGCCAGCAATTTCTAGTGAATAAGCCATTAGAATAATTACCCAATTACCAGCATGCGTAACGGACGAAAACAGGACTCTCACACCATCTCCCATTATAAAGACGATGGACTCCAGCAGTATCCTTATCACAATAATTTAGAACGTTTTTCCATTGGAGCCTGAGTTGGTGAACTGCCTTCTCAAACTGCAGGAAAAATCGGCTTCGAATCCGACCAAATGGCCAGATTAAAATAAAACATAAAGCTCTAAATAACAAAAAATGATAGAGGACTCTGGTTGATTCGGCAGAGGTTTACTTTACCCTTACTGAAATCTTGGCGTTGAATTTCAACAACTGATGATAAAAAAAGACTCACAAGGCATGCAGTACATACCTAAAAATTTGATCATGAGGGTCCTTGATTTATTAAAAACTTTTACAAAATAAATTCAGCACGTTAAAACAAATAGATAATTTATTTAAAAATCTAATATATACCTCAGGGAAAATATTTAATTATTAAGGCAATGAAATATTTAATAAGGGGTTTGGAATATTCAACATAACTGAACCTGAGTTAAGACAGCTGAAATATCAGAGAAATTGGTTTTTTATTTGCTTTAAAAAAGGCTTAAGGGGTTATTCTCGCTATTGTATTCAGTGTTGCATGGTTTTTGTTATGAGGCTTGATTTCTCGATCGTTAATAAAGTTTAGGGTAGACGGAGATTTCTAAACCACCCGGATCATCCAAGCTCAGAAAAACTCTCCAATGCCCTTCTCACAAAACCTAACCAGTTTTGTTTAGATAACTGATTTTATTTTTAACTAAAACTTAACAACAATCTACATACTTTCTTTCGTTTACATTTCAAAACTACAAATAAATTACAAGAGTCAATATATAGAAGTGAATAGTGTTGGTTCTCTCTATATAATTTAACTAGATTATATACAGCTGTCAACCAGCTAGCCTTTTCTATGAGGGTTGACAGCTAGTGGATAGGTTTTTACTTTTTCTTACTCTACTCCATTATTTTCCCAAACATCCCTACCTGGACTATTGCCTCTTCTTGCACTTTAAAATACCACTCTTCTCACCCACTCCTGGTCAATCTCTCACCATGATGTTTCTACATCTAGGGTTTCAGTTGGGTTTTTGACTTTGATGAAGACCGCTTGTTACGGTTGAAAGATCTTTGTCTTTTTTTCCCATTTTTTACTGGTGTTTATATGTATAACACATAGAAAAGAACAGAGAAAGTCACTACAAAACTCACTTCGATATTTCGATATCTGTCGTCATAAGGAAGAAGTACGAAATGCTGGTGTTGAGAAGCAAACTACAGCTGGCCTCCAGAGAAACTCATTCTCCAGAGAACCACCGCAGTGTTGCCCCCCAATAGGGGGCATATTATATATATATATATATATATATATATATATTAAGAACAGACAGAATCAAACCTACTTGAATGCGGTAAAAACGACTCGAATTAGACAAAAATGGTTCAAAGTTAGTAATGAATGACGCACACATACACACGCACACACACGCACACACACAAAAGGGAAAACATACACTTACAGTTCCTAATTTTTGTTTCCAACGGTCTTTAGGGGAGCAAAGGGAAGAGACTAATAACACTGTACACCGTCGGTTGGAAACTGTAGGCTCAGAAGATCGTGAATGCCGAGAGTACAGTTTCAACGAAACATTTCTTAATAATAATTGACACCTAGCAACACTTATATATATAAAAACTTTAAACGACAGTTAGATATTTAGAAATGCGACTAAGATATTCCGATAAAAAGTAATTAGTATTTGGTACAATATATACATTTCATGCTGCTGTTCTTTCTTGTCTACAACTGTCGATATAATCGTTGAATTTGAATATTGAGTACATTAGTCAGGTTTAAATAAACTCCTTTATGCCAATGTTTTGGTGCATATATAACTCACCTCAAGACTAGAAATTATTTGTACAATAAGGACTACTACTTTAAAATTTACGTTTTCATTAGGTATGTATTTATGATATTAATAACGAATTCTGGATTACAATACATTATTAATATCTGTAGTTGTAAGATAAACGAGGAACCGTAGTTAATATCATAAATGTATATTTAAATAAAATTTAAATTGTAAAATAGTAGTACTTATTGCACAAATAAGTTCTAGCCCTGAAAATGACGTAAATACGCCAAAACGTTGGCATAAATGAATATTTTGGTCAAGGATGTAAATATGAAGGGAATTTGCAAGCTAGGCGGATTGTTAAAATTGAACTACATTTGAATTTTCTTTTGTTAAGGTCTTGTGATGGGCAGTCTCAGAGTGCATCTTAAACATGTTTAAATCTGCTGAATGGATATTTAAGGGTGGTGTTTTTCCTTAAAAAGCAACTAAAAATATAGTAAGATAAAAACTGGTATTATATATAACAAGACATATGTCAAAGAAGAGCTGTAAGACAAAATACATTAATATAATCGTTGGAAGTTTAGATAACATTATCAATGGAATTACCAACATATCTTAGAAAGCAATTTAACAGACTAGAAAAGGTAAAAATGAAACATAGAACAATCAAAATGAACAAATTATTTCATGAAATATTTTTTAAATAATTACTTTTCCATAAATTTACGAATATGTATACCCAAAACAAGTCATCATTAGTCATTATTCTTTCCTTATCATCTCTTCTTATCTCTTCAGAAAGACGAGCAGTAGCTCAGAATATCGATGACACAAAGCGATTTGTTTCATTGTGTATTCTTTTTATTTTTATGTATAATAACAAAACATAATGTAGTGGAAAGTTTTTTATTACCTTTGAAAGACAAAGACTAATTGCTAAAAATTATATTTCCAATTAAACTTTAACGAGGAAAAACTCACCGTGAAATCGTCTGACTGGTCTGGAATCTTTGTTTCTTCTACTGTGCCATTTTTAACTTCTCCACCAGGTGACTTGAACTGAAAAGAAAAAAAGAAAGAATTAAACGAAAGATACAATTAAAATTTATTTTAAATAAAAGAATGAATTTACGACTAATGAGTTGGAATTTTGTTTATATAAGTATAATACACAGATTTGTTACAAACAGTTATATATGCAATATGTTTAATATCTCCTCTTAATTAGTAGAGATAATGCAACAAATTTTTCATCTCACTCACACTCATTATAAAGAAAACTACTTTCATTTAAAAAATCTATAATACACCTAACGTTACTGCAAGTAACTATAATATCAAACTAGTCGATAATGAATTTAATATTGGTATTGCTTTAATATGACTATCATGAAGATGTAGAGCCATGATGAGAGTCAATTGTATGACTTAATTTGTTTGTATGTAACCATTTTATCAGTTACATAAAATTATTCCTTATTCTCAAACGATGTGACAGGATATTATTATGTTATTAATAAACTGGTAGCTTTCATCTCCTGTACAAAGAAGCTTTTTTTGTCCTGTTATGCTTTCCTTCGTCATTTCTAAAAGTAGCATTATTTTTTACGTTATATAATTAACTTTAAAAAACTGGAGAAGTATCTCTCACTTCTATTGGTTTTCAGCATGATTTTTTTTAACAATATGTAACCTCTTGAAATCAATTGCCTCACATTCTCTTTCTTGGCTTTTCTAGTTTATTTTTTTATCTCAAGACCAACGACCAACGAGATTTTCCGTGCATTAATACACGTTGCGGTCAGGCAGTTCCAAGCCAGAGGCTTTCACCTGCTTGTCTGTTTGTACTACTTTAATAGTTCAGGCCTGTCGGGTAAGTCGGTATGTTAGTTTCTGTCCTGTCTATTATTGTCATTCCGATCTTTTCCGACCTTAGGTATTGTTGCGAGAGTCAAATAGCCATATGCGCGATTTAGTATCGTGTACCCGCCTCCGCGAGGTCCACCTTGGACGCCCTCGGTTTATTTCGACCGAGGGTGACTAAAGGGCTACACGCTGATCGTCGGCCTGTCTTTATTCAAGTGATATAGCCTAATAAGGCTTAGGCGCGCTAAAATCAAAACAGGTGAGTATGTTTCGTGGTCGTATGGTCTTTGAGTCTAAAGTCGTCAGTTATCGTGAATTTGGTGATCTGATTAGTTGGAGAGGATTGGTTTCAGGGAATGTGAGGTAAAAGTGTTCTTACTAGCAGGTTAGAGTGTACGGGAAGTTTTCTGTCTTTATTGATAGTCAGACGTCTAGTGTAAGTTTCTATCTGAAGAGACTTCATGTATTTGCATATGCTTAAGAGTTCTAGCTTAGTATCTCAAACAGATCTTTGAAACTTACTTAACTGTCCTTGAGAAAGAAATAAAAACCGTTATAGCTAGATTTATATCTAGACTACCCTTCTTTCAACAATTTGTAGAGCATGCTGCGTAAGTTCAAAGACAGTACTAACCATCATTCCTCTTTTTATGGTAAGAAGGTCATCTCTGCGTATAGTGAGTGACCTTAATTACTTAAATACTGCGTATCCATATGCACCTCCATCCGTAACTACTGACACAATAACTGCAAAAGCACACGTTTCTGAAGACCTTAATGACTATAATTTGAATTTGGCAGATGCTATACCTACACTAACTATTTTTTGTGTTACCATTATATTAATCCATTCATAGTCGCTGAATGAATTATATATAAGTATGTATAATAGTGCTGATTAATAGATTGGACGGAGCTGCTATCGAAAGGTCCATCTATATCTCTGAAACAGCCCAAGAATTTGGTTAAGACTAAAATATTCTCATATTATTTTAACAAATTTTAAAACTGATTCTGTTTATTTACTCTCCTAATAGGTTTGTTGGGAATTATGAAGATTGTTATTCATTAAAAACTACTCATGTCATTACAGAGAGAACTTAAGAGTTGTCATTTTTAGTGTGATATTACCCCTCTAATATTCTAAGTTCATGAAACATTCTTAATAAGATAATAATAATACAATAAAAGAATATGTGACAGTTTTGTTATTAGAATAGTCTTAACATTTAGCAGTTTGTTCATATACACACCAAACAATATATATCTGAAATTAAGATTTCCAACTTTTTGATGAAGTTGCAACATGTAGAATTGCAACATTTTCACTATACAACCAACCATTACTCTAGAGAACATCAGAAAATATATAGTTGATTGGCGTTTTCTTCTACATTTTTAAAGATTTTATTGGTTTTACATATAATATTAACTTTTTAAAAGCTCTTCTGTTTGTCAAAATCAAATCAATCTAACTAATCAGAGTACAGGAGGTCATTGATTATTACAAGTTGAGTTTTCAGGTTTTGGAGCTATATTGTTGCTTGCAGTAATCAAATTTTATTGGAAATTTTATACAACATACTATTTAAAAATATTTTATTCAACAAAATGTCATTATTCTATAATTTGTTAGCAACAATTTTTTTTGTTGATCTTAGTTTTAACAAATGGTGTCACCTGTATCGAGTCCAGAAGGTTTTAAAACAACATTTAAAATTTTCTTGAAAAATTGAACTTTCCAGTTTCTACAAAAATCTTAAGTCTATATCAGTCAATGCTGTTGTTAGTTTCATAAGAATCTAAAAATTTCGTAACTCTAAACTTAGTAGTTTGCGGAGAAAAAACATTGTCCAAAACCAAATTGACCAAAAAAGCGACTGTACAAGTCCCTTTTAAGAAAACAAATATCAACAAAAAACAACAGAGCACATATAAAATTTAGGGTCAATTTTTGGGTAAAATTAGAATTTAATCCACTTAACCAAGTAGTCTGCTCAAAATCTTTTTTAAAACATCCATTTATCCAGCCATTTTAGACATCATCGAAAAAACATACACATAACTTTGAGGACGTCAAAACATGTAAATCCGTAAAATATGTTTTCATGATTACTGTACTTTAATTATATAAAAGCAAAAAGTGGAAGTGTAGAGCCGGTGAATAACGATTGACAAGTGAAATTACAAAGTCTGAACTGGAGCAAAAAAATCGAAAAATTACTTAGAAGTTTTAAACTACAACAAGTATACAAAGAAGTATGACAAACATACTAGAGTATCAGTGAGATTCTAACGAGCCACTTGGTTTGAATTAAAGTGGTTGTAGTAATTTTTCTGATTTTCTTACTCTGGTTTAGACGATGATTTTTATTTCACTTGTTTACTGTAAAATCCTGTTATATACATATATATATATGTAAACTTAGAAAAGTATGTAAAAATTTTTCTAAAGTACATAATAAAAAACTTCATAGCTTAATTGACAATAGCGCGTGGAATAAAAATAAAAATAAAAAATTAGTTCTTAATTTATCCGACAGAATATTAGATAATAATGCAGTAGCAGCATTAGGGTATGGTTTAAATTTTGTTCCTAAAAGTAACAATTTAAATTATGTTCAGGTGGCTAAGGGTTTTTGTAAAGCTGAAAAATTAAATAATATAGATATCGATAATTTAAATATTTTAAAAGGAATGGTATACGGTCTTTCAGAAAAAACTGATGTTGTTAGCGTTCCTAGACGTTTTATCGAGGCTTATTCTAGGCTTAAAAAAGATAATACTATTAAAATCACTAAAGCCGATAAATCTAAAGTAACTGTAATATTAAATAAAAAAGATTACGTCGATAAAATAGAGAATATGCTAAATGATGAAAATGTGTATAAAAAGTTAAGGTCTAATCCTTTGGATAGGGTCAATAGTTCATTTAATAAAAAAATTAAAACTATCTTAAAAAATCAACCCGATCTTATTACTAAATTTATATCAAAATCCCCTTCTTTGCCATATATGTACGGGTTGATCAAGACACATAAAGATAATTACCCAATACGTTTAACTGTGAGTTCGGTTGGTTCGGCATCATATGGCTTGTCGAAATGGTTAGTAAGTATTTTAAGCCCCTTAATTGGAAAAATTTCAGGCAGCCATATAAAAAACAATGTGGATTTAATTAAAAAATTAAAAAGCGTCAACATGAACAAAAATTATAGATTAATCAGTTTCGATGTGAAGTCTCTTTTTACGAATGTACCTGTAACTGATCTGTTGAGCTTACTCCAGGAGGAATTAATTAATTATTCCCTTCCCCTTCCATCTACCACTATAATAGAGTTAATTAAGTTATGTGTGGTAGATTGTCATTTTCAATTTGAAAATAATTATTATATACAAAAATTTGGTCTTGCTATGGGTAACTGTTTATCCCCCCTCCTAAGTAATTTATATATGGAGTTTTTTGAGAGTAAAATGTTAAGCTCAATTTTGCCCAAAAATGTTAAATGGTATAGACATGTTGACGATATTCTTTGCATTTGTCCCAATTCTTTAAATAAAGTTGATTTCCTAACAAAATTGAATTCATTGGAAGAAGAAATAAGTGGTAATTTGCCCTTCTTAGATGTCCTGATCCATAGGTTACCTAATGAGTTACGCTTTAGTGTATATAGAAAACCTACGAATGTACTTGCATACATTCATTTTTATTCATCGCATCCAAAAAGTGTTAAAATTTCTGTTTTTAGAAATATGTTTTTGAGAGCTTTAAGAGTTTCATCTCCCGAATTCCTTAATGAAGAGATTAATAACATTAGGTCAATTGCCCTTTCATTAAAATACCCCTCTTCTTATATCGATTTAGCTTTGAAGGGTGCTAAAAAAACTTTCTCTAATACTTCAAAAGAGCCCCTTTTATTATCAAATTCTATAGTTTTGCCATACCACGAATCATTGGACCCCCTTCCAAGATTAGCCAAACAACTTGATTTTAATATAGTGTTTTCTAATCGTAATAACGTGGGTAATATGTTAATAAAAAACTCTCCAAGCGAATTGGAGTCCGCTGGTATTTATAAAATTCCGTGCAAAAATTGCCATAAAATTTATATTGGTCAGACTGGTAAATCATTAAAGACACGTGTAAAACAACACCAATATAACGTAAGTAGACAGGAAAACAGTAGTGCCTTATTATTGCATATAAAAAATGAAAATCATCATATTGATTGGACAGGAGCTAAATTTATTACCTATGAAAAATCAATGTTGTTAAGAAATATTATTGAATCGTCTCTAATTAAATTTAATAGATCTAATATTATAAATATTAGAATTAGTAATAATACATTCCGTCATACCTCGTAAAGTCTCTGTAAAGCTCGACCGGTTTCGGGTCCGCCTGGATCCCATCTTCAAGAGCACCTAACTGACTGTGTGTGTTGTTTTCCTATAACCTACCTATATATAGTATTTACATTGTGTAATCAGTGTTGTGTGTGTAGGTAATTTTTTTTTTTTTTTCTATTTCTTTAATTGTTATGTTTTTTTCTTTTATTGCTTATTTCATTATCTATTTCTAGTTCCTTGTGTCGTCTTTTAAATGTTATTAGTGGTTTTGTTAAAATGTCGGTTTGGTGGTTTGTTTGTTCATTGATTATATTGTCTGTCATTTTATGTTTATATAATTCTATTTGTTCCTGTATGTTCATTCGTTGTCCTTTTTGTCCCGTCTGTAGTAAGTCCATTGTGTTTTCCATACTGTCTGGGTTATGTCCAAATTTGTTTAAGTGGTGTGCGTAGTTTGATCTGTTTGTGTTGTTGGTGTAGTCTTTAATGTGTTCTTTGAATCTGTCTTTTAGTGTCCTTCCCGTTTGCCCGATGTAGTTTTTACCGCAATCTTTGCATTTAATCCTGTATATTCCGCTTTTTTCGAATTTGTTATCTTTGTTCTCTGTTGTGTTGTTTGTGATTTGGCTTATAGTGTTATTCGTTTTATAACCTATTTTTAATGAATATTTTCTTAGAAGAGTCGCAATTTTTTCGCTAGGTTTACCTATGTAAGTTAAAGATGCGTATCTGTTCGTTACTTCCGGTGTTGTACTGTTAGTATTGTGTTTATTTCTTCTTTCGTTTATTATTCTTTGTATGATTTTTTCCTTATACCCGTTATTTTTTGCTATTGTTTTTATGGTATTTAATTCCTTATTATAGTTAATTGCATTCATGGGTATGTTTAGTAATCTATCAGTCATATATCTATACGCGGATGTTTTTTGTTGTGGTGGGTGGAGTGATGATTTATGTATAGTTGTGTCGGTGGTAGTTGGTTTGCGGTATATTTGAAAGCTGAGTTTGTCTTTAGTTTTTCCTATTGTTAAGTCTATGAAGTTTAATTTGTCATTTGTTTCTATTTCGTGGGTGAACTTGATTTTGTTGTTTAGTGAGTTGAGATAAAAAAAAAAAATTACCTACACACACAACACTGATTACACAATGTAAATACTATATATAGGTAGGTTATAGGAAAACAACACACACAGTCAGTTAGGTGCTCTTGAAGATGGGATCCAGGCGGACCCGAAACCGGTCGAGATTTACAGAGACTTTACGAGGTATGACGGAATGTATTATTACTAATTCTAATATTACTAACCTCAGTGGAACTAACCCATTAACTATATTTAATATTATAAACATTAGTAACGGTCTCTTCAAACTTGATACTTTCGTCACGAGGGCAATAGCCTCTTCAAAGAGGGTTGACAGCTAGCAGACAGTTTTTTACTTTTTCTTACTGTACTCCTTTGTTTCCCCAAACATCCCTTTCTGGACATTAGTCCTTTCCTGTGCTTTCACCCTTTTAAAATACCACTCTTCCCTCCCACTCTTCTCAACTCCTCACCAGATGTTTTCTGCATCTAGTGTTCAGTTGGGTTTTTGACTCTGCGAAGACCGCTTGTTACGGTTGAAAGATCTTAGTCTTGTTTTCCCATTTCTTATTGTGGTTTGATCATATATATATGTATATAACTTAAATGTATATATATATATATATATATAATGTATATACCAAATCATGATAATTACAATAGTTTACCATACAAAATTCTAAAAATGTGATCCAGGTAGACTTTACAAAATTAAATACCTAGAACACAGAACAGAACAAAGCACTTAATGGGATCGATGTATCAAAGAACAGTTAGTCACCAGCAGAAAGTCAATGCGCAGAATAACTAGGGGAGATTTCTTCTGTCATAAGTTTTAGGTTTTGTGTTTTATATATTTTATTTTTTATCAAACATTTAGGTAATTTGTTTAATTCAGACTCATGTGCACTAATGTAATAACTGGATATGCAGTTATTGTAACAACTGTATATATATACAAAACTAAAGTTTATCGGGACTCGGTCAGTTCTTCAGGTTCAAATTAAACTCTCATTGCCAACGTTTCAGTCTTTATTTAAAACCTTTTTCATAGGCAGAAGTATAAATTTTGAAACAGAAAAACTAAGTATTACGTTACAAATTATTTTACAAAAAAAATAATATGTGGATTTTAACAACAACTGTAGTCTGAATGAACACGTGACACTGAACTGTTACTGACCAGTTCAGTGTCACGTGTTCATTCAGACTACAGTTGTTAAAATCCACACATTATTTTTCTTTGTAAAATAATTTGTAATGTAATAGTTAGTTTTTCTGTATTACAATTACTTATACTCATATATTTATTAGTGTTTTTTTATACTTTTCTTATATACGTTGTCTAAGTTTCAGGAACAAGAAACAAGTTTTCTAACAAGTTTCATTTGAATATTCAACATATTGGTCCTCATTGACTATCATCAGGGTATTGTTTAAAAGATACTATTTTCCACAATCTAGGAGTCAGGTCAGCCCAGAGGCAACGTCCCTGTTGCTATGACTGTTAGATCCGGGATTCAATGGCCACTCCGGCCCTTTATTTATTATCACAGGAGGAGGATAAATTTGAATACGTCATAAATCGGAGAGGATATCAATCCGTAGGTCCTAAGCTTGTAGGATGTCAGGAACTCGTTAAAGATCCCTACTTTAAATACACTTCAGCTAAGCGTAATTTAGGCCTTTCACGTTCATTGTGTGGTATCACAAAGGACCAATGTTCAGTCTGTGAGATTGCTCTTGTGAGCAGTCTCACATATTATCTCTTGTGAAACTGCTACTGAAACCTAACCTTTCCAAAATCTACTCTATTACAGAAAAATAACTAGAAATATTATAAGAACATAAAAAAAAGATATTCGACATCATGATGACAAAGGAGGTTTCAATTTGGCTACTGGTCGTGATGAGGTTACATAGGACCTCGGTTATAACGAGATATATTTAACAAGGAAGTCCACTTTTTGAATTTCGCGCGCTCTGTAAATTCTAATTTCAAATTTTTTTGTTGTGTTGGTACAAACTACCAAATGTTCACAGTTTCGACTGTATAGCGTGGGTTGTTTTTATGTGAGATGCATAAATAATAAACTCGTGTTTTGCGTGCTCTGCGATTATTTGTTGTTGAAAAAATAATTACCTCTGGAATAACTTATACTACCAATGAACACTTTTTGCTCAAGCTGACTCACCATACCCCACTGTCAACATTTTAAGAGTTTTTGAGCACTTATTAAGATTTTTACACTAAAATTAATGCTGTATTATTTTCAATAGCAAGAAAAAACCGATCACTTAAGACGCGTCTATTCTTGTTAACCTCGTCTAATCTCACACATAAAAACATCACATGAAATAAAGTAAAAGTGTAAACATAATTGCAAATAGCGTAACAACACAATAACGTCAAATTGAAATTAGAGTCTACAGAGCACACGAAATTCAAAAAGCGTCCTTACTTTTTGATCACTTTTCGTATATATATTCAGCGATCGGTTTGTGGATCAACTGACAGTACGATTTTTCTTAAAGGAAAAAAAAGTTTTTCTCCTTTTCTTTTATGAAAAATAAATAAATATTTATATTCTTAAATATATTTATATCTATTTGTATGCCTAATTTAATCCAGATATTTTATTATGGTTGTAAATATTTAATTTGAGAGCAAATAGAACAGAAAATATGGGAAGAAAATTATTTGCTTTTTCAGCAATTGAAGTAGACAGTATCAATTAAGTTGGTACAAATGGAGGCGTGAATAGAATAACACGGGCGGAACAGAAAAGGGCTTTGTGCGAAATAACGGACCACTAAGCGTATATTGTCTTGAATAATTCAGACCCTCTCGGCACCCAAAGCCCATTCGTCTGCCCAAATAATCTTGACATTGCGCCTTTGTTCACTTCGTGTAAGTGACAAAAATCAGACAACCAGCGCAGATAAATGTCTCACTAAAATATATTGAAAACCATAACAAGAGAAAAACATTCTAACAGCCCTTGTTTTTTTAGAGTGAAATATTATTTTACAGTAAATCTCGAATTAATAATATTTATTTTAGGAAAGGATACCTTAGGAAATAAATTTGAATGAAATAATAGTACCATTTGAATTATAATGGAAGCAATGCACAGTCAGTTATTCATCATTAGGCATATATTATTACACCGTAATTCCTATCCACCATTAATATTAAAAGGCTTTAACCAATGTGGTCGAAGACCATCCAAGTTTAGCCGAAGTGTCAATCAACAAAAAGGGATTATGGAAATTAATAGAAAAGTCTCCACATAAAGTCAAGTACACTTTTACAATCTACAATAATGCCTAAATACCAGATATTGACTTATTGTATAGATAATAATAAACAGTTATAATTATCAGGCAAAAAGAAATAACAAAGATTGACAACTACAGGAAGTAACAAGAAATAAGAGTAATTGCCAATTATTAATTTCTTCTTTTTAAATAGATTGCCAAGGTTTAACCAATCCTTATTCAGTCGCACATTATGCCAAGAAACAACCACTGAGTATACTTAGTGGCTTACTTAGATTAGCTCAACAACCCGACAGACAAAAATTACCAGGTTGCAATTACTGTTAACTTGACAGAAGAATGAATATATACTTCAGTTAGGCATGAATACTGTTATAGTGATAGAGCATGAGTTGTGAATTCTGTGGTTTTATAATATTCTGAGAGCTTTTTTTTTTTTTTTTTCAATGGTCAGTTTATTGATTTAACGTCATTCGGTACCTTTCAATCAATGAACTTAATGTGAAATGATAGATAATTATTTTCTGTATTTATTCATATTGCAATGTTGGAGGTGGTGGGGTTCATATTATTCAAACTACATAGCTGTAGGCGGAGCCATTCACCGGCTTTAACTTCTTCAAATGGGTCTCCATAGTCCTGGCCGATGCCAATCCGCACGTTGCCACCATGTCAGAATGATGTAGTCACTGGTAGAGGTTTTTCCAAGATAACCTCTGAGCTCTCAGTTAAGAGAGAGTGACTGTCTTAGCTGAAGAGAATGAGAGTGGGGATGTTGTTTTGCCTTCAGTGCTGACCAGCAGCTAATGGTCATGGAGACCATATCGTTTAGGCTCCCATTGAAAGGCACCCTACTGATGGCTCCATGTAGGGCACTAGAGGCGAGCGGATGAGTAACAGTTTAGAAGACCCACCACAAGGCTATCATTTTGACACTCTGTTGGAAGATCTTTTAAACTCGCAGAGCGAGAGGCTACCATCCCGTACCACCCAACGGGTCCAAGTTGTGCCGAAGCACTTTAAGAATACCTTTCTGGCAAAGCCGTCTGGGCTACTGACCGCACTTGGAGCAGCCTGCCCTATACTGTTTGCTTGCGCTGTGCAGCCTACACAATTACCACCTCTGCGACGGCGGCGCCAGTACTAGGTACATCCAACTCGAGAGGCAGTTAGAGGCACCAGTTTGTAATTGTGTAGACGTTGCGATTACGAATGTGGGTGTTGTATAAAAACAGAGCTATGT
Source organism: Hermatobates lingyangjiaoensis (assembly GCA_026182355.1). Taxonomy (NCBI): domain Eukaryota; kingdom Metazoa; phylum Arthropoda; class Insecta; order Hemiptera; family Hermatobatidae; genus Hermatobates; species Hermatobates lingyangjiaoensis. Next base: position 49,919 of record JAPFBL010001926.1, on the reverse strand, counting down.
TAAATAGCGTAGCTTCAGTTCTAGCACCACAGCCTGCGGAGCGCAGCTTGAGTTAATTACCCGGGCGCTTCATCGACACAGATTTTGACTATGGTATATAGTTATAGTATTATGAAATATTTCAAATTACTCATGAAATAACTAAATTAAAAGAGAGCAGTTATTTAGAGTTATTCAAAGGAATAAAAATAAATATAACGACTACACACACTTTGATCAATGGAGTATTGAAGTTAAAAACTCCATTTGAAGGTAATGTAATCATCACAATGGTTTCCCATCTTCACAACAAAAACTTGAAATCTTTGGAGAAATACACTCATATTTTAAAATGATTTAAATTGTGCTTTTCAAAATGAGCCATTTGCATTGCAGATATATGCAACTTTACTTATAATGGTTCTTGCGAATACAGGAGTTTTCGCAAAATAAAAACTGTAAATAACTATTCTATTTTACAATTTATCAAGAATGGTTAATTGATTTATCATTGGTACTTCTAGAAATTACATTCTATATGTATTAATATTTAATTATTACATTAATGACGGGAAAACCCAAAGGTCGATTGGTTAAGGCTAAATAAACATTTTCTGAATTAAAATGTCAGTTTGTTTAATTTACAAATCTTTTATGATGGAATAAGACGTTTTTCACATAGGCACCTTTTGCCCACTTTCCGGACCTGTTCAGTTTTATGGTAAATATATTCTGCTTGCTTTATATGGTTATAGAATAGACGTGATGCACTTTAGAATTAAAAGTTCGTTTCAATTATAATTAGAACTTTTTCATTTAACTTTTTATTGAGTCTATGTTAAAGATTATAACAGCTCTAATTATTTTTAGGGAATGACTGTAATTGTTATTATAAAGAAAAATGGAGTGTAGGAGTAAACTTGTCTCCTTAAAGAAAGTATTTATTGTCCTTGAACCAACTCACTCCCTAAAACTAATCAAGTATGGGCTTTATTATTTTATAAATTGCATTCTTTGTACATATATTGTAAAACAAAATGCTAGCCAATACCTAGATGGTTTATGAAGTAAAATAAATTAGAACTCCGATAAGGGAGTAATATTTTAGGAGAGGAATAGGGAAAGTGAAAGTATTTTTGTAATTAGTTTTGCAGAAAGTGTTTGATTTTGGTGAGCTTATCCCCTTTAAGGTAGCTGTCAGACTTGCCTCCATCTTTGTTCTTCAAACACTCCCTCCTTGACTCCAAAGGCATTTCATCATCAATTTAATTATCTGTTACTTGCTCTTCTAATGGGATAAATAAATAAAAAGTAAAGCTGGCTTTGTAGTTGAAACGAGCATTTGTTAACGTATTTATTATAACCCTCTGATTCATGTTGAGAGGTAGCAGTATTTGTATGAAAGGGATCCCTTTAGATATAACACAAAATATAATTTTCAAACACATCGACTTTTTGTTAAACATTTAAAAATAATAGCTTTCTAAATTCTCCGAATATTGCAATCTTTTACGGCACATGATTTATGATTTCTCTGACATGAATATTTCTGAAGTCTACAAATATAGACTTACCACTTGTAATGTTACAGAGCGGAATCATTTTGTTAATTTTCACCCATCATAGTTTAGTTATAAGCTGCTACCTTTTCTGTTTGATTTCAAATCAGGGGTCTCAAGTGCATCTGTACACAAGTTTATTACTTTGACATTGCACTTCTTAGACCAATGGCTTTACGACTCTCCGACGGTGGGATGTACAATCTTCCCATGTCCCACAAAAATACATTTACTATCCTCTACACTCGACACATACTAATCAAACAACCTATCAAAATCATATTTAATTCAATGGTTTATTTTAATCTAACTATATCCATCCTGCCAATAATGAGAAAAATGGCAATCACTCATACACCAGTAAGAAAATATCAGATAAGTAATTATAATTATTAATTAATATTACAAGCTATGACTGAATGATATCATTAATCAAATCAATAACTGAATCATAAGGAGTGATCGAGGAGTTCTGTTATTAATGCTACGGACAAGCTTGTTTACATAGGTGGAAATTAAGACTCCAATTGTCTTAGACGGCATTTCAGAGAGTTTTCTAACAAGGTAATAGTGGGTATACAGCAATCCCTCACTTTTCGCGGATAATGGAGACCGAAGACACCTGCGAAAAGCAAAAATCCACGAATAATGGACGCGCCTATATAAAAGCCTCTAAATCTAAAACAACGACTTTTCGAACAGAGAGAGAATCCTGACCTTACTGAATACTGTATGTGTTGTAAATAAAAATGAAAAACAAAAAGAAAAAAAAATAAGAAATATTTAATAAAAAAAATTACGTCTTTACCGAGTATAAGAGAGAAAGAGAGAGGGAGTTATACCCTTACTGTATTGTACAGTAAATAATAATGCAAGTAAATCAAATAAAAAAATTCGTAACTAACCTCTATTTTACGAGTTGTACTTTTTCATTACGAGTTGTATTTTTTTTATTTTTTACTGCAATTACAGTTGTATATTTATTTATATTTTTAATTTACTCCGAGTATAAGTAAAGTATAGTGATCGTGAAAAAATTCGATCTCGAGATTTTGACGGAATTACATGTTTTGAGGTCCCAGAAGTCGTTTTATGAAGTTTTTTCGATGATGTCTGTGTGTGGGTGGGTGAGTGTGTTAGCATTGCTTGTTACCACGCTACGGTCCAGAGTCTTTGTTGGATCAAAAATCGTACAGCAATAAAGCTATAAAAACTGTTTGTTTATCCTGGACTAAGGGATTACCTGCTATACTTGTCAAATTTTTGATGTTTTTTACTATACTATAAGTAAAGTATAGTGATAGTGAAAAAATCGATCTCGAGATTTTGACGGAATTACATGTTTTGAGGTCCCAGAAGTCGTTTTATGACGTTTTTACGATGATGTCTGTGTGTGTGTGGGTGGGTGGGTGAGTGTGTTAGCGTTGCTTGTTACCACGCTACGGTCCAGAATATTTGATGGATCAAGTTGATATTTTACACAAAAATGGGCCTCATAGGGAGGAAGATCCCTATTGTTTGGGAAGAATTATGCGTGATGGGAAAGTCACTTTTTTTGCCAAAAACCGCTTTTTTTAAAACATTTATTTCTTCTAAACTGATAACCCTAGAATTTTGAAATTTGGACATTATCTTTGAGGTTACAAATTCAAAAAACGAAAAATATATTCAGAATTTTAAAACAACGGAAAATATTTTTTTTTCAATAAAATGTAAAAATTTTGACTTATAATTCAATCTCAAACCTTGTGACAGCGATACAAGCCATACTGTTTGAGGCATCAAAATGAAACTATGCCTAAAAATAGAACATTATGAGGAGAATGAGTTGAAATATTTTTTTCAAAATTACATTCGCTAAAGGGACGTTACAGCACGATTTCTGTTTTCAGAAAACGTTTTTTTTGACGCTAAACGGCTCATTAAAAAATAATGGATATTTGGCCAAAAATGGAACAAAAAATTAGCAATTCATAAAAAAAAACTCATGAAGTTTCAATTACGGGAAAGAGCAATAACGATATAAAAACCCTTTGTTTATCCTAGACTAAGAGATCACCTGCTTTACTTGTCGATTTTTTTATATTTTTTTACATTGTTTACATTGACTTAGAAATTTTTTGATCAAATTTACTGAGATAAAATTGATATTTATAAAGGAATAATTGAAATTGTTTATTGACTTATATGAGATGTAAGAGGAATAATATTGTGCAGGAAAATATTAACACTCACTGTGAAAAAATTCGTATACATATATGTTATTTGACAAAGGGCAAGGAAAATGATCTTATTAAATACTAAGAAGCCATAAAATTCCCAGTATAATAATTCTGTTAAAAACCAAAAATGTAAAAGATAATTCAAAATTGAAATCTTTCGTTTAGAGATTAATAAATGTAATTATCGTAGATCTTTAATTAACAAATCACCTTAAAACAACATTTTCTTCGCTGTTTAAGATGTTTTTCAGAGAAAAAAAGGGTATTTTCCTGTTTTAAATTTGAAAATTCTACTTTATTATTCAATATAGAAGGATGTCAAGTAAACGATGTAAGAAATCCACTGGCTATTTGAACAATAGCCACGTTCTCGTGTAGGAGAATATTTCGTTTCAAGAAATGTTCACTTTGGTTTTTCAAAAATATTATTACTGCTGTAGTTATACTAATGAAATTATTTCTGATGTACAAAAATAAGCTTATAAACTGATATGTCCTTCAATCACTATCTGTACTATCTCAGAAATGAAAGGCTAATAATTATATCTCATTTAGATGTTTACGTTATGCTTAAATGAGACGTTATGTTTTATATACTCATGAAATTTGAAATTAAGTTACTTATAGTAAAGTAGAGTGTGGGCCACTCCAGATTTTTTTACAACGTTTACATTGACTTAGAAATTTTTTGATTATTTATATTTATATTTTGATATTCTATAAAAGACTAAAAATACAAAAGAAAATTAAAATTGAAACCTTTCGTTTAAAGATTAATAAATGTAATTATCGTACATCCCTAATTATAAATCATCTTAAAACAACATGTATTCTTCGATATTTATGATGTTTTTCAGAAAAAATAAGAGTAATTTTCTGAATTAAATTTGAAAATTTGACTTAAATATTCAATGTAGAAGGAGGTCAAGTAACCGATATAAGAAATCCACTAGCTATTTGAACAAACGCCATGTTCTCTTGTAGGAGATTATTTCTTATCAAGAAATTTTCACTTTGACTTTTCAAAAATGTTATTACTGCTGTAGTTATACTAATGAGGTTATTTGCATCAGCTGTGTGATGTACAAAAATAAGCTTATATATTGATAAGTCGATAAATCACTATCTGTACTATCTCAGAAATGAAAGACTAATAATTATCTCCCATTTAAATGTTTACATTATGCTTAAATGAGACATTATATATTATATACCCAAGAACATTGATATTTGGTTTACTTATAGTAAAGTTGAGTGTAGGCCACTCCAGATTTTTTTAATTTTTAATTGAACATTTCAGGACATTTAATTGAACCGTGAACTAGTGAGGGATTACTGTATTATAAATAGAAGAAGCTATTTTTTTCTATTTTATTTAAACTACTAAGTTGTTAGATCTCACTTATTTCAAAATCTACTACATTCATGTTGATTGGGGTTAATCGTTCTGTATTTGATTCTCTTTAAATATAAGATGATATAGCGAGATTATAGATTATTATCATAATTATGAAAAGAAATTCAATTCTCACAAGTCATATATTATGACGACTAAAGATTTCAATAAAATTAAAGTAAAGAAAATTTACGAGTGTTGCAGGTGAAATTCAATATTATTGTTTCAGTGCTAAATTTCCTACTACAATATTCTAAAATGCATGAGCATTTTATCATTAAACACTGATATTTAAGATAAAACTAAAAACGCAGTGCCATATTTCGAGAATGACCAAAAGAGTGAGGGACAATGAGTAGGTGCTTGGCTGAAACTTGTCCACTAAAGTACTTCTGAAAAATTCCTTGACTATGTTGAAAGGTTTTAGTCCGATTTCTGAATTTCTTATCATTGTTTATACGTTGGTTTTTATTTCACATAAAGTAGTGTCACTACGCCATAAGCATACACACATCATTCTTAAATAAAACATGAATTCAAAATGCCTCAAAACGTATAAATCTATTAAAATTTGAAAATACATAATTTCATAATCACTAACATCCCTTATAATGAAATAAACATTTTGGATTATGACCAATCACGAATTAGTGTAGTTTATGACCCTTTAGGCATATATGGAGTTCAATTAGAATATCTCAGTACTCAGGAAATCCTGGTCATGGATGTTATTTATTTCAGTCAAAAAGACGTTGGTTCCATTCTCCTCAACATTAGTTGTTCATATTCTGAAACCGTGTTTCTGTTGTTTTCAGTTCTTACAGATACCTTTAGTCTTTTACAATTTTAATGACAAGTGTAATAATATAATTATTTCAAGGAAAGAGATAATGAATTCCTACGTAAAATGGCATTGGTCTAGAGTAAGCCAATTTGTATGAGGTAAACACCGAGATAAAATACGCCTAATTAGAATAAAACAGGTTAAGGAGCTCATATATAATACGTTTCTAAGGCCAAAATGATGTTCGTTCGGGTTGAGTAAACTCACATTATTGTAATGTACTTGACTTATATTTGGTCTTTCAATATGTTCCAGAGTAAAGGAGGCAACAAACTCGACAGCAAATATTTTAATATTTAAATAACTTCCAGTTCTCTATTAATTAGTCATTTAATGAACAGAACCTCTTTCGAAGTAGATATCACATTCTCTTGATACATTACGATACCAATTTATCTTAATCTTTTAAACTTTATTCCAATGTATCTAACAATTGTTAACAATTAGTAATTCATCTGAAAACTGAGTTCGCACTCCTATTCCCACCCAATCTGTACTCCTGCAGAAAAAACAAAATATATCTGCACCACTATCAGCCCCATACACCAATATAATACACTGAACTTGTGTAGGCTGTTATTCGCTGAAGACTAGCCCGGTCAAAACAGTACCTGGCAATACTAAAGCGAATATATTCGTTTTTAACCATGTGATAACTATATGTTAAGTCATACTATGAAGCAGCTGTAAAGTTTAGAATGACAGCCTGAAGAGCAGTTACTGACCGGTTTAAGAGCCTTGACTATGAAGTATGTCTTGATAGAGGCCATGCGAAGCAGTTCCTCACGCTTTTCACCGTATCCTGGCTCTACTTCGAAGGCGCCATTCAGGAAACTCAGCGTCTTCTCCGAAATGTGTACCCTCCTGAAAACCAACCATTCATTTATTGCGCGATCCAAGAATCCTCCTGAATGTATCATTGTTTTAAATAAATTACTTATTCATAAATCGGTTTGTTGACTTTGTCTCAAAATTCATAAAAATATCTAGATTTCATTTCAAAGTAAGCTGCATGTAAGTCTGAAATTTATCAAAAATGAAACGAGCAACATCCTAGTTTATGGAATTTATAGTAAGGAGGGTGAAAATATCCTTGTGATAAAGTAAACCACAATGTGGGTGAATACCTAATGAAATCACTAAATTCAATATTTTAGAATTTATCCAATGAACTGTACTTTTTGCGGGCTATTATTAGTTAACTGTGAAACCACAGGACCCATTACTTGAAAGTTTGCATTGCAGTGGGCAGAACTCTGAGTAGACTCGACGAATAAATTCTGAAGTAAACAAAAAAAAAACACAACATTTTGAAATTAACTTGTTGTCCTTACTTCTGACATATTTCTAATTTTGTATACAATTGAAAACTAGCGATAGGTGTGAAACAATTTCTTGATTTAAGGACCACGTCAAAAAAAAAAAATATTAAGCATTACTGTTTTATAGCAGCATTAAATTGCGGGCACACCGACCAACAAGTGCTGAGGAAAGGTACAACTGGAGCGGAAAACAGTCCGCTGTTGACAAAATAACTATCTGTCATTAAATAAGAAACATTTTCACCACTCAGTGTTTTTATCGGGAGAGCAACACTCACTTGTGTAGTGTTAGGGACACTACACAACAGTATTGTGCCACTAAACAACTATTCTGAAAACAACAACAATACTCAAAGGCACACACAGACTTTTGAAAAATAACAATAATTTAAAGAACAATCCTCTATCTAATTTGTATTACTTTTCACCGGTTAATTATTTTATTATTAGGTAAACTGAGCCAGTTTGTAATAGTTTATATAAAAATAGCAATATTCATATTAATTTGTAAAACTGTTTTATACGCCTGCTTTTATATTGTCTTTTGCACTCATTATTATGGAAATAATCGACAAAATTTGATATATATCATTTATATTATATATATATATATATATATAAATGAAATATATCAAATTTTGATATATCAAAGAGAGAGATTTCCCTCTCCTATCTCTCCTGAAGACGGTTCAAACCGAAAATTAGAGACTGTAAGTGTGTTCTTTTGATATCTCTATGTTTCTTTGTCTATATTGAACTACATTTGTCCGTTTTGGATCGTATTTCCAACGAAAAAGTGTATATATATATATATATAAACAAGATATCGCAATAAACAGGGGAAATAAAAATTAACGACTAAACTGCAATAAGAAATTAGAAAAAGACTAAGATCTTTTAACAGAAACAAGCAGTCTTCGTCAGAGTCAAACTAATACTGATGCAGTATCAATTAGACTCTGGGGAAGACTACTTATTTCTCTTGAAGGACCTAGTGTCAGTTTGACTAGTTATATAGTTTAGACAAATTTATATACGAGCGTTTTTTTTTTCTAAATGTTGTCGCCTTTACAAAATATATAACTATATACTCGTTCCTTTTGGAATATATCAACATAAATATTTACTCTGAATATTTTGTTGTAAATTGATAGATTTTAGTTTGATCATACAAATCTTTAATATTTACGTATAATCTTATATTTAAATATTTTTTAGACTATGTAGACAATATTAAAGTGTAATAATATTAAATTTAATAAAATAAAGATGGCTTTTTTACTAGTTACTTTTAGTTATGTGTTCTTTTAGCAGTTTTCTCTCTTGCAAGATGTTATGATAATAATAAGACAATATGCCATGTTGTGTGCTGTGTGCAGGACAATATAAAGATAAATATCACATTTGTAATTATTATCAGGGTGTTATACCCAGGGAGGCCACTGCTCTCCATTTTGTTTGCCAACTCAACATCCTTGGAGTAGACATCAAACTGCCACTGGCGCTGGCCCAGGACTCCGGCTAGAACGGCTCCTGTGTGAATACCCACTCGCATGTCTACTGGGGAGTTGGTTGACTGTTGTACGTACCTGCAAGCAAAGTAAATGCATTGTGCTTAGAGAAAGGTATATTTATAGAGATAAAACAAATTTCTCATTTGTTTACTTATAGTAAAGTATAACTACCATAAATAAATTCGATCTCGAGATTTTGACGAATTGACATGTTTTTAGGTTCCAAAGTGCGTGTTTATGTATATTTGGTGGGTGGTTGTGTAAAAATGAATTCAATATCTATTTTATCCAAATCTATGTTTCTTGTGGATGACCTATTGTTTCCCAGCATTAATAATTATAATTTTTTTGGCCAAAATTATCTTTTGGGCAACAATTTTTTTCCTAAACTACTAACCTTAGAGTGTTCAAATTTTGACTGTTTACAGTGTTTAAAAAACTGACAAGAGCATTACTTAAAATAATTTCAGATTTTTTAACAACTGGAATGTTATTTCTTGCAATGAAATGTAAAAACATTGATATATGATTGATTCTGTGGAGCCAATACAGATCACGCCAATCTACCGATCATAATAAAATTATACGTTTTAAGAGGATGAGCTCAATAACTTTTTGTTCTAGTTGCATGGACAGAAATGGAGTAATAGCACATTTTATTATTTAGAAAATGTTTTCTTACGATAAACGGTTAATTTTAGTAAATTTTTTTTTTTGAAAAGAATCTACCTACAATCAGTACCCAATAGCAAAAAAATAAATAAATTATAAATCTGATTACTGCAAACAGCCATATAGCTCTAAATCTGAAAAATAAACTTCGGATAACGGACGACCAGCTTTGCTTGTTGGCGTTGTTTACATTAACATAGAAATTTTTTTATCACAATCGAATCAAAAATAATTACCATTTAAATGTTTATGGTAATTTTAAATAATTATCATAAAATAAATTAAATTTGAAAATATTTTAGTGAACTAACATGATTTCTGAGAAGATTAAATTCTATAAAATTTAGAATTATAAATTTTTAGAATCTGTGAAAGCGAAAGCAAATCAATTATATATTAATTATGTGAAGTCCAGGTTAGCTGTTTAATGTGTTTGCCTCTGAACTGGTATGTCCGGGGTTCAATACCCATCTGGCTATCTATTTGTTCACGTGGGAGGTGAATCAATGTGAGCACATTGTCCCTCGAAGAGTTTATTAAACCATCGGTACGATTTCCGGTACTCGTTAAAGATCGTTGAATACATTTGAGTTAGGCAAAATTTAGGACTCCCAATATTGAATGAATAGGTAATGTGACTCGCTCATTACTAAAATGGGTGTCAAATAATAAATGAGCCACAATTTCCGCCCCTAGAACAGGGATAAAAGGTGAAAGCATTATAAGTGTGAACGTTGGAAACAAACAATATTTGATTAAGCGTTTCAGTTTAGATGGATGGTTGAAGACCAAATAGCTTTAGTCAATCTATATGTTAATTGCTTTATCAGATATTAACAGCAGTCATATATTTCTTGATATGTTTATTAACTCCAATTTATGTTTCATAATACTGAAGCATGGAAAGGTACTTTTTCTATCATTATGACAAAACGGCTACTACCAGTAACACCTAGGTATACCAGGTGTATTAAATGATTAAATTTTTATGTTTGTTCTCTGTAGTAACATGAGAACACATTGAAACACAACCAAAACTGAATTCATTGTGAACGAGATTGATGCCATGTTTACTTATACTAAAATTGAGTGTATACCATTCTAAATATTTTTATTTCTTTTCTTTATATAAAATTGTATTTATGCATTTATGTAAAATAAGCTATATGCTCATTTCTGTGTGTGTAAAGCATCCAAAATTATAAGATTTCAACATAAGTACTGTTAAGGTGGGATTTGTTGATTCTTATTGCATGTTGGATTAGTATCCATTTTTCGTCATGGCAAATGAAATAATTATTTTGAAATTAATCAAAGTCATACCCCCTTTTTTTTAAAAAAAAAAAAAAGAGTAGATCACATAAGTTGGAACCAAACATTCGTACCTCAATAGAGACAGGTTAAAAATAGCTTTCTGTATGATATTGCTATCTAAATTAAATATCCAATCTTATTATGCAATCAGAAATGTTTTAGGGCCATTTAATTAAAGATTTATTGTCTAAATAAGTTTTGGTGCAATCTTTCTAGCCAGCTTGATTTGTTTAACAGTAAGGATTATTTGAGAGTAATATTAATGGTTAACTGCTTAGAATGATTTTTAATAAGATAAATAAAACTACTTTCAAAAATGACTGATGCTCTATGAAGTAAATTTTCACATCATTCATCGCAAAATGGTCCACGAACTGTTAATGCTTCCGATGATTGACACAATAAGAGAATGATAAGAAATAATTCTCTCATTTATCAGGTAATTCAGAAAGTTCTCTATCAACTAATGTGTTCAGCAAATGATTATTGTTTTCAATAAGAACAAGTTCTTTGCAAGCTGACTGATATGCTGGCATAACGCTTTCGTGAAGAGTCAGTACGTTTACGACCTGGGGCCACGGACCACTCCTTTGAAGGCGTGAAATCTCCTAATTTCATGTCGCTAGCATGTAGTTAGTAGTTTAGTCTCTGCGTTGATTCTTCAATCATAAGTCGTTCAAAATAGAATCATTCTTTTTGAAACTCTCAATATATTACATTATTAATCTAAACGTAGTAAACTCACGAAAATGTGTAAGGCATAGATTTTTCCTGGACCTGGTATTACGTCCATAGTGTCTCTATGTATGATTTTTAATCCAACTCATGACATGAGGCTTTCCACCTAAAAGACATGAAAATCTAAACTCTGTTCATCGTTGTCATTATTTCAATAAAACAACACACATGGATCACCAACTCTAAAAACATATTAGCTACGAAAATTAGGATAATTTTATTAATGGACTATAATATAATAATCAGTTGGTCTCAAAACCCTCTATACGAATACGAAATTAAGTAAATGTAATTTTTTTATTATGACGAAATTTTGATTATAATTATAAATTGTTATTTTAGTGCTTAGAATATTCTATAAAGGTATTCTTTTATTTATAAAACTTTCTAAACATCATTAATATCGTACTATAGGAAATCAGGGAAATAGGTGGGGATGCATAATGTAAAAATAGACAGTAGTAAGAGACGTACTACTAAGAAGCATTACAAGAAGGAAATATTTTTGAAGCATTTCTGAAAATAAGAGGATGGATTGGGAAGTGTGAAGGAGGCTCCATTGGACAAGCCGTATTTCTTCATCTTTTGCAAAAAGAAATATATTCCTATCAACTACGAAGTGCAAACATATGATTTACTTCACGAATCAATTCACTAAGCATCTGAAATATATCCAGCACGTATTTGTCGTTTTCCTTGCCAACCAAGATGTCAGATCCAGTTATAATGGGATCATGTAAACTGTAGATCTGAGCTTTTTTTTTATAACTTTGTTATTATTTTACTTCAACCATATTATTATTGTGCATAAAAGAACTACCATATAGATATCTACAACATGGAGTAGTGATAAATAAAAAGAAATTAGATGGACACCTATGTAATATGATTTCCATTGATTATATAATTCAATTATGGAATGAAGGCCTCTCGATCATTCTACCCATCTGATAGTGGATTAATACTTCTCAAATTTGTCTACTTTTATTCGTAAAATTCGAAGTCGAACTTTGAAATAACAATGACTAATTTATTGTTCACTTCCTTATTAATAGTAATATTTTTCATTACTATTAGGTTAGGATAGATAGATGGGAGTGGCCACCCAGACCCTGGGTCTGCCCCTGAAGTGCCTTCACCTTGCCATGGGTGGGGGTTTCCACTGTGATTCTTGATGATCTCTTTCATCAAGTAACCTTCTGTCTCTTAGAGACTACCTTGCTTAAGCTTTTAAATTAAGACATTGCTGTAGGTCGTGGAAGCCCGCCTCCGCGAGATCCACCTTGGGCACTTCACGAGGACAGTTTTATCTTGTATCATTCGTGGAAGGACGGTTGGTTTTTGGTGACGTGGCTAAAGGGCTCCACGTTAAAAAACATCACCCTATTCTGCTTTATAATCTCATGCTATTGACCGGAAGGTCAAGGCGAATGATGACAAATCAAAACAGGCCACGCCAGAAGTGAACTCACCATGGCTATAAACTAGAAATGAGACACGTGCTCTCCCTGAACCACTTTAGCTTCAGGTGGTCGCTAATTCTCTGACAAAGCCGTTGTTTGCAAGTAGAGATTAGGACCCTAGGATGATACAGCATATCCGGCGTCGAATTCTTTAAATCGAAGTAATTCTAATCACATACAATCTTACTACACCGCCATTCTGTTATATTTATATATTAATTTTCTATCTAGTATTTTCTATGAGTCAAGCAGTATTAATTTTGTTTGTTAGTATAATATATTCTTTATAATTTTGTTAGTTTGTTTATTTATTATAAATGAAGTATAGTGATCAAGAAAAGAAAATGTTTTGTGATCCCCTGAAAAAGTTCGTAATATTTATTTCATGCTACCTCGATACAAGTGGGATAGATGTATGTAGACAAGCAGATAGATGAATATTCAACAGTCTGTAATAACTCTACAGTCACACCGTACAATAATTTTTAATAAAATATGCCAGTTATGCAATTTTGCCTAAATTATTATGCGAAATAATAGAAATGTCTCCTATTATTTTTTTGCAAAATCACATTATGAGAAAGATATTTTATGATCTTATGACAAAAATCTTCACACTCTTTTGACTACCCTAGAGACTTAAAATTTCGTATTTTGCATTTTATTTGTGTGAATTCGTCATAAACTTTATGCATTTAATTTTTTCGAAAAGAAGAATACTTCACTGAAAACACCAACTATTTACTTCACTGCTAACAAATCATCGAATTTATTTACCTCAATCTTATTAAAAACACGTATGCTAATATAAGTGATTATCAGAATTAAATTCATTATCAGAATATAATGAAAATATGAAAACCTGTTTAATTGATTTATTCATGATAGTTACATTTTAATCACAGTAAAGTAGAATAGTTAAGCTTAAGGGTCCGAAACTTGATTATTTCTTTAATCAAAGTAATATATAATTATATTTTAATATATAATAATAATTATATATAATCTATATAATTAAAGATGATTGTGGAACATTCAGATTTCCATAATGAAAAATAAAGTCAACAAGTGAAAAACTATGTGAACTGTATCCAGAAGGAAGGTGTAAACATGTCGACCCCTGAACCAAAAACGAACATGGAAGCAGAATTGAGAGGTACAGAGGGGTTCGTCCAGTGCCGCAGGCCTAAGTCAACTCAAGCCAGTGTTCTAATCTGAGTGTAATTACACCTCTGCAAACTCCTCCAATGACCAACCCCACTTGTATCAACAAACATTTCCATGGTGCTAAAGACGTTTTGAAGCAATTATATACCTTATTACCTTACTAGTTTACCTTAAACTCAGAGTATCATACTTCAAATGATATGCACATTAGGATTATAAAAACGCTTTAAGCAAATACTTCAATATTCCATTTTCAATATCATTAAATTAAACTTATTGAAGAAAAGTTTATTATACAAATTATCTTTACAATAGCTGTTGATCATAATAGAAAGAATAGTATATATGAAGTTTTATAAATATTACAAAGGACATTGAAAGATGATTGTTAGAAAGACAGAGAGAGGCTTGCGGGTAGTCTGAGAACTATTGGACTAAATCAGGAATCGTCAAACTGTGTTCAGTAAAAACCTGCTACTCCTCTTTACATTCGTTTTACATTCTCAAATGACTATCGACAATTAAAAGATGATTTTTGGTCAAGTATTTTAAAATGTTTCAGAAGTTATGCACTCAGTTGGTTTAATGATACTTGAATCTGAAGCTGTTTTCACTGAACTTTACTGATGATTAAATTAATTGCTACTTTTTATAGTAATTTTCCTACATAACTCTCATTATTAAAGTAAAAATGATATAATTGGTAGAGCGAATTCTAGAAGAAACTACAGATGGAACACTTCATATGTTATCCAATTTTTAGTGTAATATTCCTTCGTTTCATATTCAAAAAGCAATTTATCATATAATGTAAGGTAATAGATACTTATTTACTATACCATATTTATATATTAATTATCCTTTACTATAATATTGTATACTATATTATAGAGTTGAGACCTTTATCGAATATGCTGCATTCTACAGTCTCGGTACCGACGGTTTAACGTCCTTTTTGAGGGATGATGATTTTTCCACTTATCTTGGAAAATTAACAGTTAACATACATCAACGTACTCTTTAACCACAGTCATCAGTCCTTAAATTATTTTAACCAAATTTGAAACAACAATTAATAAACACCAGGAGTCATTATTATAATGAATTCAATATAAACTCTAAACTTTTACTTATATTACTGATAACTGAATTCACCTGTAGTATTTTGATTATATGATAATACAACTCCGCGATTGTACTAGAGAGAACTCTATCTCCCAATTCTAAGCATAACCGTCTTAAAACTTTCACAGAATAGGGCATCAAAGGTACTCAATTGCCCAATTACAGCGAAGAATATCTTTCACAGAATTCTGTAATTCCTATAGTCAACTACGGTGAGCACAATTGACATTTTTTGCTTAGCACAAAGAACATAAAACTATATGCATAACAAAACACTTTTCGTTCTACAAACAGAAGTATATAATTGTATTCATTTGATTCATAATTTTAACAATATCAAAATTCGTGATTTACTTGACTTTAGGAAAACCAATTTATATTCAAAATACTTGGTTCCCATAATCAAAGCTGAAAGAGATTCGTTTATTCTGGCCACCCTCCTATTCTTTGCATCTCGACCCTTGTCAGTAGGCTTGACTGCCTGGTTAATTAGTTTTAACCTTTCACCAGTCTGTGGAATCGTTTGAGCAAAACTTTTCAAAAAGATAAAGCCTTATTCCAGGGAGAAATCTACTTTTCTGTGAATTTTACGAGTGTAATTTAATGAATACACAAGATATTTAAAGCCCAATTTTAATAAAACTCCAGCAAATATCGGTAATTTCATTTTAAACTAATTTAACTATTTTTTATTTAACTTATAAAACTCTGATGAGCGAGCTTGTTTGTTTTCTTGCCACCATGCATTGTCAAAATAAATAACAAAATGTGCGTACAATTCTGTGAATCTAACCCACGACCTTTGCATTGTCCAGAGCCAAGGGATTTTTTTACAATTCTCTTCCAAAACCTTTTATAAATATAATCTTAAAAAGATGAATAAAAAATAAATTTTCTCAACATATTTCTGGTAAATTAATGACTCCAGATATAAAACCTATTACCGATATGAAATAAACCGATCGAGTTATTTTCTACGAAAGATCTTAGGGATAAAACCGATCTCAGTCCTTTTTTTGGAAATCTTATTGTTGTTTCAGCGATGATTTTTTCTTTATTCCACGCATTTACTGTTAATTCTTGTTACAAATATAAATAAAACAAATTTAATTTATCAGGAATTGGTCAGTTTTTCAGGTTCAAACCAAAGTTTTTATTTAAAATTTGTAGTTTGAACCATCCTATTAAACAGTTGTATGAAATTCCGAAAATATGTATTATAACTATTACATTAGAGTATTAAAATGAATAATTTTAGAAACACAAAATTGAACACAAATATCAGCACAAATACGAATCATCTAAGGTAATATTATAAAACAACATACCTTTCATTAATGTTATTTATGTTGGGTAAAATAAATTGAGTATTTCAATTTACAAGTTTGTTTGTTTTAAATATTATTGATTGTTTATATAACTTGAATTGATGTTTCATTTATTTATGTCATAAAATAAATGCAATTTTTCACTTTTAAATGATTTGTTATTATAAAATATACTTCTGTCTATGTATCTTGAACCATGTTAAGAATACTACATCAAAAGCTTAAGCAACATAAGAATCTTTGCTTTCATGACTTAATAACAGCGATAACAGTATTTCTGTCAATCACGTTCAGTGAATTTATGTTATTAACCGTTGCTAATTAACACTGAATGACACAAGAGGTCACAGGGGGTCGTCTAGTATTAAATAAATATAGGTAATTCACTGGCAAACTACTTGCAAGAGGTCTTGTACGAATGAAAAACAAAATGAGAATAATTAATGTTACTTTTTTTTTTGTTAAAATACTGATGTACATGTTTTTTGATATCTGTACCACAATGTAGCTACTCATCATTTCAAATGAATTGAAACTTAATAGATTTAAACAATCAAATAAAAACAAATATAATTAATACTAACAAATAAAAGGGTATTTTTAATTCTTAGAAGTAAAAAGCATTAGTTTAGATAATACCATAGTTTATAATCAACAGTAACTAACTTAAATGTTAATTCAACGAATGGATGAAGTGAAAATGACTGAAACATTATAATCTCTTAAACTAAACAAAAATAAATGTGAAACATTAACGTCAAAATGTAAACAAATGACGAAATTCAGTTTTACAATTTGACAGCGGTTAATTATTTTGATGACCTATGTGACTTGTGATGTCTAATGTGCAATGTCAAAAGTACAATTTGTAATTCACTAAGATTTTTTTAAGATTTCTCTGAAATTTGTAATTTGTTTTAAAATACTTTTCGTTTGGATATTTTATTAAAAATTCTTTATTTAGTATTCGGTTCTAACTTTTATTGATTTTGATGTAGAGCGACATAAATGTCATCCACTTAATGCTCATTAAGACGTCATTGACGATAATAATATTGTTCAAGCAACATTAAGGATGTGAAAAGCAACTCCTTAATGTGAAAAAAGTGTTGCTAACGTTACTTCTAGTAGAATAGTACTTTATATACAACATATATGAATTTTTTTTGAAAATTTATTTCCACCAAAATTTGACTAGTAAAATATTGAAAATATTTTTTATTTTTTTTTTTAATATTTCATTCCTTTGCTTCGAATGTATTATCATATGACCTTTATACAATGGAAATACACCGACACTGACTTTCATATCTGTTGATCAAAGAAATTATCACTAAGAGTGAAAGAAACAAAAATTTCTTAACCTTTTCGAGTGTTACCACTTTTTCAAAAAAAAAACAAAAAAACAAAAAACGAAGGCATGGTACATGTATAGATGTATGAGGAATAGCATTCTGTATGAATATAACAGGAACACTCCCTACCAAAGATCACCTTACTATAAAGTAACCACAACAATATTATAACCACAACAATACAATATAATCACAAAAATATCAGTTTAAGATTTTGATGGATTTGCTATTCTCTGATCCAAGGTAACATTTTTGTATGATTGTACGTTTGTGTACATATGTTTGTGGATGGACACTTATCTAAAAGTTTATGAACACGTTACTGGTCAAAACATTAGGTCAAAAAATTGTTAGACAAGCATAACAATTTGTTTAATTTATAAACAGTTCTTAGTTGGAGGAAGAAAAGTATAGTTTTGTTATAGAATGAAAAAGAATTTGACGATTTTGAATGTTTATCGTACCTTTCATAAAAGAGAAAACAGTGCCTTTCCCAATGAAAAAGTCAAAGTTGAAATCCTAAATTTTAAATTCTTTGGTCTACACACCAGAAAAAAATCAGTTTTTTTTCATATATTCTTAAAGGAATTGCTCACCAGTGTCTTATATCAGTGGTTCTTATCCAGCACTCCGCAAACATGTTGCAAATGCTTCGGAATACATAACATAATGAAAAATCAATTTAATTAATTGATACTTGTAATATTAGTTCTATGTTTTTTTTTTAATTATAAGTAAAATGTTCAACATTTCAAATAAATGTTTCTACTAAATAACTACGATTCAATATTGGAATGAAGCAGGAAGTAATATCATTAGTTTATATCTTTTTATTTAGTATACAAAATGGTTAGTTACGAAATCAGAATAACATTGTAACTAATAAGTAAGATGAAAGATAATGTTGATCAAATAACAAAGTGTACTGAGGAAAATTATCCCTGTATTCTGGTGAATTATAACAAGTGAAGTAAAGTTAGGTAGTCAGTTATATAATAATTAATATGCAAGGTTATTATTCAGAGAGTGAATACAAATGTAATATATGTTAAAAGCAAATACTATAAATAACTATTAAATTTTAAAATTTTGTACAGTACATTTCATTATCAGTGACGCCAATAGTCATTATCAGTGACGCCAATACAATTTTGCATTGTTGTACTGATACTGAAAAGATACGAAATAGATTGAAAACAAGATAATGGCCTAAGAGTTGCTCTTCATTGTTTTTGCAATGTTGATAATCTGTTTTAAGAAATACATTTATATTCACTCGAACTCTTTCACACTGTAATCCACGAAAATCTCTTCTCTCATGGCCGCAATTTGTCCTTTCGGTTTTCAGATTTTCGTTAAAGACTACACCAACATCCATCTCTTTCAGTAAATCCCCTGACAATCTTGTTACAGTTTTTAATTTCATAGTTCTGAGAGGTCGATTTTTAGACAGTAACCAATATCCAAACTAAGACACACGAAAGATTTTTACCATTTTAGATAAAGTAGCTATTTAAAATATTGGGTATAATATTGTTATAAGCAACAAAAGTAAAGATTCTTAATAATTTTCATCAGAATTAAAACAGTCTTAGACTTTGAGTTATAGTTTCTTCAAATGTATAACTTCTTTTTTTTTATATTATGTAACTGGTGTAGCGTTGTAATTTCGGTGCAGCGTAAACTTTATATTTACTTAAAAGAGAATCCTGACGTGAAAATAAGGTGAAAGTCACATCCCTTTCAGAACATAAAACTTGTAAAGCGAACACCAAAGTCCATCTAATCCAATAGAACAGTGCGTGGGGACTGCTAATCTAGTTGGGCCCCAGCAAAGTGGAGAAATAAAATTACATACAGGGATAGAGCCTTACAAGACTGTAACTTATGGTATGCAACATATACCATATAATATTAAAAAGTTTTAATTCAATGATGATAATTATATATATATATATAAAATTTCAGTGATTTTCTATTACACACAATCATACACATTCATATTAAAATTCATGACAAAATATGTAAGATTACAGTAATTAATTTTTTCATTTGTTTTTAAGTAAATTAATTAGTTACGCGATACATGTAATAGAGTATATGATGACAATAAAAGATTGTATTACACATAGAATTATATATCAGTAGTAATTCTTTAAACATTTTACATGGTAACTAAAACTAATGAGAACCAACAAACCATAGATAATATATAGTAAACGTTTTCAAACAATTAAACAACAAAAATATTTAATTGATGAAACTAACAAATACTAGATTTATACAAATCCACCTAGGGTCTATGGCAATGCAAAAAATACTCTAGTGTTAATTCTAGATTTGCTAATTTAAATAGTTTCATAGATTACTATTTTAGTTAATCAATATTAATATTGAGTTTCCTTATAGTATATTTGAGTCGAGAACTATTCAAATATAAATTGATTTATTAAAATGAATGAAATGTTTAATAATGATAGTATTGCTCTCTTGTACAAAATTTGAAATAGATCTGACAACGGAAATACACGTTTTGAGATCTCCTGTTTCAGATAAAATAGGTTCTACTAATTGATCTATGTGCGTGTGTGCGCGCGTGTATGTGTGAGAATGTGTGAGCAAGATATCTCAAAAGTCGAACAAGTTATAAATACCAACTTTCTAGTTCTGTATTTAAGTTAGTCCAAAGACGGAAAGAAGCTCAGAATCATATTGACATTTCTTAGGTAATACTTCATACGATAAAATTTATTTTTTTGAGATTTAATATATACCTAAATAAATTGCTCTGACTACTGCTTTTTTGTATATATATATATAGGGTGTAATTTGATAGGGATCATCCTTTAGAGCAAAAAGGTAAAAAAAAAACTGCTCCTCAATAGTGGTAAACATAATACTGTAATACTCTAATTGTGTTGGCAGGAATATTAAACGAAAATCAATAAAATATAGATAATAAATATAAAATTAGAACTGAATTGACTGAACTAGGAATAAATAAAAGAATAGCATCAGTTTGATAAATAATAAGTTCCCGAATGATCGTGACATAAATAATCGTTCTACTTGCCTAACGGTCTCCCTCTAGTCTTAATTCAAGCCGTTATTTCTCTTGATTTTCTTTGTTATGATTTAATTTTGCTACAACTTTATTCAATTCTTCTATTTTTTTTATTTTAATGTATTATATAACTAATCTATTGATTTCGTTTCTTTACTATTTTATTATAATAGACTGAATTGTTATTATAAATGTTCAATCTACTTAAAATTACAAGGTGTGATTAAAAAGTAAGGACACTCTAATTTCAAAATTTTGTTATTGTTATGTTGGTTAGCTCGTCACTATTATATGTTCACAGTTTTGACTATGTAGCTTGTGTTGTTTTTATGTAAGAGGCTAGACGAGATTAACTAGGTTAGACGCATGTTTCCTTGCTCGGCGATTTTTTGATTTTGAAAATAATGGAGCAGAGAGTTTGATACTGATTTTTGTGTAAAAAATGGTATTAAATCCTCGAATAATCTTGAAATGTTGACAGTGGGGTACGGTGAGTCAAAGTGAGCAAAAAACGTTTAAAGTGGTATAACTTATTTCACAGTAAATTCTTTTTTCAACAGCATGAAATCGCTGAGCATGCAAAACAGGAGTCACACTTTATGTTTCTCACATAAAATAACACATGCTACATAGTCGAAACTGCAAACATATGATCGTGACGAATTTACCAATAGAGCAACAAAAAATTTCAAATCACAAAGTTCAGAGTAGGTGAAAATTCAAAAAGTGTCCTTACTTTTTGATGACACCTCTATTATCAATCTCCTTTATTATTATTATTTCCATCTTTTCTTCAACAATGTCCTTTCCCTGAGTTTACGATTATGATATTTCATATCCTGTGCATCACTTAGTACATTTTGTAAACGTCTACACTATTTCACTCTTGTTCATTCTTTGTTCATAATTTTGACCAAATTATAAAGCCACATGAGTACCTGCCCTTTTTTTTTTGGGGTTCCTACTTTTCATGCTTCTTTGTAAATGTATATCTTACATAGATTACTTTATAAATTGGAGAACAATATAAAACAAAAAGAAAACACTAAAAGAATAAAATTTCTCTGAAAATATGTAATGGGGAAATATTACATTTTTTGTTATAGCTACCACAGTAAATAGCCTGCTGTAGGTTATGTTTATTTAATTATAATTATAAAAGTACGGCTCATTTTAGTATATTAAATGATTTTTTATATTACCAACTCCTGACCGCCATCGCATATGCATTCTACCGGACCAGGTCCCAGTTACACCATTCCCCTTCTTATATTACTAGAAATATCTTTTTTGATATTTCTAAAACATGGAACTAATAGTTGTATTTTTTTATTTGTTTTTCTAAGTAACTTTTTAAAAACACAATATACTAAGACATTAAGTTCGTTTTTTCAGCAAATTACATAAACAAAACCATTGATTTACTGAAATAAAAAATAGTATCTAGTATATTTACTCTTCTAGTGTTGTATGATTTTGTTTAGAGAGAGAAAGAGAGAGAGAGAGAGAGAGAGGGATGAGAGAGAGAGAGAAAGAGAGAGAGATAATATGAGCCGTATTCAAATTATAGTTGACTACCAGAGAAACGTCTTCTTGTAGATAACAAACAGTAAATTTATCAATTTGAACATATTCCAAAACAGTCGTAAACCAAGTAAATACACTTTAGTAAAGTTAATAACTAATCTAGTAAAACATACTTTTGCCTAATAATGGTAAAAATATATTATACTCATTAAGCAATAAAGGATGTTTTGTTTGATACCCGTATAAATATGCAAGAGACTGAAGAGTTTTAAAACATGTCGGCGGACGTCAGTTTGGTCGTGATGCATGCCATTAGTCTGGCTCAAGGGAAGCTGAGACCCACCCTTAAAACTCCCTCTTTATTCTCCCCCAGTTCCCCCACCACTCTAGACTCGTTTAATCTTCCTTGACTTTGCCGTCGAAAACTTTTGAGTTGCATTCTAGTTCAGTCATTTCCTTGAAATTCAAGAAACAAATAGTTAAAATGAACTATAAACCAATTCATTTTGTTTACTCTAAAATACCAAAATATTTAAATTAACATATTTATTACACTATACATAGTAACTAACAGGATGTTATGAACATATACAATTGGGTTTGGACTCAGTCGAAAACCACTTGTTACGGTTGAAAGATCTGAGTCTTTTTTCCCATTTCTTATTGCGTTTTGATCATTGATATATATATATATATATATAAACGTATTACTAATATATATACAAAATAAAAGTTTATCGGGACCTGGTCAGTTCTTGAGGTTCAAATTAAAATCTATTGCCAATGTTTTGGTTTTCATTTAAAACATTTTTTATAAGTCCATAAATAGAAGAAATATAAGAAATAATACAATTATTCAAAAATCAAACATACATGAAAAGATCAAAAAGTTACAAATAAGAAAATACAATAGAAATTTTGACAATAGGTTGGTGAGAGTACTTACAGAGAGTTTCCTCTGTTTCATAGGCCTATGAAAAAGTTGTCAATAAAAACCAAAACGTTGTCAATAAGAATTTAAGTTGAGCCTGAAGAACAAACCCACTTCTGATAAACTTTTATTTTGCTTCTACTTTATGATCGATACGTATATGCTTTTTAATAACACTTATTTAAAAGAAGACTTGCGGCCAGTATACACCAATATATATATAAATTTTACTAAAGAGAAGATAAATATCAGAGTGAATGTGACTATCACACGGCTTACATTGAATGAATGAAAACCGAAAGAGAGAGGCTGGAAGGTGATGTTTGCAGCGTATGAAGGACGAAACTCGTGAAAAACAGTAGATCATTGCTAGAGTCGTCCAGTCAAAGACATTGTCATTCTTAATAGTGTGTAGTAAATCGCTATAAAATAGATAGTTACATAGATTGTATCATCCAGTGAAATCTTTTTCTATATTTCATCAAAATAGTATATATATATATATATATATATATATATATATATATATATATATACGAGTATATATATAATTATATACATTTAATTATATTTAATTCAATTATATATTTATAATTTATTATTTTATACATTTATTTTAATTATATACCGCAAGTCTTCTTTTAAATAAGTGTTATTAAAATGCACAGCGGCTTCGGCATTAATTATCTTCTTAGAAAGATGTTCTTTTTGCCTAATAATTTCTTGTAATCTACTAGGATCTCATAAATTAATCTACTTAATGTCATAACGAGAATATGAAAACAACCTTGAAGAAAACTATAGAAACAACTATATTAGACACTACACAAACACAAACTGATTCTAACGTAGTGCAATAAGTTATTATGTGGTATTTATTCATTGTAGGGAAAAAGCTAATGAAATGGTCTCCACTTATAACAATTTAAAGGTATAAACAATACTTTTTATACGTGTAGACCATTTCATTAGCTTTTTTACCCTACAACACAAACTCAGTTAAAAAAAAAACCTAATAGACACAAGCTTTCGACCACATTGGCCATCATCAGGTAAACGGTAAACAATAAAACGATACAATTAAAACATAAACAAAATTAAACAACAATACAAATTTTCACAGTTTAAATAATGGCAGCGTTCAACTGTCAAAGTAGTGCTACATGCGCGCACCCTCGCGTTAGACGGTTGAATCACCCCAGCACTTCAGGCCTCCGAAAGGTCACAACAGAGGAGGGTTCTTTTATAGGAAGAGGAAGGTTGTGAAATTTTATTGTAGGTTCGGAGGTCCTAGATCTTGGGATGACTAACTTGTCACTGATTTGAGTGTTCAGCTGACATGAAGTGATCAATGTTCAGGAAATTGAGAAATTCAATTTGACTTATAAAATGTTCTCAACCGCTCTCATGTTGAGAAGAAATATTACAAAACATTACTAAAAATAATAGTTTTAGTGACTATTTCTAAAAAAAAAGTAATGATTAAAAGGATATTGAAAGAGTAAGATTGTTGACTATCAATCAGCATAGATAGTTTAAAAACAATACTTTTTTTGTAATTATAGGAAATTAAGTAAAGTAGGGGTCAGAGAAAGCATGGAATAGGTAGGTTGAGTTTAGTAATAAAGATTAGTAGTTGGAATGAGGTATAACCGTCGGCCTCTAATGTGGCTGGGTGGAAAGGAGGAACTCTTTATGAATTACTATTCTAATCTTATAGTAGTTTCTTTGACAAAACTGGACATTACCAGAAATTTGATTTTCTTAATGTTATTGTACTTCTTTGCCTTTCAAAAACATCTTTCCCACAAGTTGAAGTATTCGCATTATGTTTCACAAAAATTACTGTTAAATAAATACTTATATTTTTAATTATTTCATCATTAATTACAGTATCAAAAAAATATTAAAAATTTATATTTTTCAAGAACTAAATATTACCATTTAAGCAATTTTAAATTCCTGAAGTTCCTGAAACTTCTCAATAAATTTAATTTCATAAATATTATTTCGATATTAAAATCAAAGGTTCACCTCAAAAATCAAAAATCAGATTCACCAAAATTAAAAAGTAAGAAATATGAGACTGCGCCTTATTGCATAAAATTATTATCGTAATCAATTGTTAGCAATATTTAATAAATATTGTTGGGAAACTATGATCACAAAATTTTAATTCAAGGTAAAAGTGAAATTTCTTGTGATAAATCCGTTTTTTTATGCTGAAAGCGATAAAAATATTTTAACCTAAAATGTTGTTGTCATAGTTTTAAATTGTATATTTTAAACAATAAAAAGGACAGTTATTCTTAAAAAAATCTTTATTTCCTTATGGCTTGTATAAGTAATAACTATATTTACACAAACAAATTTCAACTTTTATCGTAAATCTTTTAAAAGTTGACAATAAAATTAATAAATCATATCAGTTAAAGATGAAATATAAAGTCTTTTATAATTGGCATATTGATTCCATTCCCAAATACTGCCTTTTGTAGACTAATTAATGTCAACTTCAAAAGCTTCAAGATTGCTGGTCCTAATTAGAAGGCCAAAGTAAGGATAAAATAATTTATGTGTGATTGAGAAAAGCTTTGTATGCTAAGTCCTAAGTGACTCACGGTCCAGGGATCCCCACTTCATGGGTAAATATAGTTTCAGGTCATTTCATCTAAGGATTACAAAAAACATTGTGCATTGCTCCTGCCTCTTGGAGACCTGTATATCGTTGTTATAAAGCCTGTGTCAAGTAAAGTACTTGAGAAAAATACCTACATAAGCCTAAATACGACAACAGTTTGGATTTCAGTTGAAGAATTAATCCTGTAAAATTTGATCTTTTCCAGCTGATGTTTTTGATCAATATTTTACGAATAAACAGATTTCCTGGGATAACATTTAAATAAACTAGTCAAGAACCAACCGACGCAATTATTACTCATAAGAGATAAAGGTTCATCTAGTAATACCTAAATCCAATCTTCTTGAAGGCTCAAATTTCTTATGAAGCCACTTCATCATACCACAATTTTAAAAGAAGAACTAAAGTTTTAGGAGATACTCTTTAAATAAAAAAGTTTAATTTTTTAAATAATAAACCAAATTTTTTTTACAAATGCTTGTTATGTAATTATATGTATCACTAAAAAACAAAAGAAGATAACACACACTTTGCTTGACACAGTCTACAGAAGAAAAGAGGAGAAACAAAAAGGTAAGATACATATTATATAGTTAGTTGTATACACATGTTATATATATATAATATATATATATATATATATATATAAGTGGTCTGGATTTAATATATGATTGGCTATTTGATCACCAAATGAATATATATCTATAAAAATTTTACATAAACACATGAAACAACAATCAATGATCAAACCTAAATATGAAAGGTTGCGGTCAGTGGGATTTTGACCCTGACGAGGACCGCTTGTTATGGTTGAAAGATCCTATTCTTGTTTTCCCATTTTATATTGTAGTTTGATAATATATATATGAATGGTAAAAAAGAGCAATATAAAAAGAACGAAAACACTTACTTGAAACGGTTTGGACCGTTTCTATATAAGATGTTATATATGTAAATGTATATAAATGAATTAAGAGAGAAAACATAGAAACTCAATACGATATTTCGACATCCGTCGTCGTCATCAGGATGGTGGAGAGTTTAGCCCCTTGGAAAGCAAGCAAAGACTTACTATACTGTTATATTTTCAGCTATTGTTATATACGTGGTGTATAAATAAAGTAGTGAGACTGATTTTTTTTAAATTTTCTATTAAATATAATTACAATGTGATATTGTCACCTTCAAAATAGTTCCCTTCGGAAGCCACACAGCGCTGGAGACGGTCCTTCCAATCATTGTAGCATTGCTGGAACTCGGATTCTGGAATGGCCTTCAGCTGGTCGGTTACAGCAGTTTGTATGTTTTGTAGTGTCCCGAAATGAGTTCCCTTGAGGTGATTTTTCAATCTCGGGAAGAGGAAAAAGTCACAAGGACTCAAGTCTGGTGAATAAGGAGGCTGAGGAGCAACAGGAATGTTTTTACTGGCCAAAAACTCGTTTATTGAGATGGCAGTGTACACAGGGCGCGTTGTCGTGATGCAACACCCACTTGTCTTTGATGTTTGGCCGCACACGAAGGACTCTTTTTCGAAGTCTTTCACTGTTCCCCGATCATTCTGACTGTCAAGCGTCGATCTGAACGCACAAGGTTCCGTACTCTGTTGACATTTTCATCGGTGTTTGCACTTGAAGGCCTTCCGCTTCGTGGTTCATTTTCAATCGACTCTCTTCCTTCTGAAAATTTCTTAAACCACCGAGAAACCTGTGACCTTGATAAAACACGTTCTCCATAGGCCTCCTGAAGTTTTTCAAAAGTTTCGGTTGCATTATGTCCAAGTCTGAAGCAAAATTTGATTGCACACCGCTGCTCAACTTTGAGGTCACTCATTTTTAAAACGCTCAAGAAAAAACCATTTCACGAAAACCAACGCTACGGACAAACAAATGACTGTGGCGAGTTCAGATTCATACTGGAGGCGCATCACACGTGCACCTGACGCTACTCAAGGCCACGCGTCTCCAGCGTTGCCAGATCGAAAGCGACGTTGCCAGTCTCACTACTTTATTTACTCACCACGTATCAATCAAGATAGGTCTTTAGTAAGGGGTTACCATATATACGAGTACGTTGATAAGATATCGACCGTATAATTATAGAATAGAATACAAACATTTTCAAAACCAACTTTAGTTTTTTTTAAAAATCTTCTTCATGCGTATAACTTAGAATAAATTGAAGAAAACGTATCACATAATCAATTTAAATATATTAATATTATACAAAATAATTAAATTATACGATATAAATACTACAAATTTAATTGCTTTTTTAAATTTGAATTAATTTTTGAATTAAGATAATTTAACAATTTTTCGTTACTAAGAAAAAGGAAATTTGAAAAAGAATAACAATGTACGATTATATTACGGCTTCAAATAAAAGAAATAATTTTAACTATTGATGTTAATTAATGTTCTTAAATAACACTCTTCCTATCTTATATCCCAATAATTAATTGTGTTCTATACTGATTAAACAATGCTTCTAAGAGAAAAATAAGAAAAAAGAAAATGTTGTTGAAGAAAAATAACTATCCAAGCTATTAAGGTGAACGTTTATGGTTTAAATATTTAAGACAACAACAGCCTCATAGTGACACAAAAAATAATATGGTTTAAGATAAAACATTTTGGAAATTTTTAATATGCTGAGAGATTTTCACAAAGAATTAAAAATAAATCATCGTAAGACAATCAAGCATAGATACAATGGCGTTTTATTGTAAAAAAATTGAAATGTTTGTTATCAAAAGTAAAATAATTACAGAATAGCGTCATCCATGCGATTAATTATAAAACCTGAGGTAATTTTTAAAATGAATAAAAGAAAAGTTTAATCATCACACTTATTCTATAAGAATAAGCAATGCTACTGGACCGCTAAGTCATATATTAATCAATACCATATTTTTTCATTTAATGAAGTAGAACCAAGGAGGTAATTCAAAAAGAAAACGCTGGAAATATTGTCTATCCAACAGGAATAAATTTCCATTAATTATAGAAGCGGTATAGTAAATTTTTACAGTATTTATTCAAGCTACGGAATAAGGTTGGGTTGATTATTCATTGACATAGGACAGTGTCCTTTTCTGTTTAAATTTACTAGAAATTCCTTGAATACCGACAGCTAGAATATGGTCTTACTTTTTGCATGTATCCAGTACACTGACAATTAAGTTGCGACGAACTTTCAGGAGACGTAACGAGTTAACTGGGGCCATTATATTACCTGAGATAAGTTTGAAGAATCATTTGAGTGGAATGTAGGCCCAACACGTGTCAGTGTTTCCAGCCTGCCTACCGCCTCTAGTAAAAATCAATGCGTCCCACTCCTTGACAACACTTTAGTTTGCCTACTAGTCCCAGGTAACAGTAATTTGTGCTACTCTGATAAGCATAGTGCATATAATAACATATTCTAACTGTATATGTATAAAATTAGTAGCACATCTGCAATGAACGGTTTCTTGTTTATTGCCTCAAACTTAGCTATTACTATTACCTAGATTCGTAAGGTTTCCACAGTATACTGACTGGAGAATTTATACATGTAGTACTTCAGACTTCACTCTAAGCTGACACCAACAACTAAAAATTATTCAATACCTAAAGTAACACAACAGAGTATTCTAAAATACAAGTGGCATATATTTCACCATCAGGTTTTCACTAACACTATTATTCATTTCAATTAAAAATAAAAATATTATAACGATATAATAGATTTCACAAGTAATAAGGATTTCCTTTATTGTTTTTATTCATAATTTTTTATAATAGTAATATTCTTTCTTGACTGCCTATATGTATTTTTTTTTAAATTATGCACGAGTTATGAAATATAAATTATATTTTTTAGTTTAATAAATTACGAAGAACACAATAAAAACCTACTAGGAGAAATATTTCTCCCAGTTTTGTTTAATTTTTACTTAACTCACATGAATTTATTGATCATAATCATAACACATACTTTCTGCTCTCCTTCACAATCACATTGTTTAAGTTCAGCATTATTCAAGCATCAATTAGAGGAGATTAATAATTCGCGGCCCTTTCGAAAGAGAAATAGGTAAGAGAAATATAGATAAATTAAAAACATCCTTATAGTCACTGATTTTCAGTTTGAATCGGGATCCGCGGAGATAAGAGTGAGAAATCATGCGCACTGGTGCAGAAACGATGGGAAATCTCTTCACTGGTGCGTTTGGTTTCCCTTTATACTATATCTCTTCTGATGACTGTTCAAACAGAAAATTAGAGCACTGTAAACGAGTTTTTAATATATCCATATCGGTTTGTTTATATTGAACTTGGATATGCAACTAAAATGCTGTCTGACAACGAAAAATTTATTTTATGTTAGCTCATATTTCTTTTTTGTGATCTCATAAAATTTATGTGAAATCTTGTTATATATATCTATATAAAATGTAGTGAATATATATATATATATTATTAATATTGACAAAAAAAATATTGCTTGTTTGTCCTTTTTTTTACATTGAATGATCATTTTTGGATATAACTGTTATAAACAATTTCGCTTAGATAAAACCAATGAAGTTTAAACAATATTATCACAAGCTCTGGTAACTGGCTGGGATCAATGTTATTAGCACTTTGGGAAATTATATATAACCTAAAATGAAGCATGTTCAAAACTTGGTCGATTAGAGTAGATTTACTTATTCGCAGCATGTAAGTTTAAATGCAAGTTGGCCCCAACTACACCTGCTAGTATGTTTAAAACAAGTAATAATAAACTTTACTCCAGTCGAAATTGAACATGTCCGTCATGTTATTTGACACTTGAACGAACTTTATTAATAGAATTACATGCTTGAATATGATCAACATAATCAAAAGAAAATCAATTATTAAAAAAGTTATTAAACTATTAAAAAAATTAAAAACCAATAGTAAATGGTTTTAATTGATTGAACAAAAAGACTTTACCGATTATGATCTCACAATAATAGTTTTAATATATAATGCCACATTAGTTATATCTCTTGAAAACGAGTCTATAATTTGTATCAAATATATATATGATCATTTGTCAGAGACTAATCAGGTATGATATAAATAAGGTCTAGGAATATCACAAATACGTTGAAGTACATTCCTCTGGAGACAAGTTATTTAAATTTTAAAATTTCTATCGAGATTGAAAGAGCATGCTACAGTAATTGTTTTTATTAAGTCGTTTTCGTTTATAATACTTTTTATACTAAGTGTAACGGATTAGCCTTTGATATACAGTTGAAATTAAATCTTCTGGTATTTTAATTCAAAACTGTAAACTTATTTAGATTATGGAAATTTAAAAATATGGTGAACATATATTTGACCTCCTAACATGAACTTGAGAGCCGTAGGGGCGAGGACTCTCTGGCGATTTGGATGCGTGTCACCCCATATGGTGTGTTTAAAATACATTTTAGTCTAGGTGCATTTGGGTATAAATACCTGCTAAATGAAGACAGATGGTTTTAAAAATAATAACACTATTAAGGAAGTATATATACAAATATAAACAAAATCTGGAGAAATATGCATCCGACTTTACAATAAGTACATCCAATAGCTGAAATAATCAATGATCAATTCCATTTTTTCGTATTGTTACATATAACCAAAAATCGTAAAATGTTGAAGCATGGTAATACATGTTTCTACCGAATGACTATGCTTGTTATGAAATTAACTGGTAGCTTTGCAAGTTAATAAAAATTAAGCCATCTTCAAATTTGGAAAAAAAACTAAGATTAAGATGTTTGATTTTGTTGTTATCATTTAAATATATTATTTATAAATATACTAATTGTAACAAAAAAAATTAGTAGTCTTATTTGATTCATATCATGGACGCATTGCAGCCTAGCTAGATTATTTTATTTTCCATGTTTTTGGCTACATTAGAAAGAATTATTAAAATACAATAAATGAAAACAAGTAATAGTAGATAATTATTCATTTTATTTTGCAAAAACATTATTTAAATGGTAATGTATTTTTTGTAATTAATATCTTAAAATATGAATTATTTCGATTAGTAATTATTTATTGATCCATATTCCAATTTTGAGAAAAACATTGCCTGTAATAAACTAGGAAATTTTAGTAAGATTAAAGCAAACATATGTGACAATTCACTTTTTATTCACACAAATATGTTCTTTTTAGTGTTATATTCTTCTTTAAAATAAACTAGAGTTCAAGACATTCTTATCACCGACTAGACTTCTAAGAATAATATTTAATGAAAATGTTGTAGTTACGAGAATAACAGGACCTAAATACCTACTAAATTATATTGAATGAATACTTGTATTAATGCTAGGTATAATAAAGTAAGTACTTTTCCTAAGAGATCAATATTACCCAAAAAGGTAATAGGGCACATTTTGCTCAAAAAAACTATACTTTGACCAATTTGGTTGGGATATGTCAAATGATGCGACTTACTGAGTGTTGCAAAAATTCTGAATGCTCGTCGACCATTTTCGACCAAATTCGGACATTTTCCTGTTCAAGGGACCTCGAAACGTGTGAATCCTTCAGAATAATTTTTTTTGACATAACTTAGATATTTTTTAACGATTTTTCTAAAAAAATAAACCCTCTGAACAGATACTCAAACAGTATGTGTTGGTTGTCAATCATGGTAGTTGTCAATTTCTCCCATCAAAATTGAGTCTGATTTCAATAAAACATTTTTGGTGTTTAGTATTTTGGCCTGTCAAACATAATTAGGGAAAACACGAGAATAATTTTTATAAACATCGATAATTCGTACGTGAACATTTGAGATTCCATAAATTTATATCATGGTTCTTATCATATATATATATCTCCGGTCCAGCAGACTTGTAAATAAAAACCAATTAAAAAAAAATTGGTTTTCTTCCTATGAGGAGTCCCGCAGGAAGGCAGAGTCGCCGCTTTGCTTTCCTGCTGGACTCTTCGTCTCCTGAAATATAGAAGTGAGTTATTCCTGTGTCTATCTGTGCTATCTCCTTTTTAATTGGTTTATATATATATAAATATATATATATATATAGTATTGATATTTAAATCAGAGATTAGGGATTTTAATGATTGAGTATTAGAAATAATGTTAATCCCATTACTATTCATGGTAGGAAACTTATATCTTCAAAAACCGATATGTTAACATTTCTGGGTGGTAGGATTAAATTGGACATAAGCATGTACATTGGTAGATATCGATAAGCACTAAAACGTAACTGTTTAGGGAATTTATGGATAAGCCATTTAAGAAAGGCAATTTACAATTTACTTTTTCTTCCATTGTGAATTGGATTTTTGGCAGAAATTAAGCTACTTTTTTTAGCACGGCACCTTTCTTCATAGATTTGGAAAAGAAGCAACATACATCATCAATGTATCGGGAAATTTCATTTATTTCAATGTATTAGTCAAGACCAAGAATAAGATATTGCACATAACATGAGTAAATGTTTACTTGTTATTATCAAACTGAATTGATTAGAGTTAGCAAAACTAGTAAATAATATTTAACTTATTGTTTCCTGAACTCCTTTGTTTACTCTGACTTTCCAAACCATTTTTGGTCTTTCCTTGCATTCTAGGCGTTTAAATAACTCTCATGCTCCTATACCTTCACAACACCACAGTACTTGCCTACCTTAACTTATTTCAGTTCTTATTGCCTTGACGGGACCATTTATTTTTACTGTGAGTTTTTCGTTGATAGGGATACATTTAGTAACCACAAAGGCTTATAAGTAACTTTCAATAATAATAAAGAATGTGACTTACTGAGAATTATAATTTATATCTCAGTACTCCTAGCGAACCATTAGTTGGACATTTATAATTGTTTCTTCTGAAAAAAAAAAAAATATTTCGATTTAAATTTAACTTTACAAAATCTTTTAGGAGTCAATTACAATCTTGTGGAAAAATTACAATAGGTATCTAGAACCCTAATACAACTAAAAGGAAAAAATGAAAAACGAAACTTGTTTTTCAGTTTAATAATTTCATTGGAATTCATTTCTGTTTATTTTCAGTTTATTGTTTGAATATTTTGAGATATGTATTCAGAAACAGGAAATATATGAGAACATAAGGAGAAAATGGGGAGAAGCGGCAACACACGTCAACCACGAAGGCAAACTGACTGAAGATAGCGTAATCTGAGGGCTTCAGATCTTTCGAGTTGCCGACAGGATTCCAAGCGACGAGAAACAGGACTGAAACTGGAACGAACTAGTAACTTTGTCACCAGTTATGTTTAATGTATTTTTTATTTGTCTTCTTTGACCATCCTCTGGAAGCAGATTATTTGGAAGTTACGTTTTAAGATTAGAAAAAATTAATAAAATGTTTAATAAGTTATCCAATTTAATAAAGCAATGGTCGCAAAATTATTACAAACAATAAAGCCGGATCAGAGAGCTCTAATTAAAGGAAGCCAGCCCCCAACTCAGGATATGAAACTCTGTTTACAGTCCCGTCTGCCTGTTCCCTTCATTTCATAGCTATCGTATGAATATATTGGGAGAACCGTGAGTGTAGCCTATGTTATACTTCCTGTAATTGTATCTGGCCCTACAGCATTCGAAACGCTAGTGTAAAGTTAATGTCAAGACTACAATGAATTACTTAGCTTTCCTTTTCTTTCAGTTAACTATTTCACTCATTCTTTTCTTCCCTCTTCTACTGTAACAGTATCTTGTCCTGTATTATTATTTTTTTCTCTTTAATCCATAAGTATCCTTCTAACTTTATTAGCTGCTGTTTTTATCCAATATTGTTTCAGCATATCTCATTTCGCCAGGAGTCTTCCTTAAACACAACAGAGGCTCCACTCAGAAGGACTTGAGATTTTGATTATAAAAAATCAAATTAACAACGCCGGTTCTGAGTAATTTAAGGATATTACTGTTTTTTCTTTGAGACATAATATTTTTGTCTCCAATGAAACTGAGGTTTTGTTTTACTTTAAAGTAATAGCAGTGCTTCCTGGATACGTAATATAGACGAAGTCTAAAGGTACATGGTGATGAAGGCCTTTCAAGAGAAAAACTTGTTTAAAAGGTTTAGAGATTTTATTTGTTTATTAGAGTTTTTTCTTTTACCTTTTAAATTTAATTTTATTTATACTTATAAATTTTATTATTATTATTTTTTATTTGATTTAACCAATTTAACTATGTATTTATTTTTTATTGCGTTCTGGCTACCTTTAAAAGTATTTTTAACTTAACCTTTTATTTTATTCTTTATGCAACTTAAGTTATTATTAATTTCAACATATAATTTATTTCTATATTTCGTCATATTTATAGTTCCTCATTCCCTTATATTTATTTCTTTTCACAGCGCCATATTACATATTTTTTTCTTCAGTCTCCAACCGTCGCTTCACAGGTGCGCTTGGTGTCGCTATCTCAACTCTCATGATGACGGTTCAACCGAAAATTAGAGACAGTAAGTTTGTTCCTTAATTCTGTGTGTGTGATTCATCATGAAACATTTGTTGTCCTTTTGGACCGTTTTCCTGTTTAATATATATATATAGGTGTGTGTGTATAGATAATGAGAGTTATTAATGGTTTGTTGTATGAAAGACGGCTATACATTGAAGGTCATATTTATTATTGAGAAGTGGAAAGCGGAAAATATGGAGGACCTATTAAAAAAAGCAGAGTCTACTTGATTAGAGTTAAGTCTCTTGGGCCTTCTAAACTGTCTAAATTACGAAGAGAAAATAGCATAACATGCAAGCAAGGAATGAAACTATAAATTTGTTGAAACAGCTGAAAATAATTTTGGTCTGTAAGGGTTTTCTCTATATAGTAAAAAGAGATGCTTGACGTACGGTAGTTAATTTTGTAATACGCCTATGTTTCTGAACGTGAAAGACACTAATATTTCTTTTGTCACGTGCCGAAAGATGTTACTATACTGTAATCACCCTTTTCCAACAGGACGTCAAGGTTATTTTCAAGATTTTACAAATGTAGTCCAGATTCTAAAAAAAATTTCTATCCGTTGGGAAGTACTTTTCAACAAAATTGCGTATTCCCTCCAAAATTGATTGCTTCTACAAGATAAATCAATTCCGATTGAAATCGTTTTGTTTGCATTAGCCAGAATAAACGATGCAATGGATCGTATTTCTATCTGACATACGATTCGCTCTCCCTCTAATACCCCTAGGTCATTAATATCAGAGGTGGAATTTTTCGTTAGATAAAAGTGTTCCAAATTGAATTGATTGGAGAAATACACTGGTTCAAATCCTCTTATCTGCAATGATTTAAAATTTCCTAGCTTACCACAACAGTTTATCTTGTCAAACCTTGTTTTATATAACTCTTTTTCGTATTTGCTGTGTACATACAATTATACCAAACACTTTTAGTTGTATGATTATAAATTATTGTTTACAAATAAATTGACTTTATGGTCAATCAATATAAAAGTTGAAAATCATCAGCTTTGTTGAAAAATAAAGAAATTTTTGCAGCTTAATATTTAGTCTTATCAACCTTTCCACAAGTGAGTTTTATTGTTACTAATTTCATTAACTTCGTTTCTGTTTACCTACATATATAATAACAATGCGAAAGATGTACCCGACCATCTATTATCCGGTTCTTTTTTATAATCTGAATAAGTCATTTAAGTCGAAATAAGTTATCTTTCGGATTCATATCACAATTTTAATGCAGACTGTTCGGTTCTTATTTATAAGATTATGCTAGGTCTATACCCAGAGTATAAAATATACATAAATTAAAACTATACACTTAAACAAAATCGAATTCTTTACAGCCATCCCTAGTCAGTGTGTTGTTGACTTTACTGCTCTTTGCATAAATTTCAGTTTTCATTCTTGATCCATTTCATGATGGTCTCTTGGCTCCACCTTGTTTCAATCACAAATATTTCTTTTACTTGAAGATTAATAGAAGGGTTTCTTCCTTTTATATACAGAGCCTCTAAAATTTTAATTATCCACATTACTCTCCCGCTGGATAATACTGGTGTTTTGTACGAGCATCTCTCTAGACAGCTGCATATTATGCTTCTTGAGAACACCAGCAGTCAAGTAAAGTGTTAACCACCCGGAGATCTTTGTTGTATTCAACCTGTTGTACTTAGAGGGCAGGCTTCACATTCACCTCTAGTGCAAGTATACTCGTACTCTGTTCGTTCAGCATCATACACCCTATTCATATGGTTAATTAGTAGTTTTGAGTGTATTAATACAAAAAAAAATTGGGAGCCATATTAAAATAAGATTTAATAAGCAATGTAAAGAACTTATGAGTAATGAATTAGATTTTGATGTAAGTTCCGATTTCGCTAATCTATCTACACCTGAACTTTTAAGGTTTCATTAGCAGGAAGTGATTAAATATCTTACAAAATGCTATTGATTCAATTATGTTCGTTAATTGCCTTTTTAAATTTGAAAAGAACTTTTACAAACGAACATTTGGTCAGGGTGATTACTCGGGGAACAGTTTATCCTCTCTCCTGAATATGTATGAATTTTAAGACACTAAAATTATAAGTTCAATTCTTCCTAATCAAGCATATGGTTTCGATATATTGATGATATATAATGCTTTTGTCTTAAATGCTATTAATAAAGCAGCTTTTCTTAAGAAATTACTTAATTAGCCCAAACATCTATTTACAAAAGATGAGTTAGTAAATTCTAAAAATCCTTATTCATTAGTCTCCTAAAGAGTTACAATTATGTTGTACAGAAAAACAACCAATGTCTGATTTTTGGTAAAATGTCCATAGCTATGAACCATTCTTAGGTCTTCTGGATGTTGGGGAAGCAAGCATTTTGAAAGGTTTATGGATTTTAAGAAGCAAATAGAAATTAGGACAGCAAGGGTGGGAAGGCTAAGAGTGTTGATGTGTTTCCTCGATAAAACCATCATCAGAAGTGAGACAGAATAGACAGATCAGAGAGAAAATTAAAGTTTTGTAGGTAAGAAGGCTCTCGCAAAAGGAGGAGTTTGAGAGTCGTGTCATGGCCTCTTGTTTATAAACAATACGGTCCATCAGGATAACAGTACAGCCTTTATCCCCTGCCACAATCACATCTTAAACTCTATATGGCTTCTCTTTTGGAACGAGCCAAAGTGTCCTTAGAGGTTAATCTATCAAAGAATGAAGGGTCTGTCACTTAAGCGTTAACAAATCAAAAGGGATGTGCTACATGTACAGTGAAGTTTCATTAAGATTGAAGGTTTTCAGTAAGAGAGTTATGGACTTCAGAGGTCGAAGATCAGCACAACTGTCACATGCTTTCAAAAAGGACCTCCAGCATAGAGAATAACGACATAGTTTAATTTATATTTGATGTTTATACTTATTTCAGCTTCATGAATTTTTGAAATGAATGAGGAAATACCACCAGAAGGTGATGGAGCCAGTGTGATTAGTGTACGAATAGTAGCATAGAACCCTCAACATTTACTGCCATCGAAGGAATAGAAACCACATACTTACTCGGTATGTGGAATACAGTATGGTGTTTATAAATTGTTCATTGCGGATTTATTGGAGAAAAGTGCTTACTTGATTGCCTTGACCATTGACAAGCCCATGTGAACACTGAGAATAGCGTGGTCCGGCCTCTCCCTGGGAGCGCCGCTGATACAGTAGTAACAGTCGCCCAAAATCTTTATTCGCAGTTGGTGGTATTTCTGAAACAATACCAAATCATTGCATATCTACGGAAAAAAAGGACACAAATATGTAACTAGTTACGTGTATATCTTTACATTAAATACAGAATCAGAGATCCATATTGACAAAAAATAATAAAAAAATAAAAAGGGCCATAGCAATATAAAGATACATTACTAGTAACATTTATAAATTTATAACTCGGAGTGAAGTTAACTTTGAAGTTAAATTTAAATGGAATATAAATGTATAATTATTAAAATTAATGAGGAAAATAAAAAAAATATGAAAATATATGCTTAGAAAATTATTATATTCAAATAAGAATTGAAAAAAATACGGCATAAAGAGGCTAACAGAGATAAAATAAGTTCTCATACCAAAATCACCCAATGTTGTGATCGGACACCTCAACCAGCAGTTGACATTTAATATGTAGTTTATACATTATATTAGAGTTTAGTAATATAGAAGGGGTTTTAACAATTGAATAACTTCCATATTAAATTAAAATCTTAAGCATTGTGAAATTTCTGTGAGATAAAATATATAGAGTTAAGGTATATGTAGCATGATGGAATTTGGATAAACAGACTTTAATGGAAATACCATGCATAATTACTTATCGTATAATAAGGGTTATGTGCATAAATTTATTTATAATACAGGAATATATCCACTTCATAGAAAATTAATCTTACAATAACACTTTCCTTAGAACATTATAATCTTTATTATGTTACCTAACCCACAATTCGAAAAATATTTCTGCGTAAAATATTAGCAGGAGTAACAACATACGAGTACATAGACAAATGAAGAATTATTGACTTTTGTTTCTTTATAACATTAAAAAAAAATCTGTAGTGGCCTACACTCTACTTTACTATAAGTAACTTAATGTCAAATTTCTTGAGTATATAAAACATAACGTCTCATTTAAGCATAACGTAAACATCTAAATGGGATATAATTATTAGCCTTTCATTCCTGAGGTAGTACAGATAGTGATTGAAGGACATATCAATTTATAAGCTTATTTTTGTACATCACAAATAATTTATTATTTGCAAATAATTTCATTAGTATAACTACAGCAGTAATAACATTTTTGAAAAACCAAAGTAAACATTTCTTGAAACGATTTATTCTCCTACAAGAGAATGGATTTCGTTCAAACAGCCAGTGGATTTCTTACATCGTTTACTTGACATCCTTCTACATTGAATATGAAAGTAAAATTTTAAAATTTAAAACAGGAAAGTACCCTTTTTTCCTCTGAAAAACATCTTAAACAGCGAAGAAAATGTTATTTTAAGGTGCTTTGTTAATTAAAGATGTATGATAATTACATTTATTAATCTCTAAACGAAAGATTCCAATTATGAATTATCATTTACATTTTTGGTCTTTTATAGAATTATTATACTGTGAATTTTAATCTTTAAAATAATAATAATAATAAGCTTCTTAGTACTTAATAAGATCATTTTCCGTCCCCTTTGTCAAATAACATATATACGAATTTTTTCTGAGTGAGTGTTATTATTTTCCTGCACAATATTATTCCTCTTACATCTCATATAAGTCAATAAACAATTTAAATCTTTATAAATAAAATAATGATTTTGTCTGTACATTGCTTAGAACTGACTCATTTCAAGTTTTCTTTACGTTTCATACATTGGAGAAACCGAATCCACCCTTAGAAAAATTTCTGTCGGTTTGTCGGTTTGTCGGTTTGTCCGCAGAACTTTGTCACAGGTAAACTCAGCTACCATAAGACATATAAAGCTGAAACTTTTACAGTAGATTTGTGTAGGTCTAACTTAAAATATAGGCTATGAATTGATTGGAAATTCAACGTAGAAGTGAAGTTATGGACGTTTAACGCAAAAATGTTTGTCACAAGTAAACTCAGCCACCATAAGACATAGCGAGCTGAAACATTGACACTGGATTTGTGTGTGCCTAACTTAAAATATGGGCTCTAAATAGATTATTAATTCAGTACAGAAGCGAAGTTATGGGGCTTTCAGCTGTATTTTCCTAACTTCACAGACAAGTTTGTTTTGAAAATACACAGGTGTGGCAAGTAGGTATTGTTAGTTGATTTTAATTTCAATTGAGCACATGAATATATTGCGTATTTGACATCATTGAAATGGTGTTTCACAGAGTTAAGGATGTACTATCTATTGAGAATAAATGTTTTGTAAACGAGCAATTCTCAGCCCTTAATATGAACAGGCAGGAGAAATCAACAAACAAGTTTTTACGCTATATGAAGCCGAGTAAAGAACTTACAAGTTAGTAAAGAGATTGGATTAGTGATGAAGAAGCAGTTCATTATCTAATTGAATTTCTTGACTCTGAATTTATTTCTCCTAGACTGCCTGCTCATGAGTAAAAACTTAAAGTAGGAGCACCAATGATGCTGCAATTTATAGCAGTAACAAATTTCATGTTACGAAACATGAGTGACCCAAAAACTGTGCAACGGGACACGACTCTGAGTTCGTGCTCTACACAGATATGCCATAGAGGCGGACATAATGACTGGATGTAGTATTGGGGAGTCTTCCGAACCACTGTCTGTTTCCATTCAAATGATTGCAAGGTCCCCTCAGAGTCTATTTCGCAATGACGTTAACTAAGACGCAAAGGAAAACTTTATCTAATGCAGGAATTCAAGTTAGCGAGACCAAGTTTTTCTCACATGATCTACTGTAGTTTACTTGCTCAAGAGTCAGAGGTTCCAACTGTTTGTTCTTCCATGAACCTGAAGGACAGACAGCTAATGTGGTGTATACAGAGGCATAATGGTATTTTCTACTATTCTCTAATTTCTAATTATAATATTAGTATAATACTATAATTGATATTTTGGAATACCAAGTATAATAGAATTTTTGATTCCGTCAAAGACGGGTACGTTTGCTAGTACATATAAAATATAAATTTATTTATTATTTATTGTTAGTCCTGTCAGTCATCTTCGCAATGACGTTAACTAATCGCAAAGGGAGACTTTATCTAACGCAGGAATTCAAGTTAGCGAAACCAAGTTTTTTCCATAGTCAACTGTAGTTTACTTGTTCAATAGTCAGAGGTTTCAACTGATTGTTCTTCCATGAACCTGAAGGACAGACAGCTAATGTAGTGTATACAGAGGCATTTGTTTAACACTGTACTAATAATGGTGTTTTCTACTATTCTATAATTTCTAATTATAGTATTAGTATAATACTATAATTGATATGTTGGAATACCAAGTATAATAGAATTTTTGATTCCGTCAAAGACGGGTACATTTGCTAGTTCCTTTATAAATATCAATTTTATCTCAGTGGATTTGCTCAAAAAATTTCTAAGTCAATGTAAACAATGAAAAAAAATATAAAAAATTCGACAAGTATAGCAGGTGATCTCTCAGTCTAGGATAAACAAACAGTTTTTATAGCGTTATTGCTCTTTTCCGTAATTGAAACTTAATGAATTTTTTTTTATTAATTGCTAATTTTTTGTTCCATTTTTTGTCAAATTTTCATTATTTTTTAATGAGCCGTTTCGCGTCAAAAAAACATTTTCTGAAAACAGAAATGTTAATATAACGCCCCTTTAGCGAATGTAATTTTGAAAAAAATATCTCAACTCATTCTCCACATAATGTTCTATTTTTAGGCATAGTTTCATTGTGATCCGTCTAACAGTATGGCTTGTATCGCTCCCACAAGCTTTGAGATTGAATTATGTTAAAATTTTTACATTTTATTGAAAAAAAATCTTTCCCGTTATTTTAAAATTCGGAATATATTTTTCGTTTGTTCCATTTGTAACCTCAAAGATAATGTCAAAATTTCAAAACTCTAGGGTTATCAGTTTAGGAGAAATAAATGTTTTAAAAAAAACGGTTTTTGGCAAAAAAAGTGACTTTCCCATCATGCATAATTCTTCGCAAACAATAGGGATCTTCTTCCCTATGGGGCCCATTTTTGTGTAAAATATCAACTTGATCCATCAAAGATTCTGGACCGTAGCGTGGTAACAAGCAATGCTAACACACTCACCCACCCACCCACCCACCCACACACACACAGACATCATCGTAAAAACGTCATAAAACGACTTCTGGGACCTCAAAACATGTAATTCCGTCAAAATCTCGAGATCGAATTTTTTCACGATCACTATACTTTACTTATAGTAAAGTAAAAAGATTTTCACGTATATTTCTAGTTTGGACTAACCACAGAACACATAAGCTTTGGGGTCTTAATCTAGGGCTACGACTGTTAAGAACAACGAAAATTTAGAAGAAAATTTAACGTCATTACATTATAATCACGTGAATACTATTAAGTATCGTTAGTATATGCATAGTACGACGTTAAGCTTTTACGACGTTAATACGAATAAACCTCACTTGAAATTAAACACTAAAAGTAGTAATTATTCTTCAGAAGAGTTTATTTACTTCTTGCAGCTGCGTTTATTGTTTGGACTGCACTCAAATGTTTTATGTGGGTTTCCTCTTCACAAAGCAGAACATGGGTGTGAATAACAACCGGTCTTCTGGAGGCAAGCTCAGTGACCTTCCCATTGACATTCACGCAAAACTCCAGCGACACTTTTGTCTGCATAGTTCCCGAAGTATGTATCCAGTGAATGTGGCCATGCTACAGTCCAGAATCTTTGATGGACCAAGTTGATATTTTACACAAAAATGGACCTCATAGTGCAGACGAACCCTATTGTTTCGGAGACATTATGCATCCTGGGGAAGTCACTTTTTTTGCCAACAACCTGGTTTTAGATTACTTTTTTTTTTCCTAAACTACTAATTCTAGAGTTTCAAAAATTTGGCATTATCTTTCAGATAATAAATTATATATATATTTATATAAATTATGTATAGTTATGTTTGTTGACAAATAACCAGTTTTTTTACTATTCTTGTCTAATAGTTAATATCTATTACTTTTAAAACTTTCGAGCTTCCAGGTATAAAAGTTTACATTATACTGAATAGCCGACATTTACTTTGATTTGAGTAGGAAAAAGTAGGAATATATATATTGTATCATATATATATATATATATATATATATATATATATATATATTCACTGATAAAACGAAATACGATCCAAACTGGACAGAATACGAGTTCGAGATTAACAAAGAGCAACACACAAAGTAGGGAAACACACTTACAGACTCAATTTTTCGGGTAATCCATTCTCTTTTCTCCTGAAGACGGATTACCCAAAAATTTGAGTCTGTAAGTGTGTTCCCCTACTTTGTGTGTTGCTCTTTGTTAATCTCGAACTCGTATATATATATATATATATATATATATATAAGAAACCATACAGAAGAAAGCACAGACACTAATTATTCGACTACAATATTATCACTCTTATCATCAGTCAAAGAAGTTTCAATTATAGTTGTAGAAATCTTTAGAGAAAATTTGACATGTACATGCTCGGAACCGATAGCTTTACGTCCTGTCCGACATGTTGGCGTATACAATAATGTATCACCCAAGTAATTTGTTAGCTACCTACTTGTATGTGACGACCAAAATAGAGGTATTGAATATTCAACTCGAAAGTAAGCATGTCAGCTTCATGGGTTGTATAATGTAAAATTGCAATAACAAATTGTGGGATACTAAATCAAGTAAATTTAGTATCTTATTAGTCAAACTAAGAAGATATTAAGTTG
Source organism: Hermatobates lingyangjiaoensis (assembly GCA_026182355.1). Lineage (NCBI taxonomy): Eukaryota > Metazoa > Arthropoda > Insecta > Hemiptera > Hermatobatidae > Hermatobates > Hermatobates lingyangjiaoensis. Next base: position 5,304 of record JAPFBL010001926.1, on the reverse strand, counting down.
TTGGTTAACATAAATTCTTTTAAATTAAGATAAATGATACAGTAAGTTGAAGTTGTTGGCTAATGATATTCATTAAATATTTAATTGATTGAATATTAAATATGGAAGCGTATAACGAAATGAAAGTAGAAGAGACTTGCTACAACCTTCGAGATTTTATTCCAGTTTGAGTCCTGTTCTAACTTTTCTAATTTTAATACTCTCTAAAGTTTTAAACCCATTCGATTACTGAGCAAAAACTGTAAGTATAATTAGAAAACATTCCCTTTAGTTTTAAATCATTTTCAAAACTAGATGACAAGTTTCTCTTAAATAGTAGATACACCTTAATTCAAAAGGGAAATATATGTTAAAGAATACGCAAAACTGCAAATATAAAAACAACCAAAAGGAATGAGCAAAATCATTCGGAATATTTCTTCAAAAAACTTTATATATTTGTCGGTTTCCTTTTCCCTGTGTTCTACATATATAGAATTGATGGAATGTGATGTTTAAAAACTGAGTGTAAATAGATCCAATATGTGACAAAATTCACATTCATAGGTCATAATCTGGTTGGACATGGAGTTTTTTCCCTTACATAAGATTTTCAGGCTGTACTAAATTCGATTTAAGTTTCTAAAATAAAACTTTTTGCCTTTTCATACCTGACAATAGATGTTATAGAATGAGATTTCCAAATACAAGATCTTTGTTTCTGAATAACAATTTTCTTGGGCTGCTTATACGCAGCTGTTAAAAGTGAGAATTAAAAAAAAAACCTTTTTTACAGTTATCTACGATGCACAACCATAAAAAGTGACACAATTCTTACAAAGTCCACTACCTTACATAACGTTTGAAACGATGGAATTAGTATTTTATTTTGTTTCCTTCAATTCTTAGGGGTGCTAAACGTAAAAGAACACACCTCAGAGCCACTATAACACGGTTAGAGTCCTATAACTAATACTGGACAATATTGCTTCAAAACGTGTTTCTGTCACGAAATTGGAATATAATACATAATGGAAATATTATTATTCGTATAATTTGTAACTTCTCTTTCAATTTTCCTCTAACAATATTCTCATGATAGCAGAATGTAAGGCCTTGACTCAGCACATACAATATGAGGATATACTTATCTTCCTCATATTTTAAGTGATTGTTACGATTAGAGTTATACATCTAGATATGGTTTACATATTAGTTTAAATGTTGTTACAAAATACTTTTATTTGTGAAAATGTTATCGTGTTATAGTGGACTTTTCAGATATATACTAGTGTACTTAGGTAAGAGGCTTTCTGATTAGCATCTTTTTTTAAGCACAATAGTGTATATTGGTTCGATGAGTTTCATTTCATTTCGCTCAAACTTGCAAAATATCTACTTTGATATTTCACCCTAAAAATAATTGCAAAGGACAGTCGAAGCACGCCACCATGAAGAAAATTTAAGAAAACCCTATGAATCGTTGCAAAAAAATCTGGAGTGGCCTACACTCTACTTTACTATAAGTAACTCAATGTCAAATTTCTTGAGTATATAAAACATAACGTATCATTTAAGCATAACTTAAATATCTAAATGGGATATAATTATTAGCATTGCATTCGTGAGTTAGTACAGATAGTCATTGAAGGACATATCAATTTATAAGCTTATTTTTGTACATCACAAATAATTTATTATTTGCAAATAATTTCATTAGTATAACTACAGCAGTAATAACATTTTTGAAAAACCAATTTGAACATTTCTTGAAACGAAATATAATCCTACAAGAGAACATGGCTATTGTTCAAATAGCCAGTAGATTTCTTACATCGTTTACTTGACATCCTTCTACATTGAATATTAATGTAAAATTTTTAAATTTGAAACAGTAAAATACCCTTTTTTTCTCTGAAAAACATCTTAAACAGCGAAGAAAATCTTGTTTTAAGGTGATCTGTTAATTAAAGATGTACGATAAATATAGTTATTAATCTCTAAACGAAAGATTTATATTTTGAATTATCTTTTACATTTTTGGTTTTTAACAGAATTATTATACTGGGAATTTTATGGCTTCTTAGTATTTAATAAGATCATTTTCCTTCCCCTTTGTCAAATAACATATATACGAATTTTTTTTTAATCAGTGTTATCATTTACCTGCACAATATTATTCCTCTTACATCTCATATAATTCAATAAACAATTTAAACTATTCCTTTATAAAATCAATTTTATCTCAGTGGATTCGCTCAAAAAATTTCTAAGTCAATGTAAACAATGTAAAAAAATACAAAAAATTCGACAAGTATAGCAGGTGATCTATTAGTCTAAGATAAACAAACAGTTTTTATATCGTTATTGCTCTTTCCCGTAATTGAAACTTCATGATTTTTTTTTTGTGAATTGCTAATTTTTTGTTCCATTTTTGGTCAAATTATCATTATTTTTTAACGAGCCGTTTAGCGTCAAAAAAACATTTTCTGAAAACACAAATCGTACTGTAACGCCCCTTTAGCGAATGTAATTTTAGAAAAAAATATCTCAACTCATTCTCCATATAATGTTCTATTTGTAGGCATAGTTTCATTCTTGTCCGTCAAACAGTATGGCTTGTATCGCTCTCACAAGGTTTGAGATTGAATTATAAGTCAAAATTTGTACATTTTATTGAAAAAAAATATTTCCTGTTGATTTAAAATTCTGAATATATTTTTTGTTTGTTCCATTTGTAACCTCAAAGATAATGTCAAAATTTCAAAACTGTAGGGTTATCAGTTTAGGAGAAATAAATAAAAAAACGGTTTTTGGCAAAAAAAGTGACTTTCCCATCATGCATAATTCTTCGCAAACAATAGGGATCTTCTTCCCTATGGGGCCCATTTTTGTGTAAAATATCAACTTGATCCATCAAAGATTCTGGACCGTAGCGTGGTAACAAGCAATGCTAACACACTCACCCACCCACCCACCCACCCACACACACACAGACATCATCGTAAAAACGTCATAAAACGACTTCTGGGACCTCAAAACATGTAATTCCGTCAAAATCTCGAGATCGAATTTTTTCACGATCACTATACTTTACTTATAGTAAAGTAAAAAACACGGCAATATTGTATTTAAAGTTAAGCTCTGCTTTCTTGCTACCTCTTAAAATTGTATCAGGAAATTATAGGAGCCATTCAGTAAAAACAGTATTATTGTTTATTCAGAACAAACTGACTTTTTCCTTTTAATTATTTGGATACAGATATTGTTATGTGTTCGAAAATACTATTTAATACAAATCAGTCAAGAATTCAAACATATTGGACTGATTTTACATGGAATATGCTGAATCTCGCCCTGATGTGTTCCCCTATCTGCCTGCCCAGGTAATCGTAAAGGATAAAGTTATTTAATGATATACTGCTCACTTTAAACAAATACGGTCTCATTGTGAAGAATAATAACAATGGGGTGTATAGTGGTAAGAGTGTTTCCGTATCGATTTGTGTCACTTTCTCACAAAGAGAAAGATTTTTTCATATGATAAAAACCTCATACTGTCCTTCGGAGAGACGCGGTTGACCCAAAGCCTGTTCGTTGTCAGGTACTAGTTAAAAAGACCCACTCTATGTAAACTGAGTAGGGCCAAATTTAGATTTATCGATGAAGAATGCCAACAGTACAACAGAACACAAAGAAACTCCTGCCAGTTAAGTAATTATTTTTTTTATATAAACACCAAAACTAAATTCAAGTCTGCGTTTATAATTAAATCTCATAACACATTGGGATCAGTGTAACATACATACTCACTTTTACAGTACATTTGGTTATAAAAAGGAAGTCTTAAAACATTACAACAAATTATGTGTTAAGTCCGCAGGAAAGCAAAGAAGACTGACGTTTGAAATATTCAAAAGAGATAAGTAATTAAGTATTCTGCAATGCCGTATATCAGATGTTTCTTTGACTTACAGTTAATTAGTAAGTTTAATGTTACGTGTAAGTGGTTAAATCATTGTGGTCATGCTAATATGTTGACTATTAAAAATTAATATAATAATATTGTCCTTTTAAAATATATCACTAACTTTGTATAAAAAATGAGGGAGAAAAATGTTGTGATGTATTCTGTCTTAAAATGAAGTTAAATTTTTCTTTTGAAATGAAAAAAAACTAAATGACTGATAAAAGAAGACGGAAGATGAATTATCTGAAGTCTGTTTCTTCATATCAAAATAATAATGAAACCTTCATATGTGAAAAACATAATTTGAATTCGTTTAAACAAGGAATATAACAAAATTCTTTGTTTTAAATCTTCCAACATTAATTGCTTTTATTAGATTGACAAAACAACCAATATAGGTAAAAAATGTAGGATAAATTTTAAGTTGGAATTTGAATAAATAAAAACTCAGTTTCATTAGACTGCATTGTCTTCATTAGTTGTTAAGTTAGTAATGCTTTAACATTTTCGGTATTTCTGTACTAAGATCATATTGACCATGTTAGGAATCTTTTAACTCATGTCGACTTGATTGTAGTCAGTTCATATTGATAATTTTGGTTAGTTTGTTAGAATATTTGTAATCATATTGAATTGATTACGTGAGCTGAAGCTTTAGTGATGTTTAAAGCTTTAGTGGCGATTCGATACTTTTGAGCTGAAATAAGACATGGTGGGGTCAATACTGAACTCTCTCAGTCAAACACCGTCATAAAAAACAATGATAACGTCATTTTAAACAGCCAATTTATTGGACAATACTAATTTCACATTATTATCAGTGGTGTGTCGGATTTGTCCAAGAGTGAGTGGGCGGGGGGGGGGGGTCCTTGAAATGGATGATGAGGCTAGCAAACCTAAGCCAGCTGAGGGATCGTACTCTAAGACCTCAAGAAAACATCAACATAGAAAACCTAAAAGTATCCTATTGTAATTCACAATTTTTTTTATTTTTCTACAATATTGGTATATCTCTTTCTGGAATATTTTGACCATTTAACTACGTACTATTTAACTACGGATCGATTTTTGCCCTAACATCGGAGTATTACACAGGCTGTATATTTACATTATTTTATCTATGGAGAAACGTAAATCATTATAGTAATAAGCCTATCTATATATTATAGAGGTTCAGTAAACTTCATTACTTAATTAAAGGAGAGGGGTATGGTATGGATTGAAACGCTCCTCAGAGACCATTAATAATAATAACTGTGTTGAAATTTTGATGGTTTCACTGTATTGGGGTAATATTCTTCAAGTTGGCATGATTTTCTAAAATTAAGTGTTTCTATAAAGTTATTGACTATCGA